>CM032634.1:17353231-18064530 GCA_019097785.1 Fraxinus excelsior
TTTCAACCTCAAATACTCTCTAGCTCTTTCTTCAAACAAATTCTCTGTTTTTGAAAAGATTGCTCAAACTCTAGAAAAACCTTCAAATTACAAAAAAGCTGTTCAAATTAGTTCTGGAAAACTTCCAGATATCAATCATAAACCTTTTCAATATTTTACAAAAAACTATTTGGAATCTGTCATCACGATGGAACCATCCTGGATTGAAAAATATTCAAATCTCAATGAATGCCTTTCGGATATTTTTCCTCCTTCCTTTCAATACCTTCCATATACTCTTCGAAAACCTCGTGAGTTTTATGAAAAGATTCTTCTTAAAACAGGACCTGCAGTTATTACTCACTCTACAAATAAACAAAATCCTCAATATATTGACTTCTCAAAAATCTCAATTTGTAAAGTGTTGACGCTTGATGACTGGGGTCAACACTCCTAGAATGAAAAGAAAATGAACCTCTCAAAAGGTGAATATTTTTCTTCTCATTTTAGTTATCTTTATTATCAAGAAGTCTAGTTTAATGTTTTTTATCTTAGACCAGTGAATTACTCTTGGTTCATTCTTTTTCACCAAGCGTGTCAAAAAACTTTTCCAAAATGGTTTCAAACTTAGGTTGAACACTTTGGGCTTGAAGAGAATATTTTGCCAAGTCTCTCTCTTCAAGGGTTCAACCACTTCAAAAATGAGGCAAAATCCCTTTTGGTGCCTCAAGAAAGTATTTTGTTTCAATTTACCCATAATTTTAAAGTCTCGTTGATTTTCTGCTGGGACTTTTTTATGGTTCAAAATTTCGATATAACTGAAAAAACAAGTGATCAATATTCTCCAAAAAGAATTGTAAGGAGATTCAAAATAAAGTGGTGGTCCAAGTTTCATGAAACAAACTGTTGTTCAAAAGCAGTTGATTCTTGGATTAGACAAAAGAAGAATAAAGAATTCTCTCAAATTTCAAAGAAACAAGAAGAGGAATTTCAGGAGATTTATTTGATTCATATGTTGATCTGGAAGAAGTAGAAATAGTTTGTTTTTGAAAACTAAATCTAACACTTCCATCAGGAAAATGAGTAATTCTTTGAGGATGATTTCGAACAGGATTTGAAATAGGATTTTGAACATCTGTAAAATCCCATGTCAATTCTTTCTCTTGAAGATTCCAAGGAATTCTTTTTGGAATCATAACATTTGAATGAAGAGGATTCATTTCAACTAATAGACTTTCATCTTTAGGAGAAGATTGAAGAGCACAAACATTGAGCTGAGTATTGAGGAGCTTATAATATACTCTGTACATTAAAGCAAAGGCTTTTGAACGATCATGAACTTCAAATTCTTTGTTTGAATTTTTAAGTTGAGGGCATTGAGAATAGCTCCATCTTGAAGACTAATTGAAAAATTCGGATAACAATTTGAAAATACTGGACCACTTTCGAGATTAGACTCGAGCATGGACAATAAAGAGTGTTCAAACTTTAAGAGTCTTTTGTCTCTTAAGGTTATACAAACAGGAATGTCAAGACCAAGTCGAAACAATGGTTTGACAGCAATTTGAACTAAACCAATATGTATATATTGAAATTTCTTTCTATGCTCAAGAATTGCTTCTTTTGAAAGTAAATTGAAGGAAGTAATCCGTTCTTTGATTGGAACAGTTTTCTCCATGGTTTTGATAACATAATTTTGAGTAAAATCAAATTTTCCTATTTCATAGATAGAATTCTTATCTACCTTTGGAATAGTCAAATTTTGAAGAGTTTGTTCAATTTTTGCAATTTGAAGTTCTTTTGAATTAATATTACTTGAAACATTTGATGATGCAGATGCATTTTTATCAATCTCTTCATAATTTTCTTGAAAATATTTTGACATTTTATTTTCTTCATTGGAAGTACTACCCTTACTAACCCGGTTAGACATGAAAGACATTAAAAATCAAAATAATCTTAAAATAATATACCACTGTAGAATGAATGCAACAGACACCACTGAATCCAAGCAACCCAACCAACACTCTCTCAGCTTCTAGGGCTTTTTGGGAATAAGCTAATCATGGCAACCTATCGCTAAGCTCTTGCTCAAGCGACAGTGTCATCCCAAAAATGTTAATTCGGGTTCTAAGGTTTTGTATCCGTCTTATTCAATCCTAAACCTACGATATAAATAGCAGCACGGCTATGAACGACTTTTTCAAAGGTTGAACATTGAGAGAACACATACTACTTCATTAAATTCATCCATAGCTTTCAACCTTCATTGTTCAATTTATTCTTGGCGGTGAAAACATCAAACTCACTTAATCCAAATACCAAACTGCTTACTTCTTAAACATCTGTCAGAGTTCTGAAGATTAAGGTAAGGTGATTGGAGTTCCAGTTTTTGTTGGAGAACGTGAATTTCTTCGTTAATCCACATGAGATAACGAATTTAGAAAGTCGGAAGTTAGCGTAGGAGGAGGCAATCCAAAAGCGTTGTGGGATTTGCAATCAGGAGATCAAAAAGTACTAGTGGTAGTCGTGTTTGATGGACTGTAAGTTTAAATTCGTTTATAGTGAATTTCTGACTTGCAAAGTGTTCGGAGTTTTTAAGCAGTTGGGATTTCTCTGCGATCATTCTGTGTGTTATTTATTGTTTTCATATAACTACAGCAGTTCAACATAGGAAAATTGAATTAATTGATTAACCATGTAGAGATAATTAAAAGTGACTTTTTGTTATTTAATTATTAGTTTTTTTATTTCGCATAATCATCTATTCACCCCCTTTAGGTGTGATTTGGGTCGAACCTCGTAATTTCACTAACCTTTCGAAGATTCAGATTATCTATGAGAGGTACTCCTATAATCGGACCTGCAAGAATAGTGTATCACAAACCACCATAACAAATCAAAAATCCACCATAACAAATCAAAAATACTGTAGAACCATAAATTTGAACTACAAAAACATCATTGGATCACATCAAAATAAAAAATGATTATCTCAGAAGCTTGTAGAAAGTTATTATTCTCGTGCTATAACCACAAGAAATGAAATGGGGATCTGCTCATCACATCAATACTTAACAAGCCAACTCGTTAACATGGTGAGGGAACAATAGCTAACCACGTGTTTAAACCTCGGGTCTGCTTGACCAACACCTTAGCTCTTTTCAAAATAAAACTTACCTTCTCATCAAGTAACAGAAATAGGAGAACTTAATTACGTGAGAGTGCCTTATGCCCACTACAATACCAGTCTATCATCTTGACAAGGTACTTTACCCCTTTCTTTAGTTACTACTCGTTATGTTTTTGTTGATAGATAGTGATTTTTTTTAAAATAAGAATAAATATTTGCGGAGATCGAGGACCATAAGATTACTACTATGTCTACCAAATTGGAAACAGCTTTGAGATGATGAATTGTTAGCATTCATGTTATGCATCATAAGTTCATCTTGTCTTAAAAAGAATGTTTCGAAAGTGTTTATATACAGTTTAAATTATAAATAAATAGAATTGATTGGTGAAAATGGATAATACTGGTAGGTTCCTCGAAGTGTGGATGAAAAGTGGCTTGAATGTTTATTAACATTTATAAACATGAGCCAAACATACACGAACAATCCCAAATTCTCAAGGCCATTGCACACTTGTCTGTGAAAGGTACCCCCATTTATAAGCATACATTATAGCGGCCAAAAGTTGTAAAAAGTGACAACGGTAACAATCTTCAAGAATTACAACTCTAAAAGGAGTTTGTTCATCGCACGGGTAATAACATAGTTAAATTCACCAATGGCCACTCAACTTTATACTTAATGTCACAATGGCCACACAATTTGATTTTATTTCACCATAACAATCCAATAGTGTCACCATGACCATCCAATTTGATTTTATTTCACTATAGTCATTCAATTCCATATAACGTTTCACCATGGCTACTCAACTTCTTTTTGTCATTTTCACTAATTTTAAAAGGGGTCACTACAACAAAAACTGCCTACGGCAACGTTCAAAAAGCGTTGACGTAGGCCTACGGCAACGTTTGGACGTGTGTTGCAAATCAAGGTGTTGTCGTAGAGTGGAGAGATACGGCAACGTTTGCCAAACGTTGCGAAAGATGGTTTTTCGCAACGTTTGGCAAAACGTTGCCGTAGCTATCTACGGCAACGTTTGCCAAACGTTGTGAAAAACCATCTTTCGCAACATTTGGCAAACGTTGCCGTAGATAGCTACGGCAACGTTTGCCAAACGTTGCCTTTTTTTTTTCTTTTTTTTCTTTCCTCAACAACAACAATTTATGCAAATAGATTGACAAAATTAAAAATGAAACTTACGAACAAATTTTAGAATTGCATAAAAATTGATAATTTCAATACAAATTTTTGAATCCATACACTTGAACATTAGAATGTGATACAACACCACTTAAATAAAAATGAGCTTTAAAATGAAATAAAATGGTAAAGAAAAAACTCGATCATAAATGGAACACATAAACTAATCTATTTCTTCGGCAACTTCTCTTCCTTAAGCAAGAACATTAAAAATTGAGCTGGACTTATTCCCTCACAACCTTATCTTTGAGTTCATCCCAATACATGGATTTTCTCTCGCAGTTTCTGAGTCACTGCTATTCGAACAGTCATCACACCTGCTGCGGGACCTGATATCCGAACTTTCACTATTGGCTCCTCAATTGCCACAAGCTCTAAAGTTCCACCAGCTGCCCCAACAAGGTAAGGTCTTAGTTCTTCCAGTACCTAAAACAGTCGAGCAAATTTTTGAGGCAAGAAACTTCATAGAAAAAGATTTTAAATCAAAAGTTAAAACAAATATGGTATAATATAATGACAATGAAAGGCAATAATTTATGTATAGAAAATGAATTTTAGAAAATCATATATTACCTCTTTGGCAATCCTTTGATGCAAATCATCTTTTGTAACCTCTAATCTTTGAATAGAAAGCCTATAAAAAGTTTTTTACTTCAATTTTAAGAACGAGTACCGAAAGAAAAAACCAAATAAGGCAAAAGGCAGTAGACAATAATCTATCAATCAATTAGATCTTGAACAGAGTTGTCTTTAGAGCTTGTACAATAAAGGGTGGGGAAAAAAGTGCCCTGAAGAATTACTAGTAAGCATAAACCAAAACATTTGGTGGTCAAGTAAAGTTCAATATGAGGATCTTCCAAGACAATTGCAGAAGTAGGTACTTTGCAATAATCACAGGAAAAAATTTCTTTATCTTTTTCTTTTAGCTAACTGAGATTCATCCATTAACAACAATTGTGAGTCTTCTATATGACCTCAAGAGTAATTTGACCTTCCACTTTCTTCTTCTAACAATGTGCATGAAAAGAGGTTGCAGATGGCAAAGTTCCATTCCAAAAACTTGACAACATGGGTGCAGAATAGAGCATTCATGTTTCATTGGTCAATTATATCCTAGCGTACTAACGAAAGATTCCATCTCACAGAATTTATGCAGCGTTCATGGAGGGCCAAGCCTCTTCTTATTGGTTATTCACGCTTCTATTTAAGAGACTACACCTTCCTCCAATAAACTAACCTTCCGAAGTTCCAGAAACAATTTCCTACTGAAATCCCAAATGAATCATGGGTAGATAAAGCAATGACCAATTTAGGAATATTTTAAGCTCAAAGGAGGTAAACACGTCTATCTGAGTAGTAATTAATACAGCACTGTCTGGCATACTATAGTATTCCTCTTTATATCAATCCCCATAGTCAACAATGGTTTGCAGTTCCATCTATCAATTTAAAACATTTAAAGAGTAGCTACTTTATGTATCCCTGTAATGCTTTTTAGTTAGTTTTTGATTTTTCTTTCCAATGCACTATGCAGTCAACTTATTTCCCAGTCAATATGTAGTCAACTTATTTCCCAGTCAACAAGAAAAAGATTAGCTTGTTCATTTTTTCAAAACAATTTTCTACATGTTTTTGTAAATAACAGTTGATGAAGCACTTGGCTACCTTGAAACCCTTGCAAGTTAAAACATGAAAGTAAATGACAGTGGAATACCAGTCAGCAGGAAAACCATGTCCTTTCCCTTGGATAATTTCTGGGGCCAAAGTATCTGCGATACCACATATGGTGTATGTTCTCTCACCACAATCACCAGAAAACTTCTTCCCAAACCTGAAGTCCACTAGCTATAGTATTAAGAAATAAATCATCAATTAACTGACTATTCAGAATTCTGGTTATTTGTGTGTTTAGGAACACACAGAAAAACATTGTTGAATGCAGAAACAAAAATTCTATAACCTGTATATATCTTGCCTGGTCTAACATTAAAACATCAGAGGTCACACCTCGATAGAGAATGCCATTCTGAAAATAATGAAAAAATATTGAATAGCGCTTTAAAAATCAAAGGCACATAGAAAATTGAAGTCGATCTTGCAAAAAGCTACCTTGTGCAAATTTTCCTAGGCAATAACAACAGAGGCTGCACAGAACCGTGCAGATGGTTCATCAAGTGCCTTGTAAATGATTGAGGTCAAAGAGCAAGCAAGACGTGTATCTAGAAGTATGACAACATGAGAAGGAGCAAGGTCTGAGAATAAGAAAGTCTACCTCTTTTGCTCTGCTAGTCGCCCTTGCTGGATAACCAGAGCATCCAGTGCAAGCTTTTTATAAGCCCTTTCAATGAATTTTTCCTCAATAGTATACTGGTTATAATTGATTTGAATAAAGCACATCAGTACATCATGCCTCCAGGAAGCCTAATTGCAATAAAATCATAACACTGAAACAAATCAAACCTCGGTGCAGAATCTGAACACTTGAAACAATACTTGAATCTAGGTACTAACAAATCCAGAAATTGGAGAAGAGCAAACAAACGTCAAAAACTACACTTTTAACATCCAGAATTCAAACTCCCTAAATCCCTAATTAGAAAACCCTAAATCCGAAATAAAAAAAATAGTCACACAGTGTTACAGTGAGGAAAACCGAAACTTACCTCAGGAGAAAGGTGACCGGCGACGCCGCAACGAGAGTTGGAACGGGAGGAGTGGAGACAGTCGGACCGTCACTGCCAAGTCTGTCGTGGGATTCTGGCCGTCTAGGACTGCGGCCTGCGGGTGGGAGACGGGAGAGAGGAGAGGAGAAATGTAGAATAAAGCTTACAATCCGGTAGGACTAAAGTGGTGGATTGGTGGTGGCCAGTGGGAGGGTTTGAGAAGGGAGAGTCCGAGAGAGAGAGCGCGCCTGTGGAATTGTTAGAGAGGAATGGAGTGGAGAAATGGATAGAATTTCACGTTTTCCCATTTATTTGGGATAGAAAAAGGAAAACACACTTTTGGCAACACTTATAGAACGTTGCAAAAAGTGAATTTTTTTGCAACACTCAACAAACGTTGCAAAAAGTCTCACTTTTGGCAACGTTTGTCAAACGTTGCGATAGGCTCCTTTCGGCAACATTTGTCAAACGTTGCAAAAAGTGAGACTTTTCGCAACGTTCAATAAACGTTGCCGAAAGTGAGACTTTTCGCAACACTCAATAAACGTTGCAAAAAGTCTCACTTTTCGCAACGTTTGTCAAACGTTGCGATAGACCCCTTTTCGCAACGTTGGTCAAACGTTGCCAAAAGTGAGACTTTTTGCAACGTTCAACAAACGTTGCAAAAAGTGGTATATTGCAACATTTTTCTAAAAAAACGTTGCCAAAAGTCATTTATACTAATCAATGGCAACATTCACTTACTAAAACGTTGCCAAAAGACCCTTTTAGCAACATTTATCAACAAATGTTGCTTTTTTAGTGTTGCGAATGACTCTTTTTGTTGTAGTGGGTAAAATGACAACTTTGCATTATATATATAAAATAATTAAAAAATAAAATATAAAATAAAATTAAAATTAAAATTTTTTTTAAACATTAATTAAAATAAAATAGAAACTTATTTAAAAAAGCATTTTTAAAAAAAATAAAAACTTATTGTTACATTAAAATTCCGCAAGCGTACATGTTCGTTGTACAAGTAATAATCGTGATGATAGAGTTATCGTCCCACAAGGAATAAAACTCAATTCTAGTGTATTCGATATATTTAAATTTGTGATTGTAACAAAATATGACCGATTTATTTCTAACCATGTTTTATAACTACAAAATCAATGAATATTGGTTTAAATCAAAGGTGACGAATGTATTGGATTTCCGACTTCACTAATCAATTCTTAATTTCAATTCTCAACTTGTGATAGTTAATTCAATTCATGTAGTTGTGACGATCGGTAATTTCACTTTTATTTATTATTCTTTTCCAAGATATAATAAACATATGTCTATCACAAGAAGATCATATTCATGATTTGTATTCATATGACAAATATGAATTGAAGTTTAGGATCACACACGACTGCACACTTTATCAATATTATTCCTAATATTTACTATTCATGTGTTCTATAAACAGTGTTCTACCTACTGTGTGTTTTTCAACACTAAAAATAAGCAACTTATTGTCCTTATAGTGCGTAAGCATTAAAACATTATGATTATGCTTGTTTACAGAATCACAACGCAAGAATTAAACTACAAATAACAAGCATTGAATTAGAAACAAAATATCAAAGAGTTTTGTCATCCATCCAATACAATTGAATTTAGCCTAGCATATTAATGTAAGAATTTACATAGAAAATAAAAGGAAGTCATCACCTGAATCATAGAAATATGAAGAAAATCTAGAAATCTTCACTTCAAGCTTTCAAATTCAGACCTAAATAATGAATTATTCGTTCTTTGATGTAAATTTTCTCTCTTTTTCTACTTAAAATACGTCTATCCCCTAAAATCACGAACCTTTCCCTTATAAATGTCAAAAAAGGATGCCCTAAATTATTACCAAGACAAAATAAGGAAAGTGGGTTTTTTCCCGTTTAACCTTGAGGTGGGCCTAGTGTAACCTGGGGTACGCGCCTAAGTGGTTTATGCAGCCTTGGTCTAGGGCGCGTGCCTTGGTGCCTTTTGGGGCCAAATTGCATTTTCGCTCCTAAACTTCTCCCGAGCTCTTTTTTTCTTCCTTCTTTACTTTTCTTCAATCTTTCTGCTTCTCTTCTTGTCAAATTGGGTCCTTTCATTCTCGATTTTTCATATCTCGCTCCAAGCTATCTTTCGGTTATTTGCATTTTAATTCTCATCTTCTCTTTCTACTTCGATTAACTAATTTTCTTGCTCATTTTCTTCAATTTCATTGTATTCATCGATGTAAACCTAAAATATGTAATAAGCAACGGATTCAACCATAATTCAATCTAAATATCAACAAATATACATGTTTCGACGATTTAAATGAGTGTATGAAATACACTTATCAAACTCCCAAAACTTGAACATTTGTTTATCCTCAAACAAAAATGTGACTTTACTTAGTTTTAATATCACATAGTTCAAATCAATCTCCACATATTTCATGCAAAACTCGACACGTGTGTGTATACTCATACCAACAAATCAAGCTTGTGATTGATACAAGTTCGAATCCTCAATAGTCTAATATGTCTTTACTCCACTCGAGAGATACGCAACCCCAAACTTATAGTTTTCACTTTTTTTCATGAGGTATGCTCCTAAGTTGAAGTTTAGCTGATTCCTAATTTTCGCCCTCTCTAATTCAAATAGGTTTGACCGGTACAAGTTAACATTTCAATGAACAAGGGTTCTTCGATATTTGTTTGCTCCAGCCTCCAAGAGTTAACTAAGTTAATAATCTTCTGTCAAAAGTCTAATTATCTAAACTAGGTGTTTGGGGCTTAATTTTAGTATTTGGTGTATTCCTTTTTTGTGATGAGTTCTTTCCATTAAGCGACAAAGTGACCCTTGCAGGCTTAATTACTCGAGTCAAAATACTTCGAAGAGAAGTTTCTCCATTAAGATGTTTCATCTTTTTATTTGTCAATATTAGTTCAATGCCCCATACTAACCACTTATTCTCCAAAAACAATATCTGACTTAGGATTTTCGCCTAATCTCATCTCGATGGTTAATTCACATAATATTTTCATGCAGGGAACCTCTATTCATCGCAATGTCTCCCTATACTAGTTGAACCATATCCAAACTATCCTATAAGTGGTGTAAGAAAGTATATGATCATGATTTTTCTGTCAAGATTGAATCAACTATGTTCAACTTCTCTCTGAGTATGAACCAAATCATGAACTCAAAATATGAAACATGAGTATAGTGAGCGATAAAGATCAAGTTTCACATCAACAAGTATCAACCAACTCAACATGTAATATCTCTACAATTTTAAGTCTAGAACATGACTCCAATATATACATCATTGCCGGCCAATTTTAAGTCTAGAACATAACTCCAATATATACATAATTGCCGGCAAGATTATCTACCCCACACAAACACACATAAAGACTAAAAAGATTAAAAGATTTGTTTTTTTTTTCTAAAACTAAAAACACACAACAATCACATAAATACGGTAAACTATATACAACAGTCAATGATCATATAACGGATTAAGCTACTCCCAAACCTAACATGTGCATTGCCCTCGATGTACAAAAATAGAATAATGAAAAGCAAAAAGTGGGGCAAAGAGGGGATGTGAGTACTCCTCTGGTTAATATCGTTTTGACGAACTTTAGAGCAAGCTTCCGTGAAAATTTGGTATTAGAGCTTCAAACTGACTAAAAATCGATCAGAAAAGTGGCAAAAACGGAGTAGAAAAACAAATCGAAAAACTATCAGAAAATTGTCTAAAAATGGGACCTATTTTCGTGATTTTTGACCGATCTAAAAGGAGTTTTGTGAAACGGAGACCAGCGGCGTGAAGTATAGGTGGAGGTGAACTAGAGTGGCCGGTGTATGAGGTTTTCCAGTGGCCCATGAGACCATGTGTAGAGAACTCTTGCGGTGTGTGTAGAGGTTTCGACAACAATGTTTTCGACAGCTTGCTCCTAACATAATTTCTGAAATTTTGGTGTTGTTAGTTTTCTATTTGAGGTTATACAGTGGAATCTAGTCAGATTTGTTCTTCGCCCGTTCAGGATTCGATCGTGATTGATTGATTTTTGCAATTGGTTTAGACTTTAGCTTGAATAGTGGTGGCCCTAAATTGAAAAATTCTCATCTCTCGGTATTTACAGACTCATATTGGTCTGCTCTGGTGTATTGGCTTATCCTAGTTTAAATTTTAGCATTAACACGTCATCATGTAGGGTGAGATTAGGATTGAGGTTACTGTGTTGGAGAACATTGCTTGTGCTAGAAATTTAGGAATTGTTTGCCATATTTGATTTGTTGAATTTTGACTGCAAGTTGGTAATTATTTTTGTGCTTTAACTATTATTTAGTCACTGTGTGAGACTACATTACGTGAAAAATTTGAATTTTTATTGATATGCTTTCGTGTTGCATTGATTATTTTTTCAGAACACCTAGACTTGACCCATTTGAACATCCCATTGATAGATCTCAAGTCTCACGTAATCTCGAGAATCTAGAATGGTGCATACTGTGGCCTTAGGATTATTTTGTGTGACCTATTTGTGCACTTTGGTTATTTTGTTTTTCAAAATGTCTTCATATTTCGAAGTTAGAATTTTCAAAAGCAAATTGAATTTTTAAATTTGGTAACAAAAGATGAAGGATATCTCGGTTCAATAAAAAATAGATGGTAAATTTCTTGCGAAATTTGAAAGAAGTACAAAAGGAAGAATATGATGAACTTACTTACACTTCAATTATTTTACACCTAGCTAACACTGTTTTGAGAAAAGTTGGAGGACTTATATTTGCTTAAATCTACTCCTAATAAGTAGTACTTCCTTGAAATATTTTTTTGTTTTAAAATGGAACCTTCAAAGGATCTTGATAATAATCTGGATATTTTCAACAAACTTGCTCAAGATATTGTTAATTGTAAAGAGAAGATGTCTGAAATTTATAAGGCCATCATTTTGCTTAATTCTATGTCTGATTCATATAGAAAGGTTAAGAATGCAATTAAGTATGGTAGGAATACCTTAACACCCGAGATTGTTATATATTCCCTTAAGAGTAAAGAGATAAAAATTAAGGATGAAAAAGATGATATAAGGAGTGATAAGTTGCATATGATGAAGAGTATAATGAAGTTTAAGTAGATGAAGTTGGGTAGAGCTCAAGAAAATAATAACTCGAGTAGTGACTCGAGTGATGAAGGTGGTAAGAAGAAAGATAAGGGATGGGGAAAAGTCTAGTGGTAGACGATATTTACAGTTGTAGTAAAGCTGGACACTTTATTAGGGATTGTCCCAAGAAGGAGACCCTCATCAGGTAGAGTGTGAGAGAGAGACTTTTATCACTTCTATTAGGTGGAGACCCATTATCCACTTAGGTTGGGAGAATTGGTGTTGTGATAAAGGATTATCCCAAGGACTTATGATCCATATAGGTCTACCAGTCAGACATGAATTGAGTGATCAATCGAGTGAGCATAGTGGACGATGAGAGGAGATATGTGTTCTCTAGGTGTGAGCAACGTGGAATGTGATATGATAAGTGTGGTGAGATCTTTTTGTAAGATCATTTATGCATTTGTTGCATGTGTTTTGACCATTTGATTGATTGACTTAGTGTTAATCTGTTGTTCTATGTGAATATATTTTGGAAAAGATATGTGAGTTATTTTATGTTATATCTTCATCGCATGATTATTTTGCTGTTGATTGTTCACTATAATTATCTACTTCTACATTGGTATTTGTTTGTGACCTTAGTCCTATTGAGTACATGGAGCACGTATATTATGTGTTTTAGGTTCGAAATATAAGGTAAGGTCAGTGATCCCAATTTTATTGGTTGCTCTGATTATGTAAGTGTTAACTTTGTGTTTTGATTGCTTGCAGGTTGATTGAGTATCAATGTGGAAGTTAATTTGATTAGATATTAGGTTATAATGTAAATGTCGGATTAAATTATTACCAACAACCAGGTCCAAAGGCTCGACCTGAAAACAACGTGGATCGTTGGAAGTAGCTTAAAGAATTAATATGGCTCACGGCCCATATATATTACCTCTTGGATGACTTTGAATCTTTCCATTTAAGCTTTCTATTGGTCCAACTAAAATCTAACCTAGCCTATATATATTGTGTCTTTACCGTAACCATAAAGTGTATGATTTGTGTATACAATTGAGAGAAAATGTGGCTACCTTCTTGCAGGAAAAAATAGCTGCGTTAGTGGAGAGAAAAAATGGTGGCTTTCTATGTGTATTTGACCTCTTCTTTGTGTCTTCTTCCATTGTGTTTCTCGTGTCTTTGTCGCTTACAAATTATAACCGTTCTCTTGTCCTTTATGGGTGAGATTGAGGAGTAACCGAGGTGAATATATTGGTTGTGGGTTGGAGCCATTTGGATTGGTTGTTTGGTAGACAAATGTAACATGAAATTGAGCCCAGAAAACATTATTTTGACAACCCTTAGGAGCAAGCTTCCACGACACAGCATTTTGCAATTTTGTCCTGTGCGACTTGACTTTGTTTTAGAAAAGCCGAATCTGTTGCAGTTCTGATGTCATTGTCGGCCAGAGTGCTAAATTCTTTCTCTCAAGCGAAGACAATTTGAACAGAGGAACTATATGAATCGCTACATCAAATCCTTTTTGATAAACAGAGTTCATATCTATCCATTTTTTCATAGGTGAAGTAGAATCATTCAATACGGTAATTTGGTTTTCTATTCACCCTGAGAATCCAGATCCTTTCGATTAATACTGAGGTGCAAACCAAGTAGCATTCCCAGGATGGAACATATCCTCGTTAGCGATCGTGATACCCTGAACTTCACTCTCCCCAATTACTCAATCTCTTTTACCCAGTTGAGCAATATGATTGTCTCTGGATAAAACCAATGTACAACATAATTTCTTATCCATCAAAAGATCATAATTTACATAATTCCTACATAAATGACCTTGTAACTTTCCAATGTTCTCTACAATTATTCAATAATTTTCATATCTCTACGATCCATCCAATCCTCACATTTAGTGAATGAAGTCCGCAATTTTGTGTATTGATTGTTATTAAGCCAAATAATTAATAATAAAGATTTCTAATTCAAAATCTTTTTATAATTCTCTCATTTTCTTTTCTTTTACTTTCCATCTTTAGTAATTCCATTCTCCCATACTTACCAATCATACTAACTTTATCAACCTATTTACTGCGAAAATACACTAATTTACTGTACAAAAAACCAAAACCCTAAATATAACTACCTTGACTCAAATCCCCCCACAAGTTGTAAGGAACAAATTTTCCACCGCAAACAGACTGTAATGCCCCAATTTTCATACATCTTGAGGTCTTACAAAAAATTCAATTTTCGCTGAAACGATAAAATAATATTCGTTAAATAAAAATAACTGGAATATTTATAATGAAAACATAATCGCCAATTAATAACTGTTTTGAACAAATAAAATTGACTAATGATTTAAAGAAAAAAATTAACTTAATATTTTATATGGCGGGATGCAATTGTCATACGCAATTATATAACAATAACATAAACAATTCATACCACATTTCTCTTTATGGAGTATATCGGTGACCAAGCGAAATACCCATCATTTCTCATTTCTCATTTTGAATTTCCAAAAGATTTCACATTTCATTAGGTCGAACCCGAATGTTCACTATCAATTCATGCATAAATTACTGAACATAAAAGCATAAGAAAACAAACCACTTACATAAAAGTATCTTACCTTGATTGATCAAACGAGCTTTTAATAATAAAAAAATGTACTTAGAATTTACAGCTGCTTTATATAAAAACTGCTGCATAAAATTCCGTGGTAGTGAATTGTGAGACATTGGCACACTATTTATAGTCATAGTATAATTGTGATGAAAAATCGTGTTTATCACATTTTGATAAAAATTGAATTTCTAGTAAACCAACCCCACAAGATGACATGTGTACAAAATACTTATCACAACAAAAAGGTGGTTGCAACTTGAATTTAAATATAATTCTAAAATAATAATAATAATAATAATAATAATAATAATAATAATAATAATAATAATAATAGTTATCTATTCACACGTAACTATCCATAAAATTCACAATTCAATAAAATAATTTAACTAAATTACAATTTAAGACAAAAATCTTTCGACCTTGATAACTTGGGCCTCGCATATCCAAATTAGTTTTTTCTTGAGCCTAATTTACATGATTAAAATGAGTTATCCAACGACACCCATATTGATATATTTTTTGTCACTTTAACAAGATCTAAATATTTAGCCCAAAAATTGATATTAATACGTATATCACTTTAGTCCCTCAATTTTTCAAAATAATAAAAATATGGCATGTAAAATAATTAAACTCTATTCTAAAATTTTCTGGGTGTTACACAGACAGAACTATCCAATACACAACCAAGGTACTTAAGAAATTCTTAATCAAGAAGCCAAAGTGGAACCCTAATTTGACAAGCTCAAACTATACGGCCATAGTAATGGACAAATAGGCAGATAAAGAGAGAAAATTCGAAGTTCTTGAAACCCTAGGCTATCGAATTCTCACTGAATCAGAGGGAAATACTTCAAATCACAATAAAAAACTGAAATCATGAGAAGAAGCTCTCCTTCAGCCTTCCAACTTGAACAATTTGCTCTATTATACACAGAAACGAGAGAGAGAGAGAGAGAGAGAGAGAGAGAGAGAGAGAGAGAGAGAGAGAGAATGTGTACTTCAGTGAGATAAATGAATAACGTTACATTGTTAGAAAGTAGATAACATAATGATTGACATAATAAGTGTTGGTATGATATGATTGGATACAAAATTGATTGTGTATTAAATAGTATAGTGATATGTTGCCATATGAGATTATTTTTAAGAATTATGTCAATTATTATGTCTAAGTAGCATGATTGATTCCAAAATGAATTTTAGGAAAAAAAAATGATGATTGACGGCTATATAAGTAACGATAAGCAAAGCAGCTTTATTACTTTTACTTTGTTTCTCTCCTATCACGATACATAGACCTAATTTTTAGGTTCAATATTGTAATTGGAAATTTTGTGAACAAATAGAACTTAATTGAATATGTGTAAAAGTCAAGGAGTGACGTGAAATTTTGTATAGTTGAGTTAGGTAACCTAGGGTTTGAGTTCGAGATTGGAAACAAGGAAGAAGCATCGCTGGAGTTTCGCTAGCCTCACGCCTGGCCATCGCCCGAGCGATAGAAATAAAACCATTATCGCTCGCTTCTCACCCAGGCATCGCTCAAGTGACATACCCTTCGCTTAAGCAACAAGTCCCATCGCTTGAATGATATTTTTACGCGACTAACCCTAGTTCACGATTTTGGAAAGTTTTACAAGGCCTATACTACTCATACATGTCCAAATATAAATAGAGATGCTCTTGCATGAAAATAGGTAGTTGTCTCATTGTGCCTCATTGGTATAACATATTCATATCATCTTTTGAAAGATCCAAGAACACAATTTATTGGTGAAACCATTCATATCATTCTTAAGATCCGACAACCATTTTTTGGGAAAACATCAAGGTTCGTGAATCTAAAACACTTGACTTCCTTAACACTTTGAAGAATATACTCTCTCAGTCGGACATTGGGAGAGGTAGAATGCAAACACAGGAAAAGCTCAAGAATTGGATATTCTTGAAATTTCACTTGGAAGAGACAATTGTAGAAGATCGTAAAATATGTGGGTACAGCAGATCTTGGACATTACAGGAATTACAACAGCAGGAACTAGTGGAATTTGCTAGGCTAGAAATGGACTGTAATCTATATTATCTATAGTGGAGGTAATTGGCTTGGTCCCAGAGTTTTTACCCAATTGCTGTTTTTCCGTCATCATTTTGGCGTTCGTTATTTATTACTTTCTTATTAATTCAGTATTCAAACTTAAGGAAAATTGACATGTATGATTAATCATCTAGAAACATTTAAAAGTGACTTGTTAGTTGAATAATTCCACACGTATGGTCAAAGCTAAAAACTAATAATTAATAATCATTCGGTTAACTGTAACTTTCAAGTGGTATCCAGAGTGACACCCGATTTTTCAATTTGTATCAGAGCATAAATTCATTCCTTGACCCATATTATCTAGATGAGTAATTCATTATATGTCCCGCCTTATTTTGATAGTAGTAATTATACCTACTGGAAGGTTAGGATTAGAGCTTTTTTGAAATCTATGGATGAGCGTATATGGTTGAGTATTGTGAATGGTTGGGCTACACATAGTTCTACGATCAATACTGGAGTAATCCCTACTCCCATTGCTAATTGGATTCGGACGAACTTAGAGGAATGTAACTAGAACAGTAAAGCCTTGCATGCTTTATTTATGGCTGCATCCCTAGAGGAGTTTAGGAGAATGTCCATAAGTGAAGTAGCCAAGAGGTTTGGGATATTCTAAAGACCACACATGAGGGAACTCCGGCTGTTAAGAACTCAAAATTGTAAATGTTGACCACTAGATTTGAAGAGATTAGGATGGAAGAGAATAAAACTTCTGATGAGTTTTGTGCAAGCTTAAACGACATAGTAAATTTTAGTTTCAACCTAGGTGAGAGAATCTCAGAGCATAAAATTGTAAGAAAAATTCTCAGATCCTTACCTGAAAGGTTTTGGCCTAAAGTCACAGCTATAGAAAAGAGCAATGACTTAGATTCAATTAAGATTCAAGAGTTGGTTGGATCTCCAAACTTATGAGCTGACATTTGATAACCCACAAACGATAAGTCTTGGCCTTAAAAACTGTGAGGAATAGTCATAAAGAGTCCTCGGATTCAGATTTTCCTAATGAAGAGGAATTAGCATACTTTGGTCAAAAAAATAAAAAAATGTTTAGAATAAACAAAAACCTCAAGAGAAGCATAGAAGTGGTCCAAGAAAGTCTAGGAGGAGTTCTAAATCTTTGAGATGCCATAATTGTCGTGGTTTTGGTCATGTTGGAAGTGAGTACCCTAATAGTAAGAGGAATTCAGATAAGGCTGTGAATGCTACTCTCATTGATGACGGGTCTAACTCAGACAACTAGAGTGAGAAACTCACTTGTGAGGAAAGTAGAAAATACATTGCCTTTACTGCTAGAATTAGGAATGAATCTGATAAAGGGAGTGAGAATGTTGAGAATGCTAGTAGTAGTGAGTATTCAAAAGAAGATTATGATAGTGATGAGGATTGTGATGAAGAGTCTATGAGTGAGGAATATATTCATGAGGCTTATGATAAGATGTATGAGGAGAGTTTTAAGGTTCTTACTAAAAACAAAGCATTGAGTACGAAGAATAAGGAGCTTGAATTGGAAAATGATAAATTAGTAGTGCACATTAAGAAATCTACATTGATCTTGAGTGAAGTGAAACCCATGAATGAAACTTTAGAGACTCAGGTTAAGAACCTCACCAGTCAGCTTGAGAAATTCTCTAGGAGAGTCAGCGAGTTGACTACTGAGAAAGAGGCCTTAGAAATCAAAGTTAAGAACCTTCTAAGTGATCTAGAATATTCTAAGTCTCAACTGCTTGCCTTCTCTAGTGGTTCTGAAAAGTTAGATAATATTTTAGGAATGGGCAAGTCGATTGGAAATAAGGGTGGTCTAGGTTTTAAGGAAAATAGTGCAAGTATATCTAATACCACGTTTGTCCCTGCTACTGACCAGCCTAACAAGTACCTAACCCTAATCTTAAGACTAAGGAATTTGTTAGACAAAGGCCTACTAGATCACGATATTTTTAAAGGTAAGAGCATTTGCATACTTAACTGATTATGTATTTTTTGTTCATGCTCGTGCTTTATCATCGTGTGACATTAATTTATGCATGCATCATATTTGTTTATTTGTTTTCTAGGTAGAAAGATTCATGCATATTTTTTTATTTTTTGTGTATTTGATATTTTTTGTATGCTTGGTGCATTCACTTTTTAAAATAAAAAAAAAATTAAAAAACCGGAAAATTGAAAAATAAAAAATGCAGGAAATTGTTTTTACAAGCGTAATATATAATGTAATTGAATTTGTTTGTTGTAATCAAATATGAGTTTAATCGATGAGCTGTAACATAGTTTCCATTATAGGCTTAGGTTATTATGGAATACTTAGTATATGTGTCTTCATATACCATCTACACTGCACACACTATGATATTGTTAGTGGGACTCAACCGCATATGTGAGATTTAGAATGACAATAACATGTTAGTAAAGTGACTTTGAACATAAATTGACCATATTTATTAGACATAAACTCAAGTTTATCCACGGTAATAAAAAGTTCAATCTTATGTTCTTCTTCAGAGCCTATTTGATTCGAACAATTAAGCATGTAGGGTTTTTTATAACCTGGTGCATATGGTCAACTGACTTAGGTTAACCGGCCTAAAGCTCACTATAGGGGTTATTTTAGTTTCTTAATTGAGAGGAGCTTGCACTTAAGATGTGAAAAATAATTATGAACTTAAATTATTGAAAGATGTGAAAATAAAATATGCTCAAAATCTCAGGGAGAAAAGAAATTATTCATACAAAATGAGCTTTTCTTTATAGGTTTTAATGTGCTTTCAATGATTTGACTTTCATAAGAAGGAGAATATACTTATTGGCAGTGATGCTTAGCATGTTTTTTCTCACAAAATTAAGGCTTGGAGTCCTACTTACAAATGATTAGTGACATTTTACACACATGTGTCACTTGTACAATTTACTTCATGTTAACTTGATCTAAGTATGTGGGAAGGTTTACTGTACATTGTTTATACTTGTGCATGCTAACAACAACATTTTGAGTTATTATATGTTAATGTTAAAAGTTTTTTCTCGGTCCCTTCATCATTTGTGAGAAAAAAGGGGGAGAGAGTCTTTACACATAAGGTGAAAGCTTGAAATTGAAATTTAATGCATTGACACTTGAATTTTACGTCTAGGTTAGGGAGAGACATAAATACATTTTGCATACTGCAAAAAAACATGTTGAGAGTTTGCAGTAAGGGAGAGAATTGGCATTACATTGCATTCCATATCATAATGCATAAGCTGTTTGAGTTTTGATATTTTGTGATGTTATTTCGGTTGGTATTTTGATTTACATTAATGTCACGTTGCAAACTACCATATTTATTTATGATTATGAACTTCAATTTTTACATTTCCTGTATCACGTGCTTTTACACTTGATATTTGAGATTTGGATTTCAGGAAACAGGTTTGACAACGAATGCAAGAAACAATGCTTGTAGAGTTTAATTTGATAGTTTGATTTATTTTACTACATTGACTTTATTTGTATAGTTTTTCACAGAATCCCAAAGTGGGAGATTGTTAGGTTCAATATTGTAATTGACGATTCTATGAACAAATAGGACTTAATTGAACATGTGTAAAAGTAGAGGAGTGAAGTGTAGTTTTGCATAGTTGAGTTAGGTAGCCTAGGGTTTGAGTTCGAGTTTGGAAACAAGGAAGAAGTATCGTCGAAATTTCACTAGCCTCACGCCTGGCATCGCCCAAGCAATGGGAACAGAACCGTTATCAATTGATTCTTGCTCAGGCATCACTCGAGCGACATACCCTTCGGTTGTGCAACAAGTTCTCTCGCTCAAGCGACATTGTTATGTGGCTAATCCTAGTTCGCGATTCTGGAGAGTTTTACACGGCCTATACTACTCATACACCTCCAACTATAAATGCAGATGCTCTTTCACGAAAATAGGTGGTTGTCTCATTATACCTTATTGGTATAACATATTCATATCATCTTTTGATAGATCCAAGAACACAATTCATTGGTGAAGTCATTCATATCATTCTTGAGATCCGACAACCAATTTTTGGGAAAACATCAAAGTTCGCGAATCCAAAACGTCAGACTTCCTTAACACTTTGAGGAATGTACTCTCTCAGTCGGGCATTAGGAGAGATGGACTGCAAGAATAGGAAAAGCTTAAGAATTGGAGATTCTTGAATTCCACTTAGAAGAAACAATTGTAGAAAATCTGGGAAGTAGGTGGGTGTTGACCTATGGTCATATCTTATGTTTGATTATAACAAACAAACTATGTTTATCTCTAATTTGAATCTTCAAAATGTTAAATGTTGTCGACTTAATCAAATTGGAGACAAAACTATTGGATGAAAAGTTATCGATCAAGAAAGTTCAAGATGAAAATCGATCGAGACTCATGAAGACAAAATCAAGCAACAAATTGAGTACTCGCGCCAAATTAATCGAAGACATTGGAACTATATGTTTTTAGCTCAATTGTAAAGGTAAAACACTCTAATTCTTGACAATGACACATTGAAAGCTCAAGTGATGAATTTCTTATGCACGATAAAAATTCACTTCATTAAAACGTTTGCACATAGATTATTTTCAAAGGTAAGATTTTCAACCTAATCTTGAATACTATTAAACCTCATTTACCTTGAAATATCTAGTAAAAATGTCATGCAAAATTATTTACTTGCTACAAACAAACAAATTTTTTAGCCCAGAACACTCTGGTCATCCGGACGTCAGGATGGCGAATTAGACGTCTGGTTCGCCAACAACAGTCTAATTTTCAACCGTTCTGACAAGTTCCAACGATTATTTTCTGGGGTTGTCCGGTTCTGAAAAGTTGGCTCTCTCGCTTCTATAAATACCAACTTATTTGCCATTCATTAAATACAACAAGATGGCATTAAAGTGAGATTCCTTTGAGAAAAATAGCATTGATTTCTTATCCTATTTATTATTATCAAATCACTTTGCTTTGAAAAACTTTTGATTAATTCAATTCTTGAAAATCATTCAACACATCAAAGTTTTTCTAAAATCCTGACATTTGAGCTACACTCATTGTCATCTATTAAAGTGTTTGCCTATTTCTCTCTTGGTACATAATTGTGATCATATCATTTATTAAGAGAGAAATTTCAATTTGTAAATTCAATTATCTTTATACTTGTGGATTGTGTTGACATTTTGGAAAGCTCATCGTTGTAAAACTATTGGTGCTCCTTGCTTGAAAGTCACTAGAAGCTTTGTAAAGAGTTGGATTGCACTACACGTCAATTAATGATAGGAATGTAAAATACACATTTTACATCTTTATTTAATGCACTCATATGACTATTTAATGCCTAAATATACTTAGTATTCTCATATTTTGGTTTAGGTGGTAATTCGATGGATATGGCGTAATTTGGAAGAAATAAGGGGAAAATAACCAAAATGAAAGGAAATGAAAGTTTAGGGATCAAAGACCAAATACTATAAATTTGTTTCTAACCTTGGGATGAAGATTCAAGAGCGTTAAAGGTCAATTGGATGAAGAAGTGAGTTAAATGGATGAAATATAGTCAATACATTATCACATATCAACTTTCAAGGTGAAAAGTTTTGCATCAGTTTACAGCCTCATATGGAGACCAATTTTGGATATGGAAAATGATCAAATTCGAAGATAGTTTCTGAAGTTAATTTGTAGCTCTTTGAGTTAGATTTCCAATGCATCTTGAATTACTTCAATTGGACATCGATAAAGAAAGTTATGGCCAAAATACTGAAAGATGTTCGGCGGAAAAAAATGACAACCATGCGATCGCATGGCACAAATACTATGCGGTCACCCACTCTTTTACCGAGAATTGGGAGGCTGGAAACTGCATAACCATGCGATTGCATGATTTATAGCCTTGTGATCACATGGTAGTAATTGTTGAAGCGAATTTTCAGTTTCCTAAATTGATTCAACCACTTATAGAAACAACTTTTAACACATCATTAGAACCCTAAACCACACGAGAACGCCTCCAACCTATTTTCTCTCTATTTTTCTTAGATCTATCATGTGTAACTAACTCTGGGTACTTGATTAAAGCATACCGAAGCCTTGGAAAACATTATAACTGTGAGATCCACCTATTTCCATTGTTTAATTTATATTTTCAGTATTGAATATTCTTCCATACATAATTTTATGATTGTCATGTTTGATTGCTAAGAGATCTATCAGTTTTTCACATATTGCAATATACTGTTAAGTTAAACATCATATCCGTAATTGTTTGATCCCTTTAACTTTAAAATTTGATAATTTTCTACGATAGAGGTTATTGAATCTTAAGAAGGATGTTTAAATAGATTGAATGGAACCGCTGGTGTTTGTACTATCTAGTTCATCGATTTCTTTATTGTTTAAAGTTGTTATTAAATTGAATCTTTAGCACTGATCTGAGATTATTTGATAATTAGGGTTAATTAGAATGCTGGTTTTTGATTAACTAAAATTAAGGAGAAATACGAATTTATTCCAATGATAAATATTGTGAATGTGAATTGATTATTCTTTTTGGATTGATGGATGGTTATAAATCTTTAATGGTGGAAGTTGACTTTGATCAAGACTCATTTCATTGATTTAATACAACTCGTTAGTTTACATTGTTATAAGGTTGATTTCGTTATAAAGAAAACCCACAAATTGTTATACGAAGCATAAATTGTTGAATTGCACACTCTTCGTGTAATCGACCCTTACTTCCATTATTATATTAGTTTTAGAGGTTTAAGGATTATTTTTGCGTGCCTATGATAGCACACCAATTAATATAGTGAAATTGACCTTGCGCATACCGAAGAGCTTGGAACAGAGGACGTAGATCATTACGTTTAATCGAACCCAAATAATTATATAGTTTGCACTCTCTATCTTTCTTTACTTATTGTCTTCATATTTGTGTTTTCTATTTGAATTAATTTATCTTGTTATTACGCGCTTGATTTTAAATTAATTTTTTGAAAAAGTTTTAGAAATCAATTCACTGCCCCCTTGGTTAGCTATTCTTGGGCTTTCAATTGATATCAAAGCGATGTACTCATTTTCAAAGATTTTACAATCTTGAATAATGACCAACCCAATGTTTCAAAATAATGAGGGGCATTCCACAAATTATTGGAAGGCTAGGATGATGATTTACATTTAATCTATTGATTACAATAGTTAGGAAGTTGTTGAGTATGGCCCTTATTAGCCTACCTAAACAATTAAGATAGATGGTCAATCTGACCAAGCTATCCCCAAACCTAGAGAAGAGTGCGATGAAGAAGACAAAAGAAAATTATCCTTAAATGCCAAAGACAAGAATTTACTATATTGTGCATTATATAAATTTTTCTCTTCGGAAAGTTTTGTAAATCATCTTCATCAATACATTTTCACTCCTCAAGGTTTGATGGTTGTTTGGATGGATGGTGTAATTTAAAAACTTTAAGTTAATCATCCACCCTTAAGGTCAACTCATTTTTTCCATGTCAATCAAGGTTCGACTGGTTGATAAGTATGATCCTCAGATTATTGGAATATTTCGATCTTCTTCTATGTCGAGAATAATGAAGTACCTCAACCTTTCTTCTTGGATATTTGATATTTATGTTGGCAATCTGCAGTAACACCATTGTTTCTTTTACATCTCCAAGTCCTATTTTTCTGTATACAGATAAAGACATTAAAAGGAAATTCTTTGGCTAGTGAAATAGATAAAGTAAAACTCCTTTGATCATTGAGTTTCGGAGGTAGTTTATTTTTTAGCCTTGTACTGCTTTCTTTTGTCAATGCTACTTTTTTATATTCTGGGAAGCTTCCTTTTTCTTTAATGTCATGTCTTTTTAAGAATCTTGTATAGCTAGAATCTATGTAATTCATTGATAAACGGTATGTTCATGTGGAGCTTCCTTATGACATCCAGAAACTTTTCAAACTGTTTTTCGAGCTTCATTTTCTACAATCTATGAGAAAAAGGGACATGAGGTACATATGTCTTGATATGAGTGGTTGTCTTAACCTGTGAATTATCTGACTTCTGATCAAGAACTATTTTTACTGATTGTTTAAATTTATTCACTTGATCATCATCTATGGAAGGTACATTTTCATTTGCTACCGCATGTCTCTTAACTGTGATTTTTGGAAATTGAATCCCACTCCATATAGTACTTGCTTGAACTAGCTCGTTCTCCTCAACAATTGCTATCATTACCTGCTATTTGGAATTTGTTTTAGTACCGCCCTACAAGATCCCAATCTTTCTGAAATTACCTTGTCAATTTGTCCCAATTGCCCCGTCAATTTTTCTCAATCTGTTGCATGAATTTAGTTGATGCTTCAACCATTTTAGCAAATGCTTTAGAAGATAATACTGCCATTTTGCTAAATGTTTTATCCCATAGGGCTTTTTTTTCGCTATTGGAAACCTGGCGGTGCATTCTGATATGGTGCATCTTGTGACGATTGGGATTGCTCCAAAATAATTTTGGGTGATTTTTCCAACCTGGATTTTATGTATTGGAATGGGGACTCTTTTGTTCACTTTGATAGTTTTTCATGTAATTTATATCCTCAACTAACTGTTACAAATGGACTCCCAATATCACAATCCACATTTTCATGATTATTCCGCAATGGTTGCATATTGACCCAGCGGCTAGAACTACATTCACCGTTTGATTAGTTACCCAACTTATCTACCTTTTTAGCTAGTGCTACTAGTTGTGATGAAATAGTTGTCAAAGTATCGACCTCATACTTCCCTTCAACTCTCTCTCCACCTGATCTCTTAGTCGACTATAATGCATTGGTGTACGCCAAATCCTCCATATCTGGTAAACTTGTATTCGTATTCAATGCTAGAAGACCCAGCCTCTAAGACTCGAGACATTTTCAGGAAATTGCCTGCTTCCTATTACTGAATAGGGCAATTCTTTGCACTTTATTACTTTTTGATTTTTTTGAAGTGTGTCTAAAAAACCCTCTACTTCTACTTTTAACTAAAGGCGAAGATCCAAGAGTTAACATTAACCATATTAGTCGGATTTAGCCCAATGTAACAGTATTGGTCTTGTAGCCATTTTTTCAAATCATGTTGTGGACATTGTCAAAGAAAACCTTTGTATCTTTCTCATGCCTCGTAATAGCACTCTGAATCGAGCTGAGAAAAAAGTATTGATTTCATCCATCAACTCGGCAATCCACTTTGGTAGGAAGTATACGTTTAAGAATTTTTGGCTTAGATTGTCCCAAGTAGTAATGCTATGAGGAGGGCATGTGTCCAACCATTCTCTAATTGAATCTCTCAAAGTGAAAGGAAAGTGCATCGGTCGAATTGCATCACTGAAAACACCTGGATATTCAATTGATGCACTCGTGTCCAAATATCTCAAGATGTGAGCATTGGACTTTTTGTGGCTTTCTTGAAGAATTGTAATGAATGCTGGAACATGCTTATAATTTGTCTATCTTCAAGTGAAAATTAGCTTACTCAAATGCTGGATAAGTTATACTAGATCTACTTTCTACCACTGGTGAAACCATGTATTCACCTATTAGTCTCTCAATCTCATTACTACGGCTACAACTGAATGTTCTGCATCTTTATTCACACCAACAGCCATTTGATTTTTGTATATTTTCTGTCATTGATTCTACTTGCTGTTTTTGTTGTGCTTCTATCTGTTCTTTTCTTCTCAACTTGAATGTTCATCTGATTTCTGGATCAAATTGAGTAAGATCACCATGTCTCGAAATTTGCATGCAAGATCCTAAAAATAAGAAGATAAAATACTGCAATTTTTTCGAATATGAGTAGAATAACATTTTCACAAGGACTATGTACTTAATTGAGGACCAATCAATTGTAACTCTAATCGAACAACCAAACTTGTTTGAAGAATTTATACTAATTATCTAATTATACTAAGTATTATATTAAACAAATTATGAATCTTTTGTAAAGTTAGATTGGATGGTTATTAAGACCCTAAATCCTTTTATTAATCTGTTTCAATGAAATTTAATAACATGACAGTATGTGGACATTCTTGTTGAAATTTTTTTCTAAATTAAGTAAAAGCATCTCACGATGTCAATTAAAACTATCATCTCATGTGACATTTCTATATCTATATGAAAGAAGCAAACCCAAAAGCATGCATTTAAAATGTTAGAACATCTATAGAAATCATGTAAAACATAATAGTATATCTTTATTTTCCATCGGACATTACAATGGTTGTTATAACGTGCTGTCTATCCTATTTTCTCGCCCGAGAACAATAAAATTCACACAACATTCCAATTAGTGGTCAATTAATTGAAAATCATTAAATTCTATAACAATAATCTAAGAATAACATATTGAGCGTCAAATTATCTAATTTATATTAAAACAACATAAGTATCTTAGTAATTGGAACCCTAACCTAGCATTACATAATTGCAAGAAATCATATTTAATTGGACAAACAATCTGGATTCCGGATAAATTGAAAGGAAGAAGATGCATCTTGAAATTTTTGAATCCCTTAAATAATTACTTAACGAATCTCCAATTGTTTCTTCTCTTCTTTGTCCCACGATCAAGGTTGAAACTTCAATTTATGGAAACCTTGTAATTGCCCTTTAATTCTCATAAGAACGATGAAATTGACCTCTCTTTAATTGATGATAATTGATGTATCTGTGTGAGAATCGATAAGTGTATTTTTATACACTTATTTGAGCCTTAAAATATAGATATTTAATAGTTCTTTTAATTAATTATAATCTAATTTATTGTATATTTTATTTATTTGGTGAAATGCGATGATTGGAAGTGGAATTAAAAAATGAAAATAAGCGAAAAATGTGAAGTCCAAAGTTCATGGATCAAATTGCAAATACCCAATGGTTGATTTGGATTGCAAACCAATAATTTCATTGATTTTGAGATAAACAATAGAATTGAAAGCACTTTATAACAATCATTGTAAAGTCCAATAGGAGGTAGAGATATATGATTTGCATGATATCTATAGATGTCCTGGCGTTTTTAATGCATGCTTTCATATTCACATCTTTCATAGAAATATAGGAATGTTATATGAAATGATAGATTTAATTGATATCGAGATATGCTTTTAATTAATTTAGGAACATTGATCAACAATAATATGTACATACTGTCATGTTATTGAATTGCATTGAAGCATATTAATAAGGGGGATTCAAGATCTTTGTAACCTTCTCATCTAAATTTACAAAAGCTTATAATCTGATTACTAGAATACTCAATTTAATTAGATAAATTAGCATAAACTCTTCAATAAAATCTGATATTTGATTAGAGTTAGAATTAATTAATCCTAGATTGATTACATAGTCCTTGTGGGAACGATATCTAATTCATCACTTTATTACTTGTTCGAGATACCTTATATTTGCAAGAAATCAAATGATCATGTTTTTTGCATCGTTGTCGTGGATTATAGTATTTAATTAGTTTTATCTTTAATCTGAATTTTTATTTGTTTATTTGTTTTAACTTCATAATAGAAAAATATTACAGAGCTTTATCTTCTTGTTTTCAAGATATTGCATGCAAAGTGATAAGCACATTTTTATACATTTATTGTAGATCACAAACGTGGATAATTGTTAATAAATATGTGAAATATAGCTTAATTCGATGTAATTTGTATTTTACAGGACAACAATAATGAACGTGGTGAAAATTCGGAAAAACAAGTGAAAACGACTAAAATGAAGCACAATCAAAGTTTGAGGGCTTAAGTACAAATATTGAAAAGTTGTATCAATCTCAAGATGAAGATTTGAGAGTGTTGGACATCAATTGGATGAGGAAAGAAGCCAAAGGGATGAAATATAATCGAAGCACTATCACAAATCAATTTCCAGCCGAAAAGGTTTTGCTTCGAATTTTTAGTCTTAGTTTGAGACCCATTTTCGGAATAGAAGAGTTTTAAATTTAAAGATTTCTATTTCTTAAATATTTTTATTCCTTTGAGTAATCTTTTCAATGCAATTTGAATCACTTCAATCGGATATCGGGAGAGAACGATATGACCAAAATATCGAAAGTTATCCAGTGGAAAAGAAGTGTAACCATGCGGCCGCATGGTAGAAATGTCCATGCGGCCGCGAACAGCAAGGCGGCGAAAAAAAAGAGAAATTTTTTTGTTCCATATGGTCACATGGTTGATTTTCGGCACGAATTTTATGGTTTCCTTTTCTCGTTCAACCTCTTATGGAAAAGAATCTTGGGCAACTATAAAAGCCAAAAGTCGTCCAGAAATGAGAGTTACACATTATTTGAGAGAAAAAGGCATTGAAGAGTAAGGAAGAAGGCAAAAACGAGGGATTTCACTCCAAGATTCAAGATTAAAATATTGAAATTCAAGAATTGGGTGATGGCTTCTCCTAAATATTTGTATTGTTATTGTTATTTTTTCTATGTTAGACTAGGCTTTTTATGTACTAGGTGAACGATGAATCTCTAATTGTGATCTTTTAATTCTCTATTTTACAATTTGATGTTCAAACACGAATGATTTTGTTGAATGATTTATATACATTTTCTTGCCCCCATAATTAAATGCATGTGATTATGCGAGTTTGGGTGGTCTATTTTATGCATTCGAAAGAAGGGAAATAGATTCAACAAGGTATAAATTATTGTAAGGTCCGATATGAGATAGAAATATACCGCTATGCTTTACGTGAATCTCTAAATGTTTACAAAATATCATGCATTCTTGTATATTGCATTTGTCATAGAAATATAGTCAAGTGGTATGCTAGAATAGGTTCAATTCTACTCGAAAGAGATTATTGGATAAGTCAGAAACATTAATTCGTCAATTATTATCGTGTTATCAAATTGTGAGATAGAGGTTAAAAGTGAACTTGTCTGGTAATTCGGGATCCTAGAGTGCTTTTCATTCATTAATTTCATCAAACTTTTGCATTCAACATATTTTTGCTTTCATTTTGTAATTTTAGTTTAAATTGCATGTTAATCATAATTTAGTTATAAAATTTATGTCAAAAATCATCTTGAGTTTAAATAATTCGGTTAAGGTCTCGGTAATAGAAATCAAGTTAAACCAATCCTCGTGGGAACGATACTCGAAATTCTAGAATTTCCACTTATTACTTGTTAACGAACCGTGTACTTGCGGTGATTTAAATCTGAACATATTTTTGTGAACAAGTTTTTAGCGCCGTTGCCGATGATTGAGTATTAATTTGGTTTTTTTATTTAGACACTAATTCGAGCTTATTTTTCTTTTAGTTTTTTTTTTCTATTAAGTTCAATTACTTAGGCTGAGCTAAGTGCTACCATTTTTTTCGCTTCTTCAGGTCTTACATGCAAAGATCAGTAGGCGGTGAACTACTTCCAGCTGATTTGAAAATTGAACGAACTTTTCATCAAAGACAGAGAATAGCGAGAGTAGCACATCAGGAAAATAAAAAACAAATACAAATGGCTAATCAACAACTGGAACCAATTGTAGAACCTGCAGCTCCAACCAATATTGAAGCGCAATATGATGGGAATGCTTTTCTTGGGGATTTTTTTGTCATCGTTCATCATTCAAAGCTAATCCAGCACTGTCTACCTCGCATTCGAACAACTGAACTTTCAACTGAAGACAAATGTCATCCAACTCTTTAAGAATGGACATCAATTCTACGGGACAGCCAACGAGAATTCACATACACGTGTATCCCATTTTCTGGATATGTGTCAACATTTCAGATACCAAGGGAAATTAGAAGATGCAATCAGACTGAGGCTATTCCCACACACTCTTCGGGATAAAGCACTGGAGTGGCTTGATTCACTCCCGATGGCAAGTATAACTACTTGACTCATAAATTCTGCATCAAATACTTCTCACCGACCAAAGTTGGGAGATTGAGGCATGACATATCAATTTTTAGCCAAAATGAGACTGAATCATTTGATTAAGCGTGGAATATGTTCAAGAGCATGCTAAGGAAGTGTCCTCAACATGGGTTCGACAAGACAACACAAATTAGATTCTTCTATGTATGACTAACTCCAACTTTCAGAAGCATGGTGGATTCTTCATCAAATGGCTCACTAACCACTAAGTCAATCGAGAGAGCTTGGGACTTGTTCGAGAGAATGACTAATACTTCAGCTATGTGGTCTTCAAATAGAGTGGGTATAAAGAAAGAAGCTGGAGTGTATGAGGTAGATACTTATTCGACATTATCTACAAAGATTGACTCATTATTTCACAAGATAGAGGGCATAACACAGAGTGTTAATTCAGTATAAGTGTGGAAACCAAATTGTGAAGAATGTGGAGTAGAACATGGTACAGCTGAATATCATATCCTTACACAAAGGATGGAACAAGTGGACTTTGCTCAATGGGGTCAACGTCAGTAAAACAACCCTCACTCTGAAACATACAATCCTGGATGGAGAAATCATCCAAACTTCTCTTAAGTGGAAACCAGAATCACAATCAGGCGCAAATGCAGTTTCAGCAAGAGAAAAAACCTCAGTTCGAAGACATGTTTGCAAAATTCATGAAAAAAATCAATAAATACATGGAAACCACTAATCAATTCATGAGGAAGACTGAAATGAATACCCAAAATTAGGGTACAGCTATTAGGAACCTGGAGACTCAAGTGGGACAGCTAGCTCTTTCTATGATAGGAAGAGTACCTGGTGCACTGCCAAGCAACACAGAAATAAATCCTAGAGAGCATGTTCAAGCAATTACTACGCGAAGTAGAGTTCAGCTACCTGAGATACATGTCAAGAAGCTGGGTACAAATGAAGAGCAAGTGGAGTCTTCTGAAGAAGAGAATGAGAAGCAGGTTGACAACACCAAGAAGACATCGATAAGAGAAAGTCCAGAAAAATCACAGGAAATGTCAAATAATCTAGTTAATCCCTATGAGCCACCCATTCCATTCTCACAAAGGTTGAAGAGACACCAGAGGGACTAGCAGTTTGAATTTTTTTGGGATGTGCTAAGGAAACTTCACATTAACATCCCGTTCATAGATGTAATACAACAAAGATCCTAATTGAGAAGCAGCATAGTTTTTTAAGGACATGATCTCAGAGAAGAAAAAGCTTCCAGAATTTGAAATTGTGGCATTGACAGAGAAGAGAGTGCAATAATACAAAAGAAATTGCCTCCCAAACTCAAGGATATAGGGAGTTTCACTTTACCTGTCTCAATTGAAAATGCTGGTACCTTTAATGCTTTATGTGATATTGGTGCTAGTATTAACTTAATGCCACTGTCTGTTTTCAGGAAACTCAGTTTGGGAGAGGCTAAAGCAAACAACGGTGATTTTACAACTGGTTGATCGATCACTTACCCACCCAAGAGGGATTATAGAAGATGTGTTGATTAAAGTAGAGAAATTCATCTTCCTAGCTAACTTCTTCATTCTAGACATAGAAGAAGACATAAATATTCCAATAATCCTGGGGAGACAATTCTTAGCAACGGGTCGAACGTTGATTGATATGGAGAAATGAGAGCTAATCTTGAGGGTAGATGATGAGCAAGAAGTGTTTAAATTATATAATCCACCCCAACAACCATCAACTATCAATGAATATCAGTGTATCAATGAAGATGAACCCTCCCTTCAACAAAATTGCCAGAAAAGAAAATCGAAATTTGGAGGATTTCTTGGCAGAGGCGATAGCGGGGAATTTAAAATCTGGAGAGCTAAAAGAGGATGCAAAGCTGGAAATTGCAGGGAGTGCACTGGTGAAATCCTTCTATTTGAACCACCATGAGCTGTCCGAAGTAAAGTCGAGCTATAGACTATAATTTAGCGATGGTTAGGAGGCAATCCAACAATTCTTCCCTTTTATCTATCTTATTTTATGCATTAGATTACGAATTTCTTTTTCGAGTTTTTTTTATTTTTCATAATATTGGTTATTCATCGTCTTTATATGACACAAGGAGTCTATGCATAATATATACTTCTTTTACTCCATCAGCTTCCAATTCACATCTACATTGGTTAGGGAAGTATTCCCAACCCCTTGTTCTTTATCTTTTGTGATATTTTCCTTAGTGTTATGTGTTGTTAAGTTGCATTTTGTCATTCTTTAAACATTGAGGATAATGTTCTATCTAAGTTTGGGAGTGGGAGTATTTCATTCATCATGTTACTGCAGTTTTTTTGTGATTGTGTGAAAAAAAAAATGAAAATGAAAAAAAAAATTAGTCTTATGTGCAATTTTTCATTAGTTACTTTTAGTTTAGTTGTTTATTTACTATCATTAATTTAGAATTTTGTGTGTTTGTGTGGGTTTGACAATTCTGTCAACCATGATGTTTAATATTGGACTATGTATGGACCGTGAATGGTGAAAACTGTGCATTCACGACACTCATGCATGCATATTTGGCTAATTATTTGACTCATTGCTTAGAAATAGTTGAATATAGAGAATTTACCCAAATATCCTCTTTTATACTAAACCATGGTCCATTTTTAGAATAGCTTAGATGTGGTTGAGCTGTTGTAAGAGAACATTGAGATGAGTAGGGGTTCCGTGCATGAAATTTTCTTGTGTGGATTATCTTAAACTAATGAGACGATAACAAGATAAAAGTCTTAAGTTAGGGATTAGTTTTAGAAACTGAATGTCTAAAAGAAAATGGAGCATTGCACTAATCTATGTGTGGAAAAAAATATTTTTTCGAGCCTGTATAACTCGAGTGATACAGGCACTAATCATTTAAAACCTAGTCTTCTATGGTCATCTAACTTGGGAGTCATCGGTCTAAAGCTCGCTACATGAGTTATATAGAAATCAAATGAGAAGATGTTTGATTGAAAACAAAGAAATTATATCTGGAGAAACCATGAGTAATGAAAAAAACTAAGCAATTACATTTGTTAAGCCCCAGACATTCAGTCAATAGAACTATATCTCTGATAAGAGGCAAATAGCTTAGTTTAGTCTCAAATGTTGAAATAATCAAAAATAGGAGAATCTCTACTTGTTGAAGTGTGAACTTGTGATAATAAAATCTATCTAAACTGTGAAAGGATAAGGAATTGAATTGAATAAGTTCAATTTAGAATGCACCCCGGGAAATTGAGTGAAAAGAATAAGTTTGGGGTGTGTGCATCTCTCAAGCGAAGTAAGTAAATACTTGACTACTCTGGGTTTGGTGTTGAGCTAATCATGATCTTAATATGTTGGTATCAGTTTTCACTCACATACACGTCAAGTTATGCATATAACGTGGAGATTGATTTGATTATGCACTGTTGTAGTTGTTCATTTTGTTTAGTATTAAGTTACAATCTTGAGATATGGTAGGTTGTCTAACCATGTTTTATGTGGAATTAAATTATAGTTGTTTGAGGAAAAACAATAGTTCAAGTTTGGGGGAGTTGATAAGTACGTTTTTATACATTTATTGTAGGTCACAAACATGGATAATTGTTAATAAATATGTGAAATATAGCTTAATTCGATGTAATTTGTGTTTTGCATGACAACAATAATGAACGTGGTGAAAACTCAGAAAAACAAGTAAAAACGACTAAAATGAAGCACAATCAAAGTTTGAGGACTCAAGTACAAATATTGAAAAGTTATGTCAATCTCACGATGAAGATTTGAGAGTGTTGGGTATCAATTGGATGAGGAAAGAAGCCAAAGGGATGAAATATAATCAAAATACTATCACAAATCAACCTCCAGCCGAAAAGGTTTTGCTTCGAATTTTCAGACGTAGTTTGAGACCTATTTTTGGAATAGAAAATGTTCGAATTTGAAGATTTGTACTTCTGAAATATTTGTAGCCCTTTGAGCAATCTTTTCAACTCAATTTGAATCACCTCAATCGGATATCGGGTAAGAAAGATATGACTAAAATACCGAAAGCTGTCCAGTGAAAAAGAAGTGTAACCATGCGGCCGCATGGTAGAAATGTCTATGCGGCCGCGAAAGCTAGCGAAAAAATAAAAATAAAAATTTGCTCCATGCGGCCACATGGTTGATTTTCAGCGCGAATTTTCTGGTTTCCTTTTCTCGTTCAACCTCTTATGGAAAAGAATTTTGGGCAACTATAAAAGCCAAAAGCGTCCAAAAATTAGGGTTACACATTATTTGAAAGAAAAAGGCATTGAAGAGCAATGAAGAATGCAAAAACGAGGGATTGCACTCCAAGATTCAAGATTGCAAGATTGAAATTCAAGAATTGGGTCATATCTCTCGTAAATTTTTTTAATGTTCTTTTATTTTATCAATGTTAGGCTAGACTTTTTATGTACTAGGTAAACGATGAACCTCTCATTGTGATCTTTTAATTCTATATTTTGCAATTTAATGTTCAAATACGAATAATTTTGTTGAATGATTTATTTACACTTTCTTGCCTTCATAATTAAACGCATATGATTGTGTGAGTTTAGGTGGTTTATTTTATGCATTCGAAAGAAGGGAAATAGATTCAACAAGGTATAAATCATCCTAAGGTCCAATAGAGGATAGAAATATATCACTATAATTTACGTGAATCTCTGAGTGTTTACAAAATATCATGCTTTCTTATATATTGCATTTGTCATAGAAATATAGTCAAATGGTATGCTAGAATATGTTCAATTCTACTCGAAAGGGATTATTGGATAAGTCAGAAACATTGTTTCGTCAATCATTCATCGTGTTATTGAATTGTGAGATAGAGATTAAAATGGAACTTGGTGATTCGGGATCCTAGAGTGCTTTTCATTCATTAATTTCATCAAACTTTTGCATTCAACATATTTTTGCTTTCATTTGGTGATTTTAGTTTAAATTGCATGTTAATCATAATTTAGTTATAAAATTTACGTCAAAAATCATCTTGAGTTTAAATAGATTCGGTTAAAGTCTCGGTAATAAAAATCAAGTTAAACCAATCCTCGTGGGAACGATACTCAAAATTCTATGATTTTCACTTTATTACTTGTCAACAAACCGTATACTTGCGGTGATTTAAATCTGAACATATTTTCATGAACACAAAGTTTGAGTCATAGTGATCTTGCTCAATTTGATCCGAAAATCGAACTAATGTTCAGGATGAGAAGAAAAGAATAGTTAGAAGCATACCAAAAACAACAAACATAACCAATGTACGAAGACTTGCAAAATCAAGTGGCTATTAATTTAAATGTAAATGCAACAAATCCAGTTGTAGCTACGGGTAATGAAAACGAGAGAATGATGGGGGAATACATGGTTCCACTAGTTGTTGAGAGCAGATCCAGCATAGTTTATCTATCATTCGTGCAAGCTAAATTTCAATTGAGGACAGCTGTAACAAACATGTTCCAAAATTCATTGCGGTTCTTTGGGAGATGACTGACAATCCAAATGTTCATAACTCGAGATTTTGAGATATGTGTGCAACAATTGAATATCTAGGAATTTTTAATGATGGGATTCGGCTGAGCCACTTTTGATACACTTTGAGAGATTCATCTAGGAAATGGTTGGACATATTCCCATATCATATCATCACTACTTGGTCCCACATCATAGCATAACTATTTAGGACAGTTTGAGTCAGAAATTATTGAAAAAATACTTTCCACCAAAACCATTGCCAAGTTGAGGGATGAAATCACTACATTCTCTTTGCTTGATTCAAAGTGCTATTACGAGGCATGGAAAAGATACAAAGGTTTGCTTTGACAATGTCCATAACATGGGTTGCAAACGAGGCTTCAAGTCCAATATCTCTACATTGGGCTGAATCTGAATAGAATGGCTAACTTTTACTCTTCATGTGACGGGTCAATTACAAAAAGGACTGAGAGATTAGGTGGAAAAAGAGCTACAAAAATGCATAAGGTTGACACATTGACAGTTATTCCAGCCTATTTAACAGCACTAGCTAAAAAGGCAAATAATTGGACAACCAATCAAATAGTTGATGTGGTTCAAGTAGCTAGGTTGAGATGTAATCATTGCGGGGTAATTATGAAAGTATGGATTGTAATGTAGGGAGTCCATTTGTACAGTCAGTTGAGGATGTGAATTATATTCAAAAAATTTAGGGCCCATTCCAATATATACAATCCAAGTTGGAAAAATCATTCTAACTTCTCTTGGAGCAACGTAGTCTTCTAAAGGTACACCGTATCAAAATGTATCACCAGTAATTCAGCAGCTAGAAAAGAAACCTTTATAGAAGAAGCATTTGCTAAAATGCTTGAGGTATCAACTCAATACATGCAAAAGACTGAGAAGAACTTGCAAATTCAAGTGGCTGCTATACAAAAATTGGAAAATCAAATAGGACAAATAGCATGTGCACTTTCAAACAAAAAGTCAGAACTCTGCCAAGTGATATTGAGACAAATCCTAAATAGCATATAATAGCAGTCAGTGTAGTGGAGAACAAGCACTACGCAGAGTTCAACTTCCAAGAATTATAGTAAAGAAACGAGTGGTAGTAAATGTAAAGGTACCTTCCATAGATGAGGAGCAAGTGGATCAATCTGAACAATCAGTAAAAATAGTTCCAGATCAAAAATCAAATAATCCACGGGTTAACGCAATTGCTCATATCAAGACTTATGTGTCTTCTATCCCATTTCCTTAGAGATTGTAGGAAAGGAAGCTTGAATAACAATTTGCAAAGTTCCTAGACATACTTAGAAAGCTTTATGTTAACATTCCATTAATTGAAGGTATATCTCAAATATCAAGCTATGCAAGTTTTTTGAAGGAGATCTTATCAAAGAAAAAGAACCTCACTAAATTTGAGGCCAACAAGCTGAATGAAGAGTGTAATCCTATCTTACAAAACAAATTACTTCCTAAACTAAAAGATTCAGGGAGTATCAAAATACCTTACTTAATAAGAACTATGTCTACTTTTAAGTTGTTTATGTGATTTCAGAGCAAGTATAAATTTGATGTATTTTCTGTCTACAAGAATTTATGTTTGAAAAAGCTAAAGGACACAACTATCTCTCTTCAACTAGCGAACCGATCAATCAAATACCCTCGAGGAGTGGTAGAGAACATGCTCATTAAAATAGGCAAGTTCATATTTCTAGTTGACTTCGTTGTCTTAGACATAGAAGAACCATGGGATGCATCACTACTAATCTTGGGTTGATATTTCCTTATCTACAAGTCGGGCTATCAAGATAAATTCAAACTAGGATGCATCACTAATAATCTTAGGCAAACTGGCTTTGAAGGTGGAAGATGAGAAAGATAAATTCAAAATCTATACCAATGTTGAGAAACCATCTCATTGAGAGAATATCAAAAAGGCTAAGGAGGAAGAAGTAAAAGAGCATTTAAAGTACCAATATAAAAACGAAGTTTGTGGGGGAATAATTGGGAACCTCAAGGATGAAAAAGAAGCTCATCAAACTTGCATAATCATAAAAAGGGTTGGCAATGCTGAAAAATGTGATCAAAGCTATGCCAATAAAGTCCACTTTGAACCATCATGATTAAATCCTCAACATAGTCTAGTTAAATACTCTAAATTACAAGCTTATTGGGAAGTAACCCAGTTTCTAACCCTTTTATTTATTATGCGCCTTGTATTTGCATTACATAGAGTTTGATAGGTTGCATTAGTTTTAGGCATGTTTTGTTTAAATAAAAGGGTTGTCATATTTATATTTAACCTAGAAAAGGAAAAAGAGTTTTATTCAAGTCAAAAACAATAAAACAATCATGTGGTACATTTTTCAAAACTCCAGAAAAAAATGGTCATCATACACACCACATTGCAACTATTAAACTGTTTTTTAACTCTTCTATTAATATTTTCTTCCCTTCTTTTTATATGCTAAATTATACTTTAAGACATTGAAGACATCTATATTTTAAGTTTATGGTGGGAAAAATATAGAGTTTTTAGCTTTATTATTCTTATGTGATTATTTAATTTTTAATGCTTTATTATGTATAAGAAAAATTGAAAAAAAAAATTTTAAGTATTTTCAAAAATATATTCATTCTAGTTTGCAAGCTTATGTTGGTTAGGTAGCTTTATCGCTAATGATGTATATATTTGGAATTATATGCTTATTTATGAGTTAAGTTTAGCGTCGTGAAAGAATGAGTTAATTCATATGCTTCATAGGTTGAAACAAAGGAACTTATGTTCTAAATCCAAAAACAAAAATTATTACATTATACATCCTTAAATCAAATTTATCATAGTTTGGGGTGATTAAATTATTATAGGAAGATATTGATATGAATGAGGATTTCATGTATGTAAATTCTTTTGTGAATTCTCTAAAGCCAATAAGTTCAAAATTAGGTGAAAAACTTAAATTGGGAGTCGATTTTTTCGAATGAGTATTTATTGAGTGGTAATGCACTAATCATGGCAAAAGAAACAAAAAAGGAAAAAACATTCCTCATTGTTAAACTTTTCTTTGTAGTCTCTATGACTCGAGTGATTAAGTTTGGAAGGCTATCTAAAATCTGATGTCATATAGTAACATGACTTGAGAGTTATCGGCAAAAAGAAGTTCGCTGATGGAATAAATAAATAAATAAACCACATAATACATGTCTTGGTTAAGTCTCAAACACTTATTTGAGAAAATTATATCTTTGAAAAGAGATTATTAGTCTAGTTGAGTTTAGAAAGTCGAAGTAATAAAAAATTGTAGAATCCTTATTAATTTATGTATTACCTTGCAATTAGTGAGATCTGTCTAAAGTAGAAAGGATGAGGAGTTAGTATAAAGAAAAAGAAAATAAAAAGAATTCAACCTTAGATCACACATTGAGAAAAGAGAAAAAAGAACAAGTGTGAGGATTTGAAAATCTTACAAGTGAAGAAATGATAAATTTGACCATCAAAGGTCGATAATTGAAGCAACTCGTGAATTATAATGTTTTTCTTGATTCTTCACACACACATATATCAGTTTTGCATAGGGAAAATTGATATTGATTTTGGAATTGTAACCTTGAAGTTGTTTATGAATTTAATACAATGATTTCAATTATGAGGTAAAACAACATGTTATCTAACCAAAATTTTGTTGCACATTTGTTTGTTTGTTAAGTTAGACTATGATTTTGTTTGAGAACAAATAAATATTTAAGTTTGAGGGTGTTTAATAAGTGTATACACTTATCCAAGACTTAAAATATCGATTTTTAAAAATTCTTTTGATTACTTATAGTCTAATTTATTGTATATTTCATTTATTAGGTGAAGCTCAATGATCGGAAGTGGAATCGAAAGAAATAAGCAAAAAAATGTAATATCCAAAGTTCGGAGATCAAATTACAAATATTCGATGGTTTATTCAAATCACAAAATGATATTTAGATATTGCTGGGAGGTGGATGCAATTAGAATTCAAAAATGAGTGAAATATCATCAAAATATTTTCACAAATCAATTTTCAACCGTACAAATTACGTTCTAGATTTTTATCCAAAAATTGAGACCCATTTTTGATATTGTAAACGTTCAAATTGGCAAAAAATACTACATCTAGAATAATTATTGTAATACTTTGAGTTATCTTTCCAACACACTTTGAATCGACGCAATTGGATATCGGATGAGAAAATTATGACAAAATTATTGACGATTGCGCGGAGACATAATCTTGCGCGACGCGAAGACAACTTTCCTTATTCGATTGGAAATCTTTTGAAACCCAATTTAAACGTGATTCCTGACCTAATTTCACCCTTTATATATACAAAACATGAGAAGCCATTTAAGGAGGCCTCTTATAGACCATTATTCACCAATTACGTCAATTAAAGAAAGGTAAATTCATTACTCTTGTGAGAAAATTAAAGGTAATTTCAAAATTTTATCAAATTGAAGATTCAACCTTGAATTTTGGTCAAAGAAAAGATAGTGCAATTGAAGATTTATCAAGAAATCACTGAAGAGATTCAAGATTTCAATATTCATATTCATCATCTTCTTCTTAATTAATTAATAATCAGGGTTATATTCTTCCATTTAAACATGTTTTTTTAGAAATTCTGTAATGTTAGGCTGAGGTTTAAATTATTAAGGCATTAATGAACTATTATTATGACGTTTTAATATAAATTCGATAATTCGACATTCAATATAAGTTTATTCTTGAATGATTTTTATGTGACTTAATAATTTTTCAATTACTTGATCACTAATTAGATTGATTGTCAATTTTATTGATTTCGAGAGAAACAATTGGATAAAAAGTACTTTATATCAATCATTGTAAAGTTCGATAGAGAGTAAAGATATACTAGTATACTTTGCATGATTTTTATATATGTTTTTAATGCATACTTTCATGTTTGCATCTTTCATATAGATATAGGAATGTCACATGAAATGTTATATTTAATTAACTTTAAGAGATGTTTTTAATTAATCTAGAAACATTGAACAACAAGAGCGTACACAATTTGTCATGTTATTGAATTGCATTGAAATGGATTTATAAGTGGGAATCGAGGTTTTTGTAATCTTTTCATCTAAATTTACAAAAGCTCATAATTTGATTAGTAGAGTACTTAGTTTAATTAGATAAATTATCATAAACTCTTCAAAAAAATAAAAAAATTATTCGATTAGAGTTAAAATTAATTGATTCTAGATTTAATACATAGTCTCCATGGGAATGATATCCTATTCATCATTCTATAACTTGTTTGAGATACCGTATACTTGTGAAAAATCAAATGATCAAGAGTTCTTCTCTTTATGAATGATTATGCTGGGTAAATTATAAGGATCGAAAATTGGATGAAAATCGTGTCAAAATTCAATTTCAAGAAGAATTTGAGTAAAAATAGGAAATTGCCGCAAAATTTTGTTCTACGTAACACCTAGGTACTATGTGTATAGCTGAGGTGCAACACTTGCTGCTCACCGTTCCTTTTTTTATTTTTATTTTTACAGTGCTGAGGCGCTTCGTGTATAGTGCCTAAGCACTATATAATGTCCAAACATCCTCCAAGTGGCGATATTATGTATGAATTAACTATTAAATGTATACTATTTAGTCCAACGGTGGAGTTACATAGCCAAACCCTACTTTGCAATTTTGACAGATGTTTCAATTTCAAACGGCCTTAAACACTCTATATTATAAATACACTAGCCATATTTCGCCCATGTTGTGTGTTGAGCATTTTGTTAGGAATATTGGGCCTAACTCCACCTAATAAAATCGGCTTATTATGGGAGGATTGCCCTCACCTTATTAAGTGAATTATTTATATTTTCCCAAGCAATGTGGGATTCTAATACGCCCCCTCACGCACAGCGTGGACCATGCCAAACAACTGTGAACAAATCGATATTGGGTGGCACCCAACATTGCATAATTGGGCATAGCTCTGATACCATGTTAGGAATATTGGGCCTAACTCCACCTAATAAAATCGGCTTATTAGGGGAGGATTGTCCTCACCTTATTAAGTGGATTATTTATATTTTCCCAAACAATGTGGGATTCTAATACATTTATTCATTACAGAGAACACCTACACAGATCAAACAGAAATTCTATAATTCTCTTAATTTAACTACAAGACCGAAACACAAAGATCCAAATATCAAACACCAAAAATCAAATTCTTTACTAATAATCTTTCCGAGTTCTAAAGTTGGGAAGAGGCAACTGGAGTTTCAGTTGGAGAAGAATGAGGTCGTTCCTGATGATGCACACGGAGGGAAAAGAAGTTCAGGGTTCTTGAAAGTGTTGGAGGCACAATCGAGGAGATTTTTCGGCGATTTTCATGTTGGATAGTCAAATTTTACTAAGCTTTACTTGTGTCTGGACCAACTGTATGGTATTTTTTCTTTTGGATCTTTTTAGCAAGGTTTGCCCATAGGTTTTTTTATCCCCATGAAAAGTTCTTCAAGGAATTTTCCTTCGTTACCATATTTGGTGTTAATTTTACTTTTTTGCTTTGGTATATATCGCATGATTGATAATTAGGGAGTAATTGGATTAAACATAATCATCTAGAGACAATAATTTGTAGCTTTCTACTTATTATTGTTTGTTATTTTTAATTTCACGTCATACACATATTCATCCCCATCAGTGTATGTTGAGTCTAAACATCGATTATCACTACTAGAAAGGGAGGCTTTAGAAACGGATTTTTGCCAACGAACTCAATTTGTTGCTATTGGTAACGGATTATCAGAGATTTTGCAACGATTTATTTTCAAAAATTTATAATTATAAAATAAATATCTTAGCAACGGAATCAACAACGACATATAGCCGTCATTGAAATTTCGTCGTTGATCCGTTGATAAATTTTTAATAAAATAAAAATATAAAATTTTAGCAACAAAAATTGTGACGTGCTAACCATTGATAGTAAAATACAAAAATAATAAAAATTAATTGAGTTGAGAATCTGTTGGTTATATTATTCAAATTAGTTTGTATTTAAATCTAAAATATTACCTACAATTTGTTATGTTACTAAATTTATTGGAATTAAAATAAATCAAATAAAAAACTACACGATTCTCTGTTTTCTCTCCCTGCTTCATCTCTCTCTCTCTCATTCTCAAACTGATGGACATCATCATTTGAAGATAAGAAATAGTTATCTGAGATACATGCATGAACGAACCTTCAAGGTAATCTGATTGATTAATTTGACCATTTTGGAGATTAGTTCACTGCAAATGGGTCTAATTTTGAACATATACAACCCATTCCTCTCTTGAATTCTCAAGTCCAAGTTAAGGATTTAATAATTGTGATGCTTGATTGAAAAGTGTTAATTTATTTTTTCTGTACAGTTGTTAAATTTGTAGCAGTTAGTTAACAATATAGTTATCATTGATCATTTCTTTTTATTGGGAATGGTGAATTGAAATAGTTTATTTTAAAATTTCAGATTTAAGTTTTAATAAATTTTTCATATTAATCCATCTATAGTTTATTATTTCATATTCAAATTTTTATGTATAAAAATACTGAAACCCTTCCAGAAATTTTCCACTCCCCTCGCCAATCAATTCCCAATTCGTCCCAAAATTTCCCACTCCTCTGCCGCCAATCAATTCCTAAATTCCTCCAAAATTTCAACTTTTCCTTTCCAGATCTTCCAAAAATTTCAATCCCTTCCCGCTCATTTTTCCCCAAATATCTCATACTTTTTCTCGTATAATACAATCCCACTCATTATTGAAGGCAAATATTTACAGCTTTTTCTCACCATTCTTTCTTAAAACTGAAATTGAAGATGCCTAGTCAAGTAAGATGGAGTTCCATGCCTAGAGTTCCTATGTTGTAAGATGAGGAGGACAATAACTTGACCAAGACTGGTTCGGAGAATATTGACATATCTCTTTCTTCATAGGACAATGATGGATCTGATGGCAGGATAAGGGGTCCTAACTACGGTACTAATGGTCGTGCAGACGAATCTGGAAGAACTCATTTAACTGTAGGAGGCAATAGTTATTGTGGGAGGCAATATGTATCTCTGTGAACTTTTTTTTATCCGTTTTGTATTCAATGCAAAATTGTGTTACTGAAAAATGGAATGCTAATGGCTGTTGTTCACGTTAAAAAATCAGCAAGTTACGTCTTGAAGAATGTAAACCTATTGTTTTCTTTAATTTTCTTACTATTGGCTCTAATTCCCTCTATCTGCTTTAAGTTCTGTGCATCTATTTTATTGCTTGCAGATTTATTACTTCATCGGCATCACATGCTGTAAGTACCAATTTGAAATCTTATTTGGGTGGACCTTATTCTACATATAGTTTGGTGCCAATTGACATCAAAAAATTGTTGTGGGAAAGATTTCAGGTAATATAAATTTCTTTTAAGTTATTGTCTTTATATCTCTGTTGTTTCATACTAATGTTTGGTACTTAAATTAGCAACAATACTCATGGCCAAAAAAATAAGGAGAACGAAGAGAAGACATGGAATACTGCCTCAATTGATCGGTTGCGAAATATTTTTAGTTTGGCTCAAAAGGATGCTAAGGAAAATATTGGGTCTAAAAATATAGCTGATTGGAAGGTATATGGACCACCGTGGTTTAAGTGCAGAGCATTGGAATGAGATAATTGAGAAACAGTGGAACAATGAAGGATGGAAGAAGAAGTCTAAATTTGGCCATAATAATCGACTCGCTATAAAGTTGGGAACCATTACTAAGCACATTGTTGGTTCAATAACAATTGTTGCCCACAAGTTGAGGCTGGTAATGTTTAATTTTTAAAAATCAATTTCATGAATGATTGACATGTTGTGAGTTATCTTGTTCTATCTGTTAGAAGAGCTTTTGTTCTGTCCATTTATAACCATTTGCTTGTGGTGATGGTTGTGTCTAAATCTACTCTGTCTGACTTGAAGAAACTTATGTACAAAAGAACGTTGAAGGTCAGTGGTGAGACAAATGCCCCAATTAGTTTAAGAACTTTTCTTTCTATTATTTGTTCAGTTGGATACACTTGCTTTTAGCACTTCCATTGTGTTGCAAGATGCACTTTGTGACGTGGAGCCCTGATGCAACTAGGATATTTTCTGGGACTAAGATATGGTCTGACCAACATGTGATTTGTGTGCAAACTTCATTGCATCTGACTCCTAAATTCTGATGAATGTTGCAATGTAACATATAGTCCAAGAAAATTTGTATTTGATTGGATTAGCTATTATATATGTTTTGGCATGTTTGCTCCAAGGTTTATAAGATGATGGAATGCTAAATTCACTAGTATGCATGAGATGATGTTTCAATTTAGGAAGAATATGCCAATCAATAATCTTTTTAAACTAAATATTCATTTAATTGTTTGTCTTCAGCATGAGAAATTAGGTAAGCCACCTACTGCATCACAATTGTTCGAACGTATACATCGGCGAAACTAGGCAGAAGGAGACTTTGTAGATAATAAGTCACGAATTGTCTATGTAAGTAGAAATAAGTTAAATTTTATTTAAATAATGTATATAGTTATTGATTGAGACTTACATTTATTTTGCAGGAGTCGTATGACAATTCAATTAATGAAAAATACGGTTCAAATGCTTCCTCAAATCCTGAAATTGACATTGAAGCTTGGTGTGAAGCAAGTCAAGGTCCTTGTAAGAGTGGTTGCTTGTATGGGCTTGGTCTTCATCGTCCTATTTTGCACAAAGTTGGCATATCTAATCCATATGATGGAGTACAGGCTGATTTTAGCATTTTGCAAGAAGAATTTCGTGGTGCTTGCGAAAAGATAGATCAACTTACAATGGAAAATGATGAATTAATTCGAAAGATGGAAGATGGCAGGCTTGAAGAAGAAAGAAAGCGGATTGAGTTCGAACAAACCATACTTCAGATGTTGGGAGAAAGGAATGTGTTACGAGATTAGTCTTTCAAGTGCAATGATTGTCAATGATTGGAAATAGTAAATGTTTATTTTGCTTATAAAAAGTTACCATTGAAAGTGTAAATATTTTTGGATTTGATGTCACAAGGGATATGATCTAATTTCAACAAGTTAGTACTATTTTTTGAAATGAAAGCAAAATGAATGTGAATATGTGTATTTTGAATGGTGACATTATGGAATGACAATGTTTGCAATTCCGTATTCGATTATTTATTGGCGTATTTTATCTTTTTAAATAAGTTTAATTTAGAATAAAAATATTTAGTTCATTTTTTTTTATTGTAATCCAAATTTTCGACGTATTTATTCTTGTTGAAAATTTGTGTAAAAATTTTGAAACAGATGTAGTAACGAAATATACGTTCTTATTTAGAAACGAATAGTTCCGTAGAAAAATTGTTGGCGCATAGACGTAAATAAAAACGGAAGATCAGTAGCTATTTAGGATCAAATAAGCCAATTTGTAATTTTTGTTGCTAAAATTATTTAGGAAAGGCGTATATAATACCAACAGATTAGCAACAAAGAAATTCGTCAGTAATTAGCGACAACAACATTCGTTGTTAAAATACCAACAAAATTGTGTCGCTAATTTACCGACGATCAAATAAATCCGTCGATAAATTAGCCACGGAGGTATCACTATCCGATTACCAACGGATTGATTCCGTCGATAAACATTGTTAGCAACGGAAATCAAGCCATTAGAGACGAAATAATCCGTTTCTAAAGCCGCAATTTCTTGTGGTGTATTTCACACTTATCATGCACTCTTTGTATTTGAAAATTCACAACTAGTCGTTGCACCAATGAAGACTTTTTCATTTCACACATTCATAATTATTTAATAAATTCCAACATTATAACTAGTGGTGGAACCAGCACCCGGTGAGGTGTCACTGTCGCGTGTGCAGGCTCCGTCGAAACTTACAGGTTCAGCGGAGAGCGGTTGCACAATTGATCTGCCCATGAGTAGCCAGAGGGATTGGGGAAGATGAAGAAATGTAGCTGGGCCTTTTTTTATTATGAATGGGCCTTTTTTTAGGAAAATGGGAAAGAATGGGCCTTTTTTTCTTAAACTGTGGCCCAATGAGGATAAAGAAATTGATAAATGATAATTGCCCAAAATAAATCACAACAATACATAAATCAGTCACGATAATTGCCCTATTCTTCTACCCTCGACTCCAACTTGACGATTCCGGAGTCTCGATGTTCTCCTACCCGTCGCTTCCAGTCATGGACTACGCTGCCTCACTGTCGCCTCCCGCCTGCCCATAATTTTATTTCATTCATCTCCTTAATACTTGAATGATAAAAATTGAATATTTTGCATTTGTGAATTGAGAAGAGATTGATTTTAGTAATAATCTGATTTATTTAATTAAGAAAATTAGATCAATTGTAATTGGATCCTGGATTTTAAACGTGTGGACTGTAGGGATGGCAAAAAAACCCGCCCTGAATGGGGCGAAAAAAACCCGCCCTGATGGGTTGGCGGGGCGGGGTGGGCGGGTGGGGCAAGGGTGCCCCGCCCCGTTTAGGTAAAAAAAAAAAAAAAAAAAAAAATTTGAACGCTGTTTATTTAATTTTGGACATTGTTTGTTTTCATTGTTTGGTTTGGATATTGATGTAATTATTTTAAATATTATTTGCTTTGGATTATAAAATTTTGAATTGTATTTACTTGGAAATTTTTGGTTTAAAAAAAAACTAAATGGGGCATTAAACGGGGCAAAAATCCGCCCCGCCCCGCCCCGCCCCGTCAAAGACGGGGCGGGGCGCGGGGCGGGCGGGGACGGGGATTGGCGGGGCAAGGGTGCCCCGCCCCGAACCCCCTTGCCCCGCCCCGAACCCGCCCCGTTGCCATCACTAGTGGACAGTGGACTAGTTGCCTGTGTCTGTGGTTAGGTTTTTAGATTCACATTTGTGTATTTTGAATTTATATGTCATTTGTGTTCTTTTTTTCTTTTTTTTTTTAATTCAAAAATATAGTTAAAACTTCTAATCAAGTGTAAAATGAAACCTTTGTATGGTTATGCTATTATCATTTAAATGGAAATTGGAAATTAAAACTAGATAGTTTAACCTGTGATTTACGTAGGAGTGAGGTTATATTATTTATTTATTATTTATTATTATTTTTGGTTGTATTGAATGATATTTTCATATGTATATGATTTTTACATTTTATTCTATTTACATATATAGATGAAAGAATTTTTAATATTATTTAATTAAGTATTAGTAAATAATTTCGCTATTACGATCGTTAATCGTCCACAATAAATTGTTACGGCGTTCCTATTTGACCTCTAAACCTGGATCTGTCACTTATTATTGCATTATAAGTAGCAAGTGTCCCACAACTCAGTATTGATGGAAAAATACAAAAATATAATAATTTTTGAAGATTGATAAAGAGTAGGTGCATTAGAAATCACCCTTGTAGAGTGTTTTACAAAAGGAAAAAAAAAAAAAAAAAAAAAATCCATCAATCTTTTGATTCCACCTTCAAGTCTACTTCTTATTTGATATTTTTTATTCAACTTTTAACTTTTGGCATTCTCCAGTGTTCTTCAAGAATTCAAAACTATAGAAAAATTATGTATGTGCGGACACAAGAATTGATGAATTCTATGTTAATTAAACCTTAATGCAGTGTCATATTTATAATCTTAAATTGACTTAGATAATGTAATATCCTAATCTATAAAAAACTGTTTCTTTTTTGCTTGGATAAGGACGAATCTAATGGAATATTCCTTGGAATTCTTATCCAAATCAAAATCTTAGTGGCACATGAGTGGGACATGCAGAACATATTTCGTTTCAATTAATTTATCCTTCTACAATTAATAATAAATTATAACTCTTACAATTTATTTTGATTCGTATTTTGAAACCACTGAATGGACCTAACGAACCTATTTAAACTAAACTCAACTCATGATCGACCGAGATAATTTATTATCACGTTATATTCTTAAAATAATGAAATTATACACTTGACCTAATGGAAACTATTGAAGCTATATAAACAATAATTATATCATCTAATGATTGTTATAATGCATTACCATATTGATATCGAATATTGATGATAAGTTAAAATGACTAAAATGTCATTTTCTAAATATAAAAAAAACTTCAATCTCATTTTCTATCGACTAGAGTATTCAATCACAACATAGTATTAATATAAAAAAACTTCAATCCCATTTATATAGGTCGGAGACATTGTAAGTTGTTCATGAAAATATGTTTCGGATTTAAATCGTCGCAAGTGCACGGTTCGTAGACAAGTAATAAAGTAGAAATTCAAGAATTTCGAGTATCATTCCCACGGGGATTAATTTAACATGATTTCTATTATCTCGACCTTAACCAAATCTATTAAACTCAATATAATTGTTTTTGTGATATTTTTATAAAACTGTTATTAACATGTAAACTAAACTAAAATTACGAATTAAATGCAAAAGTGATGGGTGAATGCAAAAGTTGAAGAAATTAATGTATGAAAAAACGTACTAGAATCCCGAATCACCAAACAAGTTCACTTTTGATCCATATTTCACAATTTGATAACACGATGAATTGGTTGAAGAATTAATGTTTCTAATTTATCCAACAATCTCTTTCGAGTAGAATTGAACATATTCTAGTATACAATTTGACTATATTTCTATGACAAATGCAATATACAAGAATGCATGACGTTTTGTAAACACTTAGAGAATCACATAAAGTATATCGGTATATTTCTATCATCTATAAACTAAATGATGATTTATACATTGTCGAGTTTATTTCCCTTCTTTCGAATGCATAAAATAGACCACTACACTCATATAACTATTGCACATATAATTGTAGAGAAAAAATAATGTATATAAATCATTCAACATGTTTAAATATTAAATTGCAAAATAGAAATTAAAAGATCATAATGTAAGGTTCATCGTTCACCTAATACATAAAAAGTCTAGCATAACATGACGGAGAGAATAAAATCAGAAAAATAGATGAAGAACAACATAACCCCGATTTATATTCAATTGAATTTTCGTATTCTTGGAGTTGATCTTCACGTTCTTGCCTCTTTTCTACTTGAAAATCTTGATAAAAACTCCCCTCTCCCCACATGTATTCTAATGTTCTATATTTGTAGGATTCGAAAATTGGTAATTGGTTTCCAAAAAAGTTCTAATCGAATAAGGAAAATTGTCTTCTCGTGCGAATTTTTTGGTCTCTGCACAGCAATTAGTATTTTGGCCATAACTTTCTCTTTCGATATCCGATTGATGAGATTCAAAGTGAATTTTCCAATTCGGACGTTTACTGTGCCAAAAATCGATTTTAATCTTCGACTAGAAATCTGGAATATAATTTGTGTGATTGGAAATTGATTTTGATCATATTCCATTGCTTTTTGAATTCTAATTCCATCCAATTTTTTCCTAAAAATCTTTCAAATATCATCTTTTGGTCCGAATCAACTACTGAATATTTTCAAGTTGGTCCTCAAACTTTGGATTTTGCCATTTTCCACTAATTTTCGCTTATTTCTTTCGATTTTTCGTTCAACCGTTGAGTTTTACCTATATAACATAAAAACAACAATTTAGGATATATTTTGTCAAAAGAACTACCAAATATCGATATTTTAGGACCCGAATAAGTATATAAAAACACACTTATCAAATACACACAAACTTAAACATTTGTTTGTCCTAAAACAGAATTATAATCTAAATAACACCAAACACACAAGTATGCAAAAATATTTGGTTAGACAATCTAGAATTTTATCTTAGTATTTGAAATTATAGTACTAAATTTATAAACTATTTAAAATTACAATTCCAAACCAATATCCAACTCTTCCAATGCAAAATTGACGTGTGTGTGTGTGTGTGAATCATACGAGATATGAAATGATATATTTGACAACATAGGGTAGTCCGAATATCGTCTCACATAGACTATTATCTACTATAAAATTTTAAATTAGTCAAGTTTCAATTTAAATTAAAATAATAACTAATAATCAAATCAAATTTTATTTTCTAAGCGAAATTCTAATAAACAAAATAACGAACTATTAATAAAACAACAAACTCAAATTAAATCTGGAGAAAATATTAAGTGATTAGATAGTTAGAATTTTCGATTTCACTTAAATTATTTATCATATATTTAAATCCAATTTATTCAGCAATTTTTCATACATGTCAACGATCGAATTAACCTGATATAGTTAATGATCTCTCTCGAGTAACACTAATCATATTTATATGTCCGAACTTACTATATATCTATTTATGTAAATTCATACACATACAAACACATTAATCTGTAGGAATTCACCAAAGATCGCATAGAATATCTCTCGACCTCTTATAATATCTATGTCAATTATTATCCAAGCTATAACTATATATCACATCTCGATCTCAATATTATTCTCCAAATCAATTAATCGTTGCACAGACAATTAAAGCATTAAACACAATAATTAATTGACAAGTATTAAAAATGTATGAAAATCTTGAAATTAAATATATAATAAAAACCTAAGTTCAATCATCAATCCTAACATAAAAATATTCAAATACTCATAATGTTGAATTTAAACATGAAAAAGTGGAAAGAAATCATCAAGAATTAACGAAACGTGATCGATTATTCAATTACAGACACTTTCTGCCCAGAATAATTGCCGCCTTTTTGCACGTGAAAATGATATATATTTTCAGCCACAAATTTATGTCCCTGTTTTCTTCCCGTGTGTTCCTAGAGGTGGCAATGAGCCGAGCCGACTCGGCTCGTGGCTCGTTACAAAACGAGCCGAGCAGCTCGGCTCGTTGCTCGTGGGCGAGCTCAGCTCGGCTCGTGAGTTTTGATTTTTTTTTTTATAACTATTCTACAGAAAAAAAAAATGGACGAACCGCTCATCAAAAACGAGCCGAGCCTACTCGGGCTCGTTTTTTGGCGAGCCCGAGCGGTTCGTGGATCGCTACAGTACGAGTCAAGCGGACGAGCTACTCAACTCAATTGCCACCTCTATGCGTGCCGGCTTTGTGTGTATGAAGTCTAACAATTTCAGCCTTTGTTTTCTCTTCCAGCAGCAAGCAATTGTTGACTTTTCTTCTCCTCTTCCTTTTATTCTTTCAATTGGCTGCAACCTTTTTCTTCCCAATTAGTTGATGGCTTTTCTTCTAATTGATTATATAATAATTCAGCCCTTTTCTTTTCTTTTCCCAGTAGCTTCTTCTTCTTTCTCTTCTTCTATTTTTTTTTTTTTTTTTTTTTTTGTTCCCGCGGTATGTCTCCCTGTACGTGTATACATGTAGGTATATATATATATACCCTAATTTATCTCAAATTCTTCTCTTTCAATCCAACCAATAAAAGTCCAATACCAATTAAATTTGAATCCTAGTGCAATTCAATTTGAAGCTCGTTAATGCTATATTTTTCTTTTAGTCCTCAATCTTTTAAAATAATAAAATTCAGTCATTGTACTTTGAATTTTATCATTCTTCCATTATTTTGCATCTTTTCTCCAATTTTTCATCAAACATAAAATTTTACCTACAAATCACAATTTAACATAAATTAAATAGAATTTTATTCAAAAGACAATAAAATATCATAATTTAACGCCTCGAATAAGTATAAAATTGCACTTATCATAAGCTTGTTCAAGTTATAATTAACCATGAACTTCGAGAACGTCGAGAGTCCCTAAAGCAATGTCAACTTGCATCTTTGATTTACTTTTATCCCCTAAACCTCGGCCACATTAATTGAAGGATCAGTGCAAGCATATCATCTCTCACGAGCGTCCCCGATTTTATTCACATGTTCTTGATAGAATTAATGGCAGCCTATTGGGCCACATGACTTTGATGTCGAAACATCTCTTAAAGATTTATCATAATCTGAGATGCAGTACAACGGTGCAACAAATTTGATATAGAAATTAAAACTAGAAGCGGACTATTCAATGTAGACAATTTGAGACTTTCTAGAAGTATTAATGTATTCAATCGAGACTTCTGTAGAATTTGAAAAGGTGTTTTAACAGTTCTAGTGTATTTAATTAAAACATTTTAGAAATCTCTATAAGTCTTAGAGTATTCAATTTGTTAATAACTTTTAAAAAACTTTATAGCAGTCTATTGGGCAATAACTTTTATGTACGAACTACAAAAATAAAAAATAAAAAAAATCTAAAAATTTGTCTCTTACTATTCCCAAGATTTTGATAGATGCAATAACTTTTATGTACGAACTACAAAAATAAAAAATAAAAAAAATCTAAAAATTTGTCTCTTACTATTCTCAAGATTTTGATAGATTTTCACAAAAATAAATAAATAAAATAATAATAATAATAATGTTGTTGTTATTATTATTATTATTATTATTACTATTAGTATTATTATTTGTGTTTCTTTCAATATTTCTCATTTCTTTTCCATTCTACGAATATTAGAGCCATGATTTAAATATTATTTTTCTATCAATTATATTTGTTTATATTTTTCCTCTCTATCTCTTTTGCTATTTATCTCCATTTTCTATGAGAAAATAATTGTAACTAAGATCTTTAAAAAAAATATCATCTTTTTTATGAAAAAATATATTTTTGTAATTAAATTATAAGATTTTATTTAAAAATGATTAATTTATATTTAAGTTTAATTTTAAATATATTAAGCTCTTGTTTATTGTTTAAAGGGGCAATATTCATAATATCGAACATTTTTTTTTTTTAATATTTTCCCAAAGAATAATGAAATACTAGTGGATGAGTTTAGAGTGATATATTTGTATTTAATTTTATATATTCCTATGTAAGTAAATTTACATAAGGTAAACAAATATAATATAACTTCCTTTCTAAAAGGGGTAATATCATCACAAAATTTATTTACTACACTACATTATAATCACACTACAATTAAAATTTATTTTTAATAAATACACCACAACAAATTTACAAACATGCTCCTAATATAATTGAAATAATTTATAGCATACCTTAACATGAATTTCGGATCAAGATACTTACTTGAAATGATGAATTTCAAGATCTTTTGAATGATTGAATCACATTGCTTTCCAAAATTCCAAATCTACAATTTTCTTGCACGACAATTGTCCCAATCACTACAACAAAATATCGAAATCGCGACAAAAAAATGTCGTCACAGAAATAGGGACTTTGTTGCAAAAATAATTTTGCGACGACAATATGTTCGTTGCAGATGTTGTCGCCCTATATGAGTAACGGAATGTATTATGTGACATCTTTTGATCGTTCATTGCATTAACAAACTTGCAACACTACTTGTTTGATACGGAAAGTAAGAAATAACAACAAAACATTTGTCGCCATAATGTTGTCGCAAAACATATATGTCGCGAAAAATCAAAATAGTGACAAATCAACTTGTCGCAACAATTATCCCAATTAAGTTTTTGCGAAAAAAATGTTTGTTGCGAATATTATGTTACCGATTTTATTTTATTTTTACAACCACACATGCTCTTAGTTACATGTTTGTGGCAAAATATAATTTATATGTTACATAACATATTTAAAGATATTCAACATTTGTAGCAACATTTATCATGTAACAAGTGATGTTTGTAATTAAATTTATTTCGCTACACAAAGAGTTTGTCACTATATTACAGTTTTAAAAACTAATGCCACTAATATTATATTAATATATATTTATATTTAATTAAAAGAATTAAAAAGTTAAAATATTTAAAACACACCAACAAACAAATAAGAAATTGCAAACATTTCCATTCAATAAATTCATTGTTCAAAATTACATAAATTTTGCTTTCCCTTCAAATCAATACTACTTCAAATTACATCATTATTATCTCGTAGGTATAATCTGCAATTAATGAGCCTTTAATTCCAACCACTCGATCACATGGTTTTACACGTCTTTAACCTGCAAAAATAATACAAATCAAGACCATCTTCAATCTTCTTACTGTCATGACCAACAATCCAAATGTAACTGTAATAGTGTAGAGTGCTTACATCTCAGATTAATCAAGACCATTTTCCAATCAGATTTGAAATGGCAATCCTTGCTGCCAACTGCAATATTTTCAACAAACATATCCCATCATTTCTCATAAGTTAATCTAAAAGGCTACATTGGACATTAGTTGAACAAGTAGAAGCTATATTAGACATCAATTAAATGAGTAGCAAGTTGCATTTGACAACAATTTAGACCAAATTAATAATCATATCTTCCCCCTTCTACTTCAAACACACACGGGCAAAAGGGAAATGAATTCTAAATGGAGACCAAATTGTAATTGGGCTACCAAATGGACACAATCATAGCAAAGCCTCCCCAGCATCATACTCCTCACCACCAACACAAACGTCCTTGTGAGGAACAAAAACGTAGTTGATTGAAAAGTTAATGTACAGGACCTAGAATCAGCAAATCCATATAACAATTATACATGTGGCTGTCTGTAAGCCCATTCAATATGATCAAATAGGAGCTTGGCATGTGAAGTTCTTCACCAAAGAGTAACTCAAGTCTTCAATTCCCAGTGTGTAGATGACAGAAAGAATGCACAAGTTCAGATTATATTTATGGAAAATTACAGCAGAAGAAAAACTGTAACAAAGGGATGAGCTTTCAGAATAGCCACTTAATAAGGAGCATCTTGCCGTATATTCCTAACAACTTGTACATATATATCAATATATGCATTTACTCAATTACTCCCTAGGAAGTAAATCATGAAATAACAATCAAGAGTTAAATTTGAAATCTCATTGTAGATAGCAATGACAAAGTGATTACTTTTATATGTAAATCTTGTACACAACATGAACGAAACTAGTAACTCAGAATTGCCATCTCTGGAACTTATATTTAATGCCTCCTGACCTAGATGGAACTTTTGTGTATTTAACCAAATAACTCATATCAAACGTTATCATAGAACTACGATAGAAAGAATGCACAAATTCAGATTATATTTTTCAACAAATGAAATTATTTATTTTGAAACATATTTACTTTTTACTTTTTAGTACATCTAAATAAACTTTCAGCTTAACCAAACATTCTATTTGTTAGAAGATTAATGCAAATTCATATTAACCATTACCTAAAATTTGAATATAGCAATTAATATTACCAAATACGAGGTTGTTAAATATTAAGAAATATCCAACAACAATTAAATGAAAAGTCAAATATATACCTTCCAACAACTTTGGCAAGCGTTTGAATATAACAATCTATTATCTGCTGCTTAGTCACCCCCCTTCACCGCTACACAGGTTCCAAATCCGGGGCAGACGAAATCGGGTTTGAAAATAGGGAAAAAGAGTAGACATCTTGGGAGGGGAGAAGTAAAGAGAAGCCAAAATGAAACTTGTGAAAGAATTAGCTGGAAAGGTTGGAAATTTTAGAAAGATTTGAGAGGGAAACATAAAAATTTTAGGAGGGATTTGGAAAACGTTGAAAGATGGAATAGTTTGAAAGGATTTGAGGGTGCAGAGTGGGAAAGATTTAGGGTTTTAATGGGCCATTTTAATGGTTGTGGGCTACTGGTTTTTTATTGGACCGATAAATGGGCCTAATTTTTTTTTTTTATATTAAAATTATCTACAAAAGAATTTCATTGGGAAACGTTTAATAAATATATTTTCTTTTTACAAAATGTTTTCGACGGAATTTTTGCTGTTGATAATTATTTAATAAATCTTAAATTTTACTTTCAAAGTTTACCAACAAGTTTTTATTCCGTTGGTAAATATTTTATTGTATATAATTTTCAACAGAATCAACCGTTAGAAAATCCCATCGCTAAATTACTTGATTAATTTTTTTTTTTTTTTTAAATTTTTACTAACGGATAAGTAACAGAATTATACTAATTAAAAATATTCGTTGCAAATTCCGTTGGAAATTTGATATTTATTTTATAAAAATAATATAATATTAATATGTTGCTAATTTGTTGTTATTCTGTCGATAATAACAACCGAAGCTGTCTGTCGCTAAAATTTCGTCCATGTTGCCTTCTTTTCTAGTAGTGTCTTTTATAGGGGAGGGGATATGAGAGATGAATTAATTGTATGTACTAGAAGTTTAATCGTCCAATGATTTTTTTGAATTTTTGTTGAAGATAATTTTCCTATTGGTAAAAAAATATTTAAAGTTTAAAAAAAAATATATTACATGATAAAATGTCATCTAGAAGAAAAATAAACACTTACTGCAAAAAATAAAAGTACATTGCAAAAAGAAGTTAAGATAACAAGTAAATAGCGTTGTAAAATGTAATAAAAGCAATAGACGAAATACATCGCAAAAACTTAACAAAAACGTGCATTTGAGACCTTTAGCAACGTACATTGCATGTTGCCGTATCATTTTACTCTACGACAATATTAGAGCTTGCAACATACGGGTGAGCATTGTTAAAGACCTATGGAAACATTTTTTGTCCGTTGTAAAAAACAGTTTTTCTTGTTGCGATTTTTTCCTCCAACTATCGAATTTTTAGAAACAAATATTTTATATCAAAAAGTAAACACTATTGTATCACAAACACTTTGTTGCAAGAAAATAAAAGTTTTGTCACTACAAGTTTTCCACCAAAAATATTTTGGCACACTGCTTCCCTCATATTTTTGGCGACATTCTTTATTGTTTGTCGTAATTTCTCACATTTCACGACAACTTTTTATAACGACTTATATTTTTTGGTACTCATTTTTTTCTTCAAAATTTTCGTGACAAACTTTAAACATGTGTCGTGTTAACTCACTTATTGCGACAACTTTTTGTATGTCGCAAAAAATCTTGTCGCGAAATCACAATTTTGTTGTAGTGAATCCCGATCATAATGAAAGCAGATTATTAGCCACAACATAAGTGCTAATTTTTGTGAATTTTCATCCCCAAATAGTGGTTCTAGGTGCATTTCAATTTTGGTGATATTTTCCATACGAATTTTCACTATTTTATTGTCATATTTTCCCTCTCTACTTAGTGCAAGACAAGGTTACGAAAGTTATGTAAAAGTTTGAAAGTTGGTGAGAGTTGAAAGAAATGATGAATTTGAATTCTATTGAAACCATCGCCTCCAATTCACTTTAATAATTTGTGGGTTGGGTCAATCCACCATCCATGACCCATATTTTCTAACACTAATAAAAATTGTAAATGAAAAAAAAAAATATTGTATTGTACTCATCATTTCAATATTACTCCTTATTGTTCTCATCCTTTAAACACATTCTAAAAATTTTTATTATGCTGAAAAGAGTTTTTGAAACTATTATTTTTTTTTATTATTATTATTTCAAAGGCGAAGAAGAAGAAGAAAGCAGAAAAAGGGAGAAAGTTAAACCCTATTGTGGTGGTGTTACTAGGTGCACTAGGAAGTGGGAAATCCAACTTATGTGATGAATCAAATTCAAAAAAGCTTATGTCCTCATAAATGGCTTCAGAAATGCATAATTTTGATGTAGGGAGAATCAATTCGGGGGTATTTTGGTAATTTGTCGCGACGTTGTCGGAATGGGCTCAAATTTGACAGGCGGCTTGGAAACGGCCCGAAAAGTTGGACTCGGGACAAAGACCCGAGGTCTCGTGATTTTAGGCAAATTCCAACGTTTAGGCCTCCGAATTGTTATTTTTAGTATGATTCGATTTGATTTTTCGCTAATTTTGGCACTTTTTGATATTTTTCGCTTTTAGGGTTCCTTGTAACGCCTATATAAAGGCTTTTTACTGCTTTTCGTATGATTCAATGAATATTATTGTTTGATTCAGAAATTATTGTGTTCTTTTCGTCTCTAGAACGATATCTAGATTTAATTTTCATCTTCCCTGCGTCAAGTGGTATCAGAGCGAGGCCTTCCCTTGGCTTAGATGGCACAAAACGAAGGTGGAGAAAATCCTAATCCCATTAATGAACGTGGGCTTGGTGATTTGTGGCAACGAGTGGAAGAGGATTGGCGGACGACTGACCGTCAACTTCAAGAGATTCGGGACATATTGGCAACGCTAGCAATCAATGTTAATCCGCGTTTTCCACCTCGCGAACCAAGAGGAGGCAACCAGAATCGGCGTGGTCACAAACCCCCTCAACCAGTGGATTTCGAGGGTGATTCGACTGATGAAGAGATCAAAGCCATGATTCTCACGGATAACCCTCCAGATCAGGGACGTGGCAATAATAATACCTTCCCTATGAGGATGGATCTTCCATCTTTTGATGGGCAGTTAGGCATTGAAGAGTTTCTGGATTGGCTAAGCGAGGTTGAACGTTTTTTCGAATACATGGGAATTGAAGAGGAAAAAAAGGTGAAGCTGGTTGCTTACAAATTGAAAGGGGGCGCCTCTACCTGGTGGGAGCAACTACAGATCTCTAGGGTTCGACAGAATCGCAACAAGATCCGGACTTGGCACAGAATGAAGCAGTTGATGAAGGCTCGTTTTCTACCTGTAGATTATGATCAGGTTCTGTTTCAGCAGTATCAGAGGTGTCGACAAGGTAACAGAACAGTGCACGATTACATTTCGGAATTCCAACGACTTTCTGCTAGAAACGACCTCCCAGAATCTGAGGGTCAACTGGTTGCCAGGTTCGTGGAGGGTTTGCGCGCTAATATTCAGGACCTTGTTATGATGCAGCCGGCACATATATTGCAGGAAGCTATACAGTTGGCCACGCGGGCAGAATTACAGATCAATAGACGAGGCATCCGAACGTTTAACACAAGCAGTGGAGGCAGATTTAATTCATCCCCTATGCAGACAACAGCAAACTATGGGGGCAAAGCCGCAACTAACTTCCAGACCCAATCGGGGCCTATCGGCGCTAATCGAGGATTTGCCCAGCCGAGAGTTCCAACACCACCACCAAAGACGACCGCCTCTAACCCCCCTGCCGTACGCACTAATCCTTATGCTCCAGCTAGAGGTGATAAGTGTTATCGTTGCGGTCAGCCAGGGCATCGGTCTAATCAATGTCCACAGCGGCAGGCTGTGAATTTAGCCATTCATGATGATGAGTTTGCGGAAGAAGGTGATTATCCGTATGAGGTTCTTGAGGATGAGGACGAGGCTGCCGCAGTGACCCATGAGGATGGGGAGTGTCCCTTGTAGTTCACCGTTTGATGTATACTCCGCGAAAGGAAGATGAACAACGACATAAGATCTTTGCCACACGATGTACTGTGAAGCAGAGGGTGTGTGATTTGATCATCGATAGTGGCAGCAGTGAAAACATTGTCTCTAGGACCATGGTTGACAAGCTGGGCTTACCTACTGAGAAGCACCCAACACCCTACAAGATTGGCTGGATTAAAGACATTGGGAGTGCAGTAGAAATTACTGAACGATGTTGGGTGTCGCTGTCTATTGGGAAGCATTACCAAGATGATGTGCTTTGTGATGTGGTGAGCATGGATACGTGCCACATGCTTTTTGGTAGGCCATGGCAATATGATAGAGACGCCGTGCACAGAGGTAGGGACAACACTTACTCCTTTGTCAAGGATGGTGTGAAAGTGGTGCTAGCGCCTAGACAACACGGAGCAGCCCAGAATAAGTCGGGGGAAAATAGCCAGAATTTCCTGATTGTGCCAGACCTATTACCAGAGATGAAAGAGACAAGGCAGGTCTACGCCGTTGTTGTTAAGGGAGGGGGAGACGCAGACGAGGGTCAAGTCAGTTTTCCAGATTCAGTCTGTCCACTGTTGGCGGAATTTCGCGACATCATCCCTGCTGATTTACCAGCAGAACTTCCTCCAATGCGGACAGTGCAGCATGAAATCGATTTGGTTCCAGGTGCCAGTCTCCCCAACCTGCCCCATTACCGGATGAGTCCTAAGGAGTTTGAAATTTTGCAGGGTCAAGTCACTGAATTATTGCAAAAGGGATTGATCAGGGAGAGCATGAGTCCTTGCGTAGTTCCAGCGTTGCTCACCCCGAAGAAAGATGGGTCGTGGAGGATGTGCATTGATAGTCGTGCTATCAATAGAATTACAGTGAAGTACAGGTTCCCTATCCCACGCTTGGATGATATGTTGGACATGTTAGAGGGGGCTCAAGTGTTCTCAAAAATTGACTTGAAAAGCGGGTATCACTAGATTCGGATTCGGCCAGGCGACGAGTGGAAAACGGCGTTCAAAACTCGTGAGGGTTTGTACGAATGGTTGGTTATGCCATTCGGGTTATCAAATGCACCTAGCACCTTCATGTAACTAATGAATCAGGTATTCCAGCCGTTTATTGGAAAGTTCATGGTTGTTTACTTTGATGATATCCTAATCTACAGCTTTGTGGATTTGGTGGTGGAATCCCGTGCTCTTAGGGACGGGTTGGCTATGTGCAAAGAACGAGGATTTGTGGATTTGGTGGTGGAATCAGATTCTACATTGATGGTAAAATGGGCACAGGATGGACGATGCACTTTATGGTATCTGTGGGATTTATGGGAAGATATTTACGCTTTGATTGAAGCTATACATGCCAAGATAACACATATCTACAGGGAAGGAAATATGGCAGCAGACTACTTGGCAAAAACTGGAGCTACTGGTAATTCTTTCACCATCCAAGAAGGGGACAACGCTCCCCTTGGCCTTAGAGGAATTCTAAGGACGGACTCTTGGAGTTTACCGAATATTAGGAAATAGTACTTTACTCTTCTTTATTCTTTGTAAGGGAAGTTGTACTTCCTCATTTATTGCTATTACTATTTTCATGTAACCACGGTATTCCTCCGCCACAAGTGAGGGCAGATTAATAAAATCTCGGAGATTCCTTAAAAAAAAAAAATCCTAATCTACAGCCGCAATGAAGCTGATCACTTAGGTCACTTACGAGAAATCCTAAGTGTCCTGAAGCTTAACCAGTTATATATAAACTTAAAGAAGTGCAGCTTTGTCACCAGCAGCTTAATCTTCTTGGGGTTTGTAGTTAGTGCAGAGGGAGTCAAGGTTGATGAAGCTAAGATTCAGGCGATTCGGGAATGGCCAGTCCCCAAAACAATCAGTGATGTACGCAGCTTTCATGGGTTGGCAACCTTCTATAGGCGGTTTGTGAGAAACTTTAGCACCATAGCAGCCCCTCTCACAAACTGCTTGAAGCAGAAACAGCTACTTTGGAGTGATGAAGCAGAAAATAGTTTCACTCTCTTGAAAGAGAAGTTGTCCACGGCCCCTGTTTTAGCCCTTCCGAATTTTGAGAATCTGTTTGAAGTTGATTGTGATGCTTCTGGTGTGGGTATTGGAGCCGTGTTGTCCCAAGAAAGACGACCTGTTGCTTTCTTTAGTGAAAAACTAAGCGAGCCCAGATCAAGGTGGAGCACTTATGAGCAAGAATTGTATGCCATGGTGCGAACATTACAGCATTGGGAACCGTATTTGATACAACGTGAGTTCATCCTTCATAGTGATCATCAAGCTCTGAAGTACTTGCAGAATTCGGCCAAACCTAACCGTATGCATGCTCGGTGGATTGCCTATATTCAGAGGTTCACGTTCTCTTTGAAGCATAAATCTGGAACACTCAATAAGGTAGCAGACGCATTGAGTCGGAGGGCTCACTTGCTTACAGTTGTGCGGGCTGAGGTTATCGGCTTTGAGTACCTGAAGGACCTCTATGCCATTGACGAAGATTTTAGCGAAATCTGGAAACCGGTCCTTTCTCATATCCACCCCTCTCCTAGCTTCCAGGTTCATGATGGATACCTGTTTCATGATGACCGCTTATGTATCCCTTGCGGATCGCTGCGAGAGCTCCTTATTCGGGAGGTACACGCCGGTGGACTGGGAGGTCACCTTGGGCGGGACAAAACCATCTCTTTGGTGGAGTCTCGGTATTATTGGCCACACTTAAAGAGGGATGTGGAGAAGTTTGTGCAACGCTGCTACATCTGCCAGACTGCTAAAGGGCAAGCACAGAACACCGGGTTATATACTCCGTTGCCTATTCCGGATGCTCCTTGAGAAGCTCTATCTATGGACTTCATCCTTGGCCTGCCCCGTACCCAGCGAGGTATGGACTCTGTTTTTGTCGTGGTGGACAGGTTCTCCAAAATGGCACACTTCATTCCTTGCAGAAAGACTTTAGACGCTAGCCACATTGCACATCTGTTCTTCAAGGAGGTAGTTCTCGCTTACACGGAGTCCCCAAATCCATCGTCTCTGACCGTGATACCAAGTTTCTGAGCCACTTTTGGCGCTCTCTATGGCGCCGTTTCGATACAGCCTTGCAGTATAGCAGCACTTGCCATCCCCAAACAGATGGATAGACGGAGGTAGTGAACCGAACATTGGGCAACATCCTGCGTAGTCTGTGTCAAGATCATCCCAAGCAATGGGACTTTGCTGTTTCCCAGACAGAATTTGCATACAACTTGGTGCCTAACCGATCTAGTGGCAAGTCACCCTTTGAAGTTGTTTACATCCGCCCCCCACTTCATACGTTGGATGTGGTTCCATTACCAAAGCTGCCAGGCATGAGCATTGTTGCCCAGCACCTTGCTGATAAACACTTTAGCATCCACACAGACGTCAAGAAAAAGTTGGAAGAGTCCGCAGCAAAATACAAGGAGGCAGCAGATCGTCATCGGCGTTTGAAAGTTTTTTCAGTTGGGGATCAGGTTATGGTGCACCTTCGCAAAGAAAGGTTCCCTGTGGGAACGTACCACAAACTGAAACAGAAGAAGATTGGTCCAGTGAAGATCCTTCAGAAAATCAATGACAACGCGTATGTAGTTGATCTCCCTACCGACATCTCCATTTCCAAGACGTTCAACGTGCGGGACCTATATGAGTACCATGCTCCCATGACCATGCCAGTGCTTCACTCGAGGACGAGTGTTTCTCTAAGAGAAGGGGACTGATGTAGGGAGAATCAATTCGGGGGTATTTTGGTAATTTGTCGCGACGTTGTCGGAATGGGCTGAAATTTGACAGGCAGCTTGGAAACGGCCCGAAAAGTTGGACTCGGGACAAAGACCCGAGGTCTCGTGATTTTAGGCAAATTCCAACGTTTAGGCCTCCGAATTGTTATTTTTAGTATGATTCGATTTGATTTTTCGCTAATTTTGGCACTTTTTGATATTTTCCGCTTTTAAGGTTCCTTGTAACGCCTATATAAAGGCTTTTTACTGCTTTTCGTATGATTCAATGAATATTATTGTTTGATTCAGAAATTATTGTGTTCTTTTCGTCTCTAGAACGATATCTAGATTTAATTTTCATCTTCCCTGCGTCAAATTTAGAATAAAATTAATAAGAGTAAAGCTACAAGTACAGGGAATATTTGCCAGGAAAATTACAGAAATTTGAAAAAGCTGAGGTGGCAGTTGAAAGTCAAAACTAACAATTAAAGAATGGAAAGAAAATGATGAAACAAAGATGAAAAACAATAAAGAAATGGAAAGGCTTTATTGGGGCTCAAAATGGCAACCCTCACCATTCCCCACAAATAATTCCCACCATTCCGCCACTCTCCATCTCCGGCCAACATACCCTATTTTTTCCGACCCAATAAAACCTCCGATCAATTATTTTAAGGAAAATAAGAGCCTGACATTTCCTTTTCCTTTCCCATTCTTGCACCTCCGTCCTTTGTGTTGGATAAAATAATGGTAAAGTGCAGAAAAACTTATCAATAGATCGAGTCTCGTGACAGCACGATGTCCTAAAGCGAAATTGTCCGTCGATAACTGCTGCGACCTCCGTGGACAATCACCTCCAGGATACAACGATCAAATAAACCAATTGTGCAGCGATCACAAAAGGTTTTCAGAACTCTCAAGTGTACTCCAGAAATATGAAAAAATAATTTGAGTATAATATTTTTACTGTATATGAAGAGACAATTTCGTTTTTTGTTGTGTTTTTCTAATACCCAAAAGTGTGTTTATATAGGCATAAAGAGATGTAACTTCTTCCACCATGATCTAGCATTAAGTTGCAGATGTAATGGCCTATGGTAATGGATATTAAAACTGGGCAGTTAAAACAGTCATATTTTACTGGCTAGTTGACCCATTAAATAATTCCGAAAATAATTAAAAAATAATAATTATTTTATTAGAATCAATCAAAGACTTTTTAATATATTGCGTGAGGCATGGCTCGAACCCCAGACCTCCCACACAAATTCCACGTTTTTACCAGTTGGGCACTTTATCTTAATTAATTATTTCTTTCACATATTATATTTATTGTATAAATATATAACAATCCCCCACATGAAAGAAATAAGATAGATAAAAATAATATTCTGGAGTACGGTAGAAATCACGCAGGCTTAGGTGTCTATCGACTTGAACCTTAGATTTGTATATTCTATCGAGCTTGCTAACTGTAGAGTGAACTATGTCTTGAACTCCACAATTATGATTTGCAAACTGAGACAATAAAACACACACTTGATTTCTAAAACAATCATCGAGTTCTCGCGGTTGTGTTCATTTCGGCCGTGAACTTTCCTGGTTTCTTTGAGTGCTCTAGAGAATTAGCCTCAATTCTCATAGGAAGCGGCCCCACTTCCACACTCAAATAGGTGCTTCTATCAAGGATGCACTGTATTTAAACAGCCCACTGAATATCAGCTATAGAAAGCATTAAGAGCATTTGCTCATCCTCTAATCAATACAGTTGGTACTACTCATCATAGGGAGGGGTTTGAAATAAATTCAATGTAGTACCCCCACAAATCACTCCAATAACTTTGTTATCCCATTGAACCTTATCCATGGGATCTCCAATCGCAAGGTTGGGTTTCCATTATAGGTGATCTAATTTGTAATAGGCTTTAGCCCCATCCCCCTCGATGTTTTCTGAACTAGCTCTCTAGCTAATCCTTTGGTTAATGGGTCAGCAATATTATCACTTGACTTCACATAGTCAATAGCTATAACCCCATCCTTAAGCAGCTGACGCACAGTATTGTGCCTCCTACGAATATGTCTAGACTTTCCATTGTAGGATGAATTTTGAGCTCTTGAAATAGCTGCTTGACTGTCACAATGGACATATATAGCTGGAAGTGGTTTGGACCACAATGGAACATCCATAAGAAAATTCCTTAGCCATTCAGCCTCTTCACCTGCCTTATCCAATGCTATGAACTCTGATTCCATAGTGGATCTCGCAATGCAGGTTTGCTTAGTAGATTTCCAAGATACAGCACCACCTGCTAATGTAAAAACATATCCACTTGTAGATTTAGTTTCATTAGTATCTGAAATCCAATTAGCATCACAATATCCCTCAAGTACAGCAGGATATTTAGTATAATGTATTCCCCAGTCTAGAGTGTATCTCAAATACCTCAAGACTCGAATGAGAGCATCCCAATGTTCACTATTAGGATTACTAGTATACCTGCTAAGTCTACCGACAACATATGCTATATCAGGTCTGGTACAGTTCATGAGATACATGAGACTACCGATCACTCTAGCATATTCTAAAGCAGAAACACTAGGACCTGAATGTTTTCTCAAATGATGACTTGCATCATAAGGTGTTTTAGCGGGAATACAATTATATTGGTTAAACTTCTTAAGCACTTTTTCTACATAATGTGATTGGGTTAAAGTAATTCCTTCGGAATGTGTTACTATTTTAATCCCTAGAATAACATCAGCAACACCCAAATCTTTCATTTCGAAGTGCTTTTTCAGAAACTGTTTAGTCTTATTAATCACATCTAAACTAGTTCCCATTATAAGCATATCATCCACATATAAGCAAATTATAACACCACTATCCCCCACAAATTTGCTATATATACATTTATCTGCTTCATTTATCACATAACCATTAGATGTCAAAGCTGTATCAAATTTCTCATGCCATTGCTTAGGGGCTTGTTTAAGGCCATAAAGAGATTTTTTAAGTCTACACACTTTATCATCAAGGCCTTCTACCACAAATCCCTCAGGTTGATCCATATAAATCTCTTCTTCTAAATCTCCATATAGAAAGGCAGTCTTGACATCCATTTGATGTATAATAAGATTATACAATGAAGCAATTGCAACTAACATCCTAATAGAGGTAATTCTAGTAACAGGTGAATATGTATCAAAGACGTCAACTCCTTCTTTTTGTTTATAGCCTTTAGCTACAAGTCTTGCTTTAAATTTATCAATTGAACCATCAGGTTTCAATTTTTTCTTAAAAATCCATCTACACCCAATGATTTTACATCCTCTAGGCAAGTCTACTAATTCCCAAGTGTTATTAGACATAATGGAATCATATTCACTATTTATAGCTTCCTTCCAAAATATAGAATCTTGTGAAGATATAGCTTCAACAAATGTAATAGGATCATCCTCTACTAAGTATGTAAGAAAGTCAGGACCAAAAGAAGTAGTAGTCCTAGGTCTTTTGCTTATCCTAACTTCAGTTTCTTCTAATTCAATAGGCTCTTCTCTAACACTAGGAGGGACACTAAGAGAGCTACTTGGTCCTGCAGATTTTTCTTTAAAAGGGAATCTATTTTCAAAAAATTCTGCATCTCTAGTTTCAAAAATTGTGTTCTTTCCAATCAAAATATTTTTAGAGTCAATTACTAAAAATCTGTAGGCATTACTATGAAAAGCATAACCTATGAACACACAATCAACAGTTTTTGGACCAAGTTTAGTTCTCTTAGGTGCTGGAATAGATGCCTTAGCTAAACACCCCCACACTTTAAAATATTTATATGAAGGTATTCTACCTTTCTACAATTCATAAGGGGATTTATCATTTTTCTTACTAGGAATTCTGTTAAGAACATAACATGCAGTAAGAAGTGCTTCCCCCACATGTTAAAAGGTAATCCAGAAGAGTTTAGCATTGAAATGACCATATCCTTTAGAGTTCTATTTTTCCTTTCAGCTACACCATTAGATTGGGGAGAATATGGTGGAGTAGTCTCATGAATAATACCATTATCAACACAAAATTTATCAAGCTCACCTGAATATTCTCCTCCCTTATCAGATCTTAAAATCTTAATAGTTTTATCTAACTGATTTTCTACTTCAGTTTTATATGAAATAAATTTTGAATAACTTTCATCCTTACTCTTAAGAAGATAAATGTAACAATAACGGGAGTAATCGTCAATGAAAGTTACAAAATATTTATTTCCACCACGAGTAACATATCCTTTTAAATCACATAAATCAGAATGTATTAAACTTAAAACTGAAGTAGTTCTATCAACATGTGGAAATGGTTTTCTAGCATACTTAGATTCAATACACGTTTCACATTTTGAATTTGGGAACTTATCAGTTTTAGGAATGTTTCCCAATCTCATTAATTTTTTAATAGAATTCATGTTCACGTGTCCAAGTCTAGCATGCCATAAATCATAAGAATCCAGCAAGTAAACAGAAGAAGTAGAAGCTTTATTGATCACAGAAACATTTAATTTAAATAAACCCTCATCTGAATACCCTTTCCCAACAAAAGTACCACCCTTAGACATTACAACTTGACCACTCTCAAATACAATTTTAAATCCCTTTTTGATCAAAATAGATCCAGACACTAGATTTTTCCTTATATCAGGTACATAAAGGACATCCTTCAAACTAAGGATATTTCCAGAAGTGAATCCAAGTGTCACAGTTCCTTTCCCCTCGATTTTGGAGGAGGAAGCATTCCCCATGAACAGACATTCTCCATCACTATTAGGAGTGAATGAAGAAAATGCACCTCTCGTGCAGCAAATGTGTTTGGTAGCTCCAGAATCTACCCACCAGTCTGTCATGTTGCTCACTAGATTAACTTCTGTCACCATAGCAGAAAAGTTCCCATCTTCCACTATATGTGCCTGATGCTTTACAGTTTTTCCTTTCCTATTTCGGCAATCCTTTGCAAAGTGACCTGGTTTACCACAAACAAAACAATCACCAACAGTTTTATTTTTAAATTGAGGCTTAGACCGATTGTTCTTTCCTATGAATGGTTTCCCCTTGAATCTGCCTTTAAAATTCTGACTTTTGGTAAAATTTCCAACAGCTTTCTTACTATCAGAACCTCCTTCAATAAGATTGGCCTTTGTACCCAAGTCTGGTCTCTCCCTACGTTCTGCCATTCTATTGTCCTCCTCAATCCTAATTCTGATAATCAAATCCTCTAATGACATTTCTTTTCTTTTATGCTTCAAACTGTTTTTATACTCTTTCCAAGAAGGTGGTAGTTTTTCAATTATAGCAGACACTTGAAAACCTTCACATATTTTATAACCCTCAGCAATAATTTCATGAATTATAATCTGTAATTCTTCAACTTGACTTACCACCGTTCTAATATCATCCATTTTAAACTCTAGAAATTTTCCCACAACAAATTTCTTAGTTCCAGCATCTTCAGTAGCATATTTCTTTTCTAATGACTTCCATAATTCTTTAGCAGATTTACACGACCAGTAAACATCATATAAATCCAATGTCAAGCAATTCAGAATATAATTTCTGCACATATAATCACTACGTTCCCAAATAGCTAAATCTGATGTTTCATTATCCGTAGGCTCATCAGCAATTGCAAAAACAGGTTTATCAGATTCAATAGCATCTACAACTTTAAGAGTTGTCAAATAAAAACGCAATTTCATTTGCCATCTCTTAAAATTCTTTCCATCAAATAATTCAGGCTTTTCAAAATACTTAGGAACAGATATATCTACTGCAGCCATTAAAAACGTATAATTTCGCTTTAGATTGTTGGATAAAATAATGGTAAAGTGCAGAAAAACTTATCAATAGATCGAGTCTCGTGACAGCACGATGTCCTAAAGCGAAATTGTCCGTCGATAACTGCTGCGACCTCCGTGGACAATCACCTCCAGGATACAACGATCAAATAAATCAATTGTGCAGCGATCACAAAAGGTTTTCAGAACTCTCAAGTGTACTCCAGAAATATGAAAAAATAATTTGAGTATAATATTTTTACTGTATATGAAGAGACAATTTCGTTTTTTGTTGTGTTTTTCTAATACCCAAAAGTGTGTTTATATAGGCATAAAGAGATGTAACTTCTTCCACCATGATCTAGCATTAAGTTGCAGATGTAATGGCCTATGGTAATGGATATTAAAACTGGGCAGTTAAAACAGTCATATTTTACTGGCTAGTTGACCCATTAAAGACTTTTTAATATATTGCGTGAGGCGTGGCTCGAACCCCAGACCTCCCACACAAATTCCACGTTTTTACCAGTTGGGCACTTTATCTTAATTAATTATTTCTTTCACATATTATATTTATTGTATAAATATATAACACTTTGATCATAAGCTCCGACCCGAACTCAAATCGCAAGATGTCATAAATGCTGTTAAGTTTAAACCACAGGGGTTTGAGGTGGCTGAAGAAGTCGCAGAAACTTTGGATTGTAAAGCCCCTCTTGTCACAAATTCTGCACATTTGGATTCCAATAGCCCAAGTAATAACACAGAGAAGCAGGTTGGGGAAGTGAGCTCGCAGCAGCAAATATAGTTAAAGTCAGAAGGAGAAATTGCGGAAACTGTGGCATGTAAAGTCCCTGCAACAACTTCTATGCATTTGGATTCCGAGCACAATGCAATTAATAGTGAGGAGGAGAATACCAAGACAAAGTTGGATTCTGATGAAATGGAAAATCAGAAGTGTAACACCACACTGAGCAACAAATTAGAAATTCTTCCGGTGATATTGAGAAAGATATTAGTGGTCTGAAAAAATTGAGAAAGATCTTCTCAATGACCACAAGTTTTTGCTGTCGTTTGAACCGTAGCTTTTAGATGGCATAGAATGTGTACGAAGGTGTTTGCGCAATTCTTGTTCAGCATCTCATTCAACTGAAAAAATGATTAAAAATTTCGGCCGGAGATGGCGTTAAAATGAGTGGCGGAATGGTGGGAATTATTTGAGGGAAATGGTGAGGGTTGCCAGGTTTTGAGCCCCAATAAAGCCATTTTCATTTCTTTATTGTTTTTCATCTTTGTTTCGTCCTTTTTTTTTCCACTATTTCATTATTAGTTTTGACTTTGAATTGCCAGCTCAGCTTTTTCAAATTCCTGTAAGATTCCTGGCAAATGTTCATGTACTTGTAGCTTTACTCAATTAATAAATAATGTTATAAATTTGTGATTTATTCTCGAAATCCACCGACGTGGGGTGCCTGTGATCCGACAACACAGAGCTCATGAAGTAGGTGAGTCCTACTCTCCACAGTGGTGGGACCATCCTGTATAGGCCAATAAAATTTATTCACGTCCGATTGTTGCAATTCGACACGTAGTTTGCTCCTTCAGAATTGTTCTTCATATTTAGCTCTGTCCAAATCCTTCAAACCCTCCAGCAGACACTTGGAAATATTACAGAGACAATGAGGAGGTTTGAGAGAGAGAGAGAGATTATTTTGTCTAAACTTTCCCAGTAAAAAAAAAAAAAAACCTTCGAATTGAATGACATGTCATCCAACCAGAACATATGAATAAGTAGAGTGTACTATGGTACGTGAAAGAATCATTGTCGAACCATTAAAGTATATCACGACATGTAAAAGAATCATGTCGAAAGACTTCAACAAAAAAATCCCGTAGCTTGGGATTGAGTTGGCAATGGATGTCAGGTACGTCATATTTTTCTTACAATTGATTGACAACCTTGTATTGGTGAACATAAATATTTATCATTACAATTTTAAAACTTTTTTCCAAAGTTGTGATTCTCTTTTTAATTAGTGTTTCTTGTAAATAATAACTCTTCTCGTCTTGATGATTGGTTGACTTTATTCCAGCAAAAAATTATTGATAATAAGTAAGTAATAATTTACAGCGTGCGTGTATTATGTTTTCATGAGCGATATTTATTTTTTTATAAAGGTATTAACTCAGTATTGCATTAACTTTTTCTTCTTTTTTTTATCTTGAAAAGTTAATCAGCGCACAACTTTATATTGGTGACGTTGCATGGAAAGTCGAGTACGCTTAGTTTTAATAAAAAGTAACTTCAGTAATATAAAGATAACCTAGTATTGCAAATCTAAATAATTGAGAATCAACCTACCATTTTTTCAAATTTGCAGACATCAGAAAATTATTTTCTTTCCCATGCTTCTATCAATGTGGCATTATTCTACTTATTCTGGTTTAGAATAAGTTAAAAAAAATCAACGATTACATATTTCGTAAATTTACTTATTTGTCAAATATTTTTGTCAAACACCTTAAACAAATAAATAAAATATATTTTAAATACCTGAAACGTCATGAGGCACACACACGTGTCCTCATCCTTGTTGCCTCCATAGCTCATTGGAAAGCAACAACAATGTTGAAGCAATTCAAACCCGCCTACGGCTCCTACCACGTGAAAAACACGCAGGTATATATATATATATATATATATATTTATTTATTTATTTCAATCACACATTTTTAATAAAATAATATTACACTCAATTCCAAAAAAAATTCTTTATTTTTAACTACATATTCTCCATTAATATAATATTTTATTAATTTTTATCAAATTTTACTTTTGTTCTTGCTTTTATACTTGAAGCCAAATAGAATGTGCACGTTTGTTTTGTTTTTGTGAACTTGAAGTCAAAAGAATGGAGAGAATTTCACGCTTTGAAGTAGAGAGTGAATCAGCAAGAAACATCAAACGATAAAACGTGTGCCACGCGTCCATATTTCTCGAACCTCCCACCAAAAGTATCCCTCCACTTTGTTTCCCATAGGTACATACGTGTCCAACCCTTTTCTCGATGCACAAACGTGTACGCTCTGTTTCGTTTGGATACGCTGCGCTTTAGTCCGGGACCCAGATCCGAGCCCCACTAATCAAAGCTCGTCATTGTGAGTTTTGCTCTGGACGTGATGTAGGCTCAGCCTCCGGTAATTTTTCTCTCTTAGAGAGCGGAAAAATAGCTCGTCGACAACTATGAGTGGTGGAAAAACTTGGTCCGCCGTAGGATTTACCGGCGGTGGTGGTCATGATGGGACGGTAATTAACAGGCTTATGCTCAGGTACCGACCGATCGCGCCAAAACCAGTGACTGACGGCTCAGTTTCCGGATCGACTCCGGCGGAGATCAAGTCCGGTGTTGGTAATAAAAGGAGAATAAAGAGGAAGTACGTTAGGGTTAAGAAAACTGAGAGACGGTGTAACAGTAGTAAAATACTGAATAAAAGTGACGATAGGAAAGATTTGGATGTTGATCGTACGGATGTTACTTTACAGTTACTGCCGAAGATGACTGCTCTGAAGGATTCAAAGGCAACTGGATCTTCAAAAAATATGGGTTTTCCGGTAGAAAAGCCACAGATATTGATTAACTTCGATAATTCTGAGAATAATAATAGCAATAGATTATATGCCGTTCGTTTACCGGAAAGATCAGATCTGGCGGCAGTGGTGCCGGCAAAGAGAGTGCTGGAATCCTGGATAATAGTGGATCAAATAACAAAAGCGTGGGTAGATGGAGGGATAGGGTGTACGGATATTGAGAAGATTAAGAATTTGGAGATGGACACGTGTCCAGGGCTGATATCAGATGGTTTAAATCGAGTTCAGTGGGTTAACTGTGCTTACAGAAGGATGGTTGCTCCGCCAGAACGAGAACCGGCGGCGGAGACGGCGGTATGGTTGGTGGTGAAGGAGAAAATTTCTGTGTCCTGGCAAGCTTTTGCATGCACCGTTAGGGTGGTGTACACATGGCAGAAGGAGAGGCACAGCAAAACAATGCCTTGTGATGTGTGGAAGATGGAATTCGGTGGATTTGCATGGAGATTTGATGCCAACGCTGCGCTTAGTTTAGGCCGTTGATCTGATCAGACCGACATCAAAATTGTAAGGTATGATGATCAGGTACTAAAAATGGATATTATGAAGCCATAAATCCTAATGTGAAATAATTAGTAATTTCTAATTGCGTTTCTCTGGATCAAAACTAATCCAAATCATAAAATGTATGCGACTTTATATATGTGTGAAGAGAGTGAAAGTTTGAAAACTAAAACTTGTTAATTCCTTTCATTGTTGTGATATCATCATGTTTCTTTGAAGATTCAATTTTTATTGTCCATTCGATTATAATTCAATAGAAGTAAAGTTATCGTTCAAATTTTAAAATAATTTATTAATGTGAATGCCTAATATTTAATATTTAAGTATACTCACAAGATTTTAGCTCGTTTTTCAGTGTTTACAGAGCACTCTGTTTTTATTTTAATATTATTCAATGGTAGTAAAGTTATTGTTCAAATTTTAAAATAATTTTTTAATGTGAATGCCTACCATCTATGTGTACTCCGTTATTCACAAGATTTTAGCTCGTTTTCCCGTGTTTACGGAGTACTTTATTTTTTATTTTAATATTATTCAATAGGAGTAAAGTTATTGTTCAAATTTTAAAACAATTTATTAACGTGAATGCCTACCATTTAAGTATATTCTCACAAGATTTTAGCTCGTTTTTCCGTGTTTACAGATCACTTTGTTTTTATTTTAATATTATTCAATAGAAGTAAAGTTATTGTTCAAATTTTGAAAACAATTTATTAATGTGAATATGCCTCCCTCTTAAGTATACTCACAAGATTTTAACTTTTTTTTCAGTGTTTACATAGCACTCTGTTTTTATTTTAATAATGGCAAAACATCTTCTCTTTCGCCATCCGAGTTTGTTTTCAAATTTATATCTTACCATTTAGTAAAAATCATCGAGAGTATGAATTAATGATTTTGAAGTTATTGTCGTCATCGATTAATAAGAAACCACATTTCTTTCTCACTCATGATTTACATATATAAACTAGTCTAATTTAGCTGACCTTCAAATTTTAATACTATAAAACTTGATACAGAAGATCACATTTTATACATATTTGTGTTTATAAGCTAAATAATATCTATGATTTATACAAGACTTCGATATTTATAGAGCACCCCCTTTTTAACTTTTCACCAATCTTAAATATGAAACCCTAATGTCATTTTCATTTATTTCTTTACGAGCACTTTCATTGATATATTAAGCTCATGTTTGAGCAAAAAATACATTTTTAATGAGTAATGCTATTCATTCTAACTGGGATTACAACTTCAGTTTAGGTGACATTAATGTTAGAATAAATGGTGTGGGGATGAATAGTATTTTTGTTTTTGAATAGTGTTTTGTTAGAGATTGTGTGGTTAAAAAGTAATGAATATTTTTTGATATACGTGTAATATTATTTTAGAGGATAATGTGGTTGAAAATGAGTTTTGAAAAAAAAATTTATTTTTTGAAAAAAAAAAAAATGGAGTCAAGCATAGGCTAAATAAAGTAGTTAAAAACATTGGATTCATTGGAAGAAACTAAAAAAATTGTATTATTATTGGCAATTATATATATATATCAATTATGTTTGGGGAATCTATAAAAAAATGTCTAATTTCATTATTGGGAATTGGAAAGTATCTAATTTTGATAATTCTTGTGAAAATTATCAAATTTAATATTAAAATATTTATTATACCCTTAGTAATTTATTTTTTCAATGTCACGAATTTCGAGAAACGTGTGCTTTCATAAGAAGTTACATGATGTTTTCGACATGTCAAAAAAAAGTTATCGATATTTGAACTCTATTTATTTTAATACTTCATTTGTCTAGAACGAAATTTTATTATGAACATGAGTTTTTTACATTTCATATAGTTTTTGACATTTGAAATATAGTTCTTGATATTTAATACATGTGTCAATGAGAAATATATCATTTATTGTGATTTGATATATAGCTCATGTTTGGTATACATTAAAATTTTCATTTTCATTCTTTTACTTATTTTCAACTACACATTCTTCAATAAAATAATATTTTTCATCACATCAATAACTTTTCCTTCTTTTTTAACCATACATTTTCCATTAATCTATTATTTCAGAATGTATTCTTTCAAAATAATGTGGTTCAAACACACCCATACTTTTGAAATAATTAGGGTTAATTATGTGTCAAAATTTTATTGGCCAACAATTTTTTAATTGTATGCATATTTTTGTCTTTAGTGTGGAATTATAAATTGTTAATAAGGGCATTTTGGTTTAAAATATTGCGAAATGAACATTAAACAACATTTAAATATTTTTACAAATGATCATATGAAAGTGGACATTTTTTGTAAATTCCTCGTTTTGTCTTCAATTTCTAATCTATTAGGCCCCTGTTTGGTAGCCATTAAAATTTTCATTATCATTCTTCTACTCATTTTCAACAATACATTCTTCAATAAAATAATATTTTTCATTCTTTTTCAATTACACATCCTCTATCAATCTACTATTTCAAAAATACATTTTTTTTCAAAATAATGTAATTTAAACACATCATAGATTGCAGTGTTGAATATTGATTGACGTCAAATGATCCGTAATTTAGATTTAAGTCGAATTATTTGATCTAAAGTTCTCTTAATAGGCACATGGCCCTCCACCTCCCCCAGCGCACCCCACCCCAACTAAACCCCCCATAAAATACGTGTAGGGCTATCTTGAGCCCCAAAAACTTGTCAAAATAATGTAGAAATATTATAGAATCAATTATGTTATATTTGCATCATTCTTTACATCATGTTTTACACTTTGTCACATGACAATATATCATTGAACAATTTAGATTTTTTGCAATTTTTTTTTTTTTTTTTTTTTTTACCGAATCAATGCTTGACATCACTTGTAATGCCAACAAAAAAGTGTGCGTGTTGCCCTCCGGGCATAACTCCATGGTGCAAAAAACATGAGTGATATAGTTTCAGTTGAGTTGGCAGCCGCAGTGTGAGGATTCGATTTTTGCCTTTAACAAGGTTTGGAATTAGATTCTTTATGGGCACCAATATGACAGGTCTTGTACCCTGATCTGTTGAGGCACATCCCACGATTTATCTCCTCCACAATGCTCTAGGGGCGGGGCGGTGGGAGACCCTCAAGATTGGGGTTTAACCTTTAAAAAAGTGTGCACACATTTTCCTTCCACAATAGACAATGCTCAACAACGTATCCTTCTCTCCTCAAAAGGGGTCTATTTTTTTAGGATTATTCTTCTTATACATTTGGGTGTCCATAAGGGTGTCCATTATGGACACTAGGGGTGGACAAAATGTCTAGACCAAACGGAACCAGAACCGAACCGAACCAAGCGGTTCGATTCAGTTCTACAAAAAAAAAAATTAATAGTTTTGGTTCTTCAAACCAAAAACCATTTGGTTATAGTTTTGGTTTGGTTCTAATTCTAGAACCAAAAATTAAACCGAAAACCAAACTTGATTTATAATTTTTTTTATGACTTCGATTTTATGTTAATTGAAGTTAGCCCAAATCACAATAGTCATTATTTTGGCACAGTTCATAAAACGTGTTTAGCTCATTAATTTATGGGCAAATTAGGTCTAGTACGGTCTTGGTGCCATGAAATTGATTAATGCACTTAGTATTTTAAACTTTCTTTATCACGTATTAATTATGGTATTAACTTTTAGGTATAAAAAGAAAAATATTTTAGCATTCGTTTCAAAACCCTTCTCTTCCAAGATCACCTCTCATAGTCCCAATTCCTCATTTCTCGTTGCTTTCGCACTCCCCAACACTAATACTTCAAATCCTTGAAATCGCACATAACTCTCAAAAAATATGATTATCTAGTTAATTTTCAAAATTGTGTGAATTATTTTTGTAACTATGGTGCAAAAAATAGAAAAAGCAAAGACGGAATCCAAGTCGTGCCGGAGACCATAACACTTTGTGTTAAACATGACATTGCAGTGTGTATTTTGAATTATGTTTGTAGAGTTTCTCAAAGTTACAACATAAGTAATGGAGTATTAAACGGTCAATGGTTATTTGATGGTAAGTCCTAAGTTGCTTGGCTTGGTCATTTGTCACCACCTCTGTCTATTAGTTTCGAGTATTAACTTTATATTTCAATTTCATTTTTCATTTTTCTCATGTAGGTCTAACTTATTTAACTTTATATTTTAGTTTCATATTTCATTTTTCTCGTGTAGGTCTAACAGTTTCATGTAAAATAATTGATTGAACGGAGGAAGAAAATGGAACTTAATAATATTAACTTTTCACAATGACTCATTCATTTAGATTTTGTTTGTTTGTTTGAACTTTTATGATTTTGATTATTGATAATTTGAACTTACTAAATATTTGATGCTTATATGTTTTATTTAAGTATATATTAGTAATTTATGGATATAATGCAAGTCTGAAAATTTAAGTAATAATACTAAAACCAAACCGAATCGAACCAGAACCAAATGATTTTGGTTCGATTTGGTTCCGTATTTAAAAAAAAAAAAAAAAAAACTATTGCTTCCATTATCAAAAAAATCATTGATTCTTGGTTTGGGTCAATTCTATTGGAATCAGAACCAAATAGAACCACGTCTACCCCTAATAGACAGCCAAATGTACCATTATCACCACCCATTTTTTTACTATGCATGCATTTGTACCTGCCAAGCTTTTTTTTCAATTTTCGAGCCGCCGGAGTCTCTGCAGTCATCATCACCTGTTGTCTGTCCTGTGAGTCAACGGTTGTATTCTCGATGAAGCAGCACCGGCGGTTTACAAGAAAATTATTCCTGTAATGAAAGAAAATATTTTTCAACCGGTAATGTTACAGCATATCCCACATAATATAGCCGCAAATGATATATTCAATTTCCCGGGCAGCCGGAGTTACATCGGCCATATTACCAGCTGTCAGTGCGATGAGAGCAATGCTATCCGCCGGAAATGTGATCCACGAGGTATCTCCGGCATGCAATTTAAAGGAATAAAAAAATTCCTCTCCAGTGGCGATGAACGGTGGCAACGGATTTGCATGGTGTCTATGTTTGGTTGAGCTGCCTATCTACACGGTGGCTTATTGGCAAACACGTGACATTAGTTTTAGTTGTATAGTCTGAATACGTACTACAAATTGGGGATAAGGTGAATAAGTTCTTTACATTCATATATTCAATTGACTTTATCATTTTAATTCACATCGCTGATCACTTTTACACACTGAGATCAATGATATAACATTATTCTTTCTATATTATTGTCAAAATGTGTCAATACTATTTATCTGTATATATACACAAATGAAGAGAGGAAAGAGAATGTTATATCGAGGGATTCACGAGAGGTGGACAAATCATCAAAGCAAAGAAGAATTAAAGACAATAACGTAAAATATTGAGATTAAAATACGTGAATAAAAGGATTTAATAAAGTTGAAAATTAAAGGCTTGAACACAATGTTAACAGTATCTTGAATCGATATTTGTCCCCTCTTGTTCTTGGATTGCCTATGGCATGGGCCAAAAAATAGCTTCAAGAATTAAACAAGCTTTTTTGAAAAGTTAATCGCCAAGAAATAGTAAAACACTTCGAAGAATAAAGAACATTTTAAAGAATTTCTGATTAATGTTTGGATGATTTGGATTTTGATAATTGATTAGATAGGTTAATTCACTCAAGCTTTCTATTAATAGATAGAAACACCTAAAGCAAAAATGTGCACAAATCCATTCGTGCTTTTCCTTAAAAATAGTTTAGAAGTCCATTTTTTTATTCAGTTAAAGTCAAATATTAATTTCAACCACATATTTATAGTTAAGCTTAATAGCAAAAAACTTCGTACCTATTAGACGTTTTGTAGAAAGTCTCCTGCCTATTGAAAATAGCAGAAAAAGTTCTTATTTGCAAAATACCCGTGCCATTATGTTCCTCGGTTGTGCCATTAAATCACAATAAATAAGGAAAAATAGATAAAATAGAAAAGGCAAAAACAACATTCCGTCTTCTCTCTTTATTAAGATCCATAAGAGATGGGGGGGGGGGGGGGGGGTTATTTATAGGGCTTAATAGCATTTCCTTAGCTGCAAGCCTGCAACCCACTTCGTCTTTTTTTCCTTAGCTGCAACTCGCTTCATCCTCAACTGCAATGGAGTCCGTATATTGGAGTGGAATGGAGATTCAGCCGAAGACTTCTAGATGACAGCAAACTTGAGAAGATTGTCTTCGACATGCACATGGCACCGGTAATGGAAACCCAACACTATTTCAAATTTTTTACTTAGTACGCTCAAGTTTTGATTTTTGACAAAATGAAGGGTTTGGGTACTTCTCATGATTTGACCCACGTCGTAGATTAGTGGAGGTCAAACCTAGGCTACTAAGATCTAAGAATGCATTCGAACAACAATTCTTGGAACTGTAGTGGCAAAATAGTGCTTTAATATTTAGGATGTGGATTTTTAGGTTTCGGTATGGGTGTATATCACAGTCCCATTCTCCTGCGCTTGGCGGCAGGAGAATTGGATGCGCTTTGTCTTATGGCAGCAAGCCTTTCCATAATTTTAAATTATTTTTGTTTTTTTTATTTTCTTTTTGAATTAGAAGCTTGCCTTGCCAAAATTGGCAAGGCAAGCTTCACACGCAAAGGCCTGCCACAACAGGCCTTTACTTGTGATTTTTTTTTTTAATTTATAATTTTTTTTTGTCTTTTCTCTATCTTTTACTTATAAAACAACTCCAGTGAAAAGAAAACATACTTCAAACACTCCAATTTTTTTTAGGCTTGTTTATATTATATATCTTTCTATTGAATTTTCTGGTAAGTTTTTCTTAAATGTATTGTGTTATATATAAATTTACATTTTTAATTTGTTTAATTTCATAACATGGTTTAATTTTAATTTTTTTACATTTACAGTAGTTTTAAATTATTTCACAAACTAAATTATTTTTCATATTAATTTTTAGGAATGGAAGGGGATGACAATGTATTTATTCCACAAGTGAATGTTGGTGCGATGCCGATATTCGGGCAAGAATTTCAAACGCTTGATGATGTGTATAATTTTTACAATGAGTATGCGAAATTAGCAGGTTTTAGCATACATATTGGTAATAGTCGCAAGAATCCACAGACAAACGAGCTTGTCTGGAAGTCGTATGTTTGCTTTAAACAGGGTCAAAAAGATGAGTTCTACCAGATGAAACTAAAAAATTTGATGGCCCGTTCTAGTGAACAAAAGCGTGGGAACTCACGATGTGGATGTGACGCAAAGTTAACAGTTGTAAAACATCATACAACTTTTATGTGGGTTGTAAGTGATTTTGTCGAGGGGTACAATCATGCACTATCCAGACCAAGCAAAACGCACCCACTACGCTCACATCGATATGTTTCTGCAACCAAAAAAGCGCTCATTGACCAATTTTCACAGGCCAATATTCCTAGCTGTCAACAGATCAGACTTATGAAGATAGATGCTGGTGGGCCTTCTTCATTGGGCTGTAATGAGCAAGATATCAGGAACCATCAACGAATTCTATTATTTAATTAATTAGAATATTAATTCAATTAAATAATAGATCTTGTCGTAAATATGCATCGGTTATATATATACATTAAAAGTGCTTATGTCCAAAGTTTATTGGACATAGGGCATAACACTTATAAACTCACATTTGCACTAGATCCAATCCCTTATGCATCTTATACCATAAGAGTCTACATGACGATCATATTTATGCTGCGACAACTATTTGTCAATGGATCTACAATTTAATAACTTGTGGGAATTCGTTCTTTCTTTACGTCATTTCATTGTATTATCTTTTCATTGAAATAATACCGTCTTAACATATGTTTGGATCATTGATGAGACCTTAGTTCCTTCGCTTGCACGATAGCTGCATTGTTATCACAATACAAAATCATGTAATCAACAATGTTAGGAACTACTCCAAATTCATTAATGAACTTCTTGATCTAGACCACAACTTTTGTTGCTTTCTTAAGCAATGATGTATAAGACGTCTATTATTGAATCAACGATTATTTTCGATTTGGAACCTTTCCAACATACCGTTTAAGAGTAAACCAATATTCTAATTGAAATATGCTATCATTTTAGTCTGAATAGAGGTTAGCATCAGTGTATCCATGAACTCCCAGTTCATTTTCTCCATATAAAATCTTCTTAAGATTTTATCTATATAGATCTGGATGAGTTAAGCAATTTTATAGATCTATCTCTATAGATCAAACTATTTCTCACATATCCATTATGAAGAAATTATTTAACAACCATAATTTGAACAATTGAAATATAAAGATTTTAGAGCATAATCATATTTTACTTTTGGCTTGTCAACTGGCGACTGCTCAAGAATACTTGTTGGACCTATGTGGAGCACTACAAGAGGTGGTGTTGCCTCTTGCTTCCACTTTGATTCTTTCTCCGTTCTCTTCCGTCCATTATAACACGACTTTCCTAACTTGAAAAGTCTCTAAAATACTTATCACTTAATTGTTATATAGTTGAACAAACAAATATAATAATCTTCCACTTACACACACACACACACACACACACATACACATACACACAAATATATCTTTTGTTTTGAATCATACCTTAATGCAATATGCCGCAAGCACCCAAAAATAACACCTTAACCTTTAAAACTACTGTAGTATTGGAAGTAAGGGTCGATCCCACAAAGAGTATGTAATTCAATATTTTATACTTCGTACAATGATTGAGAGATTTTGTATGCAAACAATTGTAAATAATGTAATTAATAACAATAAAAATTAAATTAAGGAAAACAATCAAATGACTAACATTGGTCTAAGTCCATACCCACCATAAAAAAATCCACAATTGATCATAGATACAAGGATAATTCAGTTTATATTTTGAATATTCACCGTTGGGATTATTTTCCTATCTCTCCTTGATTTTAGTTAGTTAAAAATCAACGTTCTAACTAACCATAATTATTAAATAACCCAGACCAACGCTCAAGATTCAATTTAATAATAGCTTTACACAATAGAGAAATCGATGAACTAGATAACACAAACACCAACAGTTGCATTCAATCTATTTAAACATTCTTTTTAAGATTCAATAACCTCTATAGCAGAAAATCATCAAATCCTAGTGTTTCACAAGTTAAATGAATCAAACAATTACAGATTTGATATTCAACTTAGCGATAGATTGTAACGAATAACAAACTAGTAGGTCTCCTAGAAATTAAACATAACAATTATGGAAATAAGTGTAGAACAATATTCAATACTAAAAAACACGAGTTAAATTACGAAAAACCATTTAGATCTCACAATTGTGGTTCTAAAGCTTCGATCTCCTTCGACCAAGTGTAAAGGTTTAGCTGCAATTCATGATTCTAAGAGCAAAATAATAAAGAATGAAGATGTGAGGCATTTTCTACGTTCTATGGTTTTAAAATATGTATTTATAGTTGTTTTCATAGGTAGTTGATTTAAATTTTGGAAACTAGAAAATTTTCCCAAATTTGGCGTGGACAGGCACCCAGTAAAAAATGGGGCGGCCGCCCAGGCATAAAAATCAGCTTCTGTATTTGAATTCTAGGGTCAGGCGGCCACCCTACTAATATAATTGACGACTTTCAGTATTTTGGTCATTTCATCCTCTCTTGATATCCAATTGAGGGGATTCAAGATATCATCTTCCAACTTGATAATTTAAAGAGATACAACTTTACTTCATATATCATCTTCCAACTCGATCGTTTTCCATGTTAAAAATGGGTCTCAAATTGAGACTCAAAATCTGATGCATAACATTTTCGGCTAGGAGTTGATATGTGATAATACTTTGATGGTACTTCATCCCTTTGACTTCTTTCTTCATCTGATTGACCTCTACATTCTCAAATCTTCATCGTGAGGTTCCACATAACTTTCAAGAATTTGCATTTCAGTCCCCAAAATCTATTTTATTTCATTTTAGTCCAAATTACGTCATATTCATAGAATTACCACCTAAATCAAAATATGAATGTAATGAGTACATTTTGGCAATGATTAATCATACGAGCACATAAAATAAGGAAGGAAAATGTGCATTTTCCATTCATATCAAATTTTCCCACACTTGACTTTTGCTCATCCTCGGACAAAACTCAATTTTAGTTTCTCAAAACATTCAGGTCGTAATGCCATGAACATAAAACAATCAAACTCTTTAAAACACACAGAACATCATAAATAAACATTCTAGCACAATTTTCATATGAAGATGGAATAAACTAAACATGTAGACCCTTACATATATAAGCACTCAACTTTTATGTTTTTAAAAGGTAAGTCTTTCGCTCAAGTTCGTTCTGGTGGAGATTATCTACCATATACTTGTATATCTTCTTATTCGCTACACTTAGATCACATGCTTTACAAGAATCACAAGAACTTTTCAAGGGTTGTAACGTGACTTAGGGTGAAGGTTGAAAATATTTGGGTAAGTGACTCAGGAAACATTAAACTAGTGGAGCAAAGATGAATAAACTTAGCTCAAATACATTCATAAGATATGTAAAACCAACTATTTCACACAATGGTTCATTTACTTTGCATCTATCCCACACAAACCAAACAATTCTTGAAATGTAGGAGGAATTATGAACATAAATATTTTGTAACATTGGCATCGCTCTCCTCCATCACTTATTTTCTTTTTCTTCTATCATTCATTTTTTTTCTTTTTTTCTTCTTTTTTAAATATAAACTCCAAATGCTACACCATAATGGAACTTATGAATTGAAATTGAAACATGTTCCCTTCCACAAATCATAGCACCACCAAAATATTTGACACCCCCACACTTATTTTCTTGCACACGCAACACATATCATGATGATGAATAATACTCCACTAACTCTAAGGCATGAGTAAAGACTTTTTTTTCATGTTTAAAGCTTGTAACGTGGATTTACACAAAGAAAAAGCAATAAGGCTTAAAGGGGTTCACCAAAAGAAAATTCAATCAGATGATAGGCTAATGTAGCTAATTTATGTAACAAAGATGACCTTAATCATGTTCGTACATGCATGTGTCAATGTGATCTTGAAGAGAATCAGGGCAATTTCTAGAGACAAAAATCATGGAAGAATATCACACATGAAAGAAATAACAAGATTGTTATGGATATGTCTGTCTAAATGCTCAAAATCTCATCGGCATTTTGTCCACATAATTTAGTTACTACCATCCTAAAAAAAAAAAAAAAAAAAAATAGCTCAACCAATTAACTCTAAGTTGTAAGATTATTTATTCAATCATGTTATGAATTCTTCAAAAGCTTAATTAATTTTAGCAAATAGCATATATGAACAAAAATATTTTAACCTCAACTCCTCTTCTTGAAAAATCATGCAAAACAATTTCAAAATTTTTGAAATTTAAGCTCAATCTAAATGTAACATAAATCTAAATCCCCTTCCCCATACTTCAAAATTACATTATTCCCAGTGTAAGGTGTAATGCAAAGAAAAAGACAAAGATAAGTAAAAAAATGAATGCAAAAAAAAAAAAAAAAAGGAACGAACTCCCCTTTGGATAAAAAATAAAGGAACGCCTTTGTTTATTGTCTTTGGATCACCTCAATGTTTCTTTATTTAACTCAGGTCTATCATGGTTGGCTTCGATTTTTCTTGTGGTGTACCAAGTCCAATGCGAATGATAACTGGCAATGTTCTTCCACCTCCATGGAATACATACTTGTAGTGATTGGGATGAGACTTTAAATCTGGAATGGAAGTGTGCAAAACAGAAAGTAGATGCTTCTCATTAGAAACTGGTAATACAAAACAAGAACTGTTACCTGAATTCTGTAGCTTTGGAAAATTGTTCAATATTACATCAGTTTCTTGCAACTTAGTGTTCAAAACCTTAATGAAAGCTTCCCATTCATTTTTAGCACCAAATTCGAAAACGTCTTGTGCTAAATGATCAATCACATCAATAAAATGAACATGATTATTACTATACAGATATTTCATGGAGTCAAAAATATTAAGTTTAATAATTTTATTATCAAATTTCATGGTCAATGTGCCATTATGAAGATTTATTTTAGTTTTAGATGTCTTTATGAACGGTCTTCCTAATAAAATAGAGATATTTTGATTACTATTGCCCATGTTAAGCACATAAAAAATAGTAGGAAAAACCAACTCATTAACTTTCACGAGAACATCCTCAACTACCCCCTTAGGATAAACATTAGATTTATCGGCTAGTTGAATTATCACACTAGTTTTATTTAAAGGTCCAACTTTTAAGGAAGTGTATACAGAATATGGCATGACATTAATAGATGCTCCTGAATCTATCACGACCTTTTTCAAATTAAGTATCGCCTATCATGTAAGGGATAATGAACATACCAAGATCCATGAACTTTGCTAGAATTTTCCTTTGATTGAATGCATACGCGTTTTCTCCAACTTTCACATTTTCACACCCCTTCATTTTCTGCTTTCTCTTAATAGTATACAATTTTTTTAAAAAAATTAGCATAACGGGGTACTTGCTTAATAGCATCCAACGAGGGAATATTTATCTCACATTTTTGAAAAGTTTCATAAAACTCCCTATTTGGATAATTTTTCCTAGATTCTACCAAAGCCTGAGGGCATGTAGCTAGTGGTTTATAATCGGAAAGAGGAGAAAACTTACGCTTACTTACATTGGTATCGTTGGGAGTACTTTTTTCTGTTGCGATATATTCCTCATTTTCTTCATTCAATGATGTCGGAGCTACCTTTAGTGGAGCTTCAACCTGTGTGCCACTCCTCAACATGATTGCATTCACATTTTCTTTTGGATTTACCACTATTTGAGATGACAATTTTTTCGAATTCTGTAACTCCAGCCGACTGACCGCATTAGCCATTTGACCCATTTGATTCTCCAAATATTGAATGCTAGCCTTGGTCTCTAGTTGAAATTGCAAAGTATTAGTGGTAAAGGATTTAACAATATCTTCTAAAGACATACCAGAGTTAGAAGTTTGGCCATGTTGTTGTCTAAGAGGATATGTTGATTACATTGTTGGAAATTCTGTCGATTTTGATTCATAGACTGATTCATTTGTCGATTCTCATAGCTAAGATTTGGATGATCCCTCCATCCTTGGTTGTACGTGTTTAAGTAGGCATCATAATTCCTCTGTGGTTGTCCAGTAAAGCTATTGGCTACATTTACATGTTCAACAGATTCTTCTTGAAGTGTTGGGCACATATTGGTTGGATGGCTTACCAATGAAAAAATTCTACATGCCTTCGTTGTTTGCATAGTACCTGCAGCCATTTGATGAACAAGAGTGGTTAGACTCACCAGTTTTTGTTCAATGGATGAAACATTTACCTTATTCACATGTTTAGAATGGGGTGTCGAGTCTAGTGTCAAATTGCTCAGAGTTAGCGGCCATATTTGCAATCAAGTGCAACCTCGAGTGTTTTATCTAGCAACGCTCCTCCACTTACAACATCAATCATACTCCTATCTGTGGATGGAAGACCTCATAAAAATATTGAATAAGAAGTTGCTCACTGATTTGGTGATTGGGGAAACTTGCGCACAATTTCTTGAACCGCTCCAAGTATTTATGTAATGACTCTCTGTTGTCTTGCCTTATGCTACATATTTTCTTTCATATGATAGCTGTCCTTGAAGCTGGAAAGTATTTCTCCAAAAATAATCTTCTCATCCCATCCCATATAGTAATACTTCCGGAAGGTAGATAATACAACCAATCATTTATCAAATATTTCAAAGAGAATGAGAAGGCTCTTAATTTGATTTGTTCTTCAGTGACTCCCATAGGTTTCATGCTTGTGCAAATCACGTGGAATTCCTTTAGATACTTGTGTAGATCCTCACCTGCAAGACCATGAAAAGTGGGTAAAAGATGTATTAGTCCATATTTAAGTTCAAATGTAGTAAGAGCATCTAAATTATAAAAAGTTATGCATAGAGGTTGATAAATCAAATCAGGGACTGCAAGCTCCTTTAAAGTCCTATTTTTTACCATTATTTCTTCTATTTTGATTCAAAATCACTAGGGAGTAAGGTTTCGAGATCAAACATTGTTCACTATAAAATTCCTATGATTACATTCCTTAGCCTGCGCAATGTTCTTTCTAATTCTAGAATGTACGACAATTCATCTTGATTAGAAGATCGAGTTGCGAACATAAACAAATAAAACAAATGTAAAACAAATTAAAAAGAAGTTAGAGTAAGAAAACAAATAAAACTCTGTACTGAAATTCTTAAAAATAATAAATTGCCTAAAAACCAAGAAAACTATGATTTTTTTTTTGTTCTTAAAAATAAGGGTATGTCACTATTGGTTGACAAAATTGAGTTTTGGCAACATTTTTTTAATGAATGTTGCTAATACACCATTTTGCAACGTTCGCGGCCCGTTGAGATTTTGCAACGTGCAATGTGTGTTGCCGTAGATTAGTTTTAGCAACGTGCAATGTGTGTTGCCATTAGTTGTTTTAGCAACGCGCTACTGAACGTTGTCATTAACCTTTTAGCAATGTTCAATGCGTGTTTCCATTACTTGTTTTAGCAACGCACTCCTGAGCGTTGCCATTAACCTTTTAGCAATGTGCAGTGCGCGTTGCCATTAAACATTTTAACAACGTGCAGACAAAATTAGTGATTTATTATTTAGCGACGATCGTCTTCCGTTACTACTACCAATGGATTAACAACAACTTAGCAATGATTTATTATTTTATTATTTTTAAAAATTTCATATTAATTTACCAACATAATTACCAACAAAAGTATTTCGTTGGTACAATTCCATTGCTAATCTGTTGGTAAAATATAAAACAATAATGAAGTAAATAATCTACCAAACGAATTTTCAAACAAATATTATGTTGGAAACTTATAAAAAATAAAATAATTATTGAACATTTTCCTATAGAGAAATCGATTAAAAATTTTAATTTCCCCTTGAAATTTTTAATTTTCTCGCTTTGAAAATCTTCATTCTCAAAATATATATTTCTCCCATCCACATTTAATTTTCACATTTTTTTTGAAGTAATGCCCTCAAACCCTTTAGCATTCGCCCATTCAACCCAACCCTTCACCATCAATTTCGCCCCTGCTTCCCATCGCCACTGAATTCTCAATCCCCCTCATTCCTTCACGTCCTCCACCTCCACGTTTGCTTTCTCCCAGTCCCCGCGACCGGCTCCACTCAGTTTCTGCCGCTTCCTGAGTCCTCATGCCACTTCATTTTCGTTGCCTAATCCTGTCATCCACCTCCGCCATTCGAGTTTGGTTTGCAGTCGCCCAGTCGCCTGCTCCGTCGTGCCTTAACTACCGCCTATTCTTCGGCAGTAGTAGAAGAAGAAGGTGATTAGGAATTAGGATATAGGTGAATGAATGAAGCTTTGCGGCTCTCATCTGCTCCGTCGTGCCTCATTTTCCCTTTCTTATTTTTTTTTATTTTGATTTGTATAAATTGTAATAATGTTTGGTTTTATTTCTTTTTGACACAATGCTCTTCAATTGATTTTGCTAGACTTCAATTTCCAGTCTTCCAGTTCTAGGCTCCAAACTTCTTGTTTTGCTACCTCTATGACTGTGAGTTTAACACATTGATTTTCAATTGATTTGTGAAGAGTGAATTGCACAATTTCTAGTGGTTGGTCATTAGTGATTTGATATTGCCCTGTGATTTTTTAATTGCTCTGTGAAATGTGAATTGAATATAGTATTTCCATGTAATTCTATGAAGTGTGAATTGGAGTTAGTATTGCCATGTGAAGAGATTTGCTTTGAAGTTATTAATTTGAATATAATTATGTGGAGAGATTTGGTTTGCCTTGTAAAATGTGAATTAAATATAGTTCTTCATTTCTTTATAGGTTACATATGTGTAAATTTGCATCTTTAGGAGAAAAGATGGCCCTTTAATTTGGCTTAGTTTAGTGTCATATAGGCTTATTAACTGAGTGTCATCGACAATTTATATTATTAACTGAGTGTCAAAGAACTTGTCCAAAACTTTTGACGATTGATCTAGCAATCTGCTATGATATGATACTTCACATAAATGTCTGAGTAATAAATAATTTTGAACTGGATTCTTGTAGTTCATGGTACTAAGTGTGTTGGTTGTATATTATTACATGCAGAAGTGACCAGAAAATGAGCTTCATTCCTCAAGCTCGATCGGTTAAGGAAAGGTTCTGATCGCTGCCTTTGTCCTCCCAAATATTGCTGCCTACACCACATACACTGGTAACTTATAATCTATACCTTATAGCATATTAGATGCATACAGATAGAGATATTATGTTAAACAAATTACATGCCTGGTAACTAGACCATTATTTAATGTATTGTAAAAGTTCGATAAAGTGGGAAATATCTTATAGATGTGTGTGCTTTCATGCTTCCTCAAAACTAATAAATGAAGTATGACCATGCCAATGCTGCAAATATGAACGACCTAGAAGTTATGATTGAGCAAAAATACTAGTCCTCCATCTAGTCATTTTAAGCCAAAAAGACTGAAATTTTGGAATAATGGATAGGATAGGATAGGATAGGATAGGAACATTTTGATTGTCTTGCATTTGAAGTTGGAGGAAGGGGGTGAAGGTAAGGGAGAATAAGTTGCTGTGGTGCTTTTATGCTTTAGTGATGCACACTCTTACCTTCTCTCATGTCTTATGTTTCCCCCATTTCAATTTAATTGTATCGGTGATAGTCTTCCATCATATATGAAGATATTTACTTATTAGTGCATTTGACGAAACTTATGGTCTCAGTTTATTGCCTTCTTCCATTTCTTAGATTGCATAGGAAGACGGTTGGGGCCAAAGCTTCTTGGTAGAACTGATGATTCAAGGGTAGAGTTTTACATTTATTGACTTTTGTATTTGCTCATGCTATTTTGTTTTACGTCAATGCCTCACTTAATGTAACATTTTGATGCTAGGAGTTTATTGAATAACAAAGTTAAAACTTTGTTTATGTTGTTGTTGTAGCAGAGGGTGATCAAGGATTTCGTAAAGATCCTCAATCAAGTGAACTCTGAAAAAGTCCCTGATCGCCAATGGCATCTACTACTAGTGGGGGAAATGGGAATGCCCCTAGTGGATGAAGTGTGAAGAGATGCATTTAAGGATGTTGGTGTGGAAGATGGAATGGCTCATGGTAGTTCTTTTTTTTTTTTTTTTCTTTTTAAATGTATTGAATTTTTATATGTTCCAAAATTTTTGATCTGAATTTTGTATAGATATTGTTACATTTTAGAGTTCAGTTAATGAAGATTATTGAAGTTACTTGATATTGTTATCTTCTTAATTATTTTGTAATTGATTTATGTAAATCATTGTACAAATAAAAGAATTAAAAATAAAAAAATGTAAAATGACCGATGACAACGTTCGTTGAACATTGCAGAAAGTGTCTACGGCAACGTTCGCAGAACTTTGCCATAGGGTCTATAGCAACGTTCGTGGTCTTTGCAAAAAGTTGGAACTCTACGGCGACATCATAGCCCGCGACGTGCACCCGAACGCTGCAAAAGGTCTATGACAACGTTTTTCACGTGTTGCCATAGGCTGTTTCAGGTATAGCGATCTCACAAAAACTATGAATTTTCCTCATTTGATAATGATAATTGTGGAGTATGGGAGTATGAGATGTATAAGAAAGGCCTCTAATATGTATTATGTTGTTTGGTATATGTAAGAGTAGAAAAATTGGTTGAAAATTGTGTCCAATTTAGATTCCTAAAGAGTTCCAATCGAATAATGAAAGTTGCATTTTATCGTGATTTTTTTTCTCTGTACAACAGTCAGTATTTGGGCCATAATTTTTTCTCCCGATATCCAATTGAGACAATTCAAAATGCATTAGAAAGCCAAATTAAAAAAACTGCAACCTTTCTTGAAATAGAAATTTTGCATTTCGGATGTTTACTATGTCAAAAATGGATTTCAATCTTCGGCCAAAAATCTATAATATAATTTGTACGATTGGAAATTGGTTTTGATCATATTCCATTTATTTTTGAGTTCTCATGCCATCCAATTTTCTCCTATCAATCTTCAAAATATCGTCTTGTAGTCCGAATCAACTATTGAATATTTGTAATTTGGTCCTCGAACTCTGAATTTTACTATTTTTCCTTTATTTTTTTTTTATTTCTTCCAATTACTCATTATTTCATTGTGTTTTTTTTTTACCTATATAATATAAAATACAACAATTTAGGATATATTTTGTCAGAAATATTACCAAATATCGATATTTTAGACACTGAATAAGTGCATAAAGTACAGTTTTCAGGGATTAAAATACTGATTTTAATCTGAGTTAAAGTTAATAATTAATTTTAATCACATGTTTCATTGGACTCATAACCTTTTAACTACACATTTAATCAGTTTTTATAAAAATCTGCTAAAAAATTTATTTTAATTCCCACCAAACAGGGCTTAATAACCTTTGCAACCATAATTCCTCTTTAATAACTTAACTTCAATGATGGTTACAAATTAAACCTTTGTGCTTGAAAGAGTAACCAATGATTGTGGCTTCCAACTTATATAGTTTTCTCCCAAAAGTATAATTTATCACTCCTAGACTCGTCATTTTCACCATCATAGTGAGAATCAACATACCCATTTAATTTGTGCAAGTATGACATTTATTTAATTATAAATATAATCGATCAAATATACATTTTTTATCCACACATTTTGTGCATTTAGTGAGATTTTTAAGTACTATTCACTTATATGTTAAATATAAAGATGTCTTCATCCAAATTTCTTTTTGTGCTGAAAGTATTAACATGGAAATATAAAACTAGAAATTCCATGCTTGATATTTGGTGGCTCAAAGTCCGCCACATAAGACAGTTTTGCCGACATTTAAAATTAATAAATTATAATTTTGAACCAAAAAATAAATACATTTTTACTAATAATAATATTTTCAATACATTTTTTAAATATCAAGAATATAATTAATTAATTATCTTTTATTCTAGAAAATAATCTAATTACGTGAGCTATTCTAATTACCCTTTTGAAATGTAGATGTTAGTTGGATGTACCCCTATGACAACCCAAATTTATGACCTAAGAAAGATTCTTGGCCACCCTCGCTGAAGTTGATACATTTTACTCCCATGCCCATCAAGACATTTCACTTATCTTGAAATGGGCCGATCTTCTCTGGTTGGCGTCTTTTTGTGGTATCTTTGTTATGTAAAGAAAACAGATGCATAAATTATGTTACAGAAAGAGAACAGAACAGATGCAGAAATGGAAGCTTTTATAATATGAAGAAACTGTAAGTGTTATGCCCTAGGTCCAATTAATTTTGGATATAAACACTTTTAATGTATACTAGGTTTAAGCAACGTGCAATGCACGTTTGCTTAGTTATATATAATTTTTTTGGTTCATTAAATAATTAATGATGTAATGTTTATGTAATTAATAAATAATTACACATTGTGATATATTAATTTTAATTTGAATAGTGTTAAATTCTAAATTAAAATGTTTAAGTTTGTGTTTCGTACTATTATATTATATTAAATTTTGTATTTAATCATGAACTTTTTATACATAATAAAATAATAGATAATATTATAATACAAAACTAAATAAATAAATATTTTTTCTTCATTGAGTTAATGTACCTTACCAAATAAACTATTAGCATTTTTAAATTAATAATATTCACATCCATTTTGTTTTTTTAGTTTCATTTTTTCTTAGTGACTAAAATGTAGTAGTACAAAGTTTTTTGCATTTTCCATTCATTTATTAATAATGTTCTGAAAGGCGTAATGCATTGCGAGACGTCGATATTGAGAATCAAGAATCACAAGTTTAGGCATGTCAATACGAAGAATAAGCGTCATAATACGTTTCGTATTTTTAATATTATTTTAATTATTTTTAAGACATTAAATATATTTTTATTTTAAAAAATAATTTTTTTCTATATTATAAAAAAAATAGATTTTTTACTATATCATAAAATCATCTAATATTTAAAAATAATACTTACTAAACATTTAATATAATACTATAATATTGCTAAATAGTGTTAGGAGAATTTTAATTTTTTTTATTAATTAAGGAACTAAACATGAGCATTAATCATAGGATTTATACGAAAAGTTTGCGGATTTGATAATTCCGATATCTAAAAATGGAGATGAAGGATTTTGATTCACAATCGAGAATGATTTCGACGTGAAGTTTGTGGGAATTCAACTGGGGTCGAACCGAATGCAATAAATACATAAAAATAATTTAAAGTAAATCTATCTTTACTAATTAGATTCATTATATATCCTACAATTAGTCCCAACACTAAAAATTAAAAATAAATATGTTAAAATAGTTTACTTTGTTAAATTAAAATATTCTAAACTTATAGAAAATAATATCTAACATTAATATATTAATAATCAAGTGCAATTTAAATTAAATTTGAAAATTAAATAAATGAAAGAATGAAAGTGAATATTACAATTTAATTAGTTGTAATTCAAAATCATTAGACATACATTTTAAAATGATTTTGATGAGCATTTTAACATTTTTTTTGTCACTATCCCACATTGGAAATTTATAAAACTATTGGAGTTAAGAGCATATATAAAATGCACAATCCCACATTGGAAGTTTATGAAACCTTTGGAGAGAAGTGTATCTATAAAATGAGCATGACATCCAATACTTCTACATGGGCTTTAGAATTGTAAATTTTGAAGCCCAATTATGGAGTTCAAATATTTTTAAATTAAAAAAATTCCGTTAGTTTTTCCGTTAAATCAAGAAATTCCGTTAGTTTTTCCGTTAAAACAACAAAATTCCGTTAGATAGCCACTTTATATATAAAAGAGATATATATATATATATATATATAAAGAGAACAGATGCAGAAATGGAAGCTTTTATAATATGAAGAAACTGTAAGTGTTATGCCCTAGGTCCAATTAACTTTGGATATAAACATTTTTAATATATATATATATATAATCGATGCATATTTATGGCAATATCTATTGTTTAATTGAATTAATATCCTAATAAATTAAATAATAGAATCCGTAGATTAAGTCATAGTGATTTGTTAATCACAAGAAGTTGTGATTGTGAGATACAAATTACATATAACTGACTTTTAAATCGTCCTGGTCATATGTAATAATGAGAAACGTGTGATGTTTCTTACTTATGAAGTAAGTAGCTGATCTCACAAGTTAAAATGTGGTGACACTTGAATGAACACGTGGATGTTTTGTTATAGAACAAAACATTGGAGACCCGCTGGGAGATTCCTCATGGATAACTATCTGAGTGTCAGTGGTTAATCTCTAACGTTCGATAATGGAATTGGTCCTTTGACTTGAGGTCATCATAGTGCATTATATAAGGATAGTCATACTTTGGTGATATTGGATGTTACTCTGCCAAGGGTCGCTAATACGGGATCGTTCGAGTATGTCAAGAATCATATGAAGGTTGTGAATGATTAATAGATGATTCGTCACTCTTAGATAGTAAGAGATTATGATCTACATTTCATCCACTTAAATTGATAATGAAATCCTTGGCCAAGGTGAACTCATAAGTCGAAAATGAGTTTTCGACTTGCATTGACTTAACAGTAGGATAAAAGATATAATTGATAATTGAGATTGACACATATCCATATCTCATAATTAATCGGATTATATTGACAAAAGGATTATAGTTTCACGATAAACGAACAGTTTGGTTTTGTCATACCACGTGACATTTTTCGTCACATGTATTGCCCGACACATTGCTAGATGTCAATCTGGGACGACGAATGTGAATTAGTGATAATTTAAAAGGAGGTATTTTAATTTATCAATTTTGATTAGATCAAAATAATAATTCACGTCGTTAGACATCGTGATCGGGAACCTGATGGGTCACATACAAAAGAGAATTAATTTCATTATTCTTGTAGCGCAAGAAAAGAAAACCCTAGCCGTCATTCTTGTTCTCTGTGTGGATCACCATTGTAGGCTGGACAATTGGACAGCTTAGATTGCAGATCGTGATCATTGGAGTTCGTGAATCAGCAAAAGAATTTGCAAAATTCATCTAAGGTACAATTCTAATCACATTTTCTATCTAAACATAATGCAGATCCTTGTTTGAAAATCGAAATTGCTTTATTTTTGCTATGCATGATTAAGTAGGTTCTCAACAGTGGTATCAGCGCCTATTTTGTGTTTGTTAGAAATTGTTCTTGCGTGTTAGAACAATCAAAAGTTGATTGTTAGTATTTTTCTTGTATCTAGCAATTTAGAACATTATTTTTCATCTTGAAAAATCTGTTTTGAAAAAGAAAATAATTTTTTGGGTTGAAAACCGGATTGGAACTGGATTGGCGGTGGCGTCGCAGGTGGCAACATCGCCGCCGGGCCCTACAGCGACACAGATCGTCGCAGAGAGGTTGGCAGTGCACAACAGCGTGCTTCGGGGGGGCATAAGGCACAATAGCAGTGACATCAAACGCCGATGTGATTTGCAGTGGCGATTGTCGCTGCTGCGACACAGACACATGGAACTACAGTGTTTGCGCTGCAGTCACGTAGCAGCGCGAACGCTGCTACAGCTGCGAGATCCGCCGCCGGTGGAGAAAAAAAAAAGGTTAGGGTTTTCAAATTGGGTTAGAGATGGAGATGGGGGCCTCTTGTGCAATTTCTGAAATTTCAGGCCCCCGCGCAATTATGATTGCTAGGGTTAGTTTGCAATTTTTAAATGAAGGACCTATCGGGCAATTAAATTAATTGAAGGGACTGTTTATAATTTTAAACCATAGGTCATATTGCAGATTTCAAAATGGTTTTGAATTTAAATTAAAATAGTTTTAAAATTTGATTTTCAAATGGGTTTTGACCCATATTATCAATTTTGACACCGTTTAAAATTTTATTTAAAATTGACGACTTTTTATATTTTCGTTAAAATAGGATTTTAACCTAAATAATAAACTTTGACCCTAAATTGAATTTTATTTTATTTAGGAGTTTTATCCTAAATTAAAATGTTAATTCAATTTAAACTAGTGTTGGATTCTAATTTTGTGTTTAATTGAAATTCGATTTTAATTAAATTGTCTTGCCCTAAATTTTTCTTAGAATTAGAGTTGGACTCTAATTTTGTATTTACTTAAAATTTGATTTTAATTATATAAGTTAGGCTTAATATTTTAGAATTAGAGTTTGACTTTAATTCTTGTATTTAATTAAAATTTGATTTTAATTAAAATTCAACCACCCTAAGTCCTAAGATTAGAGTTGGACTCTAATTTGATATTTAATTATAATTTGATTTTAATTAAATTGTCTCGCCTGAAACTTTGAAATTAGAGTTGGACTCTAATTTGATATTTAATTAAAATTTGATTTTAATTAAATAGTTCTGCCATGTAATAGTGGAATTAGAATGAGATTCTATTTGGTATATATAAAATTTGATTTTAATTAAATATACCCGCTAATTTAATTAATTGATTAATTAATTATTTAATTGCCCCGACCCATTTGTCTAAATTTGTTTAGACGACCTTAATTGCTAGAAACTTGAAACATGTTTGCATATAATATTAGATATTATATAGGAATGCATTTATATGATGAATGTTTACTCAATGGATGATTATGGACTCGACCATATGAATGTGTTGATCGGTTAATTTCATTCTTGTTGTTTTATGGGCCTGCGAGTTCTTAATTCATTCTGGACCTGCGAGTTCGTTTTATTGTTATTATTATGGGCATACGCGTCCAATATTATTTAGGTATGCGTGCCGGCTGGTATATGATACAAGTTGTAGCTGGACTAATTGAAGATATAAGAAGAAGAAGAGACCATAGAGATGGAGTATTGTATGAATCAATGCTATATCCTCTAGGAACTGACCAACTAGTCTTCCTTATGGCTTGGGAAGACTAGATAGTATAAGTTCATAATCATCCACACTATTATATGTATGTTTATTTGCATGTTAGATGTATATAATTATTACGATGAGACATTTGCATGTAAAACGCCTCGTTAAAAATATTAAGTCATTTTATTATCTGTCTTCCATCACTATAGTGTAAAACAAGAGTCCTAAATCGGTCTCAACTTGTTGAGTATACTCAAGGCCTGTCTATTATGGATATATTTAACACTATGAAATATTAGATATTTATGAATGATGTGTTTGATTTAACTAAAATTTATCTTTTGAGTACACTCAAGAAGATAAATTTTAGATGCATGTTAAAATATTAAGTCATATTTATATTCGTCTTCTATCATTATAGTGAAAAAACGAGAGTCCTAAATCGATCTCAACTTGTTGAGTACACTCAAGGTTGGTCTATTAGGGATATGTTTGACACTATGAAATATTAGATATTTCTGAATGACGAGTTTGACTTAACTAAAATTTATCTTTTGTTGAGTACATTCAAGGAGATTAATTTTAGAGACGTGTTAAGCTAACACATAAGATGTGTGAAGATAAATAGTTTTCAGTTTAATGATCTGAGAGTTGTATGGAGATACAATTGATAATAGTATCTACCCAAATCTTTTATTAAAGCTTGTTGAGTATCACAGCCCACTGAGAATCAAGTATGAATTTCATAAATTTATGTGAGAGGGTCATAAATTTGAGTTAAACAGTGGGAGCGAAACTAATTTAATAAAAGACCATATTAAATTAATTGATGTATTATATATATCATTCTTTTACTTTTCGTCGTTTACATTTATTGAATCTTGAGTAACCATATGTATTTGAGAGGCATACTGGATGCCACAACCAAACCAAATTTTCTTGATTGGCACCGTAATCTGAGATTTGTTTTCAAGCATGAAAAATTGGTTGTCCTTGAGTAGTCCTTTCCAAAGACACTTGTTGATGACTCGATAAAGGAAGAGGTGGCTGCTATAATAAACACAGTGATGATGATAGCACTACAACATGCGTGATGTTTGCGACTATGTCACCTAAGTTACAAAAGCAACATAAGAGTATAGATGCTAACACATGATTTTCCATCTCAAGGTGTTGAATGATGAACAATCACATGTGGAAAGATATGAGGTTTCATAGCAACTATACCAGTGCATAATGGAAGAAGAGTCTTCAGCCAGTGTTGGTGTGCTGAAGACGTTGACTACTTTGAGAAGTTGTCTCGATCGAGTTCAGTCATGAACAAAGAACTAAGTATGACTTGGTTCTGCAATCTTTGTCGGAGAATAATTCATAACTAATTATGAACATTTCATGAATAAATTCGAATGCACACTTATTGAGTTGTTGAACATGCTTAAAACTGTTAAGTCCAATATCTATGTTTGTAGTGGGCAAACATTAGTCATAGATTCCTCTAAGGAAGTCTAAAGAATGTTTAAGGAAAACAACCAAGATGGCTAAGACAGTTAAAACAAATAAAGACAATACCAAATCTAATGATCATTATTATCATTTTGGAATGATAGGTCATTGGAAAGGAAATTGCAAGGCTTATATCTACTTCATTAGTTTCATGGGTATTGGATACCATATATGGATCTCATATTTGTATAAATATGCATAAACTAAATAGAAGTAGATCATTGCAAAATGGGAGAAGTTGACTTTTACGTTGAAAATGAGCAAATGTTGCTACATTGTCTATAATAGCTACTTCTTGCCTTTACCTTTAGTCTTAATATTAGAATTAAAGAAATGTTTTTTGTTCTTACCATTATCAAGAGCATTAAATAAACTTCATGTTTGGACATGAATTATTTTAATGTTAAGGACAATTGTTGTTCCTTTTTTATCTTGATAAGATCTTAATAGTTATGGTCATTTACAAAATGACATTTATATTCTAAATATTGGGTATTCTATAATAATTATAGGTATTGAAAGACATAAAAATGATAATCTGAATAAGACCTATTCTGGCTTTGTAGATTTGGTCACATAAATGAAAATGTAATTTCAAACTTACATGGAGATGTATATTTGGGTTAAATGATTTTGAATCATTTAACAAATGTGAATCATGCCTATTAGGCACAGTGACCAAATCTCATTTTACTTGAAAAGGAGAAATATCTTCATAATTACTGAGTCTAATACACAGTGATGTATGTGGACCCATGTCAATTAATGCTAGATAAAGTTTTTCTTATCTCATCACATTTACTAGACGACTATTTCAGAAATAGTCATGTATATTTGATGAAATTCAAGTATGAAACTCTTGAAATGTTCAAGAAATTTAAACTAGAAATTGAGAAACAAATAGGTAAATATATTCTCACACTAAGATCTGACTGATGTGGAGAATATCTAAAAGGTAGAATTTTAGATTATCTAAAAGAGAATGTGATTCTCTCGCAGTGGATTCCTCCACATACACTGCAACATAATAGTGTATCAGAAACGAGGAATTTTACTCTATTAGATATAGTACAACTAAGAACGAGCCATGCAAACATTCTAAAATTGTTTTGATGTCATGCACTGATTACCACGTGTTACGCACTGAGTCATTTCCCATCTAAATCGGTTGACAAAAACTCCATATGAGTTATGGAAAGATAGAAAGCCCAACTTTTCTCATATGAAAGATTAGGGATGTGACGTTTATGTGAAGCATATTGAATCGGATAAGTTTGAAACCAAATCCGATAAATATATATTTGTGAGATATTCAAGAGACAATTGGATATTAATTCTATAATCCCATTGAGAAGAAGATGTTCATCTCAAGACATGTCACACTTCTAGAGAAAGTGTTCATTCTAGGAAATGACAATGAGAGTAGAATAAACCTTGAAGGAGTTCAAAGATTCACAAATATAGTTAACCAAGTAGATGAACCTGAGTCTGATCCCAAACCTGTTGAGGGACATACTCTTGATCAGGAAGTGGAGACTCCTGAGAACACGATAGCTCCATGTAAACTTGTAGGATCATTCGACTTTCTGGAAGGTAAGAATCCATGATTACTAATCGAGGATGATGAACCTACTAATTATGCATAAGCAAAGTCAAGTGTTGACTCGATAAGATGGCATAAGGTTATGATATCTGATATGAACTTAATGTGACCAAGGTTCGGGCTTTGATTAACCCGCCAATGGATTATAACCCATAAGTTGTAAATGAGTTTTCAAGAAAAGGGTCAATATGGATTGAAACAAGCCTATTGGAGCTGAAATCTTCGATTTGATATAAAAGTCAAAATGTTTGATTTTATCAAAAGTGAGGACAAATTGTATGTTTACAAGAAGATAGTGGGAGTATTGTCATATTCCTAATATTAATATGTATAAGACATATTATTAACAGGAAACGACGTCTTTATATTTCAATTGTTGAAATTATGATTTTTAAATAATTTCTTTATAATATATATATGAAAAGTAGCTTGATCTATAGAGATAGATCTATAAGATTGCTTAACTCATCCAAATCTATATAGATAAAATCTTAAGAAAAATTTATATGGAGAAAATGAATTGAGAGTTCATGGATACACTGATGCTAACGTCTAGTCGGACTAGAATGATAGCATATTTCAATTAGGATATTAGTTTACTCTTAAGCGATGTGTTGGAAATGTTCCAAATTGAAAATCATGGTTGATTCAATAATATAAGTCTTATACATCACTGTTTTAGAAAGCAACAAAAGTTGTTGTCTGGGTCAAAGTGTTCATTAATGAACTTGGAGTAGTTCCTAACATTGTTGATCACATGCTTCTGTATTGTGATAACAATGGAGCCATCGTGCAAACGAGGGAACTAAGGTCTCATCAATGATCCAAACATGTGTTAAGACAGTATTATCTCATTGGAAAGATAATACAATGAAATGACGTAAAGAAAGAACGAATTCCCACAAGTTATTAAATTGCGATCCATTGACAAAGAGTTGTCACAGCATAAACATGATTGTCATGTACACTTTTATGGTATAAGATACATAAGTGATTGGATCTAGTGCAAGTAGGAGTTTGTAAGTGTTATGCCCTAAGTCCAATCAACTTTGGACATAAACACTTTTAATGTATATATATAATCGATGTATATTTATGACAATATCTATTATTTAATTGAATTAATATTCTAATAAATTAAATAATAGAATCCGTAGATTAAGTTATAGTGATTTGTTAATCACAATAAGTTGTGATTGTAAAATACAAATTACATATAAATGAATCTTAAATCGTCTTGGTTATATGTAATAACGAGATACGGATATCGTTATTACGGATAGACCATCATGTGTGGCGTTTCTTACTTGTGAAGTAAGTAGCTGATCTCACAAGCTAAAGTGTGGTGACACTTGAATGAACATGTGGATATTTTGTTATAGAACAAAATATTAGAGACCCGCTAGGTGATTCCATATGGATAACTATCTGAGTATCAGTGGTTAATCTCTAACGTTCGGTTGTGGAATTGGTCCTTTGACTTGAGGTCATCATAGTGCCTTATATGAGGACAGTCACACTTTGGTGATGTTGGATGTTACTTTATCAAGGGTCGCTAATACGACATCGTTCGGGTATGTCAAGAATCATATGAAAGTTGTGAATGATCAATAGAGGATTCGTTACTCTTAGATATTAAAAAATTATGATCTACATTTCATCCAGTTAAGTTGATAATGAAATCCTTGGCCTAAGTGAACTCATAAGTCGAAAATGAGTTTTCGACTTGCATTGACTTAATAGTAAGATAAAAGATATGATCAATAATTGAGATTGACACATATCCATATCTCATAGTTGATCGGATTATATTGACGAAAGGATTATAGTTTCACGATAAACGAAAAGTGTGGTTTTGTCATACCACATGACATTTCCCGTCACATGTATTGTCCTAACACATTGCTAGACAAATGTGAATTAGTGATAAATTAAAAGGGGTATTTTAATTTATCAATTTTGATTAGATCAAAATAATAATTCAAGTCGTTAGATATCATGATCAGAACCTGATGAGTTACACACAAAAGAGAATTAATTTTATTATTCTTGCTAGCACAAGAAAAAAAACCCTAACCGTTATTCTTGTTCTCTGTGTGGATCACCATTGGAGGCTAGACAATTGGACAACTTAGATTGCATATCGTGATAATTGGAGTTCGTAAATCATTAAAAGAGTTTGCAGAATTCATTTAAGGTACAATTCTAATCACAGTTTCTATTTGAACATAAAGCAGATCTTTGTTTGGAAATCGAAATTGCTTTATTTTCGCTGCGCATGATTAAGTAAGTTCCCAACAGAAACTACATCAATTATTCATAATGAGATTGCCTTCATATAGACATGACAACCAACAAACTTAACCTTAAAAAAAAAGCAAAAAACATTCAACAACAAATAACCTACATCTATTGTTATTTGAGCCTAAAGATCAAGTAAAGTATAACAAAATCAAGTAAATTCCCTAATACTAGGACAAATCATTTATTCAGCTAGTAAAATAAAACTTTAACACCCTCCCCTAAATTGAATGCTATTCGTACAATCAGTTTAAAGTAGAATTTGAACAAACTTCAAGTAAATCTCGCAGCTTCACAAATGCAGTTAGTTTAAGAGGCTTGGTTAGAATATGTACAACTTGGTCTTCACTTCGACAATAAACCAATTCAATGACTTCTTTTGTGAGATCACGAAGGAAATGGTATTTCACATCTATGTGCTTACTCCTACCACGTACAAGATCGGTGCATGTCTTTTCTAAAAATAGTGCAAACACACGTCCAAACATTGCCAAAAGTCTTCAACAACATTCAAAAAACATTACCGTAGAGAGAGATACGACAACGTTTAGCAAACATTGCGAAAGAAGGTCTTTCACAACGTTTGCCAAACGTTGCCCTATGATTTTATTTTTTAACAACAATTTATGCAAATAGATTGGCAAAATTGAAAATGCACCTTATGAACAAATTTTGAAATTGCATAAAAATTGATAATTTCATTACAAATTTTTGAATCCATACACTTGAACATTAAAATATGATACAACACCACTTAAATAAAAAGGAGCTTCAAAATAAAATAGTAAGGAAAAAAACTCGATCATAAACGAAACCCATAAGCTCACTTTTTCTTCTTTCATAAAACTCATCAACTGTTATAATTACCATCAACTACAATGAATGCATCTTGACCTTCTGATCAAAAATCTGATCTGGCAGCTGTGAAGGATGAAAGAAGCCGCGCAGCTTGAGCAGGTAATATGTCACCAAACCTGCCAACTTGCCCATCTGTCAGCATTGAGCTCAGTCTAAGTGTGCTCTCCCCAAATTTGCTGCCAACCTGAGAATGACCGAGGATCCTAAGAAATAGTCTTATGACTAATGCTTAGTCAACACATTAATATATTGTTATACAAAAAATTTCGGACATCAATAAATTTCATTTTTTAGCCTTCTGCCTCCGAAGATTATCCAAGGTTCTCTTTTTTTATCCAAGGCAGCAGCACTGGATTGTAAACCAATATCCTTGCAGAAGTCAATTAAATCCTGTAACACACAATGATACATCATCCCTAAGATTATGTACAATAAAACTGGATTTCACCGGATTAGTGACGAAAGCCTGAAGCATGCATCAATAAAACACTACACAAGCTAATAATATGCTAAAAGATGAGGTCAGAAGAGAAAGCAGCTAATAACAAGATATTCTTGGTAAAATCCATTCCCAAAAGCCACTATGGAGGGATGGTGCCCAACTGCACAATTCAATGTCCAGCCTAAAGGAAAGCTAATCTAACAAAAGAAACTAAATCATTTCTGTTCCTCAAGACAATGGTTTAGCCATGCCTCTAGCATCAACCAGGAATTGACAATATATGTCACTTTGCCAAAGATAATCTACAGAAAAACAAGAGCATTCCACATTTTGAAATACTAAACCCAAATACTCTAATGAAAAGAAATGAAAAGCCTGCTGTTAGTAGTGTTCTTCACATCTAACTTGCTTGAAAGTGTTAAAAATCCCATTTATATGGCAGGTGAAGCATATAAGAGCTCAAACGAAACATTGTTCAGACATTCCTAAATTGCCATAGTTCCACCTCATAATTCCATTCTATTTTTTTTATATTCTTGAACAAAACCTCATTCTACTAGTTAGATTAACAATAGAAAATCGTCTTCCCACAAGCTCTTCTTTTGCCTCAATTAATACATACACAAAGCTATTATTCTATATACATACAAAACTAAACGATTTAAATTTTAAATCATCATAATTAAAATATAATCGAGAGCAAATGCATACAAAATATGCCCACATAACAATTTAACTCTAAATCAATTTCAAATTTCAAGATTACGTTCTTAAAATAGAAAAATAGGCAATCAAACGTAAAATCGCCCTGAATTAGGGCTTTTAGGAATTATACCCCCATTGAATTGTTATGGTTGGAGCTCAACTTCAACCAAAACTCAATCAAACACCAAATAAATTCAACTCAAATCAACACCAACACTTTAAGATAATAAACTGGGATTCAATAACCCAGCTACAATTTCATTGATTGAATTGAAATTACACTTAACAGCAAAATATAAACTGAAGTTACATAACCTTCATAACCGAATTCACATACCAGCAGAGAAGGAAGAACTGAGGATAAGAAGAAGAAGAAACCCAAAAGAAGAGGGCAGAGAAGAAGAAGGAGAAGAAGACGGGGAGACACAGGCAGCAAGCCAATTCTTTAATTCACGACCCCTCTCCAAAGCTTCTACAGCCATATATACAACAAAAAGGCCTAAAATTAAAGGGCTTGGGCTAGCCCACAATAATACAAGCCCAACAAGATAATAAATGGCCCAAGTCATGACATGAATGGTGAGAGATTCATAATCCCAGTAATCTCGAGGGCGACGGACGTTGACATCAACATAGATTCGAGCCTGCGACATCATAGAGCTTCAGATTTTCTCCTTGAGGAGGGATTTTACAGGTTTTGGATTTTCGCCTGGGATTTTACATGTTTTGGATCAATACGGTCGTTTCCAGTACTTAAATGTAGACAAAGAACTAAAAAATTAGACTACATGTCGAAAATTGGTCAAGAACCGTAAGCTCCGGAGAGTGGGCGAGGGCTATTGAGATTGTGAAGGAATTTGAAGAGAAGTGTAGAGCTCCAGAGGTAAAGCTTAAACAGGTGGTCGATGCCTTGACGGTGGAGATGCATGCCGGATTGGCATTCGAGGACGAAAGAGGAATGAATGGAAGGAGTATTAGGGTTTGGGTTTTTTTTTTTTTTTTTGGTTTCTATCATTTGTGCCCGTATATAATTTAATTTGAGAAAAAGGTATAAAACTTTTCACAACACTTAGAAAATGTTGCAAAAGTAAAACATTTCGCAACGTTTGACAAACGTTACAAAAGTAGACTTCGTACTCACTTTTCGCAATATTTGTCAAATGTTGTGAAAAGTTTACTTTCGCAATTTTTGTCAAATGTTGCGAAATGTGAGACATTTCGCAACGTTTGACAAACGTTGTGAAAAAGAAAATTTTCCGCAATACTCAATAAACGTTGTAAAAAAGGAGGTCTATCGCAACATTTTCCTATAAAACATTGTTAAAACTCATTTATATTAACCAATGACAACATTCATATACTAAAATGTTGTCAAAATGCCCCTTTAACAACATTTATCAACAAATGTTGCCTTTTTAAATGTTGAAAATGATTATTTTTGTTGTAGTTGCTTGACACACACAAGATGCTGCTGCTATAAACTTTGCTTCAATTATAGACAACATAACAACTTGAATTGCTTCTTTGATGACCATGATAGAGCCCCTGGACTCATCATAAATACATGACGAGAAGTAATTTTCCCATCCTCTAAATCTCCTGCATAATTACTATCATAGAAGCCACCAAGTTCTAATCATTCTCTCTTTTTGTAGAAAAATACCAAAACCAATTGTACCTTTAAAGTAGCATAAGATTCTCGTTACAGCAAGGAGATGTTGCTCAATTCGACATACCATAAATTTGATAATAAGATTCACAACAAACATAATATCAGGCCCAGTTGCTATTAAGTACATTAAGCTTCCAAATCTGTCCAAAATCTATAGAGCATATTTCTTTTGTGTGATGAAAATTCCAATTGTTGATTGTACTACTTCAATACCAAGAAAATAGTGCATCATTCCTAGTTATTTCAAACTCTGCCATCACAAACCTTTTATAATCCTCAATCATTCTTGGATAACTTTCCATGTAGATCAAATCATCCCCATATAAACAAACAATTAGAATTTTCCAGCAACGTGCTCACATTTTTGGGATCATGCCTTCACAAAATAAGTATCTATATGGCTATACCAAGCTCAGGGTGATTGTTTTAGCCCATATAAATCCTTCTTCAATTTGTAAACTTTCATTTCATTTCATTGTTGCACATAACTAGGGGGTTGATCAATATAGACCTGCTCATTTAGATTGCCATATAGAAAAGTTGATTTCATGTCTGATTGAAAGATGGGCCAACAATTTTGTGCTGCCAATGACACTAAAATTAGAATGGTACCATGCCTAGCAACCGAAGCAAAGATTTCCTTGTAATCAATGCTAAATTCTTATTTGCATCCCTTTGCAACGAACCAAGTTTTATACTTGTCAACTTTACCATCTTAGTTCAACTTCGTTTTATAAACCCATTTAACGTCAATGGATTTTGCCCTTTCGGAAGTTTTGACAGCTCCTATATGTTTTTTTCTCCATAGACCTGATCTCTTCATCCATGACTTTTTACCATTTCACCTTTTTTACAGCCTCTTGGAATGATATAGGATCACAGATTCACAATCCGGGGGAAAAAAAAAAGGCGAATTAAGTGAGCGGCTCTTTAGATTGACCAATGATGGTTACCTCATAATCTAACATCCATGCTGGCCTTTTCCGAACCTGAAGAGAACGTGAACTTGCTATTGCATCGATAAGTTCATCATATTCTGCTGGTGTTTGTGAAGTTTCAGCATCCGCATGAGCTTTATTGTGTGGATTTTTGGAGTTAGGAATTGAGGGGATTTTCTATAGGAGCTGCTTCCTTTCTTCTTCATTTTCTCCATCAAAATATAGAGAGCTTTCATCCCATTTCAAGAACCTTTCTTCGTCAAAAATTATTTCACGACTAATTATAATTTTCTTGGTTATATGTTTGTACAATTTATATGCTTTTGACTTCTCACCAATGCCAAGAAAAATGCATTTCTCTCATTTGTTATCAAGTTTTCTCCTTTTTTGATCTTGAATGCGGGCATATAATCTATATAGTAAAAGATTCTGTAATGGTCGATACTTGGTCCACGTTTATTCCAAGCTTCTATACGTCATATTTTGAACAACAAAAGTTGGAATTCTATTCAAAATGTGAATGCTCTATAGGACTGCTTCAGATCAGAAACTTCTTGTGATAAGTCCTTTTGCCAGAATAGTCCGCACCATGTTTAGGATTGTACGGTTCTTCCTCTTTGAAACACCATTCTACTATGGTGTACAAGCTGCTGTAAGTTGTTTTTGAATTCCTTAGGCCTCACAAAGATTTACAAACTCTCGTGAGTTGTATTCCCCTCTACATTCACTGCGAAGAATTTTAATAGACTTGCATTCTTCTTTTTCGATTAGCATCTATAAGCTTTTAAATTTGAAAAAGCTTCTGAAATTTACTATAAAAGGTAAACCTAAGTTTTTCTAATGTAATCTACCATTTGATGTTGGATTAATGGGCCCCGCATAGATCAGAGTGAACTAGCTCTAGTACCTATTTTGCTAGCATGATTTCCCTTGTGAAAAAAGTATCTTGATGTTGTTTGCCAATAACACATTCTTCACATATTTTATTAGGACAAGTAATCTAAGGAAGGCCCGTCACTATATTCTTGTGAGATAGTCTTTAAACCATTGACATTCAAATGGCCATAACGATATTGCCAAAGCCACGTTGGATCATTTGATATAAGGCAAGTCTATAGGGTCTGAATCTGCAAAGGGAATAGCCTATTTTAGACATCTTGACGTGAGCACTTAGGCCTCTTTTGGATCATAAATATCCCAAGCATCTTCCTTGATTGTAATTGTATATCCTTTTTTCCTATAGCTGCCCCACACTTAACAGATTGTTTCTCAAATCAGGAATATAAGAGACATTTGAAATAGTCTCAATATTGCCAAATTTTTTTTCTTGATTTTAATATCATTCTCTCCCATAACAGTGACTTGAATGATCACCAAAACTTACAGTAGTACGAAATTTTTTACTTAAATGAGAAAAGAATGAATTTTTATTAAGAGGAGTAATACAATCTTTTATAAGTTGATTTATATTTTTATCTTTATTCGATATAGGAATCTATCCCTTAACATGTTAAGATTTTGTGTTCCATCTTATAAGGTCAACCTTATTAAGGGGAGTACCTCAATCATTTATAAGTTGGTTTATGTTTTCATCTTTATTCGATGTGAGATTCTATCTCTTGACATGCCCTCGTAAGATAGTGGTTTGTTTGAGCAGACCAATCTTAAAATCAGTGTGTTCAATTTTTTTTTGAGGATTAATCGAATTGAATTGCTTATTGGAGTTTAATAGGCTTTGATACCATATTAAGATTTTTGTAATTTCATCTTAAAAAGTCAACCTTATTAAGAGGAGCGACTCAAACTCTTACAAATTGGTCTATATTTTCATCTTTATTCGATATAAGAATTTATTCCGTAATACTCGAAAAACGTTGCAAAAAGGTTATTATCAACATTCAAAAAAATGTTGCAAAAAGGTTATTAGTAACATTAAAAAAAAGTTGCAAAATGTTATTAGCAACATTCAAAAAACGTTCTCGTATCCTTTTACTTTACAACAATATTGAGGTTTGCAACATACATCCAAACGTTGCAAAAAGTTTTCGATAATATTTTTTGAATGTTACAAAATGCTGTTTTTGTTGTAGTGATTCCTGAATACTAGGACAACTCATTTATTCTGCTAATAAAATTAAACTTTAACAATCTTATGGAATGAGCCTAGCTTTTTCTTGATGCCCTCTCTTTTGCTAGTTACCCTTGACACATCTCTTGTAATCTTGAGCTAGGTTTCAATTTCTAGGCAACTGGATGCCTTCTATCTCTGGTGGTGACATGACTTTGCCATATCTATTTTGTGGGTTATTTGTTGCAGGGACGTACCCAGCATTGAAGTTCAGTCTGGGTGCAGATGTTGATCGGTCAACGTTGATCAGTGATTGTAAAAGCGAGGTCTTTTATTAATATTTAAATAAATATTATTAAAATTATTCAATACATGATACAATCTTATATGCCCTTACAATGTTAACAACATAAATGAAAAAGAATATTGTGGCTTAACAGTTGGAAGGTTTCTATTTGAACACGTAGAGATCCAAATGAAAATAACCCAATAAAGTTGTAACAATTGAATTATCCTCCAAATGAAAATCACCGTCACTTCCAATCTAGATTAATATTCTCATTTTTTTATCTAATCAATCTTAGAATGATCACACACTGCAACACTTTAACGAGGAAAAAAATTAGCTTTCCTTTTTCATAATGATGAATGAAGGTGGATTTTATGCAGACACTCAAAGAAGTCCGACAAACATTAATTCATCAAACATGAAATTTTTGCATTTCATTGCACAATTTGCACTTAAATAACATTGAATATGACAGCCACATGACCAAAATAATTCATAAAAATAAAAAATGACAGCCTACTCGATCAAAAACAACTTGCAGTTTCACCAATCTCACTGGGCCGCGGGCATGACCATGGGCTGAGTGCCCGAGTCTGCTGCCGGAGACAGGCGAAACTCGAGAGTTGAAAGATTGGAGAAGGTGAGAAATTGGGAGTTTAGGGATTGATTTCAAATGAAGGAGAATGAGATTTGGGTTGGGCTTATATATTATATAATTAAGGATTGAGTCTAGACAAATGGCCCAATTCAATTTAAATAATAATAATAAAAAAAGATGAATTAAATGGGCTATGCCAAATTGGCCCAATTTCAAAACAAAAAACAAGAAAAAAAAAAGGAAGGAAGGAAGTGTCGCAATAGGTGGGAGGAAGAAAACGAACTAGGCAGCTGCTGACGGCAAAGTGAACTCCCAATTTGGTCGGTCCAGCGGAGCCTAGCACATGCGGCCGCACCCCCTGACCAGGTGTTGGGTTCGTCCCTGATTTGTTGTCATCAACCATCTTTATGAGTTGAAGTTTATTTATTTTGGGATGCTAGACTTCCTAGTGGTCTTAATTTTCTTAGGTTTTTTTTTTTTTTTTTACAAGTTATCAAGTCTTGGTCATTTCGATGACATAAAACATCAAATATAGCATGTAATATTTGAAATGTATTATCATTCACGATTAATTTTTTTTTTTTTTTTAAAGGTGGGCGGTACCTCCAGAATTTTATTAAAAAAAAACCCCCACTTGTGGCGGAGGAAAACCGTGGTTACATGTGAATTCACGATTAAGTTTTGTGCAACACTTAGCATCTATTTGGTAGAGATTAAAATCAATTTTTAGTATAGTTTAATAAAAGATGATGAAATGTGTGATTGAAAAGTTGTAAGTTAGGATGAAATATTGGTTAAAATTAATTGTTAACTTTGACTTAAAATTTTAATTTTATTTTAATCCAAACCACACAGCTTAAATTTCATATCTTAAATCATAGTTAAATCGTAGCGCTATTATGCCCCTGTTTGTAACCCATTTTGAGAAAAATAGAAATTTTGGAATAGTGATTGATGTGAGAATGTGTGGTGGAAAAGTGATGAAAAGTTTTTGATTTGTGTGTAATATTATTTTATTTGGAGAATGTATGGTTGAAATGAAGAATGAGAATGAGAAAGAGAAAGAGAAATTAATGAGTGCCAAACAGAGGCTATATAGAACACATTGAAAGTCAATGCTCAAATCCTTAGACCTACTCCAACTGCCAACTCCGGTTTCAAAACTTGAGCCTTCTATTGACAACCAATTTATAAATTATAAATTTAATTAAAATTATATATTAATTTCTATTATATAAATATAGCTACCATTTATTTCTCATTTCTCATTTCTCATTGTAAATTGATTTATATGTTAAACGGAAGCCAATCAAATCTCAAACCTACTCAATGATGGCACCTATTCAATTTTAGGGTAATATCATTTGTACACATTTTTGTGTACACTATTGTTGACATTATTTAACTTTTCAACAAATTATGAAAAAAACTAGTTGTAGGCGCCCCACCAATAAAAGGAGGTCATGTGTCAATTATGTGAAAAATTTGGTAAGTTGTTAGGTACATAAAGCATCTCCCACAAATTATTGGACCAAAAAATTGAGGTTTTTTTTTTTAAACTATTCAATAATGTATTATCACATAGTAAGGTGTAAAACTTGATGTGCACCATAATGTACACAAAGAATTTTTTTATTTTTTTTGGGAATTTACAAAAATGTCTAATTTCATGTTTGTCAATTGAAAATTGTCTAATTTTGATAAATCTTGTTGAAAAAAAATAGTCAAATTTAGTACAAATTTGTCTATTATAAACTTATAATGAAAAATGAAGCCTTTTTTTTTTTTTTTTTTTTTTTTTCAAATTTTCACGAATTTCGAAAACAAGAAGTGGCTTCCATGAGAAGCTACTTTAAAATGATGTTCTCAATATTTTAAAATTTAGTATCGATATTTGAACTCTATTTATTTTGATACTTTATTTATCTAGAACGAGAGTTTCATTCAAAATATGAGAGTTCTCTATATTTCATAAAAAAATTTAAATTTGAAATGTGGTTCTCGATATTTAATACATGTGTCAATGAGAAACATAGTATTTATTGTGATTTAACGTGTGTACTTTTGAAATAAGTATGGTAGATTTTGTGTCAAAATTTTATTAGCCAACAAAATTTTTAATTGTATGCACATTTTTTTTTCTTTATTGTGGAATTATAAATTATTAACAACATTATTTTGGTAAAAAAATTATTACAAAATAGACATTGAACAACTTTTGGACGTTTTTACAAATGATCACGTGAAAGTGAACATTTCTTATAATTTTCATTTTTTTTTTTTTGGAAAATTCTACTTGTACATAATTTTTTACCTAATGAGTGCCCGAATTGACAGGTAGGAGGCCGCCACTTGTCAATTCAGGCCTCCATTAGGTAAAAAATTAGATACTTAGGTTGGCGCTCGGCGCCCCCAATAAAGGGCCGCCACTTGTCAATTCGGGCACCCATTATGTAAAAAAAATTAGGTATTTCTAGTATAATCCTTTTTTTTTTTTTTTAAACATAAAACTGAAATCACTATTTCAAATGTCGTGTCAATCATTTAACTTACTTTTATACTTTATTATTGCTTCATCTCATAGCAAGGTACTTATTAATGATTTAAATTTTATGGAAAATAAAAGATTCGGAATAGTTTTTCTTTATACGGCACCAATCAGTGAAACCAAATGATGGATCCTTTACTTTTTCCATATATCTAACTTCCTCACATGATGTTCCACGTATAACTTCCTTTTGATGGAGAAATATCAAAAGGCCCACTTGCATAATCAATTCCTTCAATGGACCATCCACTTATAGGATAAAAGATTACAATGGTCACTAATTTTTTTTCTTATCGTCTTATATCGATCATTGTGTTTCGATTTGTATTTAGCTAAAATTGTTTTAATTGATTCGTAGATTGGTCTTGTCTACAAATTAACACACAAGCTTGAGTAACAAATGACATGGCTTTTGTGGAACCACTCTTATGTTTTCCAGTATTATCCCTCTACGCAAATTGCTTGATTATGGTTTTCTTTAAGTTAGAATATTGAATCTCTTTATTGGATAATACATTGCTTACTTCTATTTTTTTTTTTTATGACTTTACTTACGTCTTAGCCATGGTGAAAGGATAACGTTGTATAACTATAGAGAAGGTTCGTTAGAGGCAAGGCCAGTGGTCTAGCTTAACGTTTGATGATCGTTTGCAATCTGACTATCAAATCACTAGTCGAAATTATAAAATATAAAATTACTAGAGATAAGTGAAAAGGATTTGTCTAAGGGTTAGAGTGCTTACCTTATGCCACTGACCTAGATATATATAGAAACATATGAGGCATGTGGATCAAGATAGATCATTAATTATGTGATTATAAAATCCAAGCTAGGACAAAATCCATCAAAAGATTGTTTGGGACCTGTAATTGATATTAGGAGTAGGCGCTTTCCAATTCAATCGAGTTTCGAAGGGAATCGAATCGAACCGAGTACCAATGGGAATATTAGAAATGGAACAACTGGTTTCATATCTATATAAAGAACCGAACCAACTGGTTTTGGTTCGGTCCGATCCAATTCTTTATATAAAAATAAATTATAAAACAATTTGTCGAAAGATCGTATTGGAATATCGAAAATTCGAGTGGCTGAAACTGAAATTGAAATAACGATTAAAGTGGGAGAGGCGGAGTCAAAAAGAGGGGTTTCACTTCTTTCATCATCAAAACCATGCATGTGACTTTAATAATTTTCAAGAAAATGATCTTGATTGACCATTTTAAAAACAACAAGAAATTTGAGTTCTTACGAAAATATTAAACTAAAAATGCACTTTTTACCTATTGGGTTGCATTAAACCTAAGAATTTTTTATAAATTATCTAGATTTAAATGTTGATCACCTATTAGATTTTGTTGTAAAAGAAAGAAGAAGAAGCATATGAAAAGTGAAAAAAGAGAAATTCGGGAGAACCAAACTCCGCATTGGTTCTTAAGATAGTACCAAGAATCGGACCAAAACTAATCAATTATCGATGCAAGGTCCCGAAACCAATCGATTTAATAAAGGAACTAGAACCGAACCCACGAGTTCTATCCGATTCTGCCAATTCTGGGAAAAAATGCCCACCTCTAATCGATATGATATAATTCGACCTAATTAAGATGGCACCACAAATGTTTAATAAATAATTTGGTTCCCTATCTTGCCACGTGTGCCTCATAAAATAAAGGAGCAACAATATTTGAGTCGTACATTTAGGCGCAACATCGAACTTAAACGAAAAGTAAAATAAAAAAGTTCACCATATTACCTTAGGCGTTGTACCACTCATGATGAAACTTCGAAATATAAAATGTCATCAACTAGTCAAGGACTTTCAAATTGCCTCTGATATATGAGATAAAATATAAAGACTGAGTGTTTTGCGAATAGCCTCTACGCTGTGAGGAATTACATGTAGCCTCAGCCTCTAAATGTAAGTTGATCTCACTATGTGAAGTCTTACAAATGAACTCTAATAAGCGAGTGCTGGTGAATAAATTTTGAGACATGAAGGCTTACATATAACCTCTAAACATAAGTCGATCTCAATATATCTGGACTTATGAATAACCTAGCAATATGAGAGAACGCCTTTCAAATATATGCTGACACCAAGTAGAAGATGACTCACGAATGGCCTCTAAGATACAACGGAAATGAGTCATGAGAAAATTCTAGATAGGTGGGGCACTACAGTTAGCCTAAGAAATATTAGTTGTCTTCAAATAGGCGATTGCGTATGATTTACCTCAAATATATATTACAAGTTGACCATGAAGAGACGAGGTTTTATGGCTACCCTCCTAAGATAGCTATCTAAACATGATTAATCGAAAATTTGACAGTGTCCCTTGCAATATGGAATAAACCACCCAGAAAAGAAAAACAATATTCCTAATATGCTAATATAAATAAATCGGGGATCATTTACCCTTTCAAATATTAATAGCATTTACTCCTTTCAAACATACATAGAAATAATACGAATCATGCATGAATTATATAAGAAGTAATAATATTAATCCTCCAAGTCCAGAACATTTATGTTTGGTTATGGACTTTAATGAAGTAGTACAATAGTCCCTCAAGTTCGAGCTGGACTTCATAAAAATGCAGGTGTAGGGCATAAAATTTGATTATCTCATATAGGTTATAGATGTAGGTCCTCGTTAGATTTCTAGTTATCCTCATTAAGTTTTCGGATCAGATAGAGCCAGCTCGTAAAGGCTAATGAAGGAAACCCTCATAAGGCACATGGCTTCCGTTTGGTCAAACGGGTTACTAGTAGGCAGTCCTCGAAAGGGACACGACTCCAAGATCAAAATACTTAACCAATTCATTTGATAGGCTTAGTGGTAATTGGTGTGATCATGGTACCAACTCCTCCCCTTATCAAGATGCTCAAACAAATGGTTCTTTAGATTCAATTGTGATTGGTCTGATCAAGGTACCAATATCCTTACCCCAAGTAATGAAATAGTTTGTTTGATAGGTTAATAGTCCGAGCGATCAAGAAACACAACTCTCCTATCCCCTTTGGCTTTTATCCCATAACCTATATCCCTTAAGTCCCTCGGGTATATTAGAAAAACACATTTCCTAGCTGTGGTTTAAACTTTTCCTTACTTTGATGAGAGAAAGTGCCACAATCAAAAGTCCTAAACACAAAATAATCTACACATTTTCACACTATCTTTCATGAGGAATATCACCATTCAATATAGCCGATGGAGTTAGATTAACTAAATAACAAGCAATAAACACTACGCCAAAAATGAGCTTTTGCAACACAACTTTTGCAACATTCGATAGTTAAGTGTTGTTAAAAGGGTCTATTGCAATATTTTGATAAGTCAATGTTGCAATTGGTTAGCATAATTGAGTTTTAGCAACATTTTGTAAATAAACGTTGCAAAAAAATGCATTTTGCAACGTTTATTGGACGTTGCTAAAAGTTGACCCTTTTGCAGCGTTTATTAAACGCTGCAAAAAGTTGATCTTTTGCAACGTTTATTAAACGCTGCAAAAGGCACATTTTAACGTTTATTAAACGTTGCAAAAGATCAATTTTTTGCAGCGTTTATTAAACGCTGCAAAAGTTTGATTTTTTGCAACGTTTAATAAACGCTGCGAAAGACACTTTTTACGGCGTTTATTAAACATTGCAAAAGTTTGATATTTTGCAACGTTTAATAAACGTTGCAAAAAGTAAAGAGGGTTGGACAACTTTGGTTGGATCAATTTTTTTAATTGCGGATCGGGTTAAAATTGATTGGGGACCGGATTAACCCGACCCGAAGTCTTAAGTTTATAAACGTTGCAACACTTCTTCATTTGTCATTCTCCTCAACCCACGCCGTCTTCCATCGTCCAAATCACCTTTGTCGAAATCTTCTAGCCGTCTTCCTTAGTCGAAATCTTTAGACCTCAATCATTTGTCGTTTCATTTTTACATGTCACACTATCAAACTTGGAAGGTAATTGTGTCCGTTGCAGGTAATGTATTTATACGATTTCAGGGTTTCATTTTTTCTTTTATTTTCCAAAATTTTGAGTTATATGTGTAAAAATTGGTGAATTTTCAGACCGTTTAGTGAGGATGACTTGCGGAACAACGCTCCGCATGTCGTGACCTGTAGCGATTACCATAGAGTGGTGTCGGTTTTCTAAAATATCGTTGGGAAACACATAGATAGAGTTTTTACATTTGACAAGGTCATTTGCTGATGGGTTACTTAATGACAAGGTAATTTGCTATAATGGGTTACATTTGACACGATAATTTGACCAGGGTGGGAAGTATGTCGGATTTGGATCGAGTTCATCCATGCCGAGGAACAGTTCTGAGCAGGATGTTCTTTCCACTGTTACTCGGGTGCACCTGGGCAAATTTTAATAATTTGGATGTTTCTAATCCGTTGGTATTTATCTGTGGCTTGTTGCTAATGTTGTGTTGTCATTATTGTACATTTGACTTGTTTCATATTGCCATTGTGAAGCTATTATTGCAATTGGTGTGTTCCGAGATGTATCGGTTGATGAAAGCATTGACTTGTTTCATATTGCCATTGATGTGCTTGTGATTTAATACCAATGCTTGTCATATCATATTATGCTATGTTTTCTTATATTAATTGCTATATTTATAGGACAATTAGACTCCCCTCTAGAAGCCTGTAATTTCAGTCACTTTTTAATCAATAAAAAGAATTAGTTTAAAATAAACTTATGTACAACTTCATATTTTCTCAATTAATGGTTGGCTTCGTATATTTATTCAGCTAGCTACTTGGGAAAGACGCGTGGAGTTTATGATGCAACTGAGAAGTTTACAAATATGACACTTGGCTCGGCAGGCCACTTGCACAGCCATCAGTGCCTCCACCCATGAAGGCTAGAGGACTGCATGGCCAATCTGATTTATTCCCTAAAAGATCACAAGAAATTCTTCCTGGAAGAGTTTATACCAGAAAAGTGGCGGGATGAAGTCAAGAGGTAAAATAGCTTGAGTATTATGTTATACGGTTGTGCAAGTAGCAGTTAGTAGTGTGTTCCCACCCTAGCAGTTTTATGTTCCAACAACATGAGTGATGTTATTCTCGGCTATAATCGTCGTTTGTTTGATGTAATATTCAACTTACAAATGTTTGGGCTTGCTTAAGTACGCGTTGTTATCAACAGATATATGATGTGCAACTTTGAATTAATAACAAATATTGATTTAGTTGATTATTAAGTATTGGATTATGGTGGCATGAATTTCCTTATTTTGAATTGCTGGCCAGAATTTTGAAGATGTTAAATTGATCTCTGTTTCATCAATTATATGTTTTCATTGCCCGCCGTGTCAGACTTTTTTGTCAGTGCCAACCTCTTCCCATCTTATGTACCTCTTTGCACGAAGTAAAAAAACTAAATTTGGGTAGAAAGGAGAGATACTTATACTAATTTTGCCATTTTTAGATGAAGTTCTTAATACTCTTAGTTAAGACTTGCCCACATTTATAGAGAGATGTGACTTGTCATTATTGTACATTTGATCGCTTATTATAATAATAATCACTATCTATCATTTTATTTTGTCAAAGATTGTTTTTCCGTAACTTTATGAATTATGACACGTGAATATTTAATTTTTTCAATGATAAACTCCAATAAAAAAAAAGAAAAAAAAAGGAAGGAACTTTGTTGAAACCATCGTGTTAATTGTGTATTTCATGTAGTTCTCGAATGTGATATTTTACTTGCAAGCATGATATTTTACAATTTAATATGCTTGTTTGCTTAATGTATTTGTCGCACTTGGAGAAGGGGAAGTAAACTCTTAAAGCTGAATGCTGTTTACTGTATCTTGTCCATTTCTTTTGCTTAAATGCTTATCTGTATCTTGTGAAAAGTAAAGTCAAAAGTTAACTTTAAGTTGTATGAGTTTTTAGTAAATGACTCATAAATTCTTAATTGTTTTTGTTTCAGGCACATAAGACGAAGCAGCCGAGGCTTACGACATTGCAGCCATTAAATTTCACGGACTAAATCTGCGACTAATTTTGAAATAAGTAGATATGATGATGATGCTGATGAAGGAGGAGTATATTACTTCTACTTTTTTATATATGTTGTCTCAAGTGATGATGATGATACCAGAAATAACATGATGATGAATGGCAAAGTGATGACTCCCATGAAGTAATTGAGGAGAGCGATTCATCTAAAGATGAAGTTGGTGGCATATTACTAGTTTCTACGAATAGAGTCCGGGTTCAAACATAGGTTGAAGTGGCCGCTTTTGGGGATGATATTTTATGTCTCTACTTCTTCCAGTAGTGGAATGATGGATGAAACAATTGTATTGCTTCTCTTACTCCTTTTTAGATAGGTCATGTTGTATCATATTCGAATTTTGTATTGATTTAAAAATTTATAATGAAATTATCAATTTTTATGCAATTCTAAAATGTCACAAAGTGTTGTTTTTAACTTTGTAGGTCAATTACTCAATTACCATAATTGTAAAAAAAAAAAAAAAAAAAAAAAGTCTACAGTAACATTTAAAAAACGCTGTAAAAGGGAGTCTACCGCAATATTTAAAAAACGCTGAAAAAGAGTTTTTTGCAACGGTGAATAAACGCTGCAAAAAAGTCTTCCATCAATGGCAACACCGGCCTTCGCAACACTTAGAAAAACGTTGCAAACGCCCTTTTTTGATGTAGTGAAAAACTTCACCCTAAAATTATTTTGGAATACTGGAACTCAACATCATGTATATAACTTTATCAAGAGAGTTACATACATCCTTTTAGACTTAGTTACACCATTCTATTGAGGAGAGTCGAGAACTGGTTTATGCCTTATTATTCCACTTTCATTTCACATTAATTCAGCATGAATGCGATACATTATGCTATGTATTTGATGGTGTGTACTAGCTGAGTACACTTGGTGGGTTTATGTCTAATCTACGACCTAACCATTTGGAAGCTTTAAAGTGGTCGCTTAAATATGAGGATCAAGCGATAAAGGTTTACTATTTAAGTTTAATACTGAGGCTATGAAATAGACACTACACCAAAAAGGATCTTTTGACAATATTTTAGTAAGTGAATATTGTCATTGGTTAATATAAATGATTTTTTATAACGTTTTTTTAGAAAAATGTTGTGGCAGACACCTTTAGCAACATTTGATAAACGTTGCGAAATGTAAGACTTTTCGCAACGTTTGACAAGTTAGAATCATGTTTAGTTTAATCGGTCCTCTGAAAATTCTTTATCGATTTTCTTCAAAGTGGGAGGCATAGTTCTGTACTTGGAAAAACCCAGCAAGGTAGTGAATCTCAATTTTTTTTTGGTTTCACTAGTAATTTCAACAATGGAGGACAAATCAATTTTTTACTACTGTATAACAGTAAGTTGAAGCTTGATTTCAAAGTGATTCATTAGATCTTGTGAACCAAGCGAGGTTTTAGCATTAAAGAAGTTAATAATGAAGAATTTGTTAATTGTCCTTCTAGAGACATTCCATTTTAATTATAATTTTTTTTTTTTGCGTGTTTCTTTTTATTACTACTCACTTCAGGATTTGTCTTTTGATGCTTTCTTCTTAGTAACAAAGAATTAGCTATCTTATCATCTTGATGAAGCTTATGAGTTTGTTTTAATGAACTTGTTTTTAATAACTTTTTTACAAGAACTAGAATTAATGGTTCATATTGTACCTTTATCGGGGTGGAAGTAGTTGATGAGTCTACGCATTCTTCCTATACACTTGACAAAAAAATAGATCTTTTCGATGTCTATGACTACAGTATAATGGCTGTAAAGGTGTCATCTTTATACAAATTTGTTCTTAGATTTCTTTGTCACACTTTAAATTTTTCGAAAAATTCATCAGACATCTTTATACAAATATGAGAGTGATGCGTTCTATGCTATGATATCAAAAAAAGGTTTCTGCTGCACTATCTGCCTCGAGTTATACAGATATATCTTCTAAAAGTTTCTCTTTGTATACTTCTATATGAACAATGTAACTTATCTCAAAAAAAATTTGTACTGTCACATGCTTATATAGTCATCAGTCCCACTTTCTCTATTTAATGATCTTTTCTCTGCTTAACAAAATTTTAGTGAACTCCTATATGATATCATATTTGTATGACGGTATCCGATTATTATTATTATTATTATTTGTTCTGTGTCAAAGTAGAAATACCAAGAATAATTTGTTCAGATCAGCTCCAATTTATGATTCTTGGTGATGCAAAAAGCAACGTGTTAGCATTAGACGTAAAGAAAATAACTTGGTGGTTTGTGTTGTGAAAAAGATGACAATAAAAGTACAAGATAAACACACGGATTTGCAGAGGAATTTTTATTTCTTGAGGAATCACAATACAGTAGTTGGACGACTACTAATTTCGCTTACAAGCCATATGTCATAAAATAACATATATATAGTTAGAAGAAGAAAAACCCCTAATACAATGGAAATACACAAAATACCCTTATGTGAATTTTCGCCAGTATAGTCAGGCTCCACACAACTCAACAATCTCCCACTTGAAGACTGATGCACCCATTGTATCACCCTCTTCCTCAACATGATGTCCTCCATCTCTGCAACTCACTACCTATGTCTTCACTAGAAGACCAACTAAAGTTGCACACAGCTTCAGTTTCTCAAGTGTGACACCCTTTGTCAACATATCAGCAGGGTTCTTACTTCCACAAATTTTCTAAAGCAACAACTGTCCATCATCTAACAATGACCGTATAAAGTGATACCTGATGTGAATGTGCTTAGTCCTGGAGTGAAAAGCTGGATTCTTGGCAAGGAATATGGCACTCTGACTATCGCTGTAGAGAGTGCCCTTCTGACTCTTTTTGCCCAATTCCTCCAAGAAGTCCTGTATCCAAATCATCTCCTTTGCCGCTTCTGATATTGCAATGTACTCAGCTTCTGTAGTAGATAAAGAAACTGTTTTTTGTAGATTAGAACCCCATGAAACTGCAGTACCACCCAGAGTATAAACAAACCCTGTGGTACTTTTCCTGCTATCAGTATCTCCAGCTAAATCAGCATCAACATAGCCCTTCACCTCCAAACTCTCTCCTGAGAAACACAAGCACGTTTCTGAGGAGCCTTTTAGGTACCTCAGAATCCACTTCACTGCTTCCCAATGTTGTTTTCCTGGATTACACATGTATCTACTCACAATTCCCATTGCATGGGCAATATCCGGTCTAGTGAAAACCATAGCATACATAAGTGAACCAATAGCTGAGGCATAAAGAACCTTATTCATGTAATCTCGTTCCTCCTCTGACTTAGGTGACTGATCCTTGCTGAGTCTGAAGTGACTGCCCAAGGGTGTGCCAACTGGTTTGGCCATGTCCACATTGAACCTGCTGAGTATCTTTTTCACATACTCAGCCTGTGAGAGTCTCAACGTGCCTCTGACTCTGTCTCTAACAATTCTCATGCCAAGGATTTGCTTTGCAGCTCCCAAATCCTTCATTGCAAAATGCTCTGACATCTGCTTCTTCAGATTATTGATCTCATTAATGCTAGCCCCTGCGCAACAAAATAATGTAAGAATTGTCAAAGTGCCTGACATAGCAACAGTGATCTGCCTGACATCTGATATACCCTACACTGCACATAAAGCTATCAAATTTCTTGTACCACTATCTAGGAGCTTGTTTCAGGCCATACAAGCTCTTCTTCGGTCTACAAACTGAACCTTCATTTCCCTGCACTACAAACCCCTCAGGTTGGTGCATGTAGATGTCTTCTTTAAGGTCTCCATGAAGAAAAGCTGTCTTCACATCTAACTGCTCAAGAAATAAATCTTTAGTAGCAACCATGGACAACACTAACCTGATGGTTGTAATCTTCACCACAGTAGAGAAAATCTCAGAGTAATCAATACCATGCTTCTGTTGAAAGCCCTTTACAACAAGTCTAGCCTTGTACCTCTTACTGCCATCATGCTCAGTTTTCACCCGGTACACCCACTTGTTGTGCAATGCCTTCTTCCCTGGTGGAAGTTCTGTCAACTCCCATGTCTGATTCCCTAACAAGGAATCCATCTCATCATTCATGGCCAACTCCCACTTGCTAGAATTTTCATCTTGCAAGGTTTCTTTGTAACTCTGCGGTTCTCCATCATCTGTGAACAGAATATAATTTAAAGTATGTGAGAACCACTCTGGAGGCAGAATAGTCCGACTGACTTGCGAACTGCAACTGTAGGAGTGGACGGCTCTAGATCTGACTGCAGAATAATAAAAGTGGGTGCATCGGACCTACTCTCCCAGTCACTCACATCTTTGCACTGCACTGTGGCCTCTAGTAGGTCATCCAATCTCACAAACTTAGACTCCTGAGGAGTTGCTTCAACAACTGTACTGGACTTGTCCTTGTACACAATATTCTCATTGAAGATCACATTCCTGCTTCTTATAATCTTTCGACCTTGATCATCCCGGAAACGATAGCCATATGCCTCGTCTCCATAGCCAATGAAATAACATTTCTTTGACTTAGCCTCAAGTTTACTACGATCGTCAGAATCAACAAGAACATAGGAAAGACAGTCAAAAGTTTTAAGGTGAGAAAATTTGACCTCTTTCCCGCTCCAAGCCTCCTCAGGCAATCTACAATCCAATGGAACTGATGGCCCTCTGTTCAACAAGTAGACTGCAGTGCTGACTGCATCTGCCTAGAAAGTAGGTGGTAATCCAGCGTGCAGCCTCATGCTTCTAGCACCCTCATTTATGGTTCTGTTCATACGTTCAGCAACTCCATTTTGCTGTGGTGTCCCAGGATTGGTCTTCTCCATTCTGATGCCCTGAGCTGCACAATACTCTTTGAACCCGCCATCATTGTACTCACCACCATTATCAGACCTCAAACATTTTAGCTTCAAGTCTGTTTCTGTTTCTACTATGGTTTTCCAAACTTTGAATACATTAAATACTTCAGATTTATGCTTCAAAAAATAAACCCATACCTTCCTACTATGATCATCAATGAACGTGACATAGTAACGAGAACCTCCAAGAGATGCTACTGGGAAAGGTCCCCATACGTCTGTGTGTACAAGATCCAGTTTTTCAGGTCTCAGTGTTCTGCCACCTTTCAAGAAACTGACCTATGATGCAACTCTCACACATACCGAGATCAACTGACTTCAGTTCTGGTAGCTTACCTCTTGACAGAAGTTCTTTCATGCCCTTTTGACTCATATGGCCAAGCCTGCAATGCCACAAATCTGATGTGCTCTCTGCAATGGTAGTAGCAATAGTATTATTTAAACCAGTAGTCGAATAGAGTGTACCAGTTTTCTTACCCTGAGCCAGTACCATTGCCCCTTTAGTGACCTTCCAAGAGTTCTCCGAAAATACCATTGAATGACCACAATCATCAAGCTGCCCAACAGAAATAAGATTTTTCTTCAACTCAGGAATGTGCCTGACCTTTTGCAAGGTCTATTTGCTCTTGTTATGGAGTACAATAGCAATGTCTCCCATCCCTACCACGTTCAAAGCCTCTCCATCAGCCAAGTAATACCTTCCCAAAATCACCTGCAACATAGTTCTGCATTATCTCCCGATGGGAAGATGTATGGAAGGAAGCCCCTGAATCCAGTATCCAGTCATCAACTGGACTGTGGACTGCAAACAATAGTGCATCATGTACTTCTTCAGTTACCACATTAGCACTATCATTCTCAGTTTTCTTAGGATTTTTACAGTTCTTCTTTATGTGGCCAGCTTTGCCACAATTCCAGCAAGTTGCTTGCTGACTAGGCCTTGACTTGCTCTTGCCCCTATTCGTTGATTTTGATATGCCTTTGTTTAAGTTCCTGTCTTGTGATCTCCCCTGAGAATCAACATTTAGTGCTGAACTCGAACCCGAGGTCTCACTTGAATCTCTCCTGCGCACCTCCTCAGCCAAAATCAAATCACGAATATCAACATATTTCAACTTTGATTTACCGACATAATTACTGATAGCCATTCTCATGGCTTCCCAACTATTTGGCAATGATGCCAACAATATTAATGCCGTATCTCATCATCAAACTCAATTTCAACAGACGACAATTGGTTTGTGATGGTGTTAAAATCATTCAGATGTTGTGCAACAGACGTACCTTCTGCCATCTTCAAATTGAATAACTTTTTTATCAAATATACCTTGTTATTTGCTGAAGGCTTTTCATACATACCTGACAAAGCCGTCATGAGACCCGCAGTCGTCTTCTCCTTACTGACGTTGTGTGCAACGGATCTCGACAGGCTTAGCCAAATAACCCCCAGAACCTGTCGATCCAACAGGTTCCAATCTGTCTCCTCCATTTTTTCCGGTTTCTTCCCCAACAATGGAAGATGGAGTTTCTTCCCATAGAGGTAGTCCTCTATCTGCATCCTCCAGTATCCAAAATCTGTGCCATCAAACTTCTCGATCCCTGATATCTTCGCTTTGTCTCCAGCCATCGTTTTTGCTCAGACCCGAACCTTGGCTCTGATACCAATTGTTGTGAAAAAGATGACAATAAAAGTAAAAGATAAACACACAGATTTGCAGTGGAATTTGTATTTCTTGAGGAATCATAATACAGTAGTTGGGCGACTACTAATTTCGCTTACAAGCCCTATGTCATAAAATAACATATATATAGTCAGAAGAAGAAAAAACCCTAATACAATGGAAATACCCAAAATACCCTTATGTGAATTTTCGCCAGTATAGTCAGGCTCCACACAACTCAACAGTTTCATATACTAAACCAGACTTATATGAAATTAAGAGAAGAACGTGATAATTTTTTTTTCAATTGTCAGGTTTAGTTGTGAATAGTTCTAACTTCTAAAATACTAGACATGTCTTAAAATGCTACCACATGATGTATCAACTCAATGATATTTATGATCCTAATAAGGTAAATACGTATCATATGTCGAGCTTTCTTTCTTCATTTGGTCTAATAATCAAATAATGTACGACTCCTATTCACTTTACATGTAATTGTCAAGATGAAAGTTCTTTTAGGGTCAAAAGATGGAGTTGTAGCTCTTGAAGCCAAGAGAGCTCAAGTACATTAGGTTGTTCTCGCAAAGTAGGATATGCTTATGTATAAACTCAAGTAGCGAAATGTCTCTTTTAACAGTTTGTTTACTAACTCGGGTTTTGGGAGGCTTTGATTCAAAAGTTACATTACTGAAATGCAATAGGCTACTACTCCGAATGGAACTCAGATACCCATATCAATTGTCTACAAAATGGATCTTTTGAAATATTTAAAAGCGTGATGCAAGGCTATTCTGATTAAACTTTGAAAACAAGTTAAAATTTTACAAAGAAAACTCAAAATGACAAATTTGTCGTTTTGAGTTTTTTCAGTTATAATCAAATCAAAAATTTTCAAAACGTGTTTTGAGCGTTTTCAAAACAATTTTTCAAAATGTCAAAAAGATCATATTTTCAACAATCTGGCAGTGCTTGTTTCACAGATTTTAAGCAAATTTCCAACCGTTACAAATGGGTTGGTAGCAAGTTTTGACTTTTTTGTTTCACAATGGGGCCCACTTGTTGGAGCCCAACGGTCAAAAAATGAATTATTTGGCTCCAACAATTTCTCTCAGACACCCCCTAAATAAATACTAGATCAATGGTTTAAGAATCGGTATCCATATCCCTAATTAAGAGAAGAAAAAAAAATACTAGAATTAATGAGCTTTACTATAATAAAGAATTTACAATAAAAATAAATAAATAATACACCCTTCAGTAAAACTTGAGAATCTGGAGAATAATCCTCACCCTATGGAGCTCATGAGAATTATGGGTGTAAGCGGTTCGATTTTTGCGGTTTTTGACAAATTTTCAAACCAAACCGTTTAAACCGGTTTGAGAAAAACCCAAACCTAAACCAAACCATTTTGAACGATTTGAAAAAAAGTCAAACCTAAACCTAACGGTTTGGTCCGGTTTTAAACCGTCGATTTCACCGTATATTTTTTAGTCTGTCTACTTTTATGACATTAATTCATTGAATTTAATATATATTTATATCTTACTAGCAATAAAACTAAAACAAACTAAATATATCTACTACAAATTTAACTACCAACTAAATCAAAGTGAAATCACTATAAACTAAAATATAGATTTTTGTTTGCCATTTTAGGCTAAGACGTTATGATAACATTACAATACAAGTCTACTAAATTAACTATAAAGCCCAAAAAATAGAATGATGTTCAACAAGACCTCGTGATCATCATATCTAAAAAATAAAACTACTGATTAGACAAAGAGAATAACCAACAATAATAATAAATCAATTGTTTATAATATCTAAACATAACAATTACACAAGCTTACCGTTGTATTTTGTTACAAATTCAGTTTCTCGCATATGCTTAAACACCAATTGTTGTCACACATGATTCATAGTCTTCATTGTCAAATAAATGCATTCGTTATATCATCATAGTATTGGATACTAGATAGATAAGAGAATTTTTAAAAATATGGTAATAGAAAATATAAACCACCTGCCACAATTTTCATTGAATCATCAAATGCTTCCACTTCATCTAAATATTGGCACAGTACTATAGGTTCATTCTTAATTTGCAACCAATTCTTTCTACATATACAAGCATCAACCATCCTTACACCTAATAAACTCCTAAAGGAATCAAGTATCTAACCTCAATTTGAGAATGCAGATTCAGAAGCAATTGTAGAAATTTGAATTCTAAAGAGAAAAATAGTTTTTGATAGATTATGTTAGTTTTGAGATTATTAGATATAAATTAGGATTATTTGGTAATAATAATATATATATAATAAAAAATTATAAATTAACAAAAATACATACACATGACAAAACTATTGAATTTTGCATATTTGGATGAATTTTCAAAAAAAAAAATCATTATTTTTATTTTTTTATTTTTATATATTTTTTCATCGGTCCAGTTTGGTTTTAAACCGCAATTAAAATTCTCAAACCTAAACCAAACCGTTTTTGACCGGTTTTGTTCAAAACCATTTCGTTGACGGGTTTACGTGGCACCAAACCGACGGTTTCTAAAATGCGGTTTCGGTTCAATTTTTCGATTTGACGATTTTTGCTTACAGCCCTAATGAGAATTCAATTTTCAACGTAAATAGATTTTTTATTGATTGTGAATGCTCCCTACTCTACTCTTTTATTTTTGGATCATGCTACAAGTACATAATCACTTACATAATACATTACATAATGGACATGTGGTGCGCATCCATCGACAGTCTACAATTTTTGACTTTTCCGCACTTCACATTCACGGTCAGATTTCTTCCACATGAGCTTATGTAATCCATTATGTACAATGATTATGTACATATAAATTTATCCTTTATTTTTACCTTGAAAAAAGCTATTTGACCCGAAATTAGGCGCCCTTAGTTTGACTCGGATTTAATACTAGACAAAGGAGCACGACTGTTTTACAATTGAAAAGCTTCGTCCTGACCAATTGCTGTATATGCGCGTGAAAGCAGTTATCTGTAAATTGCTATGCTATTACTGTGTTACACCTTTCATACACGTGTCCTCGTTCTGGAAACTTTCCATTTTACTGGTTCAAAACACCATGAGTGCTAGGTGTCCCTTTACCCAAAGCAATGCTCGACGGGTCGCAACGTCCTATTGGTGAAGAACTGGGTCCCACATGCAAAACAATTGTTTTGGTTGAGTGGACCCCATTATCTGGGACCCACACAAATTTTTAGCTAATCATGCCCATATATGTGTCATCATATTGTCCACAGCAGCGACCTTTGTTCATTTTCTTGCTATAAATCAAACTTCAGATCCCCCAATGAAAAGCCCAAGTAAAAATGTAAATATATAAACACACATATATTTAAAGAGAGAGAAGGGCTGTTGATTGATCAGAGGTGGGGTGATGGGGTACCTCGAGAACACCACTGATTACACTAGGTAAGTCTATAATAATGTTCAAATTCCGGCCAATTGCACCCAAACCCACCGGCGGAGAAGCGGTTACGGGCGGAGTGTTGCAAGAGAGAGGTAATATTTCCACAAGAAATGGAAGAGCGAAGAGAAAGTACGTAAGGGTTCGACGACGGCGCAGGCAGAATAGCAATCAGTGCAAGAAAAGGAGACGCAAATCTGAACCTTCTAAAGAATCAGGAAATGAAGATGGGCGATCGGCAAAAAGTATGGTGACACTTCAACTGTTTCCAGTGAGTAACGAGAATATTTCGAGCAGGGGTTTTCTACACAATCTTGAAGATGGTGATGAAAAAATTCGAGACGATGTGTTAGATCATGATAAGATGGTGTGTTTGTGCCAGCAGCTGGGAGGCTGGAGAGAGATGTTGGATCACTCAGAGGGTAAGAGAGTCGAACTCGTTGAATCAAAAAAGAATGTGACCAGGACTCTTCACGGAAAATCACAAGGCCTTTATGCTGATGCCGAGTTTTCTAGTAGTGTTGCAAGAGAAGCAGCGCACTTGGAGGGAAATCCGTACGAATGGAAAAGTACGGCACGCGAAAGTGAATCATGGGTTATCATAGAATGTTTTACTGATGCAATCATGGAAGGATTAGGGTTTTCAGACAAAGAAAAGCTCACTCATCTACATACAGATAGAAATCCTGGGTTCGTGTCCGACATTTCCAACAATGTAGTATGGGTTAATGACGCGTACAAGAAGATGGTATTGGGTGAAGAAAATCAAGAATTAGCAGCAGAATTTAGGGTTTATTTACTGACCAAAGAAAAAAATATGCCCTATTTTTTGCCAGAATTTGCGTGCAGGGTGAGGGTTGAGTATAATTTGAATGGACGCAAGTGTACAAGAACAGTGCCTTGTGATGTTTGGAAAATGGAATTTGGAGGTTTTGCATGGAAAATGGATTTCAAAGCTGCACTGAGTTTAGGCCTTTAGAAGGTATATTTTCCTTCCACAATTTGTTTATACAAATTTGCATAATTATAGTGTGTTTAGTTATGCTTGAAAGTTAAATTTTTGGAATTAAGTTAAGACATTTACTTTCAAGAAAGCATATTTTCTCAGTAAAAAACGGTGGATGTTTTTGTGTATGAGTGCATTTGTGTCAAAAGATATCAGATGGTCGTGGTTAACATAGGGTGATTGGGAAAAAAGATGATCATTTTATATATTTTTTTTTTTTTAAAGTTTATGCTTTCTTCTTTTTATATGATTTTTTTTTTTTTTAACTTAAATTTGAGGGGGAAAATTTCTTTTCAGCAAAGTTGACGGATCTTGGAGGAAGGGTGAATCTGGACAAAAATATTAATATTAGTAGAAGTTAAGAAAATTAAGGACATGTTCTTTGTACCATTTTCAGTCGTTTATGTTTTCGATTTTTGGAAAACGCGTTCTCTTTCTTATTTTCAAAAACGCGTTTTTGAAATCAAGTTTGAAAATTACAAAGAAAATTCAAAACGACATATTTCTCGTTTTGGGTGTTTTCAGTTATAATCAAGTCAAAATTTTCAAAATGCGTTTTGAGTGTTTTCAAAACAATTTTTCAAAATGCCAAATTTTTTTTTTAACAATCTCAAAATGGACATTCAAAATAAATTCAAAACTGAAATACAAAGAAAACTATACCTAAATATCAACTAAAAAGGTTAAGAATTTTAAAAAGGGTCAAACATTGGGGACCACACACACAATATAGCCTCCGTTTGGAAAAAAAAAATTATGAACAATTTAATTTATAGATAAAAATGAGCGAAGAATAAATGGATAGAACTTGTGAATCTATTAAAATGTGCGATTTAAAGGCGATTTATAATTTTCTTGATAAAAGAGAGGCTAATTCTTAAATGTATTTTTTGAGCAGTTTAATGATTTTGGAGAAGTGTTGATGGAACTTGTTGAAAATATAAATTTACATGAGCTAATTATTTTTTCTCAAAAAATATCGAGTTTTAGATTATGTGGTTGACATTTTGATAGTTGGATGAAAAGGAAGTGTAGAGTACCAAATCACTTTGTATGCATCTTTTTATTGGGGTGTTGGAATCAGTCTTGACGTAGTAGAAGATTATGTGAAATATGAACAATCTCACAAAGATGAGGAAAACTCACGAGAAATTTTATTCAGCCTATGTTTGAAACCCATTTTTAGAAGAATAGAAATTTTGGAACAGTAATTGATGTGAGAATGTGTGGTGGAAAAGTGATGAATTTTTTTTTTATTTGTGTGTAATATTATTTTATTGGGAGAATGTGTGGTTGAAATGAAGAATGAATGAATGAGAATGAGAAAGAGAAATTAATGGGTGTCAAACGGGTGCTCAATTCAATAAAACTATGGCCTCAAAGGGCTTACAATGCTTTAAATAGTAAATCCCTAGTAAAATTCGAAAAATAAATAATAATAAAAAATATTTTTCCATAAATGGAAAAATTCGAGATAACAATTTAAATTGAAACTCCTAAGATTTAGAATCGTCCTCCAACAAACGAAATACGAATCCTAATATTTTTCCTTCATAATCATGTTCGTGATATGAGAGCTTGATTCCCTATGGAATCCATAAGACTTGAGAAAAGGGAATTGCTGAATAGCCTTTATTGTTAAGAAGACAATGAAGTGATGGGAGTGTGGAACACAATTGGTAATGCTGACCAATATGAAGGAATATATATATTGAGAATAAATTTGACTAGTAAGAACAAGCTAAATAACAAGGAGACTTTTCCTTTCTGTTTAGAGTAAAATGATGTTTTGGCATTGTAAAGTAGGCCTTTCTAGTTTTCCAAATTTAGAAAATGTGTTCCTTTTATCATTTACAAACAAAATCATTATTGCTTCAATGTGAGACTTCTCAATTGCCTAAGCACTACCATCAAACTTCTTTTTTCCCTTTTGCACCCATATATACTAAGTTGTTTTGGTCTCTGAACATTCAATGTTCAAAGACGACAATTCCATGATAATTGTTTTTTTTTTTTTTTTTTAATCCATTGGTTAGTTTCTCGCGTGTAGTTTACAGGCACGTTGGGTAGGGTGAATGAGGAAATATTTGACAATATTATGAAAGAAATTAAGTTAAAATAATACTACCAATACCGTGCTTAAAACATGTACTTACTCAGTTACTCTCTAGTTGGGATTGCTTCGACTGTCCAGGCCTTTTTCTTTTTTGAGGGGTGTGTGTGTGTTGGCCGTTGGGTTTGGAACATGTGGTCTCATTGTTCCATTTCAAATCCTAAAGTAGAAGGAAAAAAGCTACACTAAATCTTCTCCTATTACAATTTCTACCTACTTACTCTATGCTCTCTTTTAAATATTTGTTGCTGACAATCTGAGGTAGTTAAATATGTTGATTTCAAGAAAGAGTTACATTGCTGTTTGACATTCAGTTGTCTCTTACTAATTTACTTCTGTGATGCCACTACTATCTTTACTCTTTAGCTTTTTATTGCTTGTTAAAGATTGCATTTTAGCTCTTCGAATTTGGCATTAACTGGGAATCGTATCTAAGATTACTGGAATGATGGACTAAATCACTTCTTTTTCTAATTAGTCTTACTTTCTCAGTGAATACCTAAAAATCACACGTCCCATACATTATTGCGTATGGCTAAAAAAATCTCCATTACTTGTATGGATAAGACCTATTATAGAGTATATAACTTCGATATCAATTTCTAGTCGCATAGCTTCGTAGTAATTTTGTAAAGTTTTCTTAGGCAATAGCATTATAGTGGTAGATGTGCCAGTTCCATCTGCTAAATCTACCATCAATAGTTAAAATAATAATTCTGTAAAGTTGTAACTTTCCTTATCTTACTCCTCAGAAAACCCTCGTCGGTTGTCATATTTTACTATAAATACATTATGACTGTAACATTGTTTGTCATCCAAGCCAAACACTTTCAACCCATTTATTCTTTTCTTTACATGGCATCAGAGAAAAATTAAGCTTACACTTTTCCTCTACCCTCAGCTTTGAAAGAAACGGCACAAATGAAGCCTTTAACCCGCGTTCTCTCTCACCTGTTTCCTTCAAGCTTGAATGACCCAACTACTTTGGATAATTGGATGTTAATAGTATTTTCTGCCATTTCTAAGAAGCAATTCTTTAATGGGGTTCGTGGATGGTTCAGAACCCGCACCCAACAAGATTTTGCATGACAACACTCCAAATACTGCGTATAGCATTTGGTTCAGGACTATCAGGAGAGACCAAGCTCTTCTTAGCTGTATTTTTCCCTCTATCTCCGAAACATTGGTCTCTAGGGTATGGCTTGGACAGCTCATACAAAGTGTGGAACACTTTTGTTGGGTAGATTTTCTAGCCAATCCCGATCAAGGATCATTTATATAAAGCCTCATTTACAGGCACTTTCACAAGGTAGAAGCACACCATTCATGACTATCTACTGTAAGGTCCAGACCACACACAATATGAGAATCGAAACAAAGCTTTAACTAAACAGTAAAAGAAACTTTAGAAATTAAAGATTGGACACAAGAATTATTTTGGCCTAAGCCCCGGAGGTTCAGTGATCGCTTTTAACACCTACATTCCTCGTTGAGCATCCACAAAAGGAATATGCTCAGATGCACTAATCAGCCACAAAATGGCAACCAAAGTAATAGAGAATTCAAGAAAGAGATATGGAACTTATCTCTCAGTATTACAACAGAAGATAGCCTACGATTCACACAGAAATCACCAAGAACACCTTCGAACACACACTCAGAGGAATCACTAAGAACCTCACAATATTCACACAGAATATTACCAAACGAAGGAAGATCTAACTATTACACTACTTTAAATCAGAGATTTAAAGTGAAACAACCATCAAGAATCAAACCCTATCTCTTTCTTCTCTTTTCTCTTGTTTTCATCCTTAAACATAAAACCCTTAGACGTTTCTAGAGAAAACCCAAAATGAATCGAATGACCCAGCCAAGAGTCTCCAATCACAGTATATAGAGAGTCCAACATCCAACGATCCAAGTTAAGCCACGCGTAATTCATTAGAAGAAAAACGCTTTAGTTAAAAGAAGCGTGCTTCACAAATGCGATTTCTCCAAAATCTGGGAGCAGATAATGGGCCGAGTAAGGAGTCCAACATTCTCCACCTTGCTACCAGATTTTGGACTGTTAGTGCATCCAGGAACATAGATCCTTATTATTTCATTCGCCCAAAGTATTCACTGCAAGATCACAAAGAGTCAACAGAAAGATATTTAAGACAGTTTAAGAATTTGTTTAAAGGAATCACTTTGGTCCCCATATCTGAGAGGTTATGCTGAGTGACAATCTTTATAATGTCTTTTGAAATAACATCTCTAATGAAATGATATTTAACATCAACGTGTTTAGTTCTATCATGAAACATTGGATTCTTACTAAGATGTATAACACTTTGATTATCAGAAAATAAAGCAGTTTCAGTATCAATAAAACCAAGTTCAGATAATAGACCAGTTAACCACATTCCTTCCTTAATAGCATCAGTGGCAAAAATATACTCAGCTTCAGTAGATGACAGAGCAACAATCTTTTGCAATTGAGATTTCCAGCTAGTGACAGTACCACATAGGGTATAAAAATAGGATGAAGTTGATTTCCTATTGTCTCTATCACCAGCAAAATATGAATCGGTATATCATTTTAACAAAATACCATCTTTATTAGATTTAAACACTAAGCCTAAACATGCAGTACCCTTTAGGCACCTTAGTAACCATTTTAAAGCATTCCAGTGATCTTCTCCAGAATTACTCATGAATCTACTTAATATGCTGATACAATGTGCAAGGCTGTCTAGTACAAATCATCAGGTTCATAACAGAACCTATAACATTTGCATAAGGAATTTTAGACATTTTGGCATATTCTTCCTCAGTTTTAGGACAGCATTCAGTAGACAATTTATAATGATTTGCAAGAGGTAAGGTCACATGTTTGCAGTCAAACATATCAATTTTTTTCAAAACTTTAACCACATAATCATGTTAGTTTAAGAACAGCAAATCCATTTCTTTATTTCTAACAATTTGCATGCCTAAAATTTTCCTAACACCACCAAGATCTTTCATGTCAAACTCTGTTTTTAACTTCAGTTTGATATATTCATTTTCATTTTTATCACTGCCGGCAAGCAACATATCATCAACATAAAGGACAAGATATAAAGAATTTTTACCTACACTACCTTTACAGTACTTGCAGGCATCATATTGACTTCTTTTGAAGTCCAATTTTAGCACAAATGCATCAAATCTTTTGTATCATTGTCTGGGTGCTTGTTTAAGCCCATACAATGATTTTTTCAACAAACAAACAATTTTCTCTGGATTACCCTTTTCATAACCCATAGGCTGCCTCATGTAAATAGTTTCATCAAGTTCACCATACAAGAAAGCAGTTTTAACATCAAGTTGATCAAGTTCCTATTTAAAATGAGCAACAAGGGCAAGCAAACATCTAATGGTAGTATATTTAACTACAGGAGAGAAAAATTTCAGTGTAGTCTATACCCTCCTTTTGTGTGAAGCATTTGGCTACCAATCTAGTTTTAAATCTTATTTTATCATTTCCACATTCACCATGCTTGATTTTGTAAATCCATTTACAATCTATAATTTTCTACCCTTCAGGTTTATCAACCAGATCCCATGTTTCATTTTTCAACAAAGAACCCATTTCGTCTTCCATAGTAGCTTTCCAATTTTTACTTTCCTTACATGTTATAACATCATCATATGTGTTTGGTTCATTTTCAAATTGTTCTTGAAAAGTAAACAAGGAAACAAAATTTTCATTATCAAATCTTGTGAAAGGTCTGATGAGTCTTCTCTCTATCTCTTGTAAGTTGATACTCATCAAGACGTAAAGGAGAAGGACCAGAATGGTCAAGATCTTCAGGTTGATCAGAATCAGTTTCAGGTGTAGTAGCAACATTTTGCTCAAGATTTTCAATAACAGGTTCAGAATTATCTAGGCTATAACTAGATGACTCCACCTCAATTTGCACATCCTTTTCAGTTAGTTTCTTATCTTTTCCTTCAAGAAAAAGGCATCAATGATTCATTAAAAATGACATCTTTTCTAATTATCACTTTAAACCCTTTTTCAGATTTGATCCAGAGTCTGTACCCTTTAACATGATCATCATATCCCAAAAACACACATTTCAGAGATCTAGGTTCAAGTTTCCCAATGTTCTGGTGTGCATATGCAGCACACCCAAAGACCTTCAAGTAAGAATAGTTCACAGAACAATTAGACCAAACAGCTTCAGGAATAGCAAAATTTAAGGTACTTGTAGGACTTCTATTAATCAAATAGGCTACAGTTTTAACTGCTTCACCCCAAAACATTTTTGGTAAACCAGAACTTAACAATATACATCTAACTTTATTTAATAAAGTTCTATTTATTCTTTCAGCCATACCATTTTGTTGTGGAGTATATGTAACTGTTCTGTGTCTAACAATACCATGTTCTTTACAAAAACTGTTGAATTCAAAGTTACAAAATTCTAATTCATTATCATCTCTCAAGATTTTTATTTTCAAATCAGTTTGATTTTCTACCTGAGTTTTCCATTCCTTGAAAACAAAAAAAGTCTCATCTTTAGATTTTAACAAAAACATCCAAATTTTCCTTGAGAAATCATCAATGATGAGCAAGTAATATTTGAAGCCAGATAGAGTAGACACAGAAACAGGAGCCCATAAGTCAGCATGCAAGTACTCAAGTCTTTGCTTAGATTTATATGTTCTAGTAGGAAAAGGAAGTTTTACTTGTTTCCCAATAATGCATTGTTCACAAGAATCAAAATCACCAATGTTCAGTTTTCCAAAAACACCTTTAGTTTTCAGAAAATTCAAACCTTTTTTTCCAATATGACGAAGTCTTTCATGCCACATTTTAGCCAAAGTAAAGTTTTCAGAAATTGCAGCAGCAGTCAAACCCAACAAAGGTTTAGCTTTCAAATAGTATAAACCATGTCTCTTAGGGGAAGAAATGATTAAGTCGTTTCCCTTAAGAATGTTGATATATCATTTCCCCATATTAATGTTAAACTCCATTTCATCTAACATACCCAAGGACACTAAGTTCCTTTTCAAATCGGGGACAAATCTAGTTTCTTTTAATATCAAAACATTTCCATTTTCTAAAAGCAGTTTTACAGTCCCAATTCCACTTATTTTACAGGCATTGTTATTTTTCATTATAACTTGCCCTCCTTTTGTATTAATAAAATCAACAAAACAATTTTTGTTTGGGCACATATGAAAAGAACACCCTGAGTCAAGTATCCATTCATCACTCAATCTCTTTCCAACACTGACAAGGACCAAGCCATTTTCATTCTTGGTTTTACTATAGGCAAGGGCATTATTTCCTTCTTCAAAAACTTTATCTTTTGAATCATTTTTCTTTTTAAAACAGTCTTTCGCAAAATGACCAATTTTACCACAATAGTAACACCTTTTGCCCCTAGCATTGCTTTTGGTCTTATTCCTTTCTATCCACCTTTTATTATCTTTAGAAAACTTAGGATGATTATCAGATTTACCAAAACAATTTCCTCTTGATAACAAACTCACTCCAGTGTGACTGATACTTGACTCTGCCTTCATTTCTTGTGCCTTATTTCTCAAAGCATTGATTATAACATCAGTACTTAGTTCAGTTCTTCCATATTCTAAGGCAACCTTAATGTTCTTGTATCTATCACTAATGGAGTTTAACAGAACCACAGCCAATAGATCTTTTGAAAGTTTTTAATCACAATTGGCCAGGTCTTGGGTAAGTTGAGTAAATCTGTTCAAGTTTTCCTCCAAATCAACAGAAGGATCCATTTTAAAAGAAAAGAATTGTTTTAAAAGAAAACACTTGTTGGGAATAGTTTTAGTCACATATGTGGCATGAAGCTTAGTCCACAACTCAGCTGCAGTTTTAGTTTCACCTACACTTCTTATCACATTTTCAATCAGATATAAGAAAATAGTACTCCAAGCAACTTCTTCAAGTTCAGTTTTCTTAGCAGGATTAATATCAGCAGGACAAGTATCATCAATAGCTTTAACACATCTCATTTGCATCAAGATAGCTTTCATTTTCTGACTCCACATGTTAAAATCAATTTTTCCATCAAATTGACTAACTTCAAACTTAGCTTAAGAAAACAAATCAGGCACTCAATCAGATAACACAACACAGAGTGCAAAGAAAATAGGTAATCAGAGTAATCACGGGTAGCCAATCACAATAGTACACAAAATACAACAAGATTTACAAATAGTAGCTATCAGTCAGAATAAGCAATCCAAGATTTTAAGATGATTTACAATAATAGAGATCACATGCAATGTTTCAGGGATCACTCCATCAAGATTCTACAAGAACCACCCAAACTTGATTTATCTCAGATTCTAGGAGCCTCAAAGGAGCTCCGGGACAAAGATTAGTCTCAAGGGGGTTTCAACGGTGTACGAAAAATCAAGGTTATGATCAAGAAACCCTAATTTAAAGTAAACAGTTTAAATTTAGAAGATCTCACCAAGCGAGTTTATATTAAACTGATCATTTGTAATGTTCTCAAGAGCAGATTCAAAAACCTTCAAGATTTGAAGTGAATCTGCCTCCTTCTCATGAGATCCAGGCAACTTGTCCCTTCAGTCCAGGCTCTGATACCACTGTAAGGTCCAGACCATACACAATATGAGAATCGAAACAAAGCTTTAACTAAACAGTAAAAGAAACTACATAAATTAAAGACTGAACACAAGAATTATTTTAGCCTAAGCCCCGGAGGTTCGGTGATCGCTTTTAACACCTACATCCCCCGTTGAGCATCCACAAAAGGAATATACTCAGATGCACTAATCAGCCACAAAATGACAACCAAAGTTACAGAGAATTCAAGAAAGAGATATGGAACTTATCTCCTAGTATTACAACAGAAGATAGCCCACGATTCATACAGAAATCACCAAAAACACCTTCGAACACACACTTAGAGGAATCACTAAGAACCTCACAATATTCACATAGAATATTACCAAATGAGGGAATATCTAACTATTACACTACTTTAAATCAGAGATTTAAAGTAAAACAACCATCAAGAATCAAACCCTATCTCTTTCTTCTCTTTTCTCTCGTTTTCTTCTTTAGATAGAAAACCCTAGACGTTTCTAGAGAAAACCCAAAATGAATCAAATGACCCAGCCAAGCGTCTCCAGTTACAGTATATGAGAGTCCAGCATCCAACGGTCCAAGTTAAGCCACGTGTAATTCATTAGAAGAAAAATGCTTCAGTTAAAAGAAGCGTGCTTCACAAATGTGATTTCTCCAAAATGCTGGGAGCAGATAATAGGCCGGGTAAGAAGTCCAACATCTTCAAACTGTCAAGCTCCTGCTAATCAATTCGCTGCGGTGGGTAGATTACCAAGATTTAATCTCCTTTGTCATTGGTGGTCTACAACATGAGTTCAATCCCTTCGTTATTTCGTAAAATTTCGCGTCACGAGACAGATTTAATCATTGAGGACTTCAATGCTAAGCTCTTGAGTTATGAAGCATTGATATATTCATAGCGTGCGAATTTGTCCTTTATTGATAATAAGAAGAATGTTGATACCAATTCCACCTACAATTGAACAAATCAAGAATGTGAGTTATGGAATTAACTTAAACAATAAAGGGAATCAAAATGAAGAAGAAAACTAAATTTGAAAAATGATGAATAATGAATTCCCCCCTTTTAATTAGGCTCAAAAAGTCAATCTAACACCACAAAGGCAACACCAATTTAGAGACTTTTGCAGTTATAGAGGCACACAAAGGCACAAAGGAAATGGCAGAGAAAATGGCACACAAAGGAAGGAAGAAGAGGGCAAAAGCTGGGTCTCAATTGGTGTGTATAAAAATCCATTTTCACATTATCTCCAAAATTGAGTATTGAGCATCTAACCAAATGGGCTGATTTTCTCTAAATACCCAACATGATTGTGCTACATTAATTGTGGTGTGGATTTATTAAATTCTTCAATTCTTGGCTTATAGCCTATGAAGAAAAACGGGCTTCGATTTTTCATGATTGCCTAGGGGTTATTTGGGCATCATTAAAATACCCAACAATCTACACCTTCATACCAAATCAACCTGCAAGCCAGATAAGATAAGAAATAGCTTAAGGAAAGAAACTTACAAGTTTGTACCGATGTTTAGAAGATCAAGACAACTTCTAAACTTTACCAATGAGAGCATCTTAGTTCCCATGTTTGCAGGATTATATTCTGAAAGGACTTTCTCAAGTTTTATCAGTTCTTGAGAAATCATATCTCTAATGAAATGCAATGTAATATCTATATGTTTAGTACGTTCATGAAAGATAAGATTTTTGCATAGATGAATAGCAGATTGACTATCAGAATATATTGTCACATTGTCATAAAAAAAACACCAAGTTCATTTAATACGCCTTTAAACCACAAAGATTCTTTAAAGGTTTCAGTAACAACAATATATTCAGATTTAGTAATGGATAACGCAACAACATGTTGAAGTTGTGATTTCCAGCTAGTACATAAATTACACAAAGTAAACACGTAGAAAGACATAGATTTCATATTATCTCTATCTCCAACATAATTAGCATCAGTAAAACCTTTCAATTTTATTCATTTAGTACTAAACTTATATATTAAGCTAGCACTGCATGTTCCTTTCAAATATCTAAACAACCATTTTAAAGCTTTCCAATGTTTTGGACCAAGATTGGACATATACTTGCTAAGTGTACTAACAGCAAAGGCTAAGTCAGGTCTAGTACACACCCTTAGATACATCAGAGAACCAATGGCCTGATTACCTTTACATTGTTACAAGTTCTCCATTCGATTGATCAAGGTAACCTTAAACCCTAGATAGGTGATTGACACATTTGGGACATGAGGCATGAAGTAACTTGATCACAATGCGATAAGATAAGGTTTATATGACGTTATAAACATTGAGGTGCAAATCGTGGAAATCAGTCGAGAATTGGGTCTTTTGGGTAAGTAATGAGTGGACATTTAAGGAATTAACTCTATAAAATATTTTGGGATCTTAGGGCAAGTAAATTGGATTGTAAACACATTAAATGAATGAACATTTGGACACTTTCTCATTAATTACTTGAATCTATTACATGCTTTGTGATATCTATTCCCATCTTCTTGTTACAAAGTTTGAAATTTCAATTTGACTTTTGCTACTTTTACAGGTGGGAAAAATCTGTTGCAAAATTTTCTAGTTAGTTCCTCACATGTAATACTTCCATGGGTTCAGCATCTAACCATTCTAATGCAACATCTCGCAATGTATAGTGAAATAAAATCAGCTTGATCGCGTGTTCAATAACACCTGGAATAAAAATTCTTACAATTTCTAAGGAATCTGGAGATGTGTTCAAATTTTGTGCTCCTGGTCAAGTTGATCCAATATGTTGTTGATCCAATTTGTTCTTATCTGAAAGTCCCCTTAATTTATTTCCACTTGCTCATGTTGCTGATCCAGTGGTGTCGCTACTCTCTCGGCAACTTGTTCAATTTTTTGTATAGGTATGGATATTTTGATCGTCAGTCATTTGATGACGTTGTTTTTGTTTGTATTCTTTGTGTCTTCATCTGACAATATGTTCTATCTCCGGATTAAACAGTTCGAGATCGTCACATTGGATACGGAGTATGCAATGAACACATTTTATCTACTAATAAAAAGATTAAATAAAAAATCGAATAACAATTAAAAATAAATTAAATTAAGACTAAAAGTAAATAATCACCAACAACTGCGTCAAAAACTTGTTGTATTTTTCTATCGTAGGTATATGACATCATAATAAATAATATAGTGGACCTTTGAGTCCGAAATAACATTTCTACAAGAACTATACTTTAAAACTGAATTAGATTTTTCTAACTCCTATTTGATTAAATCAAACAAAGAATCATATGTTGTTATAAATTTTTAATCTAAAAGTTAAAGAGTAATTAAAATGCACACAAATATTGATTGAGAATTCAAATAATGAACGGATATTAGGGCTAAACAATTTCACATATTGATCACCTTGAAATCTTAATTCAAGATTCAAGAGTCTAATATAGTGTATTGAATTTGTCCTTCTCGAGTTCTCATTGAGTCTATCTAATTAATTCAATCTCATATCTCTATAATGAAATATTGGTTCTAAACATTCATATGATGTTCGCAATATTTAGTATATATATCTTTACATGTTATACTAATATACAGAATTTTATTATATGGTCTAAATCTCAAAATCACATCTCGATTCGTAAAAGAAGCACAAAATAATTAAATTAGTGATCAAGTAATTTTATGTATTAAAATCATAGCAAAATCAATACATGTATGATAAAATAACAAAAATCTTGAATGAAAGACATAAAAGGTCTCAAGTAGATTATATTGTTCAATTTAGCTACTCATAATAAATGAAGATGAAAAACAAGAAGTTTTTTATTTAATACATCATCGGATTTTGAATATAGATGTAGAAAATAAATAAATCTTGTACCAACATGTTCTTCATTTGCCAATCAATGCTTCAAAATGTGAATATCTTGATGTTTTCGTCCCTTGAATTGTGTTCTTTAGTCTCTTGTTGTATTATCTTTCTTTCAATGTGTAGCCTCCTCAAAAGTGCCGAGTAACATCCTTTTATACTCATCTCTACGTTGTATGAATATAGGGTTTCTTGTGGGCTCAAAAGTTGGCAAAAAAAAGGATCTTGGTGTCTACAGGCAGCGTGGCGCCAGTGTCGCATCTAAATGCATAATAGCGCCACAGCACCTGATGTGTGGCGTCACAACTCTATTCCCTTTAGCTTTTGTTGTGCCTCAGCGCCAGCGCCACACCCCTGATGTCTTTTACATTGTGGTGCCTCGGCGCCACTCTTCTTTCCTTGATCTTTTGATTTGACTATTTCGCCCTTTTTGTTACCATGCCCATGGCCTTGTCTATTTTCTTTCCCTGATTTGCGCTGTCTCACCACTACTACAAAATAACACTAATAAACACATTAAAAATGTTCACTACTGATAATTTTTAGCTCATAACTAAGTTAAAAAAGGAGTAAAACTCATGAGTAAAATACGCTCATCAGGTAACGTGAAACTGATCCCAAATATCACTGTTTCGAAGATCTAGTAGTGAGCTTTCGCGACAAGTTTTTTTATTTTTTAATAATGATTTTGCAATTTTTTCCCATGATGGTCAAAAAGTTGTCGTCTATGTGGCATCAGTCTTTGCTTTGATAAAAATCATTGTCTATTTCCACCTTCTACATCGGCTTTTCACAAACCAGTGGAGACCATTGTTTATGTTGCAAGATTTTCAAATGACAACATTTCTTAATTTGTTCTTTGAAGTGTCGTCTTTCCACGGTTTTCTTGTAATGACCTAGAGTGTTATGGATTTCCACGAGTTGATTGTTCTGAAAAGTGAACATGTTTTGCCTTAGCATATTCTGAAAACTAAAACTTCTAGCCTCTCCATCCTTTATATAAGACATTTCTACGATTTCTAAGAGGTGAAAGGAGAAATTCACAAAAATTAAAGGTATAACAGGAAAAGTATGGCGGATTTGGGTTCAACCTCTACCTGATTATTGTGACCTAAAAGAAAATGGGGCATATGCATAAAATTATGCATATGTGTTGGTGGATTTGAAGATATAAATTGAATTGACTTGTTGATGTCCATTAGGTTTTTGTCTTTTTGTCTATTAGCATATTAGTAAGAATAAGAATAAGAAAAGGTACATCTGAGACATATATATATATATATATATATATATATATATATGGCATAATTGAGCCTAACATGTTCTTCAACGCCTTAAACTAACAATTTCATAAGAATGTATTGCAGCAGAAAAGCATAAGAAATAGGTTCACACTTACACATATCTGTCGACTCAATTGCATAGAAGGACAATCAATTTCATACGAATGTACTTCAGCACAAACATAGATATCAAATTTATAGCAGCATGTTCACGTTTGAAAATTGTATTAAACAAATCATCAAACAGAAGGATTACATCTTAGAGTGCGTGTTGAATATAGTTGACATTCTTACTTTCATATTTCTTCTTTTAGTAGGTTAGATATTTTGTATCTTAAGTCTTAAGTTTAAGTATTCAATTTGATAACTTAATCTTTGTAAAAGTTATCTTAGATCTTTTTCATAGACGGTTTGTTGGATTAAGAGGTGGAAAAAGAATCTTTGTAATCTATAAATACTCAATATGTATTGGAATGAAAAATAGCTTCAATCTTCTTTCTGAAAAACAAAGCAAAAACAAGGTATTAGGTAGAAAAACAGAGTATGACAGTAGCAATCCCAGTAAGTGTTTAAGCATTTACGGTGAGAAGAGTGCAAATACAGTAAATTCAGAGGAAAACCGGTAAACACTCTATTTTACATTAAAACGGAATTTCCTTTGGGAAATACGGTAAGTGCTTTGTATATCCGGTAAGCCAAGTATATTCAGTGAGTTGAAGTAAACAATTAGGATTGTTAAATCCGATTATCAAATTATAAATCAGGTGAGTTCCACTATTTGATTCATAAACTTCAATAGTGCGTAATAATACTCAATCCTTTTAAGATGAATATACCTAATTTTATGTCTTTGTCGCAAATATATATGGGCGTTATGATTTTTCATAATAATTACTATTAGGTAAAAGTATAAGATTAACTGTGGAAAACACATATCATCTTTTTAAACAACCCAGCAATTGTGAAATTGCAAGTTGTTCGTGTACTCTTGAATGCATTAAGTTATTACTCACCCTTAGCTAAATTATTTGTCAACACTCAATGGGCTAGCTAGAATATTCATTCAGGAAAATATTAATTTTCTTGACACCTAAGGTATTTTATGCCCGAACTTATTCACCGTAAATTTTAATTTACGATTGATTTTAATTTTGAAGTGGTTGATGAGTTAACTTTTAGTTTCAATTTTGCCCAAACCAAAATCTCCAGAACTAAGTCCAACGCTTTCCCCGTGACCTATTCCATGCATCCAATCTCTGTGAGTCCTCTTTGCAATCCATCTCTCAAAACCCCTTATTCCTCCAAGACAAGACCTATTGTTGTAGTTCGTAAACACTCAATCCATTTATCAGTTTGTATGGACATTCATGTCATGATTATAAAGTTATTTAATTTATGATTTGTTCTAGTCAAAGACAACATTCCATCAAACTATGTTAATCATTAATTGTTGCATCAATAGTTCACCATTTTATTTGTATCATATTGTTGACGACATAAAAATACAGCCCAATTAAATGGCCCAAGAAGTGAGAAGGTCCATGTAAAAGGCCCAAGATAGAGCTGTGCAATAGAGGCTCATCATCGCCCAAGCCTATAAGACGCCCAAACGCTGGGAGAGTACAGCATTTTATTGATACCCAGGGCGACGTCATTATTATCGCCCAGAATTTGGAACTCCCAGAATCTGGACGTCTAGAATTTGGATACATGGATACTTTCAAGTAACGGTTACCAAGGTAGTTAAAAGGCATTCCCATCATGTCCCACGATCCAGGAAACCCCAGTTATCAACAGTTCAAAAGTGGAGACGACGTCAGTTAGAAACGAAAGTTCTATGACAAGTCAGCTATGATGAAAAACATGGATAGTTATAGGACGACTAGCAGTTGCGGACGGTTCTACTACAACTATCCGAAGAGTATAAAAACGAGGAGAAGGCATAGAGAAAAGCCCCCCAAATCAAAAACTCTCGAATTTCATCGCATTTAACCTTCAATTGTTATGTGTGCTTGCGCCCCTTGGAGGTATTTCATTTTCTCACCCATTGTAAATCTTCAATAAAACACCCCTTTTTGGGACTTTGTTCCAAGAGATTTGTTCCTTACACAATCATCTAAGTTTTCTTTAATTGTTAGCGATGCCCGATTTTTCGTGCGAAACAATTTGGCATGCCCAATGGGACAGTTTGGTGTTGAAGATACGAAAAGTGAAAGCAATATGTCTCATAAAAACTCTGATAAAGAGCCAGGGACTGGTCGAGTTTGTGATTGAACGATATGAGGAGCATCAAAACTCTCTAGGAGAACAGATGGGCAAAGTCAAAGTCATTACGAACCAATGATAGAATTGAGTCCTCGAACCATGCGCGCATTGTTAAATGAACTCACACAAGACGTCATCGAACAGGTAAACTTACGAAATGTTCATAAAATGGAAAGGTTTATCCAAAGTGGAAATGGACATTATGATAACATGGCCAAACAATTTGAATGAAGTCATGAATAAATTAGTAGGTCAAATGTGCAGCCAGTTATGCCAAATATAGAGAATTATATCCAATCTAGAACAATTGTAGGTCATAATTCCCCGATCCTAAGTCCCAATCAAGGAGTATAGCCACCATTCGGACCATCTACCTCAAACCATGAGAGTGGCAGGATTACTAAATTGAATGCGGGTAATGGAACACCGAATTTGGGGGGTCAATAGACAGAACACCATGCGAGCTAATGATGGTGGGAACACCCAGATTAATGCTAACAATGGTTTAGGTAATGGCATTCCTGTCGTAAACCAAGTACCAAACGTTAGGCCACAAGTGATCCCACCAATGAATCAACATATAGGAGTCACATATGATCCTAACGTTATGTTGAGGAATCAAATTACAGAAATAGTACAAGATCAAATGGCTTTTGGAATGCGACCATTTACCAGGCCGACTTATACTAAGCCATATCCTAATTGGGTAAACCAAGCGTATCCATGGCCCAGAGGGTATAAAGTGCCAAAATTCTCATTATTTACTAGTATGGGAGAAGTTTCTACCTTAGAACATGTAGGGCGATTCATATTCAGTGTGGTGAGGTAACTGATTATCATAAGATTAGATTATTCCCTAGTTCATTAACAGGGGTAGCTTTTTCATGGTTCATTAACTTGCTAGCAAATTTTGTTCAAACATGGTAACAATTAGAACAATTGTTCCACGCCCGATTTTACAAAACTGAGTCTGAGGTTACCTTGGCCGATTTGGCGAACTTACGTCAATTGCCAAATAAATGGGCGGAAAGCTTTCTCCATAGGTTTAAGATAGCCAGAAGTAAGTGTTTCGTGCCTTTGCTTGAAAAAGAATTTGTTAGAATCGCTCAAAGTTGTTTAAGTTTTGATTTGAAAAAGAAATTCCAAGATAGGGAACTTCATGACCTCTTCCGGTTAAGTGCTAATGTGATTAGGTATGAACGCCTAGTAAGAGAAGAAAAATAGATGAAAAACTCTAGCAAATGAACTTATTACAAAGACCCAAACTTTGATGTTCATGTAGTTGGTAATGAACAGTATGATCAAGCTGAGATATGTTTGGCCGAATTGGTTAAATGAGAAGTATATGCTTGTCCTATAATGGCCAAACCTAAAATGATAGAAAAAATGAGCCTATAAAGGAGGAAAACAAAAAGGCTATGGTATTCTCATTTGACGTGACCAAGGCCGACCTTATATTTGACAAATTATATAAGGATAAACAAATCAAACTGAGCGATAAATACAAGTTGCCAAACTCTGAACAAATGAAGGGTAGAAAATATTGTAAATAGTACAATGCATGGTCACACATGACTAATAATTGTTTGGTTTTTCGTCATGAATTACAGGATGTCATTGAGCCAAGGCGAATTATGTTCGAAACTAAGAAGAAGATGGCAATGGATGAGAACCCTTTCCCACAGCCACTTGGGGTGAATAAGGTGACGTCTGGCCTCAAAGCCAGTTTGCCAAAGTTCAAATTAGTCATAGACGACGGAGAAGAAGATTATATGCCACATCCCAGTGTCTTTGAATAAATCACAAGAAAAGAATCTAGAAAGGACAAAAATGTGTTATACAATAGGTGTAATAGATATATAAAGGACGATGTGGATATATCAGAAAGGCGGCCATATCTCCACAATACCAACACTACTCCAAACTTCCAATCTAGTGGAAGACAGAATATGCCATTCTATGAGAAACCGTCCTTTGAGAGGCAATTTAGGTCGATAAACAGTGGGAGAACATTTAGGCCATATCTTTGCCAACCGAATGTATGGCACTCATTCCAGTACAATGCAAAGAAGGTCGTACCCTTCAATGAAATGACCAGAACGCAGCAAAAGCATTTCCAACGTAACTATGGACGAATGATGAGGCAACAGCAGAGATCATCACATCCTAAAGCATCTAAATGGTTTAAGGTGGCTGACTAGAAAAACCCCAAGGGTAACAAAGAGGCTAGCCTGGACGAATCAGTGGAAGAACTGCCAGAAAGTTCCTCTGGAAGATCGAAGTTTGAACGAGAAAGGAAACTTGAAGATGAAGAGGACCCAGGTCAATCCCTTACCATCCAATTTGGTACCTTACCTCATGTTGTGGCTAACAATTATTTATTAGCCAACAAGATCAAAAGTAAGCATAATGAAGATAAGGAAAAAGAAGCAAATGAGGAAGATGCATGCGTGCTGGAGTGTGAAGAAGGTCAAACATCTCGGGCAGTACACAGTGAAGAAGAGGACGATGGCATGATAGATATGGAAGAAGAAATCGATTTGGAAGCGGAAAGAAAAAGAAGAGGAGTATCGCGCAACACATTGTTAAAACAGTTGCACCAGAAAGGGGTCGGCGAGGTTGATCTACTGGGTGAACCATCTGGGCATTCCTTTAACTTTTACGTATTATATGGAACGCCAAAAAGGAAGATGAGAGCACCTCGGGCTGTGAAATATAGGTCACCTCCAAGAATCATGCCTCCTCCTACTGGTTAGGTAACTGGATGAAAAGTGTTAGAAGAAGGCAAGAAAGGTGTCAGTAAAACAAAAAGCTAGGAGAAAGTATTGCACGTGAACTTGTCGCACGAAAACAAATCAACAGATGATAAACAGGAAGTAGAAATAGGTACAGGTGAGAAAGTTATCTTCAAGAGACTAGATATGAAGCTGACCAAGCATTTGAGGCCATTGTATGTGAAGGCCCTGGTTAATAGGATACCAGTAGCGAAAGTGCTCATTGATAATGGAGCAGCCATTAACACCATCCCATTTAGGATGATGAGGAAATTCGCAAAGGCAGACATTGACATGATCCCAATAGATGTTGTCCTTACTAGCTTTAACGGAGGAGCAACTTCAGCCGAAAGAGTCGTACCCTTAGATGTAACCATTGGAACAACTACTAGGACCACAGTCTTCTTCGTAATAGATGGTCCTACCAGTTACAATATGTTGCTAGGAAGAGATTGGATTCATAGAAGTCATTGCATACCTTCCTTACTTCATCAATGTCTGGTTTTCTGGAATGATAAAGGCCAAGCGGAAGTGGTACAAGTAGACCACAGACCTTTCGTTGCATATACGAAGGAAATTATGGACCTATAAGAATAGTCTAAGATAGAGAAGAGACCCAAGTCATTGCATAGAGTGAAGAACCATTTTCGATAGATGCACTTACTGAAATCTTCAATCAAATGAGGCCAAACATAGTGGCCCTTGAGGAGCCAGTAATTGGCAAAAAGATAACCAAAGAAGCTGAATGAATTGTCATTGGTAAAAGGATATGGCCGATATCTAGGCTTTTAAAGCCAAATTGATGGCTTTTAATAAAAAGTATAAGGAAAGAACAAAAGAGGAAGAAGCAATGGAGATAATAAGGAACAAAATAGCAGTGTTCGAGTTGGAGCAAAATATTGACAGAGAAGTCAACAAGGTGGATTGTTTGGAGGAGGAACCATCTTTAAAGAATTTAGACGAGGAGATGATTGGAATTGTAAAGCCCAGACATGCTCAAGCACATGATCCTTTGGTAAAGCTAAACATTGGCGACGAAGTAGAAGATCGTCCAACGTTCGTAAGCCAGATGTTCGATCAGGATGTAAGTACCAAGTTAATAGCTTTATTAAAAGAATATAAAGATTGTTTTGCTTGGGAATATGAACACATGTCTGGTTTAGATAGGAGTCGGTTGAACATAGGTTACCAACTAAGCTAAACTTTAAACCTTATAAACAACCTCCTAGGTGTTTCGCCCCTAATGTATTGCCAGAAGTAAAGAAAGAAATAGAATGATTGTTAAAAGCAAGTTTTATTAGAATGGCCAGGTATGTTGAATGGTTGTCTAACATCATGCCCATGTTAAAAAGAATGGCAAAATCAGGGTGTGTATAGATTTCATGAACCTAAACTTAGCAATACCCAAAGATGAGTATCAAATGCCTACGATAGATTCATTAGTAGACTCAACTACCGAGCATGTTATGTATTCATTTATGGATGGATACTTAGGTTATTACCAATTCTACATAGCTGAGGAGGATATACATAAAACTGCCTTTAGGTATCATGGGTCTTTAGGATGCTTCGAGTGGATAGTTATGCCCTTTGGCCTAAAGAATGCAAGGGCAACTTACTAAAGAGCAGTGAACTTGATTTTCATGATATGATAGGCCAATTTGTCGAAGTATATGTAGATGATATAGTGGTCAAATCTGTTAAAGAGGAAGATCATTTTAAACAACTAAGACGCTCATTTGAGGGCATGAGGCAACACAAATTAAGGTAAAATCCTTTAAAATGTACATTTGGTGTGAATGCAGGAAATTTCCTTAGATTTTTAGTGCACAAAAGAGGGATCGAACTCGATAAAAACAAAGCAAAGGCCATTCTAGAGGTTAAACCACCTAGTAACAAAAAAGAATTGCAAAGGTTCTTAGGCCAAATAAATTTCTTAAGAGGTTTCATTTCTAACTGTGCAGGACGAACAAAAGCTTTTTCGCTTCTTTTAAAGCTGAAAAAACAGGACGAATTCGTCTAGAAGGAAGAACATCAAAAGACTTTTGATAGCCTGAAGTCATATTTGTCAAGTCCTCCATGTTGGTATAACCTATTCAAGGACGGCCAATGAAGGTGTACGTATCGACGGAACAAGAATCAATAGTCAGGATGGTCGCACAAGAAGACCAGTTTGGCGAAGAGAGAGCTATTTATTATTTGAGTAGACAGTTAACAAAATGTGAATGTAATTATTCTGTCATTGAAAAGTTATGTTTGGCTTTGTACTTCACATGTATAAAACTGAGGGCCTATTTACGGCATGTGAATGTTTACTTAATTTCTAATATTAATCTAGTAAAGTATATGTTTTCTCGCCTCATTTTACATCAAAGGATGGGCCTTTGGACTTTGGCTCTATCGGAATTCGAAATACAACACATACCACAAAAGACAGTTAAAAATCAAGCATTGGCTAACTTCTTGGCTGATCATCCATGCTTTGATATGCCCAAAGAAGTTAAAATAGAAGTGAATTAATTCGAGCTAAGACCTTGGGTGTTATACTATGATGGGTCAAAAACTTCTATGGGTGTAGGGGTAGGAATCATTTTAATAAATCCTTTATGGGTTTATTATAAATTCACCTTTACATTGGATAGAATGTACACCAATAATCAGGTTGAGTATGAAGCTCTGATTGTAGGATTGGAATTGTTACTGGAATTAGGAGTAAAGAATGTAATCGTTAGAGGCGATTCCCAATTGGTAATTTACCAATTAATTGGTGATTTTAAATACCAAAGTGACTATGTCATAAATCAGTATGAAATTGCCCAAGAGTTATTAGAGGAATTTGATCAAGTGATGTGAGTAGGATGTATAATGACTAGGCAAACGAGCTAGCCCAAATGGCTTTGGGTTACTCAAAGGTACTAAATGTAGAATCTACTTGCGAGTATGGGGTAATCTTGCCTATAGCACAAAGGAGGACGAGAAAGATCAACATTCATTACATAGAAGATGGGGAGGCAATAGATTGGAGGCAAGAAATAAGAATGTTTTTAAAAGAACCCAACAAAGAAGAAAGCAGGAAAATGAAATTACGCTCATTGAATTACGCACTAATAGATGATGAACTATTCAAGAAATGTCCAGATGGTGTGTTGCTGAAATGTGTAAGTCTGTAAGAAGCCAAAGTAATCATGGTTGAAGTACATGAAGGGATATGTGGAGCCCATCAGGCTAGCCAAAGAATAAGGTGGTTGATCATTAGGAGTAGATATTTTTGGCCCAATATAGGAGAATTATGCATCCAGTACGCAAAGAGTTGTCTAGCATGCCAAAGACATGGCCCAATAAAGAGAGCGCTAGCAAGAGAAATGACACCTATTATTAAGCCTTGGCCGTTTAAAAGATGGAGATAGATCTGATAGGGAAGATTTATCCTCCATCAGCCAAGTAACATACATTCATAATAGTTGCAACAGATTTTTTCACTAAGTGGATGGAAGCTATACCTTTAAAGGAGATCTCGCAGAGAAACGTTATAGACTTTATTCGTGATCATATCATCTACAGATTTGGGATACTGCAAACTTTAATGATAGATCACGAACTTCTTTAAATGGAGATCAAGTGAAAAAGTTCTTAAGCAATTTGGAGTCAAACTAGTAAACTCCACCCCTTGTTACGCTCAATCAAACAGACAGGTAGAATCTTCCAATAAGATTCTGAAAAATATCATAAGAAAGATGATAGATGAAAACGCTAGAAGTTGGCACGAATGTTTAAATAAAGCTCTGTAGGCCTATAGGACGTCACTACGCTCAAGTACCCAGGTAACTCCTTTCAACTAACATATGCACAAGAAGCAGTATTGCCTATGGAAATCAATTTACATTCTATTAGAGTAAGTTTGCAAAATAATCTAAATGATGGTGATTATGCAGAATCATTAAACCAAAGTCTGTTAGAGTTGGACGAGTTGAGATTGGATGTCCTAGATAGACTGCAAGTCCAAAAACGAAAGATAGCTAGGTTTTATAACAAAAAAGTCGTAGCCTTTAGCTTGAACGATTTGGTATGGAAAACCATACTCCCTTTGGATAATAAAGATCTGAAGTATAGCAAGTGGTCACCCAATTGCGAGGGGCCATATAGGGTAAAAAATGTATTGCCTAATGGAGCTTACCACTTGGAGAATTCAGACAGTACGAGGCACGTAAGATTCATTAATGGTAAGTACTAAAAAAGTATATTCCTTCCATATGGAAAGGTGAACAAGTATAGGCACACACCATAAAAGTTAAGTGGATGATTACATTCAAGTAAATAAGAGCGAAATACGTTCGAATAAGATCTCTTATTATCAAATGTTTCTTAAATCAAAAGAGACGAGAATGGGCGAAAATATTACATGAGCCGCAGTTCAGAGTAGGCTATTATTCTTCTCTTATTAACTATAATAGGAAAAGGTAAACTAGTCTTCGTCGCACTCCTAGACGTGCTTCTATAATGTTTCTTACAAATTCAAAGAGACAAAATAGTGAAAATACAATTAGCCGCAACTGAAAGCAGGCTATAATCGTTCTTCCTGTCAATTGCAATAGAAAGAGAGAAACCAGCCATCCTCACCTTCCTAAATGCATTACTGTAGAGACATGCAGAGAGGCTAAGAAACACTCGCAACAAGCAATTGAGGTCAAAAAACATCATCAACAGGCCATTATCTTCGCATCCAGATCTCCCACTGGAAAATATAAATGGAAAAGGCGCTGAGAAGACATTCATTGACCCTAGAACATTTTCTATACCTCCCACACCAAAGAGCGTATTAACAACAAATAGAAAACTCAGGAAAAGAGAGGGTTATTACGAAAGAAAGAAGTTGATCTCCTAGATATAGAAGATCCAGCATTTTGATATTGTGGAGAACAGTAGGAGAGTGATTTGATGGAAAATAAGGATAGATATGGTGAACACATGACAAGATATAGTTTTATAGAGATCTAAATGCGAAGCGACAGAATGCGAATAGCCAGATGTGCAGTAATTAAAATTGAAGGAAAACAAATTCTGAAGAGATGCCAGAAAGTCAAGTCTTATTCTACATAAAAGTGCGCTAAAGGAAATGCACAATGAATGGATGCGAGGTTAGTCATTAAAAAAAAAATATTGATGATGACAGGATACGTCAATTATGCCATCTCAGAGTATATACGGAAAATTGACACACGGGTGAAGAGAAGATCACTTCATTAATAAAAAATGGCTGCCATTACAAGTTTTGACAGATTAAATTACAAGGACAAAGTATAGGATGAAAACGTCCTACAAAGAATGTCAATAATAAATGCCCTAGTTACAACTCGCACCATATAGAGCGCATATTTTCCCTAAGTTTTCTCCATTCATCGTCCGCTTGTTGGAGGCGTTGGATAGCGTGATTACATAACCCTCATCAACATCTACTTTAGTGTAACGCTCAAGCAAAGGCTTATGTCGTTCAATCTCTTGAACAGCAGGGCATTTCTTTGCAGTCAGCCTAGCCCTACAATCATCCATTCGGGCTTGAAGTTCCTTCATCTCTGCAGCCAACTTTGTCATCAAGAAATCTTCAACCATTACTTCAGAAGAAAGTTCATTCAAATGGACCCTGGTCTTCTCGAGCTTTTGAAACAGAGATGCATTTTCATTGGAAACACGAAGATACTGAACTTGTTCAGCTTTCAATTCGACGTTCCTGGCCATCAACGAGCTGATTTCTGAATGAGTAATCTTCAATGTCAGTCTTAAATTAGTCGAAATAACGAGCGAATGGAGCTCAAGCGCATGAGCCAATTTGGCACTCAACTGCTCAAACTTATCCTTATGGCCAGAAGCACTTGCTCGGTGGACATCCATGTCCATGAAGGCAACATATTCAAGTAAGGATTGCCTAAGAGCCTCCATGTTTTCTTCTAAGGAGGTATCAGGATGGTTAGCTGAAGAGGAGCAAAAGGTCGTGCTTGTTTTCACTTGCTCCCAAGAAGTAAGCACGTATTGAATAGAGCGCAAAATGGAGTCAACTTCCTGCAAAGAAAAGGCAAATAGTCAACGATCCCATTACAGCGCACTAGTTAAAGGCAAAAAATGAAGCTAAGAATACCACGTCGACAGTTTGGGTAGCCTGGGACACATTACCCGACGTTTCAACCACTTGAGGGGATTTCCATTTATCCAAACTAGTTGTTTCTCCTGCTACGAGCAAATCTACAAGGCTTCCTACAAAAATCAAGCTGCAATTAGTCATAATTTAACAATATAGACAAAAGGATGAGACCTTATACTCTGCACTACCTGCTGGTTCGACGCGCTGGAGTCAACTTCTTGGGAAAGTGGAGTTTCTCCAGCTTGACTGAAAGCTAAAGTCCCCTCTCCAGACGACTTGGAAGAAGAAACCTTAGTAGAAGTTGGAAGAGCAAGATCAGAGGAAGGCTGGGCCTTCAAAGGAGAAGCATCACTTTTCTGCAAAGTCCAAGCAAACCAATTAACCTACGAAAGATCTTTACGAGGGAATAAGATTTACATGAAGGTGCAAGAGTTAATACCTTTCTCTTGACTATGAGGGAAACATCATCATCATCATCATCAAGCAGACTTGGCGATGCAGAAGCTGACATTTTACGATTGGAAGTATCCTTGATGGTATCAGTTAGGGGAAGAAGAACCAGACAAAGCAAGATTGGTTGCATAATGTTTGACGCGAACATGAGAATGCCGTGGGGGAGAAATGCGATTCTTGGAAGGTGGAAGAATAGCAAGAACAGGATAAACGGAATAGGCTCCAGGACTCTCCAGCAAGTGGAAGGCGCGATTAACATCAGTTGCAAACAACCTATGCTTCACAACCGGCCAGAGTCGAGCAAAAAGAGGATGAGTAACAGAGGTAGGATTAAAAGAAACCATAGAAAAACCATGGGTCAAAGCAACATTGCGAGTATCAATGGCCTCTGCCTCCGTTTTAGTAATGGTATGAAAACGGTCTATTAAATTCTTGAAAAAGTACAAAGGAACAGGCCACGTTTGGCCAAAACCCAGCTGGCGAGCAAAGCAATGGGGGTCATATATCTTAACTCCAGCTTTGGCATTGGTGCCAGTCAAGATGTCATGGAAGAGCTCCCTCCCAATCAAAAATTGAACTCAAAGAGACAAAATAGCACTCACATTAGTCATGGTAGAGAGAGGCTATACGTAAATGGGAATTTGATTAACAGAGAAAGGGAAGAAAGAAGGAATGGAGTCTAAGGTATAAAAAAGTACAAAAACCTCCCTACTGGACATTTTTACAGGGCTCACTTGATTGATAAATAGCCCGTAACAGCTAACCGATCTAGGAGGAATTAGGAGGACACCAAGATGTGGAAAATATGCTCTCAACCACAACTGAGCAAGTCATAGAGGCCCACTACCAGTAGGAGATGCACCATTTCGCAGCTGAGATTAAAGGGAAGTCATGCCCCTGTAAAAGGCAGCTAGGAAAAGCAAACAGAGGTTCAGGGGCCTACCATGAGCTAGTTCGTGTGCTATGGGTAAGTAAGATATAGAAGGCTTCATGCTGGGCACACACATGATATATTTACATAGTCAAACTTGAAGGAAAGCTACACGCTCAGCGTAAGTAGGTCCGATGGTATTGTTCTTATAAATTTCCTGCATAGCTGAATAAGAGTCAGTAAGCTTCTTATCAAATTTTGGGGCAGCACCAGTGACCATAATATTAGGAGAGATGATGTCGCCCAAAGGCAGAAGATTAACTAAAGCCCCAACATCTCTTAAAGTGATAGACATTAGGCCAAGAGTAAAAATGAATACATTATACTCAGAGGACCAGAAGCTCAAAGCAATGGAAAAAAGCACAGAATCGAAAGTTGGAGGGTGAAGTGCAATTTCTAATAAGTCTGAAATTTTAGCACGTTCAAAAATTGCTTTAGTGAGGCCATATCCTTTATCATACGTGCATGCCAAAAATGAAAAATGCATCAGATTTAGGTCAAGTTCGAATACCTTTCTCCTGGATTGGCTTCAACGAAAAGGGATTCAGAAAATGAGGGTCTTGAGTACAAGGAAACAACTGGCCCACCGCGGCTTGCCTTACAGAATCAGCATCATTGAATGATGGGCCCAAATAAAACTCATTCAGATCAGAGTTTGATGACGTCATGAAAGTCGGAGTTACGTAGGGTTTGGTGATAAGTTCTCGATAATCTTCGAAACTAAAAGAGCCATCTGACTCGCCATTTATCACAAGTTGTTTAGAGAATGTAGAGTGCAGACGCTTGAGGAAAGAAGCAAGAAAATGAATGGTAATCTCACAAAGGTGCGACAATGCAATCGTAGGTGTAATGGCGGGAAGAAATGGCATATGCTTGATTTGTAAGAATGGCGTTATATTTCACTTGATGGAATATATAAGGGCACCGCCAAGTAAAATTATGAGTGTGATTCTTCCCCTTTTCCTTAGATATTTAAGTATTGTGGGAAGGTACAAAGAATGAATATGGCATAAGATTAATAATCGATATTGATCCTACCATATTGGGGGGTAATTGTTGACGACATGAAAATGCGGCCCAATTAAATGGCCTAAGAAGTGAGGAGGTCCATGTAAAAGGCCCAATATAGAGCTGTGCAATAGAGGCCCATCATCGCCCAAGCATATAAGACGCCCAGACGCTGGGCAAGTACAGCATTTTATTGATACCAAGGGCGACGACATTATTATCACCCAGAATTCGGAACGCCCAGAATTTGGATACATGGATACTTTCAAGTAACGGTTACCAAGGCAGTTAAAAGGCATTCCCATCATGTCCCACAATCCAGGAAACCCCAGTTATCAGCAGTTCAAAGGTGGAGGCGACATCAGTTAGAAACGAAAGTTCTATGACAAGTCAGCCATGATGAAGAACGTGGATAGTTACAGGACGACCAGCAGTTGCAGACGGTTCTACTACAACTATCTGAGGAGTATAAAAACGAGGAGAAGGCATAGAGAAAAGCCCCCCGAATCAAAAACTCTCGAACAGAGACTATGTAATTTTCATTATCTTTAAGTTCATCGCATTTAACTTTCAATTGTTCTGTGTGCTTGCGTCTTTTGGAGGCATTTCGTTTTTTCACCCATTGCAAATCTTCAATAAAACACATATTTTTTGGACTTTGTCTCAAGAGGTCTGTTCCTTACACAATCGTCTGAATTTTTCTTTAATTGTTAGCGAGACCTGATTTTTCGCTCGAAACACATATACTTGAGTATTTTGTAATATTAATAGGCATTGTTATTCATGATTTGCATATGTTATAATGAAAACTGTCCATTCCATAGTAGTGAAATGTCATTGGTTTCTACTGTCATGTATTTATGGGCATGAGTAATGAAATCTCATGGTGTGATAACAATTTTATATGGATAATGTATGTCTTTCTCGTACAATTATAGTGACTAGTCATGCTAGCAAGATGTTCATGTCGTCCAGTTCTAAAAACAACCAAAGAATGATTCTTAAATTCTATTCCGTTATTAGAGACATCTTTATTCGTGTGACAGTTAGTGTTTTTATAACATAACTCGTACTTTTTGCCATTTGTTAGTACGAGAAACGAACTCATCATGTTCATTGCAGTGCACATGAACATTCCCTAACTACCCTTCTTATGTGGGAAAATGGCTTGGGTCCAAGCATCAAGTTGAGTGCATCTCTGTAAAATTCTATAATTATCAGGGGGTCAAATTATCTTTACAAAAAAACTTGAAAGTATGGTTGAGTTATCATAGTATATAATGATTTTCGTCGGCATTTGGACTCATATTCTTACATATTTCGTCTTTATTTTTAAGCATAAGCCACCCCAATCATTAACTTCATCTAGATATGTTTGTTTTTAAATCAGCATACACGCGTATTGATATTGTTAAAGAATGAATTGATTATGGTAAACGATGGAATTGGAATTGGAATTTTATTTTAATTAAGTCCAAACCCCATGTTGTTTGAAAAATGCATATCTCTGTGTGTTCAATACGACTGGTTACATGGAATATTGAATGGTTGTTGAAAAAACATCACCAATTCTTTAAACTTTGATGGCCTATATTGGTGTTATACGTTACTCTGTGAAATGGTAATAGATAGTGGTGAAGTTTGAAATCAAATTAAAATTGAGTTATTTAATTGCAACAAATAAAGAAAAAAAAATGTGAATGTCTAGAATTGTATTTTAATGGTAATATAAATACTTCACTAGACATTACAAAATGAAGCCATGCTCAAAAATGTTAAACGAACAATATTTGCATCCTTTTCTAAAACCAAATACACAAACCAAAGTTTAGTATCAGAGTAATGAAATGGTAGGTCTAATAATTCATAGTATAACAAGAGTCTGAGTTGAGTGAAAAAATAGTATATAAAAAATAATTGTTGAAAGAAATCTGAAGATTTATTATTATTATTATTTTTTTAAAGTAGATGAATATTTCTCTAATATTTAATTTCATCGTGATTATATGCTGCATAAAAACTTTCCCATTGTAGTAAGGATGATCGAGCATAATTTTTTTACATTTTCTTTCTTTCTTAAAATTGTGCAATATTGTCAAATGTGACAAACTAAGCCCCTGTTTGGTACACATTAAATTTTTCATTCTCATTCTTGTACTTATTTTCAACCATACATTCTTCAATAAAATAATATTTTCCATCACATCAATAATTTTTCTTTCTTTTTCAATCACACATTCTCCATCAATCTACTATTTCAGAATACATTTTTCCAAAATAATGTAACTTAAACACACCCTAAACATTTCCTTGCTGTATACTCGTATACTATTTCTTTTTCATGTTATAGACAACATATTGCTTGCATGAGTTAAATCATCATCGTATATATGTTGGTGAACTTAAAGATGTCAAACATGTTGTATTTGTCGACTGTCCAATTTAGTCTTATACATGTTTGAACGTGGATTTTAGGTACGAGGTAGGATTGTCTTTCAAATAATATACTAAAATTAATAGATTTCCTGGTCAACATATGATAAAAACAAATATCAGAATGTCCAATTTCTTTAATTAGGCTATGAGATATTGTAAGCGCCTGTTTCGCTTCCATTATTTCACATTATAATGAAAGGAATAATAACTTTTTAGAGAATATGTGGTTAAAAAAAAGAATTTTTTTTGAGTTTATGTGTAATATTATTTTATTGGAAAATGTGTGATTAATAAGAAGATATAAAAATAAATTATAATTTAATGGAGAATCATGAGGGCCAAACGGGAGCATAGTTTGATGTTGGTGTTACTCCAATTGTATTTGGATAATTATACTCACACAATAAATTTTATTTTCTGCACTACATTTTAATTGTACATAAAAATTTTAATCTCTGCACATTATAGCATTTATGTACTTAATGATTTCTCATAACATTTTTATCCTCAAACTTTTTATTAGTTAACATATTTTGTATTTGATAACAAATTTATGTCTAAAAATTCGTTGAATGGCATTAAAAAAGCTTATTTTCCATCATATTTTTAGAAAATAAATAAATAAAAAGTACGAAAAAAAAATATTTTTCTTCATTTCAAAGCATGAAAACAAAATATTTTGATATAAATCATCATCAAAGACGAGACGTACTAATTAATAGAAGGTTGAAGATAAGAATTCGACGAAAAAAATTAAAAAAATAATTGCTACAATAAGCAAAATTTTAATGGTAATTAAAATGTGGTGTATTAAATAAAAATTGTGCCGGTAATATAACATTTTTTTTCCAAAACCATCAACATGTGTTGCTTATATAGCTCTCTAATCCATGCAACCGCACATTTGGCTATTGCATTTCTTAATTTACAATTATACCCTTCTTTTTTCAATTACTCTTTAAGGGTGTGTTTGATGGATAAGAATATATTTTGAAATAGTAGATTGATGGAGAATGTATGGTTGAAAAAGAATGAAAAGTTATTGATGTGATGGAAAATATTATTTTATTGAAAAATGTATGGTTCAAAATGAGTAGAATAATGAAAATGAGAATTTTAATGTGGGTCAAACATGACCTAAAATCTCTCAAACCACTTTTTCCTTGAATGCCCAAAATGCCCTTTCCATTTCTTGAAAGTACAATTAAGTCTATTAAGCCAAATAATAATTTGGTTTTCAAAGTCACGATTTTTTCCACAATGGGCCAATGTTGCTAATTATTGAAATTAGTTGTTGATAATGATTTGTATAGTAGAATCATTTTGATTATTAGAACAATCAATTAATCTAATACGAAATTTATTATTTTTTTATGATTCAACTTCTGAACGAATTCGGGTTTAAGAATATTTTTCTCTCTTTAGATACTACATTGAAACAGAAAATTGTTAGAATTTAACACGTTATTAAATCATACTGAACGATACAATAAATATAAATTTTAACTTTGTTTATTTTGAAATGTCTAATTACTTTATCAAACATTAAACCTCATCTTTATTTATTGAAACCCTTAAAGGATGTTCTCTTTGTGTTTCAGTTTTTAGTTTTGAGTTCATTTTGTGTTTTGCATTTTGAGTGTCTGTTTTGAAATTACTGAAAATGCGTTCTTTTTATCATTCTGAAAAACTGTTTCTCAAAACATAAAAATGAAAAACGCGTTTACTTTAAAAATTTTGAAAATATTTTTAATAATATTTTATTTAAAAAATCTAATTATTCAATAAATCTTAATAGTTTAATGTTAGTATAGTATTAAATAACATATAAATTTGAAATTGGTGAATCTTGAAATATTTTTTTTCAAATATAAAATACACAACCTAAATTAAATTTGACAAGTCCTTGTTTTTATCCATGTACGTAACTTGTGACAAGTATTAAATAGCAAGGAGGAAACATTTCTCTTTACTAGATAACATGAATAATATTTTGGACAAAATTGTAATGTTATTTTCTTATTTAACCTTTGATTCCCATTTTTGTAAAATTCATTTGATTGTGAATTCTCGATGAGCATATGGAGACAAAGCAAGCAAGCATAATCCTGTACAAGAAAACCAACGGATAAGCAAACAAAAAATATAGAGACCAAATGAAGCTGGACCTTCAAGAAAAATGGTTTTACCATATGAACAGAAAAGGCAAAACTTGATGGCTAGTTATTAGGGCGTTGAAATGTGCCTGCTATTTAATATTTCAATGGTTCTATGAAGGTAACCAGTTCATGGCAATTTCTTTAACATTTAGAATCAAGATAGGTAGCGGCTAAAACCATTCGTTGTAATTTATGACCATGTACATTTATTTACTCTAATAAGTTACATATATTTTTCAATAGAAAAAATTAAACAATGTACGAAGCATCCATTTCTCCTTGTCCATTCTCAGACCATCCTGACCCAGCTCTAAATTTGAAAACTGGACATGTCCCCTGCTGCCTCAGTCATGGATCAATGCAATTTACATGGAACTGCAACAATAGATAAACAAAGTGTGATTCCATTACTTCTTTTCTTGGAACATCATTATATTTTTTATTCGTCCAAACTTCACAAGTGTAATGAAAACTGTGAAGCAAAAAAATCCCCATGCTTTTTACCCTAACAGAAAATGGGACGAACACAGAAAAGAAAGGAAAGAAAAGATATTAGTCTAAGAAATTATACAAATTTTTCTCTCTTTAGTGAACACAAAAAACAGGGCATGCCTGATAACTTGGGACAATCAATGGAAATCCCAAGAGATCACACATCCTCATTGTATTGGATAGGCAAAACAGAATAACTAAACACAAATAACAAAAATAGTAAATGGAAAAACAATTTTCAAACCCAGAAAGGACAAGAAAAGTTGCCTATGACAACATAGGTGCAAATTTGAAGATAAATTCCAATTTCATCGGCTGACCTTCTGTTGTGGTCCATAAATTTCATGCCATCTCTTTAGTAATCAAATTTCCTTCTCTAAACATGTTTAGAAAAAATTTAAATACATACATATGGCCACTCTACGAGGTGGTTAAACATATTATCTTATTAGTAAGAAGTCTGAGTTTAAAACTCTCCGCTTCACATATATAATGCACATATCATGCCTACAATAAAAACTAAATCCAGCCTGACATAAGGGGTTTGTAGCATATAGCCGAGGTGGTTCAACATTGTACAAAATTTGAAAACATAAAATCCCTCATGTCTGTGTTTAAAGTGGCATTTTATTTATTGGGAAAACATGAGTGCAGATAAAAACTTTTACACATATATTAATTGGGATTCAAGCTACAAATCAATTGACCTGTTCGAGCTTCTCTATTCAGGTTATCATCCAATACACAGGGATAAACAGGTTACCATCCAATACACAGGGAAAAACTAACTAGATATCAAATTTTGTTTGCAATTACATAAACAAAATCAGTATTCAGTCATGAAATGCAACATTATATCAGGTTTCAATGCCAAAAAAAAATAAAATCAAAACTAGTACAGAATTTGGCCCACGCCTTTCGTTTTGAGACCTCTCCTATTCAAGAACCCAAATTGTAGAGCAATCCCGTATTAGCAACGAACATAAATTTACATATATGCATGACTGTTTTTATGAATACAAACTTGAACACTGCAAGGGGGACTCTATTAAATAAGTTAGAGTCACTCATATTTTAAAGAGCGAATTAAGATTGAGAAGGGAACACTCAAGATCCTTTTTATTCCCCTCTATTCCATTTGAAACGAAAATGTTACCTTATCCATCTGGAACCAGATATGCTGCATCAGGCTTAAATGCAGTTTTAGAAGGTAGAATTTAAAAATGCACCACAAGCTCCAAATTAACAACTATTAAAAGAAAAAAATTAACCTATTACTAATTCCTTTACAGTTACAAGCGCCAGAGCATTATCCCAGAATAATTTCTGTTCAGCCAAATCTTATAATTTACCAGTTAATAGCCCACATTTTCTTCATTCAAGCGCAGTAATTTATTGCAAGAAAACCAATCAAACAAAGGAAGAAAATAGAATACACCACATCATTAGGTGAGAATTGACTAGCCTGACTTTAACTACAGCACCAAGAGCCTGAAGCCCACGGACATAAATATCAATTGGTTATGCCCCAATATCACATCCATCGGGCAAACCAAGTACAGCCTCTCCAAACCGGCCAAGCAAAGGACCAATAACGAAGAACCCACGTCGAATCTTGCCAATGCCACTCAATTGAGGTTCTATAGACCCGACTAGTTCAGTGATAACCACCATCATTATTAGAAAACTCAATTTTAGCACCTAAAGAGCCCAAAATAGAAGCCATCGTTCCTGTATCAGATAAATTCGGAAAGCTCTCGGAGGATGGGAGATGTGGGATTTGGAGGCCCATAATTCCATTTTGGCTTTGACCAATAAATAATATTAAAAAAAAAAACCCCCAAAATTAACAAGTTACAAGGTAAAAGACAAAAATACCCTCATTGGAAAGAGAAGAAAAAGTCTAATCACGTGAAAACCGTCCAAATATTTCCCAAAACCAACCATTATTCACAAAAATCGACCACTTACAAAGAAGGATCCGGACACCCACCGACAAGGATGACCCACGCAGAACAAATGTTAGTTTTTTTTTTTTTTTTGATTTCACAACTTTTTTCACATACGGTTTGAGCTCGATGATTTTTTTGTGTGTTTATGGAATGTATGCGTAGATCTACGTATATTTAGTGATAGGAACACGTGTGGAGAATTTTTTGAGCTTGAAATCGCCGAAAATAGCGATTTTCAGCCATTTCCGACGATGGTGGCAACGCGTTAACCGGCGGGCTGTTGATCGTCGGTCTAAAACTGAACCAGTGGTTAACCGCCGATCTACTAATGAACCGATTGTTAACCGCCGGTTCAGTTTTAGACCGACGGTTAACAGCTATTTGGTGAGCCGACAGTTAACCGGCGGTTAACTGCCGAGTTTTAAATAAAGGCCGGTCAATGGAGCCGGCCCAGGGCTAACGAAGTGGGTCGGCTGTTAAAGTCGGCCCGCTTAATTTTTTTATATATATAATTTAATAAATGTATATTATAATAGATATTTCTAAAATTAAAAATATTTATATGGTTAAACAATTAATTTTAATTTGATAATATAATAAAATTTATATTATTAATTTTAATTTTAATATGATAATTAATAATATAATGAAATTAATAATTCTAATTGTTAATAAATAATTTTATATTTTACGTAATTTAATAACTCGAATATTAAATAGATATTTATAGAATTAAATATTTTACAAAGCCGATTAAAAATTTTATAATTAAATAAGTAATTTTAATTTGATAATTAATAATATAATTAAACAAATAATTGTAACCGTTAAATATTATTTTTTAACAAATTAGTTACTTCTTATATTTTCCTTTAATTTTTTTTGATAATTTAATAAATTAAAAATATAAAATAAAAGTTATATAATTAAATTTTTTACACATTTCATTACGATTTATATATTTAATAAATAATTTTATGCTTTACGTAATTTAATCAATCGAATATCAAATAGATATTTGTAGAATTAAAAATTTTATATGGTTAAATAATTAATTTTAATATTAATTTGATAATATAATAAAATTTATATTTATATTTATAATTATAATTTTAATATGATAATTAATAGTATAACGAAATAAATAATTGTAATTGTTATATAATATTTTTTTTAAAAAAAAACTAGGAACTTCTTATTTTTTTCGTTTAAATGTTTTTCATAAATGAAAAAATAAAATATTAAATAAATATTTTACATAATATAATAAATTGAATATTAAATAAAAATTTAATACACTTTTATATTTAACGTATTTTAATAACTCGAATATTAAATAGATATTTATAGAATTAAATATTTTACGAAGCCGATTAAAAATTTTATAATTAAATAAGTAATTTTAATTTGATGATTAATAATATAATTAAATAAATAATTGTAACCGTTAAATATTATATTTTAACAAATTAGTTACTTCTTATTTTTTCCTTTAATTTTTTTGATAATTTAATAAATCAAATATTAAATAAAAGTTATATAATTAAATCTTTTACACATTTCATTACGATTTATATATTTAATAAATAATTGAATATTAAATAAAATTTATATAACTTTATGTTTTACATAATTTAATCAATCAAATATCAAATAGATATTTGTAGAATTAAAAAATTTATATGGTTAAATAATTCATTTTAATTTTAATTTGATAATATAATAAAATTTATATTTATAATTATAATTATAATTTTATTATGATAATTAATAGTATAACGAAATAAATAATTGTCATTGTTATATAATATTTTTTTTTAAAAATTAGGAACTTTTTTTTTTCGTTTAAATGTTTTTCATAAATGAAAAAATAAAATATTAAATAAATATTTTACATAATATAATAAGTTGAATATTAAATAAAAATTTAATATACTTTTATATTTAACGTATTTTAATAACTTGAATATTAAATAGATATTTATAGAATTAAATATTTTACGAAGCCGATTAAAAATTTTATAATTAAATAAGTAATTTTAATTTGATGATTAATAATATAATTAAATAAATAATTGTAACCGTTAAATATTATATTTTAACAAATTAGTTACTTCTTATTTTTTCCTTTAATTTTTTTGATAATTTAATAAATCAAATATTAAATAAAAGTTATATAATTAAATCTTTTACACATTTCATTACGATTTATATATTTAATAAATAATTGAATATTAAATAAAAATTTATATAATTTTATGCTTTACGTAATTTAATCAATCGAATATCAAATAGATATTTGTAGAATTAAAAAAATTATATGGTTAAATAATTAATTTTATTTTTATTTTGATAATATAATAAAATTTATAATTTTAATTTTAATTTTAATATGATAATTAATAGTATAACGAAATAAATAATTGTAATTGTTATGCGATTATACTGTATTTCATTATCTTATGTTCGAAGTGTTGACAGTTAAATTTTTTTTTAAATTTTGTAGTATGGAGTATCACTTGGACTTGACGTTGAGACAAATTCCGGGCAAGGCTACCTGGAACGGTAACTTTGGCAGTTACACTGCCGTGTTGGAGCTGTTTGATGAGCATCATGCAGTTATGCTTCGACGTTCATTTATTTGGCCCCTGTACGAGTTGAGAGATGTACAGTTCTCCGGGCAGATCCTCGATGCACTACTGTGTCGGTTGCTCAGTCCAGTCGACGGCGATGCCCTCCACTTCGACCTTGGGGTCAAGGTTGCGAGTTTTTCCATGTTTGATTTTGCTCTCATCACAGGACTAGAGATTACGGGTGATGATGCAGCTCGTACTGATACTCAGAAAGGTAGACTACACGACACTTACTTTGAGGGACATGGGACGGTATTGCGTCGGCTCTGATGGACGCGATCACGAGGTGTGACGATATGTTGGATAGACTGAAGCTCGGTCTTGTCTACATCCTTGAGAGCGTGTTGCAATGTTACCATCGGAGGACTGGGATTGACCTATTCCATCTGCAGATCGTTGACGATCTTGATGTCTTCAACACATATCCGTGGGGCCGGAGATGTTTTGAGGACACGGTGCACGTATTCACCAGATCACACTCGAGGCCAAAGGGGACCATGCGTAAATACGATACATACGGATTACCCCTTGCCGTGCAGGTAAATGTTTGACATACTTTATTATAATATTGTTTACAATAAATATGAATATAATAATTGTATGTATTGCAGATCTGGGCGTACGAGACGGTCCCCCTCCTAAGTACCCAGTTTGCGAAGCGAGGGGAGACACACTGCCCTCGGATGAATCATTGGTGAGCATCCCGAGCAGAGGGATGTCCGACTAGCAAAAAGCTATCAGCTCTCCTCGACGACCCTCAGGTTAGATAATACATTTGCGATTTATGTTGTGTGTAGCTCCAAAATATGATGATGTGATCATTAACAAATGTTGTTATGCCAGATTCGAGTCATAACGCAGTGCGTGAATTGGCCGCTTGAGATGAGGTACGTGAATTGAATATAATCGAATTGCATGTGTTAATCGAATTTTCATTAAATACAATAATTTTTTATGTTCCAATCCGTGTAGGGGGCGGTCCAACTGCTTCACCGTCGCCGGTGCCGAGGGCTTCACTGTCGCCGCCACCGCAGAGGGCTTCACCTCCGAGGGTTTCACCGCCCCCACCACAAGAGGCCTCATCGCCCTTATGGGCATCACCGTCGTCGTGGGCATCACCGCCGTCGTGGTCATCACCGCCGCCGAGGGCATCACCACCGCTGTGGGCATCACCGCCGCCGATCAGATCACCTTCTCCACTGTCCACTGATCTGTACGATTGTCTGACAGTATTTATAGCGGGTCAGATGGACGAGATGCGCCGAGAGCTTCAGGATGAGATTGCAGCCCTCCGAGGCAAAATAATAGGCATGAAACGGGGTGACAGACGGGGTGATGGAGGGGGTCATTTCTGGGCGGATGATGCTACATTGGGTTCGGTTTTTATGTCCCCAGAGAAGGGTAGGAGAGAAGCAATTACTCCGGAGAAGGGTAGGACAGAGGCAGTTGCCCCGGAGGAGGGTAGGACAGAGGTAGTTGCCCCTGAGGAGGGTAGGACAGAGGCCTCAGTTGAGGAGGAGGTTGTGGTGGTGGGGAGGACAGAGGCAGAGGGTAGGACGGAGGAGTTGGTGGTGGTGGGGAGCCGGGAGGATGTTATTCCCGAGGTGGAGGGCGAGCGTACGCCTGACGTAGCGACGGGAAAAAGGCATGTCGCTGATGCCCCGGAGCAGGTGGTCGGCAAGAGGGTCAGGTTGCCTTCACAGTACGTCGTTTCTCCTTTCACGGCTGAGGCAAAGAGGAGGACGTTCGTTGATGTACCCCAATCTGTTTCGGGAGGTGGACGTAGCCAAATGGAAAGTGTTCGAGGCAGAGTTGAGGATAATTAGGCCCCGGTAAGTATTATAGAATTTAAATAAAGTACGTTACGCTAATTCATCTATATCTTTTTCAACATTTTTTCTATTTTTTTTTCAGACAAAGCCGCCAGTTGGGTCGAGGACGATATTAGATGCATATAAGTGGTTTCGCGAGATCACCACTTCAGGGACGTGGCTCGCCAACGATGTAAGTGAAATATTCATTTTGTTGTTTATTATGTATACATTATTTTTTGTTTTATGAAATGAAATAACTCTCTAAGTTTTTTATTGGTATTTCCTGATGTAGCACATCGACCTGGCCATGGAGTTACTACGAGATCGAGCTCGACAATATCTGCAATCATTTGATATGCCCGGCCGACTCATACTGAGCACTGAGTTTTTAGGTGTTGTTACCATTGAGCATGAGTCGGTGCTATGTATGAGTATTAAGTACGTGCTGCCTGAATATATGGCCGAATGGGTCGTAAGGATATTGCCGAGGCTCGGGGGAAAGGCATGGGATGCTTGTACACATGTATATGTTTCAGCGATCTTGAATCATCATACCATTGCCGTGGAGATTGTTTTTGCTGACTCCACGATGTATGTGTACGACTCCGATCCTTCATGTCTGACACAGGGCCAGCTCGAGCAGCAGTTGGAGCCGCTTGCTGTGATCGTACCATTGTTGGCCGCCCAAGCAGGTGTTATTGTTAATGACAGGCTAGCCATCGTGCCGGACCAGACGACGACGAGACAGTCGAAATCGTAAGTATTTATATTTTGTTTTGTACTTTCAAACTTAGTTTTTTATCTAACACGTTTTCGCACTAACATTCTTCTTCAATTGTAGGGATGATTGCGTCATTTTTGCAATAAAGTACATCGAGTTTTTGAGTATAGGACATAAGGTCAATGGAATCAACCAAGTATGGATACAAATTTGGAGGAAATTAGCGTGCGATTTATATGAATTCGAGTGTGATCCGTAAACGTTATACATTTAATTGTTGATTCATTTATTTAATACTTATAAATATTGTAAAAATATAGTACGTTGAATTGAATTGAGTAACTCGTTTATTTATGTATGAAATAACTGTACTTTTGTATACTTAATTATATAATTAAATATTGTTCACTTAACTGTTACTATTGTACACTTAATCAAATTAGCAAATTAAACTTATATCATTAAATATTGCCCATTTAACAGCAATACCATCACATACTTGACTAATTGTTATCTAGAGGAATTTGACTCGTACAAGTTTGACGAGTATGACCGACTGCTCTACATCTGCCGCACCGACTCGGTCGAGAAAACTCTCCAGTAGATGGTATTCTAGAAGTTCGTGGACGTCCGGGCCATGCGGTTCAGTTATCGGTGGCGACAAACTATTAAGTGGGAAAATATGGTCGGGAACTTCCCAATCAGATTCGTTTGGTAAGGGAAATATAGTCTCAACATATGCAGTTCTCCAATACTCAGTCGTGTAATACTGAGAGCATAATGTTCTCGCTGCAAAGCCTCTGTTCATAGATATCACGACTGCAAATTTTTCCTCTTGAGCCGGGGCTAGCCAGCTTGAGCAGTTCTGCAATTCCACACGTCGGTCGTAAAACCACTGTTGCAGTTCGTACGGATGTTCTCAATCAATGCGAGAATTGGCAATTCTCGATCCTTCTTGAACAGTGAATTCATAGACTCCACGTTATTTGACGTTATCAAGTTGTACCGTCTCACTAGAAAATGTGATCGCGCCCAATGTTCTATCCCCATTTTTGTAAGATAATCCCATGCCGATATTGACTTATTTCCTATCTCGACCAAAAACTTATTACATTCCTCGACACTTTTAGCTTCGGCCGCCCTCCTGAACAATGAAACGATGCCTTGGCCCCGGTATCTAGTCTTCAGATTACCTTGTATATGGTACATGCAGTACCCATGATGTGCCGCGGGGAAAACTTCAGCGATAGCATTTATTAGAAACTGACCCCGATCAGTTACGAAGGCAAGATGAGGGACTTCCCCGATCACTTCCCTGAGCTTCGTAAAGAACCAACTCATTGACCGATCATTCTCACTATCGACTATGTCGAATGCAAGATGGTAAATCTGGATGTTGAGATCTTGACATGTAGCAATAATCAACGCACCCCTATATTTCGATTTCAGAGTTGTACCGTCGACTAAAATTACCGGTCGCATCGCATTTGTAAATGATCTAATGCATTGTCCAAGAGCCATGAATAAATACTTAAAACAATTCTCGCCCTCCGTCTCAATGAAAAAAGTAGAACCGTGATTAGTTGTCCCCAAATTATGGCAATATCTAGCCAATTTAGCATAACTCTCCTCGGCCGAGCCCATTAAATCCTCCAACGCACATTATTTGGCCTTCAAGGCCTTCTGGTAGCTCATGACCACTCTGTACTCTCGTCGAACGTCGTTAATGATGTCTGAAGATCTATAGATCGTCCGTGGGTTCTGATACTTGTGCCTTATCTGTTGTCCAATAAATCATGATCGAGCTTATCTGTGATCGTTTTAACGAATCCCCAATTTACAAGTATGTTCCCGTATATACTTGCGAACTACAAAATTCTCATTCGTATCCATCTTAGTCCCTCGCAACCGCCAACGGTAACTGTCGTCAACGCAAACAAGTGTCAACAATGATTTGTTTGATTTCTTTACCTTGAACTCAAAATTGAATTTCAATGCCAGGAGGTGCACAACTTCATGTAAAGCTTTCTTTGTTTCAAACAGTTGCCCAACATACAAATCTTCTTCATCGGGAACCACATGTGAAGAATTAGATGAAGGTCCGCTCGTTCCGGCCCCTGAGCTCCCACCCAGCTCATGTCTCTGACGGGATAAAGCAATTAAATCCTCATTTGTAAATTCATTTATATTCTCGCTGTCCTGAACTACCGATTGAATTATGTGCTTCTTAGTGATGTCATGATGATGAACAATTGTCTATGGAATATTAGTGTCATCCTCGCGAGCTATCTCCACCGTATCCCAAAAATTATTTGCATTGTCATCAGCTCCATTCGAATGTTCATTTCTACCTTCTAAGTCGTCCTTCATCACTAAAGTCACGCAAATTGGTGTCATTTGCGTTTTGTTCAAATCATACAGATAACTCACGTCAATATCAGATATAACCTTTGCAGGTGGAATTGAAAATGGCAATGCTCTTGGAATTGATATTTCAGTACCATATTGTATAGAGATAAATCGACGTTCAACTTGTTATGTATATCATGGTACAGTTCGTCGTACGATGTAGTCTCTGTTATATGTGTTGGCATATTACGTTGTTCGTCACTTGTCCATTTCCATTTCCATGTCCATCGATTATTTTCATCCAACTCAAAATCACCAAAATAACAAATCGAGAGTATAATCCTCATATTTGTGTGGCATGACAAAATCGAATTTGTAAATATTTCAAATAGAAACTTATTAAAAAAACAAAACAGCACCTAACAGTCTAAACATTCAACATTTTTGCTGTTAACAGCCAATTATTGCCTGTTAACAGCCGATTTTTAGGTTGTTAATAGCCTAAAATATTGGCTGTTAACAACCAATATTTTAGGCCGTTAACAGCCTAAAAATAGGCTGTTAACAGTCATTTTTTTGGACATTTTCGTTGTTTTTCGTAACAGCCGTTAAGGTAAACCAATCGGAAAGTTATGCAGATGAATTCTTTTCCCATTATGCTTAAAATAAATTATATACATCTGCTAAAAAAATTTATCTGCCAACTCCTATAACGAATCTTAATTTATCAAGTAAAAAACATACACATATTTAACGAAAACGAAATTAAACATATGTAAATGTACTTACTGATTTGAAGTAATTGACCGAGAATTTTTTTCTTCAGCTATCGATATTTTTGAGATTTTCAGAGTGTAGAAGATGAGAGAATTTTTATCTGTATTTGAGCTGATTTTGTAATGTTATGTAGGGAGTGTTTGGTTTTTATTTGTTAACTAAAAGGGCAGTGTTGTCTTTTTAACGAAATCATATTTTGTAATTATATTATTCACTTAAGGGTATTTTTGTCTTTTAAACACCATTAGGTCATTTTGAAGTTATTCACTTGTGAAAAAGTCAAAAAAGAATTATGGCCTTTTGACCAAGTCATTTTTAAAGTTACCTCGTGGGATTTGGAGGAGAAAGGAATTGTAAATGAAGGGAAGTCACGGGATAAGGTGTTTCTTTTAAAATTTGCGAAGTTAGGAGGCAGATTTAAGTTTGACTTTTCCGCTCTTCAATATTTCACAATTGACTTAATGGGATTCAAAAGATAAAAATGCTCTTAAGTGAATAAAACAATTGCAAAATATGACTTCAACAAAAAAACAATACTACCCTTTTACTTAACAAATAAAAATCAAACACCCCCTTCAGAAAACTACAAATTCAGTTCAAACACAGATAAAAACTCTCATCCTTCTTCACTCTGCAAATCTAAAAAATATCGATAGCTGAAGGAAAAATTATTCTTTGTCAATTACTACAACTCGGTAAGTATATTTTCTTATGTATAATTTTGTTATCGTGAAATGTGTATGTTTTTTACTCGATAAATTAAGTTTTGACATAGGTAACATACAGAAAATTGTTTTTAGCATCTGTGCAATATTTTTAAGCATGAATGGGAAAAGAAATTTATCTGCATAACTTTATGGCTCAACATTACGTTACGAAAACAATAGACGAAATCGCCTGTTAACAGGCAATCCGCTCATAACAGGCGATTTCGCCTGTTAACAAGTGAAATACCTGTTGACAGGTGATTTCGCCTATCGACATGCGAAATCTGCCTGTCTACAGGCGAAATTTTGCCTGTTTTCGCCTGTTAACAGTTTTTTTGTTTTTTTTAGTAAAAGTTACCAATTGTAATCCGAATTTTCGAATGAATATTTACAAATTCTGTTTTGCCATGCACAGATATGAGGTAAGTACTCCTGATTTGTTATTTTGGTGATTTTGAATTGGATGAAAATGGTCGATGTGTATGGAAATGGACAGATGACATAAAAGGTAGCAGGTGAACACATATAACAGAGTCTACATCGTACGAGGAACTATACAATGATATACGGAACAAGCTGAACGTCAATACATCTCGATATAATATGGTACTGAGATTTAATTACAGTGAGGATTTGCCATATGCAATTCCACCCATACATGCTACATCTGATATTGATGTGACTTATCTGTATGACTTGAACAAAGAAAAACGGACACCGATTTTCATGACCTTGGTGAGGAAGGAAGACGCGGAAGGTAGAAATGAACATTCGGATGAACACGATAGTAATGCTAATGATTTATGGGATACAGTGGAGATAGCTCGCGATGATGACGGTGATATTCCCGAGACTATTGTTGTTCACCATGACACCACTGCCACAGTTGAGGACAGCGATGTAAATGAATTTACGAATGAGAATTTAAGGGCTTTATCCCGTCAGAGACATGAGTTGGGTCGGAGCTCAGGGGTCGGAACGAGCGGACCTTTATCTAATTCTTCACCTGTGGTTCCGGATGATGAAGATCTGCATGTTGAGCAACAGTTTGAAACGAAAAAAGTTTTGCAAGAAGTTGTGCACCTATTGGCATTGAAATACAACTTTGAGTTCAAGGTAAAGGAATTAAACAAATCCTTGTTGACACTTGTTTGCGCCGATAATGGTTGCCGTTGGCGGTTGATGGCGACTAAGATGGATATGAATGAGAATTTTGTAGTTCGTAAGTATACACGAGAACATACTTACGAGTTGGGGATTTGTCAAAACAATCACAGGCAAGCTCGATCATGGTTTATTGTTCAACAGATAATGTACAAGTATCAGGACCCACGGACGATCTACAAACCTTCAGACATCATTAACGACGTTCGGCGAGAGTACGGAGTGGTCATGAGCTATCAGAAGGCTTGGAGGGCCAAAGAATGCGCGTTGGAGGATTTAATGGGCTCGACCAAGGAGAGTTATGCTAAATTGGCCAGATACTACCATAATTTGGGGACAACTAATCACGGTTCCACTTATTCCATTGAGACGGAGGGCGAGAATTGCTTTAAGTATTTATTCATGACTCTTGGACAATGCATTAGAGGATTTCAAAGTGCGATGCAACCCGTAATTTTAGTCGACGGTACAACTCTGAAATTGAGATACGGGGGCAAGCTGATTATTGTTACATGTCAAGATCCCAACATCTAGATTTACCCACTTGCATTCAGCGTAGTCGACAGCGAGAATGATCTGTCAATGCATTAGTTCTTTACGAAGCTTAGGGAAGTGATCGGGGGAGTCGAGGATCTTGCCTTTGTAACTGATCGGGGGTCAGTCTCTAATAAATGCTATCGCTGATGTTTTTCTCGAGGCACATCATGGGTACTGCATGTACCATATATAGGGTAATCTTAAGACTAGATACCGGGGCCAAGGCATTGTTACATTGTTCAGGAGGGCGGCCAAAGCTTACAGTGTCGAGGACTGTAATAAGTATATGGTCGAGATAGGAAAGAAGTCATTGTTAGCATTTGATTATCTTATAAAAATGGGGATAGAACATTGGGCGCGATAACATTTTCCAGGACGTCGGTATAACTTGATGACGCCGAACAACGTGGAGTCTCAGAATGCATTGTTCAAGAAGGATCGAGAGTTCCCAATTATCGCAATGATTGAGAACATTCGTACCAAGCTGCAGCAGTGGTTTCATGACCGACGTGCAGAATCGTAGAACTGCTCGAACTGGCTAGCCCCAGCTCAAGAGGAGAAACTGTTCAAGGCCGCAGAGTTTGCTAGGAAGTTGATTGTTGAACCACTGGACGCGTTACACTTCTCCGTACAATGTGCACGTCATGTGGCAAACATGGTGGACCTGACTAACAACACATGCACTTGTACTTGATTTCAGCTGGAGAGCTTTCCATGCGAGCATGCAGTCGTGGTAGCTCTGAACAGTAGCTTTGCATCGAGAACATTGTGCTTTCATTATTACACGGTTGGTTGTTGGAGAGTTGCATATTCTAAGACTATATTTCCCCTACCGAATGAATCCGATTGGGAAATCTCTGACTGTGTTCTCCCATTTAATAATTTGTCGCCACCAATAATTGAATCGCGTGGCCCCAGTCGCCCACGAACTTCTAGAATACCCTCTACTGGAGAGTTTTCTCAACCGCGTCAGTACGACAGATGTAGAGCAGTTGGACATACGCGCCAAACTTGTACAAGTCAAATTCCCCTGAATGACAATTAGTCAAGTATGTAATAGTGTTGTTGTTGATGTACAATATTCCCGTGTACTTTGTTAAAATAAAATATTTCGTTTTACTTAAATGTAATTTGCTAATTTGATAAAAATGAACAACATTCAAAAATTACTTATCAATGATAAAAATTACTTATTTCATTATATAAATATCAAATGATGATATACAAATAAATGAACGAAAATCAATTTACAATTTTTACATGTATTAAATAAATGTACAACGTTTACGGATCACATACGAATTCCCACAAATCACATGTTAATTTATTCCTCCAAACTTGTATCCATGCATGATTGATTCCATCAACTTTATGTCCTATACTAAAAAATTTAATGTATTTTATTGCAAAAATGCCGCAATTATCGCTGCAATGGAATAATCAACGTGTTAGTTCGATAAAAACTAAGTTTAAAATTTCAAAAATAAGTATAAATACTTACGATCTCGACTGCCTCGCCGTTGTCTGGTCTCGCACGATGGCTAGCCAGTCATTAACATCCACGCCCGCTCGGGCAGCCATCAACGGAACAATCACTACAAGTAGCTCCAAGAACTTCTCGAGCTATCCATGTGTTAGGCATGAATGATCGAAGTCGTACACATACATAGTGGAGTCAGCAAAAACAATCTCCATGGCTATGTTGTGGTGATTCACAATCACTAGAACATACATACGTGTAACCGCCTCCCATGCCTTTCCCCCGAGACTTGGCAATAACCCTACGACACATTCATCCATATACGATGGCAGCATGTACTGAGTACTGACACTTTGCAACGCTCGATGTTCAATGGCAGCAACACCTAAAAACTCAGTACTTAGTATGAGTCGATCGAGAATGTCGAATGATCGTGGATATCGTCGAGCTCGATCGCGCAGCAACTCTATGGTCATGTCGATGTGCTACATCAATAGACGCATATAAAAAATATAGTGAGTTATTTACTTTCTTAAACAACAATAAATTTGTATACATGATAAATAATAATATGACTATTTCACTTACATCGTCGGCGAGCCACGTCCCTAAAATGGTGATGTCGTGAAACCACTTATAGGCATTCGAGATCATCTTCGTCCCAACGATGCACTATCTTTGAAAAAAAGACAAAGAAACTGTTAAAACAACATATAGATGAGTTAGCATAACTAAAATTGTAAAATACTTACTCAGGACTAATCACTCTCCACTCCGTCTTGAACGTTTTCCATTTCGCTGCGTCCACCTCTCGGAATAGATTCGGGGATGTCCCATCGACGAACGTCCTTCTCCTTGCCTCGGCTATAAATGGAGTCTTGATGTATTACGAAGGGAACCAAACCCTCTTACTGACCACCTGCTCCGGGGCATCGACGACATGCATCTTCCCTGCAGCCACATCAGATGTACGCTCATCCTCCACCTCGGGGACCACAATCTCCTCCGGGCCCACTGCATCTGTCGTACTCCCCTCCGGGCTCCCCACCACCACCACTGTCGGGGTTACCCCCTCCTGGCTCCCCACCTCCTCTGTAGCCTCCGTCCTACCCCCCATGGGGCCTCCGTCCTACCCTCCTTCGGGGCCTCCGGGGTTAACAAATATGATTGCAACGCATCATTATCCCCCCAGAAATTACCCCCTCCATCACCTCCACCGTCATTCCCTCTACCACCCCCTCCGTCTCCTCATTCCAAGCTTCTTATATAGCCTGGATGGCTTCGAGCTCCTCATGAAGATCTACCACGTGGCGACGTAAAACAATGACATCATAGGATAACTCCTCAACCCGTTCCCTAAACTCTCGTGCCATCTCCCCTATCTGCTCCGAGAAATATCGGCGCATCTCGCCCATCTGCTCTGCCAATGCGCCAATTTGCTCTGTTGACTCTCGGCGCATCTCACCCATCCGCTCTGCCAATGTCCCAATCTGCTCAGCCGAGTCTCGGCGCATCTTCCCCATCTGACCTGCTATAAATACTGTCATGTGGTCGTACAGATCAGTGGACGGTGGAGAAGGTTCCCTGATTGGCGACGATGCTGTCCACAGTGTTGGTGAGGCCCTCGAAGGTGGCGATGATGCCCACAGTGCCGATGAGGCCAGAGGCGATGGTGAGACCCTCGGTGGAGGTGATCGTCGATCTACTAGACCGCGCTCCTACACGAATTGAAACATTAAAATTATTATTTTTAATGACAGTCGGCTAATGCATAGAAAACTATAATAAAAAAATTAATTTCAATTCACGTACCGCATCTCAGTCCAAGATGGAATCGGATGCCCGGTCAACTTCATCGTGCGAAGCGGCCAATTCACGGACATATCCACGAGCCTCCTCCTCCATCAACGGCATCAACTCCGTTATGACTTGAGGCTGGCATACAAACATTTCGACTAGTTAATGATCACATGTCGTATTTTAATGTTTCAGACAACAGAAATCGCAAAAATATTATCTCACCTGAGGGTCGTCGAGAAGATACGATAACTTTTCTTTCCTTGGATATCCAACAGCTCAGGATGATCTCCAATGATACATTCGAGGGCAGCGTGTCTCTCCTCGGCTCGCAAACTGGGTACCTAGGATAGGGACAGTCCGTATGCCTGGATCTGCAGCACATACAATTATTATATTTAATGACAATCGTAAACAATATTTACAATATAATAAATTATGTCAAACATTTACCTACAATGTCAGGGGCAATCTGTATGTATCATATTTACGTAAGGCCCCCTTCGACCTCAAAGGTGATCTGGTGAAGGCGTGCACCGTGTCCTCAAAACATCTCCGGCCCTACGGATATGTGTTGAGGCATCAAAATCGTCGACGATCTACATATGGAATAGGTCGATCCCAGTCCTCATGTGGTGACATCGCAACACGCTTTCAATGATGTAGACCAGGCCGAGCTTCAGTCTCTCCAACATAATCTCACACCTCCTGATTGCGTCAATCAGATCCGACAACAGCACCGTTCCCCGTCCCTCAAAGTAAGTCTCGTACAACCTGGTGCCTCTCTGAGTATCGGCATGAGGTGCATCATCACCCCTAACCTCCAGTCCAGTGATCATCGCAAACTCGAACATGGAGAAACTGGCGACCTTGCCCCCGAGTTCGAAGTGGAGGGCATCGCCGTCGGCTGGACTCAGCAACTAACACAGTAGGGCATCGATTATCTACCCCGAGAACTGTACCTCTCTCAACTCTTACAGAGGCCAAAGAAATGAACATCGCAACATATCTGCATGCTGCTCATCCAACAGCTCCAACACGACAGTATAACTACCAAAGTTACCGTTACAGGTAGTTTTACCAAGCATTTGTCTCAATGTCAACTCCAAGTGATACTCCATGCTGCAAAAAAATAATTCAAATATAAGCACATCGAACATAAGACAATGGAATAATGCATAATCTCATAAAATTAAGTGATCCAAATTGTAACAACAAATTTCATTACAAATAATAATTTATTAACAGAATTATATAAATATTTATTTACAATTTGATTTATTTAATTATTAATAATATTTAAAAGAAAATATAAGAATTTTTTAATTTGTTAAAATATATTATTTATTTATATAAAAAAATTTAATATTTGATTTATTTACTTATTAATAAAAACTTAAAAGACAATTTAAGAATTTTCTAAATTGTTACAATATAATATTTAATATTGGAAATTATCAAATTATAATTACTTATTAATTATCTACATATTTTTCAATTTCATAAAATATTTAATTATATAAATATTTTTAATATTCGATTTATTAAATTACTAATAAAATTTAAAAGAAAAAATAATAGTTTTCTAATTTGTTAAAATATAATTTTTAATATTGCTTGATACTCAAATTAAATTTTTTTATTTAATTATCTAAATATTATTCAATTTCTTAAGATATTTAATTATATAAATAGTATAGAATTACGTAAAATATTTAATTATATATTTTTTATTCAATTACCTAAAATATTTAATTACATTAATATTTTTCCATCTCGTCAAATATTGAATTATATAAATTTTATTCAATTCAGTAAAATATTTCACTATATAAGTATTTTTTAATATTCGAATTATTACATTATTAATTAAATTTAAAAGAAAAATAATAATTTTCAGTTTTGTTAAAATATACTTTTTAATATTGCTTGATACTCAAATTAAAATTTTTAATCTAATTATCTAATTATTATTCAGTTTCTTAAAATATTTAATTATATAAATTTTATTCAATTACCTAAAATATTTAATTACATAAACTTTATTCAATTAATTAAAATATTTAATTACATAAATATTTTTCAATTTCGTCAAATATTGAATTATATAAATTTTATTCAATTAAGTAAAATATTTATTTAATTACGCACAATATTTATTTAATTAAAATTCATTTCTTAATAAAAAAATTAAAAATCTGGGCTGAACGCGCTGTTAACAGCGGATAAACGCTGTTAACAGCGGATAACAGCGTTTATTCGCTGTTTCCCCTTGCACGGCGTGATTTAACCGGAAATGGAGCCAGAAAACTCCATTTCCGGCCACTCAAGCATCTTAAACCTAATAAACATCCTATTTCTCCCCTACCACTCTTATTCTACCTGATCTACAACAAAATCAAACAAAATAAACTCAAACTATTTCATCAAAATTCGAAAACTATCACGGCTAAAATCACAATAATACTTCAAAACTAACCTAGATCGTCGATTGTGGGTGTGTGGAGGTCCCTTTTTTGTCTTCACCGCTTCGATCAGATCCCGTTTTGGTCGATTTTTTTCGCTTGGCCTTGGAGGAGAAACAACGGTAATTTTGGAATGGTAGGTTTCACATGGGGAGGGACATTTTCGCCTTTTTGGTGTTTAAAATTAGTTTTTGTTTTTTTTAATGATATTTCTTTGTCAAATACCAAACTTGAATTTTGCCCCTTTCAACCGGCTATTCATGGGTAATTCCTCCGGGATATGGGAGTTGAAAAAGGGCATTTCCGTGTTTTCTAAAATTCACTTGTTTTGTACTCAAAACATTCAAGAGTAATGCTAGGCTAGAAAATTCTTGCCAGGAGGTCACCAGATGGACTTAAAATGTCTATATTGCCTTTAATGAAATAAATTGCAGAATAGATCCTATAACTTTTAGTTGTTATTTTATTGAGGGTTATATCTTACAATTTTTTCGTTTGGATCGTAAGTTCCTAGAACTAATCCTGGAAATCTTAGTTCAGTATTTTCTTGCAACCAAATCAAGTATTGTTGTTCAAATTGATGATATCTTATAGTTGTTACTATTTTATCCCACCTTTCTTGATTTCCTTCTCTTCTAAGTTTTTCAAGGAGTATTCTAATTTCTCTAGATCTTATATCACTAGTATTATCATGGATTCTTCTAAAGCTTTCGAAATCTTCTCTTTCCTCGTGGTTCATAAATCAAATTAATCAGGATCACTCTTTATATGATATCTTTTTAAACTTTTCAATTTGTTTTAAATATTCTCTATATTTTGTTAATTTTTCGAAGGCTCTAGATTGGTCTTTTTTAGTTATATATCCAGAAATAATTCATTCTGAAACTTCGTCTTTTATACCTACGAATTTAGTTATGACGTCTTTGATCTTTTTTATTTCTTTATAAGTTTCTATAGGATTAAATTCCATGTTATGTTTACAAGCATACTATATCAAAATATATTTCTTCAAGTTTTTCTTGACCAACAGGAAGTATATCTTTAGATTTTTCAACTATACTTAATAAGAATGAAATATCTCTTTTGTTTAAACATAATTTAAGACAACTATCATTGGATATGAATGCTTATGAAGTGTTCATATAAATTAATAGTAATCAAAGCATAAGCATATAAAAGCATGTAAATAACTTACAATAATCAATGGAAGTAACTAGGCTTTCCCTCCAGTATGTTCTTAAAGTTGCTTTACATGTACTTAATCAATCTTCTGAATCAGATGAATATTTAAAATGTTTTAAAATCATTTGGGTCCACAACTACTTCCGCAAAAAGCTTTTCAATTAAGGTTGCATTTCTCACTCTAGAGAACTAGCCGTGTTGCCACAGACGCTATCTCACAAAATTCAGAGTCTCTATTTTCACATCTATTCAAACTCCTTTCAGAATTACATTCTTACTTAGAACGAAATTTTAAAAGATAAACTCACACTCAAGATGCTACAATTTTGTTAGAAATCTGTCATTTTCCCCTAAAACATTCATTAAAGATAAGTATTTTGGCATGACTAACATCCATTCAAAAATAATATTTTGAAAATCTTTTAAAATCTCTATCTATACTGCCGATGAATCATGAGAAACTTAACGAAATCATTTTATGAAAGTTTTGTTGAAAATAACAAACTTCATCTTAATATTCATAGACTGAAATAGTACATCCTTACATACTATATTTACATACATTTGGTATTCACCTTATAAAGTTTAGAACTTTATAAGTGATTACCTTATTACAAGCTTTTCTATCTTCAAAACTAGATAATAGTTTTTCTGAATACAAGTGGTATATACAGATTACAAATGAATGATTTCCTTTGAGATGTATTTCCTCTGGTTGGATTCGAGATGTTCTTTTGAACACTCCTCCTTCCTTTATAGAGGTCTTCAAGAATCTTTATCTTTAAGGTGTCTCCCACTCTTCTGTCCTCTAGTGACTTTTTTTTCTGAAATCTTATCTTCACATGTGTCCTCCATTATATTTTGTCTTCCACTCTCCTTTGTTGGGTGGTATTAGGTGACCTTATCTTTTGAGGTGGATCGTGACACATGATCTACTAGTGGATGAAAGATCATAATCTTATTTGCATTATTTTTCGTCTTTTAGTGACCACAATTTTTCTTTAATAAAGTAGTGACAAATGGTCACTTTTTTTGCTCCATCACTTTTCCATCCTCGAACAAAGAATTTCGCAAGGAATTCTTCACTGTTGAGAGATGCTCTTTGGTGCATATCTTCCAGAACACAGTGTTCATAATGATGGTCACTGTAATCCCAAAGTATCTTGCACAATTCTTTTGACATATCTTCTGATCCATTAACTTGATTTGAGATTCTAGTGGATAGTAAATTGTCAAGTAGATACATATCTTCATCTTTTGTATGAATCATTGCATTGAAATAAATTATAAATTCTTCATAGGGATAGATCCATATCTTTTCTTTCTTAGTAATTAACTGAGTTACATGTTCAAATATCTCTTTATACCTTTTTGCTCTTTTATAGGGTATCATATTAATGATATCTTGGTAATCATTTTTAACGACTTTTTGACTAATAGGTAAAACATGTTGGTTTGTAAGTCCCATTTTAATAATATGGAATGATGGTTGTATATATTCAAGGACATAATCTCATTCCATAGGTGCTGAGTGGAATCTGATATATATATATATATATATATACTTTTGAGAACATCAGTATATCTATTTACCGCTTTCCTGACATCTGTCGAGAGTTGGGCTATCTCTCTGAAGTCTTTACTGAGATATATACATAGTATATTCCCCACTTTAAAGCAATTTCTTACCCAATTGGCTGGTGCTCCTGGATAAATGTTTATCATGTGTATTTTTCGTAGTGAAGAGTTTTCATCCACTTTCCTATTTCAAAATATCAGTCGGATAATATATTAAAAATCATGATAAAGAATATCAATTCTTCATAGTTATCCTTTTTAGGAAGATTTACTTCATGACATATTTTGACAATCTCTTTTGGATCGATATTTGCAATAGTTAACTTAGGTAAATTTTGGCTCGATAAATAGCTACCTTCGCTAATTTTGATATCTTGAATATCCCTAATGGGATTTTTCATATCTTATTTATCAGTAATAAATTTGAGTATTCCCTGTAATGGGGTTCCTATTACCTTCTTTTCTTTCCCTTTATCCTCGAGAAGAGCACTAGTGTTCACAAGTCCCTGTGAAGGGATACTAGACTTGGTACAAGTTACTTCTGTCTCAAGGATAAGTCTTTGCCTCGAAGGCTATCTTGTATATTTTGAGTTTGTATTTCCAAGTAGGAAAATTTTATCTCAAGTATTTGAACTTTCGTCCTTAGTTGTTATAGCTCCATCCCTACTAAGATAATCAGAAAGAAAGTTAGTCTTTCCTTTTATATGTTCAATATCAAATTTGAAATAAGAAAATCAAATTTGAATCATAATAATATATATATTGGCAATAGATGGATCAACGTTAATTTTTCAAGAATGCTTTAACTTGAGTATTATCAGTTCTAATTAAGAACTTTTTTGACAATAAATAATCTTCATATTTTTGTACTCATCGCTTCACATCAATAAGTTCTTTCCTGTTCGTCTCACATCTTGTTTCAACTTCCTTGAACGTTCCTAATGTATATCCTGCAAATATCTTAGGGCAAGAACAATTCTTTTCACATTTATATTCTTTATGATTATTTTTTAACCTTTAATATCGCACCCCATTAATTATCTGAAATATTAGTTTCAAGGATAAAAAAATCTTCTTCTTGTGAAATTACAAGTTTAGGTAAAACCTTTAATTCATCTTTTAACTTTCTTGTATTCTCAAAATCTTGTTTTTCACAAAACCACATTACATTTTTTCTTAACTTTAGAAGAAAATAATTTTTTAACTTGGCACAATTTTCAATAAATCTTTCAGCATAATTTAATATATCAATGAAGCTTTGTAACTATTTTTTATATTTGATTTCCTCAGAAAATTCTTGAAATTTTTCACCAATATGATATTGTAGTTGTAATTCTCCTTCTTTTATAAATAATCCCAAAAATTCTATTTCTATCATAGCTATCCATCTCAACTTTCTTTTGAGAAAGTGTAATACCATATTTTTTTTTCATAATATAACAAATTTTCTCAAGATGTTCAATATGTCCATTTATATCATTTAAATGAATAAGTAAATCATCTATATAAGCAATGCAGAAATGAGTGATTGATTTGATTACTTCATCCATTCTTCTTTGAAATATATATGGTGCATTTTTCAACTCAAACAACATTACATTTCATTCATATTGTCTTAAAGGATTGGGGGTACTAAATGCAGTTAGTGGTTTACTTTCTTCTGTAAATATGATTTGCTAAAATCCTGACTTACAATCGAGTTTTGAAAATATCTTCTTATTCTGTACTTGTTTAATAAGGGTGTCCTTATTAGACAAGTAGTATCCATCGAACTTAGTAACTTCATTTAACTTTTTATAATTTATCACAATCCTGGCTTTTTCTCTTTTTATTTCACTATGTTTTCTAAGCATAAAGGCTGAACTGCTATGTGGGCTTTTACTAGGCCTAATCAATTTGGCTTCTAGTAGTTCTTTTATGTGATCTTTAAATTCTTTTTGGTCTTCAACACTATATTTCCTAGATTAATTAGTTCTATTTTTGCCTTTACCTTATTTGTGTTCCATTTTTAATGGATTTTCAAAATATGTTTCAGAAATTTCTTTTTTCAATTTTTCTAACTTATCTTCTGTTGTCATCTTTAGAATTGTAATTGGTTTAAATCTTTCTTTGTTGTCATGTTTAGAACTGTAATTTGTTTAAATGTTTCTATACTCCAACATCCACCACGTTGGGTTAAGGAGCTCTCATAATTAATTTCTTTGTATGTTATACTAACAGTTTTAGTTATTTTTTGTGTAAATATCTTATGTGCAGAAAAAGTTGTGAACATATATGTATCAATATATTGGGTAAATGGTGCATATTTTAGTCGTAAATTTTGTCCTAATAAAGTATCACATCCAATTGTGGTTGACACACATATTGTATCAACAAATACTTCTCTAAATGATATTAGAAAATGTACTTGTGTAGCATATTTGTTATATATTACATTGTTTCCACCTGTTGTTGTAGCGGTGACAACCTTTTTTGAATTATATTTTCAGTATTCAGATGGTAGTACATTTGGTAAGAATAAGCTTATTGTACTTCCAGTATCTAAATAAGCATGAAATTTGCTGCAATAACTTTTTATATCGAGTGTAATTTCAATATATGGACTCATGAGATTAATACTAATTACTCTTTCCAAGATAACAATGGTTTTATATTTTCATCTATTCTTGATATGATGATTGAGTTATCATTAATTGTTATCTTCAAGTATCCTTGAAAAATTTTATAAGGACTAGATTTTTCAAGGAAGTTAACAGCACGGGTGAACGATTGACTCCATATAATTCATCTTTATATAGAATTATTTTTTTAGTATATTCTTTCTGATTCTCTCCTACAAATATAAGGGAGAATTTTACATATTTTCTTATTTCAAGATTATTTCTCAAATATTCCTTGAATATATATGGTTTTAATAACTCAAAATCTAATAAATGGCTAACAAATTTATCATTTACATGACTTTTATTTGCTCTAATATCTATAAGGACAAGAAGATTATTATTGTATCTTTTTTTATTAATATATCTTGTTTTGATATAATATTGCGAACTTATTGGTTCAGCAATACTTAGTTTTTTAAGTTGGCTTATCTTAGAATTTTGTCTGGAAGGGAATCTTGCAATAAGATTTTCTCTTTCTAGGCTTACACTATTTTTCTTTATCAATCTTCCTTCAGAATTGATTTCTCTAGCTTGTTTATAAAAATCAAGCATTATTTGTTCTAGTATGGTAACTTCATGTTCTTGGTATTTTCTAAGAGGTATGTATTGAGCTAATTCTTCAAAGTCTTTATGTATAATAATATTATCAGTTATCTTCCTTAGATTATTGTGATGGCTAGTACTAAAAGCAAAAATTGATTTTATGCTAATACTAATAGCCTTACTTTTTCGCAACATTTTTAAGTTTCCAATTCTATAATATAAATTGAAACTTTGGTCAATATTTTCAACAATTAGTAATACCGCATAGTTTGGTTTGAATATTATTTTTTGGTAGACTAGATTTCCTACAACATTTCTTAATAGAGCATCTATAGGATCTTGTAAGATTCTATTTTCCATACAATATATTTCTATTGGTATATCCATACCTTCCCTAAAGAACCATTTTACCATAATTTGGTTTCCTTCTATCTCAATACACTTTAGTTTGCTTTTTACATTTTCTGAAATTTTGGATAACTTTTGGTACCCATTCTTTTGTAATTATAGAGATTCTTGTGTTTCCTATTCTATCTTCTTTGTTGATAGATATTTCCTTGTAATACATACTTACAATTATTTTATTTACTCTTGGTAGTATTCCTAAGAATCCTTAATGGAATACGTCTTTTTCTTGTCAATCTAATATCTTTTTTGTTATTCGTTTGTACTTTCTAGCATCAAATGTGATTTATTGGTTTATACATTCTACTGAGTCTTCAACTTCCTCAGTTGTTTCTACTTCTATTTCCTGATCTATTTCTTGTATTTCTTGATTCATATATAGTGTCTCGTTAGAATCTTCTTCTAATGGAGATGTATATAATTCATAAATACTACTGCATTCACTACTTAAGTCTTCAAAATATTCAATTGGCTCTAAATCACTATCATCTTGGAATTCTTCATAGATCCTAAGAGTTTTTATAATTTGTCTATCTTTTTTTTTAGGACATTTAGGGGCAATATGTCCTTCTTCATTGTAGGTGAAGTATCTATATTTCTTGATATATTTTGGTTTGGGCTTTTCAGTCCATTTTCTTTTCTTGAAATATTTTTTATGTGGTTTAAAACCTCTTTTCTTAAATTTCTTGTAATTTTTGAATTTTATTTTATATTTTTTATATGACTTGTATTTCTTTTTGTAATATCCAAATTGTTCAATTTGGCCTAAATCCTTGTAACAACACAAAGAGTTTCTTTTTATCTTGTATGCTTTCTTACTTTCTAAAACTTCTCAACACCAAATACTTATCATTCTTTTTGCAAATTTAATTCTACATCCAAGACTATCTAAATTTACACATTCTTCTTCTCCAAGCGGTAATAATTTTTCGTATTCTTTTAGTAACTTGATTCCCCATGGAAATGGTAACTTCGTAAAATAGGACCTTAGTATTCGTTTATTTTCATGATAGTTTCCTTGATTTAATATATAATATATTTTTTCGAATTTACATGTGTATCTATCTAATTCACACATATCACATATCCTTAAATTTTTCATTGTTGTTGTTTCTTCATTATATTCTTCTTGTTTCCTAGTATCTTTATCAACTCTGAATCTGTGTCCTAAGGATTCTATTATCAGGGCTCTTTCGAACCTTCTTAATATCTCTTGTATATTTTGCTCATTCAAAGTATTCATATTATCTAATGCTTCAATTTATTTTCTCCATATTTTATTCTCTTTTTTATATTTTCTGATAATTTTCTCCACCACTCAGATACAATTCCTCTGAATGTATGTTCTATAAACCCGAAAGCTGTATATGTTTCCCATTTATTAAATTGTATTGCTAAATCTGTACTTTTTATCCATGTTTCAATGGCTTTATCTTTATCTACACAATCAAGATCTAATTATATTCATGTTGTGTGGATTGATTCATTATAAGATTTCATTGAATTTATTTCTTTCATAGATTATTTTCTTACATTTTCAGTGTATCTTTTTTATGTTTTTCTATATTGGTTAATAACATCCTTATTAGGTAATGGTATACCATAAGAATAGACATATTCTTCATCACTAGTAAATTCTGTTCTTATATTATGGTTAGATGATGTATTAGTATTCATTTTTGTATTTTCCATTTTTTCAGTTAATTCTTCTAACTGTTTTTTTTTATTCATTATATTTCTCATCAATAGATTTTAAGAATTTTTGTTCTAATTCTGCAAATTTTGTAATCATATATTAATTTACCTCATGATCTTTTTCTTTATTTTTATCTTTTTGTGTTATCCTAAAATCTTGAGATGGATTAATTATAATCCTACCTTTTCCCTTTAGATTTTTATCTAAAAGAGTATTTCCTATTTGTATATTATATTCTAGATTTTTCAATCTTTTGTGTGCATCTTTAAAATTTTCATTTGCACTATTTTTTGGTAAATAATGATAACTTGGTTTTTTATGTTTTTCAACCTTTTTTAGAAATTTTTCAATTATATTTTCTTCATCTATTATATTCATCATTATCTTAGATTCGTAACATGGCTCTGATACCATTTTGGACCAGAGTGCCCAACGGAAGTTTTTAAACTAATTTTTAAACAGTCGTATATTTTATGTAGTTTCTTAATTTAAAAAGACTTAATCTATTATTAATTATAGATATATAAAATCTTAAAGTTAATTTATATCTTAATTTCTTATAAATTTCGCTAATTCTATGAGTTTTGGGACTTCTCATGAATTTTTTAGATTTTTGAGGAGTTGATTGGAATCTTTATATTCTTATAGTGGCTTTTAGTTGCAAATCCTATGGAAAGGGTATTTTTGGAAATAAAATGTTTATGTAATGTTTCTGTAACGAATAGTTCTGTACTTAAAGATTTCTTCAACATTCAAAACGTGGTTTTGAGTGTTATCTGTTTTTAATACAATTTTTTTTTGTTTTCACAAATAAGAAAGAGAATGCATTTTCAGTGTTTTGAAAAATAAAAAATCGAAAACAGTCTGAAAACAGCAAAGAGAACGGAGTCTTAATTTCCCATCAACCACTGAAGGGAAAGGAAATTCTTCAAAGTTGAGATGACTTGTAGCGAATTTCATTTTTCCTTGTGGGCAAATAAGTCCAAGAAAATAAAAAAGATTCAAATGTAACAAGTGTTCATATTCATTTTCCTTGTTAGGTGATTCTTTCCCCCTTCCACCCCACCCCCACGCCACCCCAGCCCTGCCTTGAAACATGTTCATATCAACTTGATCTCACAGAGAAATTCATAATGCATGTACATAGTATAAAAAAACATGAACACGTCCCACAAACTTGTCTGAATACACCAAAAAACACATGCAAATCTCTGCAAAAGACCTCCCATGTATATATAAACATTGTATTTAGAATTGTTACATTGTTATTGGGATCTCTCAAGAATTTCTGCTTCCATTTCTTGAAGTTTTTATTGTAGGCAACAACTACAAGGATTTCTAGCCATTTTCTGGAGAAATACACTGATGCAAGGAGCTTCATAAATTAATTACGTAACCACCTTCAAATCGTCAAAAGTCTCAAGGTAATTAATTATGTAGTTGAATTTATACATTTTTTTTCTTTATGTGATTATTATTTATTCTTAGTTCAGACGTTATGTAGTTGGACTTATTTCCTCATAAGGAAAAATGGAATTCCCTACAAGTCATCCCAACATTTTTTCTTATCGTCAAAAGCTTTTGATTTAGTTTTGAATCTCTTTTTATCCACAAATAAGTTCTTGAGCCACCAAAGTGATTAACAGGTTTAGGTTTTAATCTAGTGAATACAAGGTGAGGCATGTAGATCAAAGGATTAGAGCACGTGTTGGGAGGTTTTAAATCCCACTTCGCCCGCAATTTGCCCGAAAGGGAGCCTCTTTCAGAGTAGACTAGGAAGGTGTTTTGTGTAAATTCAAAACACATTTTTAGTGAATTGTGATAGAAGTTTTTGAAATGTGTGGTTGAAAAGATGTGGGACCCATGAAAGATGTGGTTGATATTGATCGTTTGACTTTGACTTGAATTAAAATCAGATTTTAATCAGACTCAAACAACCCTAGAAAAATCATAATCGAGATATCAGGCCAAAAGTTATGAAACTTGAGTATGATCGAGTAGTTAGAACATGTTGACCTAGATCTGAATTCAATGGGCTGGAATTGAACAACATAAATAGGTTAGATTAGAGAATTAAAGACACAATACGATGATCCCAAGAAATGTAAAGACTTTTTCATTTTAATTTGTGAGAAAGATCAATATAGAAGAGTAATAATTTCTCCAACCACCAAGTTGATTTCCTATTATTGCGAGACAAAATTAGGTTTTACTTTTGTTATTTTTTGTGTAAAACATTAACAAGTATGTATATATATATACATATACATATGTATATATATATATATACACATATGTATCTGTATATGTATATGTATATACATATACATATGTATATATACATATACATATACATATGTATATGTATATACATATACACATATGTATACATACATATGTATCTGTATATGTATGTATATACATACATATGTATATATACATAATATATATATACATATATATACATACACATACATATGTATGTATATACACATACATATGTATCTGTATACACATACATATGTATCTGTATATGTATGTGTATACACATACATATGTATGTATATATATATATATATATATATATATATATATATATATATATATATATATATATAATACAATCAGAAACTAAATGTGTATCATCTGAAGTTTCTAGGCAGCAACACGAGATAGTACTGTCACTATGGACTGACTGATTTTCTCTTTCTTAAGATACTAAGCCTGTGAGAAGAATCAGCAAAAATGGCATGCACTTTGTGAATTGGTCGAAGAACTTCTAGAAATTCGAAATATCTGGAAAGAGAAACAACTAAAAGATGAAGGAAATGTTGGCAAAGAAAATGAGAGATTGTGATGAAGATGGAGGTTGTGAAGCCGATTATAGAGACGATGAGGTTGATATCCATATAGATAGAATCAACATTCTCGGCCTTGTTGAAACATGTATCATGGTCAAATTCTAAGCTATTTTCTTAGCTGGCCTTCTTGTCTGACAGATATGTGATTACAGATATCAAGGTATGTTTATTAACTGCATCATAAGTAGATTTAACATAGATCTTAACACAAGTAAACAATACAGGATTTTAACTTCTTTTTCTTCCTAAATTCTGTCTCAATCTTGTCAAATCTACCTTATAAAACTTTGTAAGCTTCCTCATCTAAGATAGAATTGACAGGCATTTTGTAAATAGAATTCACTAGTATAACACAAAGTGGCATGCCTGAAAGATCAAGCTTAGGCTTTAAAACCTTATTCTATGCTTTTTTTCATCTTCTTCCCCTTCTACACGTCCAAAATGGCACATATTGCCCATCGGCAACTAATCTTCGTTGTAAATTTTTGCCATCGCTTTATTTCCGTTTCCTGAGCATTAGGCAAGGTCATCAGAAAACATTCCCCAAGTCACAGCCTGAATTTGCCCTCTACAACTTAAAGAAACAAGATCTGCAGTTAAGTCCTTGGGGCACCACTGTAGTCCCTGTAAGGGCATTGCTATCCCAACTTTTTATTCTTTGCAACCACCTATATCATATTAGCACAATGTAACACAAATCTAGAACGGATAAGCTTGTTAAACAGCAATACTATTATGACCACAGTCCAGTTCATTTGTTGCCTTTATTTTCAGCTTAGATAGGAGAGTTAGTTGGCCAGCTGGAGAGTTAGTTAGCCAGTTGGACTTTCCCGCCTTTTGCTTCTTCCTTGCTTATTTATTGTATTGATACTTTCACTTTCCAATTTGAGATGAATAATATCTTCAATTCAATTCTTCATGCTCTCGATTGTAATATGGTATCAGAGCACTACTGAGGTAAATCGAACTGCATGATTTCATCTTCCGCATTCTCTGTTCATCATCATCTCTTCATTCTATTCATCAATTCCTTATCTCCATTTTTTTTAATTTGAAATCTACTCAACCTCTTCTCCAATCTGCTATTATCTCCTTCTTTATATCCAATGGAACAAATCATTCCTGAGAACGGATCTGACTCAAGATCTACCGCAAAACAATCCGCCATTGATGAACCTTCGAGTCCTTATTTTCTGCATTACTCTGATAGTCCTGGTCTGGTGTTGGTGACTCAACAGCTCACAGGAGATAACTATGGTTCCTAGAGTCGCGCTATGACAATTGCGTTGTCAGTCAAGAACAAACTTGGCTTTGTTGATGGATCAATGAAGAAACCAGAGACTACTGAAGCAGATATGGTAAATTCGTGGATTAGAAACAATAATATGGTGATATCTTGGATTCTCAACTCCGTTTCGAAGGATATTTCTGCCAGTGTGATCTATGCTTCATCAGCGTACGAGATCTGGAATGATCTCAAGGAAAGATTTCAGCAAACCAGTGGTCCTAGAATTTTTCAATTGAAGAAAGAATTGATGAATATAATGCAATATCAAACCACAGTGAGTGTGTTTTTCACTAAACTAAAGACTATATGGGAAGAATTGAGTAATTTCCGACCAAATTGCAGCTGTGGAAAATGTGTATGTGGTGGCGTTCAGGAGTTAAACAAATACTATCAATTGGATTACATCATGGCATTTCTCATGGGATTACATGACTCATTTTTCACAAGTAAGAGGTCAAATTCTTCTGATGGATCATGTGCCATCAATCAACAAAGTGTTCTCACTAATTTCACAGGAAGAAAATCAGAGGAAAATAAGCACAGCTTCAACCGATGGTAATTCAGATGGAGGAGTTGCCTTTGCCTTCAGATCTGATAATGGTAGAGAAAACTTTAATTTTGGTTTTCGAGGTACTTCCAACAATAGGAAGAAGGACATACCTTATTGCACGCACTGCAAATACCATGGACATTCCATTGACAAGTGCTACAAAATTCATGGATTTCCACCAGGATTTAAATCTAGACCAAGAGATAACTTTCAACATTTTTCTAAAACTAATAATGTTAATCAAATTTCTGTGAATTCACAGATGGAGGAAAAGTCTATGGATCAGCAAGCTGGTGTTGATAAATTTATGCAGAAATTGAGTCCGAACCAATACCAACACCTGATGACTATGCTATCTACTCATCTAGCTTCCACGTCACAATCAGGACAATCTGATCAAGACAAGGTTGAATCAGCATATGCTGCAGGTATATATATGCCAAATTCAGTTAAACCAATTTTTGATTCAAAGGATATATGGATTGTGGACTCAGGTGCTTCCAGACACGTGTGTTCTATTGCATTTGCAGCCGCATTCATAAACTTGAGACCTATTAATAACTCAAAAATAACTCTGCCTGATCACACAAGTATACCAGTCAGTCTATGTGGTGATGTGAAGATAGGATCTGAGTTGATACTGCATGATGTGTTATTTGTACCTCAATTCAAGTTCAATTTGATGTCAGTGAGTTCATTAACTATTGGATATCATTTCAGTGTACAATTTTTTCATGATTAGTTCATAATTCAGGAAGTCTCCACCAAGAGGATGATTGGCAGGGGTAGAATCATGCAAGGCTTATATGTGCTGGATGCCAAAGTTTTCACTTCCATTTCTAATGTTTTTTTGTTAATTCTGTTTCTGCCCGTGTGTGGCACAATAGACTTGGACATCTTTCATTCAAAAGATTAGATACACTGAAGGATCAACTGCTTTATAATTCTGAAGTTTCAAATAGACACTTGCCTTGCTACATATGTCCTTTGGCAAAATAAATGAGATTACCTTTCGATTCACATAATAACATTTCCAGTACAGCTTTTGAGCTAGTACACTGTGATATATGGGGTCCATATCATGTAATTTCACATTCAGGATACAAGTATTTCCTAACATTGGTAGAAGATAATTCTCGGTTCACATGGATCTATATGTTAAAGCAGAAATCTGATGCTGTTAGAGTTGTAAAGCAATTTTTCACCCTAGTTAATACACAGTTTAATGCCACCATTAAGACTTTTAGGTCTGATAATGCGAATGAGCTCTCATTCAAGGACTTTTTGCTGAGAAAGGGGTTATTCACCAACTCAGCTGGGTTGAGAGACCACAGCAAAACTCTGTGGTTGAATGTAAACACCAGCACATCCTCAATGTGGTACGATCCCTTTTCTTCCAGTCCAGAGTTCCCATTCAATTTTGGTCAGAATGTGTGCTTACTGCAGTCTTTTTAATCAACAGAACACCTGCCCCTATTCTACATCATAGAACTCCATTCTGTTACAACCCATACTGTTTAGTCAAAAGTCAAATAAGGATTAATTTGAATAAATGATTTTTGTTGGGTCCAATTGGTAATTATTAATACTTAAAAGGCTAGACGTATTATATAAAGAAATCTAGGGAGTTAGTTTACATTATTAGAAGTGAAAGGATTAAATAAGAGATGGTAAGGAAACGGGGACTTAACTTTGCAAATTGCCTATAGTTATCCATTTACTTTTGACTTTTCCATCCATTTCTCTCATTCCTTTGGAGGAAAGAAACCGAGAGCAGAGAAAACCGTGTAGAGAGAAAAGAAAAAGGGAAAGGAAAAAAAAAAAAGAGGAGAAAGGAGAGGGAAAAAAATAGGCTACCTGCTACCATTTTCCATTTCATTCTCAATTCACAGTGGTAAGTATAAATTTTATTATATTGAATATTGATATTAGATTTTAGGGTTCATAGAAATTTTCCCTAAATTCGAAATTTGACAAGGAGTATGAGGTATTAATGTTTATTTGAGGTTTGAAGTATGAGTATATCAAAGAAATGGTTAATTGCATATTGTAGTTGAAGAAAGTAGAAACTTGGAAGTGGGTTTGTGAAATAAAAACATATTCTTTGATTTTCTTTTGAGTATATGATGCTAGATACTTAAATTAGGGGTTTGAGATTGGAATTTTCTATTGTTTTAGCAATTTTCAGAGAAAATTATGTAGAAATGTTATTTTTGAAATTATTTCCAGAAAGTGCTATTTCTGTCAATAGTTTGCAGTAATTTTCAGCATATTAAAACAGGTGACAGATATCTAAATTTTGGAATTTTAGTGCTGTTTTTGTCAAAACTAGGTTTTTCTCAAATTTTTCAAGTTTATGAAACTAAGTGATAAATATAAAAGTCAAGTATTGAATTAAAGTATATATGGGGGTTATACATGTGGTGAATAATGAATTTAATATATTTGGTAATTGGTGGGTAAATTGGTAAAGAGAAGTGAAATTGTTACTCTATTATTATTGTTAAGGTTGTGAATTAAGTTTTGACCGAATAAAGTTATTATTCTATCAGGAGGTAGCGTAGAGATCGAGACAGCCGACCAACCAAACAAATCGTCCCGTAAATAGCTTGTGAGTGGAAAAACTTAAATATTTTTCCAAGTATTGCTAAGTAATTATATTATTATTCATTTTGTGCAATTAAGTGAATTAATTGTACAATTACATGATTGACTTGGAAATATTCCTTCTTTATGGTTTGTATGGATTTTAAAGATTGTGTATGAATTATTTGTGACTTGAAATGTGACACACGTGATATTGAAATCAACCAGAAAAGTACCCATGATTATGTACTTATTCTAGTTCACGGAGTAGCCTTGGCCGTGTTCTATACTACACTGATGGGTATTGACCGTGGATGAAGGGGTCTGATCGTGTACCTATAGTTCACTGAGTGGCCTTGTGCGTGTTCTAGTATTGATTATAAGAGATCTTAGAAACCCACTTTCAGTCACGGAGTGGCCTAAGGGCCGTGGCGAAAGTACTTAGCCCGAGGGGCGGATTATATATTTTAATCAGAGGGTACATTTTTGGTTGATTACATGTGATGAGACGAGATGGTGATATGGATTTGAGTTGATGTATCTCATGATTATTAGATGATATTTTTCGATGTTATGAGATGTCTCACGTCTTGATTATTGTTGTAATTATACTATGGATTGTTAAATGATTTCCATTTGATTTCGATAAAAATTGTATAAAGGTGCAAATGGAAAGGTATAATTCTTTTTGAACTTATCCACTCACTGAGCTATTAGCTCATATGTTTTTCCACCATTTTCCTTACAGGTAGTATTAGTTCTTGATGGATTGAAGGAGCCTGATGATTTCAGAGTTATAGCCACACGACATGGTGCATTTCTGGGAGAGCATAAAATATTTATTTTGGGCCCATTACGCTATTTTTCATAAACATGTGATATTTGATATTTTGTAGCAACTCATAGTCAGCCTTGGTGGTGGATATGACATCTAGTCAGCATCTACCATCGGCGCACGTCACGTTTTGGGTCCACTAGGGTGATTCGGGACGGGTCGTGTCACATTCGAACTATTATATGGTCGCAAAGCAGACTACTCTCACCTCAAAGTCTTTGGCTGTCTGGCTTTTGCTTCCACACTTAGTGCTCACATGACAAAATTCCAACCTAGAGCCAGAATGTGTGTCTTCTTGGGCTACTCTCCAGGAGTTAAAGGCTTCAAACTCCTTGATGTTATTTCAAAACGAATATTCTTTTCTAGGGATGTCATATTCTACGGGGACATATTTCCTTATCATTCTATTACTGATAATCATGAATTATCAGACCCCTTTCCTGACTTAGTCTTACCTTGCTCTTCTTTATCAGTTCCACGGGATACACAAACCCTTACAACTCCAAATCATGTTGCCATTTTTGATGGTCTTGTTATTTCTCCACCAATTCCTGAATCTCTACATCCAATTCCTGAACCTTCACACCTTATTCCAACCATCATTGAAAGACCTTAGTCCAGTGCGATATCTCCTCCTAACATTCGAAAATCTCACAGAGTCTCTAGACCTCCATCTCATCTTAGAGACTTCCATTGCAATTATTCAAAGCATTCTTCTTTCCCTCCTAACCACATTGGACATTTTCTTTCCTATAATAACCTTTCCAATTCGTATAAACATCTCATTATGAATATCTCATCTCAACCTGAACCCCAATATTCTCATCACGCGGTGAAGTTCCCTCAGTGGCGAGATGCCATGAAGTGTGAATTAGAGGCATTGGAACAAAATAACACTTGGACCATAGTTTCTTTACCTGTTGGAAAACATTCAGTGGGCTGCAAATGGGTTTTCAAGAACAAATTTAATTCTGATGGCACTTAAGAACGGCACAAGGCCCGTCTTGTTGCAAAGGGCTTCACTCAACAAAAAGGGTTGGACTATTTTGATATCTTTTCACCAGTGGCGAAGGCTGTTACTGTCAAAGTTTTACTCACACTCGCAACTTCTCAGAAATGGCATTTAATACAGCTCGATATCAATAACGCTTTCCTAAATGGTGATTTGTTTGAGGAGGTTTATATGGACCTGCCCCTTGGCTTTGACCTTTTCAAACCTCTCAAACAGGGGCGAAGTTGGTGTGTAAACTAAACAAATCATTATACGGTCTTAAGCAAGCTTCAAGACAGTGGAATTCAAAATTTTCTAGTGCTCTCATTCAATATGGATTTACTCAATCCAAGGCAGACTACTCTTTATTCACAAAAGGTTCAGGAAACGATTTCATAGGGTTATTGGTATATGTTGATGACATAGTGATCACTGGACCAGATATTCAGGTAATCAACAAGTTAAAGGAATTTCTGAATTCACAATTCAAACTGAAAGACTTGGGGTTTTTAAAATATTTCTTGGGGATTGAAATTGCTCGAGCTACTTCAGGGATAGTTATCTCACAAAGGAATTACACGTTGCAACTGATTGAAGATACGGGTTATTTAGACTGCAAGCCGGTTAACAGTCCAATGGATTCCAGAGTAAAGCTCAGCCTACATGAAGGGGATTTACTACCAGATGCGTCACACTACAGAAGATTAATTGGAAGGCTGATGTACTTAACTCTCACTAGGCCAGACATCACATTCGCAGTACACAAGCTGAGTCAATATATGTCTCGGCCAAGATTACCCCATCTCAAAGTTGTTCATCACTTGCTTCGGTATCTAAAAGAAAATGTTGGTCAAGGAATTTATTTCTCTTCGGCCCCCGTTACACCTATCAAAATTCGAGCCTTTTCTGATGCTGATTGGGGCTCTTGTGTTGACACACGAAAGTCTACCACTGGATTCTGTATATTTGTTGGTGATTCATTGGTTGCTTGGAAATCTAAACGCCAATCTACCATCTCTCGATCATCCACAGAGGCGGAGTATAGAGCCCTTGCAGCCACAACCAGTGAGATTACATGGATCAAGCAATTGTTGACGGATTTTCAGGTTGAAGATAATTATCCTGCAGTGATCTATTGTGATAATCTTGCTGCTATCCAGATTGCCAATAATCCAATTTTTCACGAGCGGACAAAACACATAGAGATAGATTGTCACTTTATTCGAGATAAAATCACAACTGGGTGGTAAAGTTGCTTCCAGTCAGGTCACAACATTAGCTAGCAGACGCGTTCACTAAGGCTTTACCTGTATCAACTCTTACTCCATTGATGGCCAAGATGTGTGTAAAGAACGTTTATAGCACATCTTGAGGGGGCGTATTATGACCACAGTCCAGTTCATTTGCCGCTATTTTTAGCTTAGATAGGAGAGTTAGTTGGCCAGCTAGAGAGATAGTTAGCCAGCTGGATTTTCCCACCTTTTGCTTCTTCCTTGCTTATTTATTGTATTGATACTTTCACTTTCCAATTTGAGATGAATAATATCTTCAATTCAATTCTTCATGCTCTCGATTGTAATAAATGCTGTCGAAGGAAATTTCAACACGATGGTAAAAATAAAGGACCTTCCCAAAAATGAACTTACAAAATAGAAAGAACATTTAAAATAGAAGCTGAAAAAATAATAATCCTGAGCCCTCTAACTGCTATTGTGTTTAGTTTCATCTCCTTCATTTAGACGACGACAATCCATAAATAGTTTATATTACGCTTTGAGAAGATAATGCATGAACCTAGTTGAATCACTTTAAGTAAATTAACTTTGTTCCAAAAACATGCAGACGGGGGATTTAAGGAGATATTGTGGACTAGACTTCGTAACATCTTCCCTAGAGAAGAAGGCAGAAACAGCAGCTATAAAGGTCAAAATTGAGCAGGATTCCACTAGTGTACCTCTTGCAACACCAGCAATGACCGATCCTCTTTCAGAAAAAAAAAAAAAGGATAATTCTGAACAAAGACGCTACACATCTGCTGCTTATGAAATTGCAGTGGCAACAGCATCTTATCTCCAATCTCGTGCTAAGGATCTGATATCCTTGGGGTCTGAACCCCAACTTACATTTGATGTTTCCTTATGGGGAAGAGATGAGCACCATGAAATGGATGAAGAGAGTGCAAACCAACATGTTCACAAATCAGAGATGGCTGCATGTGTAGCAGCTTCAACAATGACAGCAGTTGTTGCCGCAGATGAGAAGCAAAAACAAGAGGCAGCAAGGGATCTTCAGTCACTTCATTCCTCTCCTTGTGATTGGTTTGTTTGTGATGATTCAAAGATATACACTCGCTGTTTTGTAATCCAGGTAATGCCATATATTATCCAGGATTGTATTCACACCGACTTCGAATATAAATATTGACTGATGTAAATATAGTAGAAATATAGTGCAAAAATGAATTTCAAAAAGATTGCTGGAGATGTGGTCATAGAACTATATATTACTTAGAATTCAAGAGAGATCTAAGTTGAGAGTATTGCCCATAGCTTGATAAACCAGTTGTTGATGAATTGCAGGGATCGGACTCAATGGCATCATGGCAGGCAAATCTCTTATTCGAACCCACCAAATTCGAGGTAAGACTTTCAAAATCATCCTCTAAATAGTTAAGAGAGCCCTAAGGAAAGAGAGAAGTAGAATCAACAGGAGCACTTCCATTTATAACAGGGAACAGATGTGCCAGTTCATCGAGGAACATTTGAATAAATTTGGGGAGGGAGCAAAATTTCAATTTACTGGTCATTCTCTAGGGGGCAGTCTTGCACTTCTAGTCAACTTGATGTTACTAACAAGAAAGGTAGTTATGCCATCTGCTCTTCTACCAGTGGTCACTTTTGGGTCACCATTTATCTTCTGTGAAGGTCAGAAAGTCCTCGATAAATTGGGTTTGGACGAAAACCATGTTTTTTGTGTGATGATGCACATAGATATAGTCCCTAGAGCATTCTCCTGTACCTACCCTGACTATGCAACTCAAGTCCTGAAGCGTCTAAATGGCACCTTTCGATCCCATCCTTGTCTAAAGAAAAATGTAAGTGCCTTTTCAGTTAACTTGCTAGATTCGGGATAAATGATAAGATGTTGCCACAAATACCTGCATCAACATTCACATTATCCACTGCTATTAAATTTCAAATGTTAGCTTTGCCAATATATCTAATTTTTCCTGCTAAATGTCATAAATCTTTGCAGAAATTATTATATTCTCCTGTGGGGAAAATGTTTATTCTTCAGCCCAATTAGAAGTCATCTTCTCCTCTTCATTTACTTCCTTCAGGCAGTGCCTTGTACTCCTTGGAAAATACCGACTGCACCCTTACCAAGAGAGCTCTTCGAGCATTCCTAAATTCACCCCATCCACTGGAAACTCTAAGTGATCCCAAAGCCTATGGTTCTGATGGTACAATCATTAGGGACCTTGAATCAAGCAATTATCAGACAACGTACAAGGCCACTACCACTACCACTACCACATAATAACAGAGGTGCGTATGTAAACCGTCAGGCCTTAGCTTTAGAATTATGTCGAGGAAAGTTGTATCATGAATCCCAGATTCCCAGTTCATACCTCATGCAAGTAATAATCTTGGCAATCTACATGCGAGTGTTCCTTCTACACTTGAACTCTGAGTTCGAATATAAACAATTTAAGCATATTAGTTAAACATCTCAAGATATATATAAGGGTTGCAATCGCAGCTCTAAAACTATAATATCGCATCTCTCTTAGTGTGATTGAAAGTTTGAAACATATCGAAAAATATCTGAACGACCTTTAATGACAATTCGGGGATGAACCCTACTTCTTAAAGGTGAATGAGGCATTGCCTTTTCAAGATCATGGCCATGGGTTACAAAGACAGCTAAAATTGAGAAGGCATTTTGCACTGCTATCGATGGAAATAGAAACTCCACTAACCTCCGTTATTTAAGTGAACTGGTGACCCATATAGTTTACAATCAACTTAAACATTTACATCAACAACAAAGTTGAAAAGGTTCAATAGTAATCCATTACAAAGTTGCTGAATACAAACCAATGTTGAAAAGAAACATCCTACAGAGAGAACTTACAATAAAGATAGAAAATACATGGAACTTCAAAATTATTACGGTGTATCCTTAGATCCATCATTTTCCTTCAGCAGCCATCCTCTTGCGTATCTCAAAAGCTGTATTAAAAATACCATTGGTCGGCTGGTTGCACACAAAGCACTTCTTACTTTTTGCATGGTGCTGTAAACATAGAAATGAAATCACAGTTGGGTAATATAATGTGATATGTACTCTCTTTTTTAAAGTTTCAGGCACTACTTATTGCATGGTAATATGAACAATGAACTGAATTCATTAGTAAAAACTTAAAAAAAAAAAAAGCAAAAACAAAAAAAATATATTTGTTATGTACTTAGTTTTTCAATTTAGTTTCTTTTCAAGCGAGTTGTTTTCTTTCTTTCTTTTTTTGGGCGAGGGTTGAGGGATTGCCATTATGATTGATTGAACTCATCCAATAGAAATTGTGACTACAGTTCAAAAGGTTGAAATTAGACCAAAGCGAATCAAACATTGATGACAAAATGCAGCGATCTGTCATAATTTTTTATACTCACACTTCACACAATGGAAGCAACAGGTGATGATAGATAACTCTTAGTAAATTAAGGAGCCTTTTATTTAATTTTTTTTTTTCCTTTTAAGAGTCATGCATTAGTTTGTCGAAGGTCAAAGAAGCCATAATTGTGATCCCTCCTAAAAAATTCAAGAAATGACTGCAAATATTAAAATAAAAAGATGTGAATAATCTGTTACCTTCAATGCACAATGCTCACAGAAGTAGTGCTTGCACTTGGTCTCAACAGGATCTACAAAAGGCTCCCTACAAATAAAACATGCAAATGGCAGTGAATCATCATCATCATCTTCATCACTCATCTCAGCATCCCCCTCATCATCATCCTTCATTCCCAAAGCCAAAGCTTTTTTTCTTGCCTTCTCTCTTTCATCCCAGTCCTTCTCAAGCTGCCAACCAGACTTGTAATCCCCCCTATCATGCATGAACTTGCATGAATCTCCATACCCACAATAGCCAGTTTCTTTATAATCTTTACAAATATCTGGCTGATAGTCAAATCTTGCTGAAACTCTAATGTGGGCAGAAGCTCTTAGAGGTCCGTGCGCTCCACCAGCTTTCTCACTGGCAACCGTGTGCTCCCTTCGGAACCCAGCCTTGTAATCAGTATACCCATGTATCCCCTTGTACAACTTTTCATCGCCATCACTCTTCTTCTTTCCTTTTAGAGCCTCCTCAGATTTCTTTAGAACCCTCTCCCTAATAGCACGAGCATCCCTAGAGAACTCTGTCTCAGTTTCCAATGTGGCTGTTGCTTTACTATCATTCTGAACCTGAATTTCCTTAGAGGACTCGTATTCAAAAACTGGGGCTCTTGTTTCTTGGTTAGAATCTGGCATCATAGAACGCTTGGTAGTCCCACTAGAGAAGTGTAGTTTATTGTCAACAGCAGTTGGCTTCTTCTTATTGTATATCACTGTACTGTCGGCTTTAGAATCTTCATCCTCATTCTCCCCCTCTTCCGGGGCAGTCCTTTTTCTGATATTTTTGGCCTTGGATGGCTTTCTGAAGAAATTGCAGACTGCAAAACATAATTTTTTTCTAAGTTTCCAAAAATTAAATAAGTAAAACAACTAAATCTAAGAGATCAAAACACGAAGTTCAATGAGAGAAGGATTGAAACAAAAATTTCATAAAATCCTTAAGATTCAAAAACTATCTCCGTGAAATAAGTGGTGAACGCTATGGCCGACTCATTGATATGTTATATAGAGAATCCTAGAAACCTATTACTAATTATTTATGTCCGCTAGTTAAACAAAATAAGTTGAGCACAGAAATGCACTTAACACTTTACATTTAAACATACTAAGTTTACCTTTTGTAAGACAAAAAGGATGGATTCATATGGAATATAAAGCTAAATAAATTGAAGGTATCAAGTAATTATCGAATTTTGAATTTATAGAAAGAAAAATGGAAGCTAGAAGAAGATGAAATGCTTATTTCATTAATGAGCTTGATTGATCGAACTCTATATCAGACATGAGCTATATTTATACAGGAAATAACCAACAGATGAAGTAGACTAACTGAATAACAAAAAAAAAAAAAATAACTAACTGGAACAACTAACTTTAACTACAATAACTAACTCTTCTTCTTTGCGGGTTTTTCTTCTAATTTTGCTTTTTCTTCTATTCTTTTTAATTCCATGCTGTCAATTTGTGACGCAATACTCCAACACCCCCCTCAAGATGAACATGAATGTTAATGAGGTTCATCTTGCGAAGAGTGTGATGAAAAGGCAAACCAAGGGGCTTAGTAAAAATATTGGCAAGTTGGAGCCTGAATGGAATGTGGAAGATTTTAACAACATTTTGTAGCAATTTTTCCCGAACAAGATGACAATCAATTTGAATGTGCTTTGTCCTCTCGTGTTGAACTGGATTCGTGGCAATGGATAATGCAGATGTACTATCAATATAGAGGAAAGTTGGTTGCGGATGATCAATATTTAGGTCATGTAGAGCATAAATTTCACAGGTAGTGGTTGCAAGAGCTCTATACTCTGCCTTTGCTAAATAGCGACTGATTGGTACTTGCTTCTTCGACTTCTATGAGATCAAAAATTGCAAAACCAGTGAGACTTCTTCGAGTGTCTACAGACTCTACACAGCATGCCCAATCACTATCTGAAAAAGCCTTTTAAGTGTAAATCTGAAGATGCTGGAAAGAAAGACCCTGCCCTGGTGTAGCTTTCAGATAACATAGTACTCTAGTTGCTGCTTGAAAATGACTCACAGCAGGGGTAGCAAGAAATTGGCCAAGTACTTGGACAAAATAGGCTAAATCGAGCCTTGTGATAGTCAAGTACAACAATCTACCAACAAGTCTACGATAGCCCGATGGATCCTCATACAAAGGAGTGTCAGAAATAGAGAGCTTCATATTAGATTCCATGGGAAAAGCAGCAGGTTTAGAACCAGTTAAACCAATGTCATTGAGGATGTCAAGGGCACATTTTCTTTGACACGAGGAGATACCAGTCTTGGACCTGGCCACCTCCAAACCAAGGAAATATTAAGCTGGCCAAGATCTTTAATAGTGAATTTATCACTTAAAAATGACTTTAATTGTTGAATCTCCAAAATTTTATCACTGGCCAAAAGTACATCATCCACAGACTAATAATGTGATAAAAGAATGTTTAGATCTTTTGATGAAAAGGAAAGAATCAAAATGGCCTAGGACAAAACCATAGTGGAGAAGAGCACAGGATAACTTAGCAAACCATTGTCTGAAAGCTTTCTTTAGACGCTATAAAAGTTTGCAAGCATTGTGACCACCTGTTGCAATCATTCCAGGAGACAATTCCATATAAACCTCTTCATGTAAATCTCCATGTAAGAAGGCATTATTGACGTCAAGTTGATGGAGATGTCAGTTTTTTATAGCAGTCACATCAAGAATAAGTTGCATGGAAGTGATCTTTGCTACAAGAGAAAAGGTGACAAAGAAGTCCAAACCTTCCTATTGAGTGTACCATTTTGCCACCAACCGTGCTTTATATCTTTCTATACTTCCATCAGCCTTATACTTAATTCGAAACACCTACTTACAACCAATGGCTTCCTTGTTTCTAGGAAGAGTAACAAGCTCCCATGTTTTGTTTAACTCCAAAGCATTAATCTCATTTTGCATAGCAGCTTGCCATTCGGGGATTTTAGAGGCTTGTTTAAAAGTTTTTGGTTCCAAGGAAGTTGAGATAGAAGTTAAAAAAGCTTTATATGATGGGGATAATTTGTTGGCTGAAATGAAATGTTGGATGGGATAGAGAGGGCCTGCAGATGGGGAGCAAGCAAAAGAAGGATAGATAGTACTTGTCGGTGAGGAGCAACCAAATAAAGGAGATTCCTGAGCTAGCAATTGAGATGAAGAGACAATACCACAGTAATACTATTGCAAATTTGTCGAACTTTATTTGACTTTCTGAATAGTGAAGGATCTACTGAAAGAGAGAAGACCCTATCAATTTGTGTGGATGAATAACAATGATACAGGATGACATTAATAATTATTCCAGATGCTCGGTGGGGTGAGAACCTCTTGATATCCACTCCATGTAGAGCACCACCATGAGACCGTCTATCCCCATAAGATTGTCTACCACTATAAGGTCGTCAACCCCTATGAGGCTATCTACCACTAAGAGGCTGTATACTGCTATGAGGCCGTCAACCCCCATGAGGCATCTACCAACATGAGGTCGCCTACCCCATGAGGGCGTCTACTGCTAAGAGGCCGTCTACCGCTATGAGATCGTCGACCCCATGAGGCGTCTACCACCATGAGGTCTACCCCTATGAGGTGTATACCACCATGAGGCCGTCTCTACTAAGAAGTCGTCTACAGTCATGAGGCCGTCAACCCCCATGGGGTGTCTACCACTATGAGGCCATCTACCGCTATGAGGCCGTCGACCCCCATGAGACGTCTACCACCTTGAGGCATGAGACCGTCTACCCCAATGAGACCGTCTACCGCGATGAGGCCATCGACCACGAGTCTGTCTTACCACGAGGCCGTCGACCCCCATAAGGCCATCTACGTCCACACAAACCGTCCACCACTATGGGTCCAATGCTACACTCGATCATATAAATGACAATGTGCTAGACAAGAACCATTCAACAGCAAACGTGGATACAACCAACCACTTGAGGGGTGGGGGTCATTCTACCAGAATGTGGGGTTAGTGGGAAGGCTTACGTGGGACAAGTGGCACTAGCAACAGCCAAACACGCGCGTAGCAACAGGTGCCTATAAATACCTCCAAGGTGAGAAAGGTTTGTCTTCTTGAAATCCGAACTACGTGAATTCACATTATACTTTCTTTCTACTCTCACAAACTGATTACTGATTCTCACGCCGGATGTACAACGGGGGAGAAAGCCCCGACCTCATTTTGCAGGTAGCAACCGCTGACTGAAGCAGCCAGACCACCGCACTCGGTAAGGTAAACACAAAGGACAATCTCGCAAAACATTTCAAACAAGAATGGTTTTTTTTTATGATGGAGATGGCATGAATTGAGCCAAAGGAGAGGAGTTTTCACTTGAAGATGAAGATTGAGCCAAAGGCAAGGAATATCTGGAATAGGAATGATATGGGAAGAATTCTGAAAGAGGGAACAAGAAGAAATGGTGTTCAAAATTTGAAAGAATGATCTTGAAAAGAAAAACCGTTTCATGAAATATAACATTTCTGGAAACAAATATTTTGTTGGTGTTTATATCCATTGAAGTCAGAAGGATACCCTAAGAATAAGCATTTGGTTGTTCTTAAGTCAAACTTTTGTCTATGATGTGTCAGAGTGGACGCAAAGCATAGGCAACCAAAAACTTTTAGGTGTGAAAGGTTGGGGGCTTTATCAAAGAACATTTCAAATGGAGACTTGTTTTGGAGAAGGGGTGTAGGAATTTTGTTGATAATGTGGGCAGCAGTAAGTACACAATCGCTCCAAAAATCGAGGAGCAGATTTGCTTGAAACATCAATGCTTTAGCAATGCTTAAGAGGTGTTGATGTTTTCTTTCCATGACCCCATTTTGCTTCAGAATTTCTACACAGCTTCTTTAATGCAAGATACCATGTTTGTTGTAAACTTTTGTGAGAAAGAATTCAGATCCATTGTCATATTGTATGATTTTGATAGAGGCAGAAAATTGGTTTTCCACCATTCTGCAAAAGGTTTTGAGTAAAGATCGTACTTCTGATTTTGTTTTCATCAAATATACCCATGTATATCTTGTGAAGTCATCCACTATAGTTAGAAAGTACTTAAAACTGGATAAGAAATAGTGCTAAAGGGTCCCCAAATATCACAATGAATCAATTCAAACTTTTTATTGGACTTATGTTGTGATACAGAGAAATGAAGCTTTCTTTGTTTCGCTAGAGAACATATATCACAAACGTTTGTACAATTAAGAGTAATGGAAGGTTTAATTTGCTTGAGAGAGAGTAATCTAAAGTTAGAAACATGACCTAGCCTATAGTGCCATATGTCAAACTGTTTGTGGGTGATGGCTGATGCTGATGGTGCAGAGGTAAATTGATTGCTGGTCTGGTTTTTTGATGAACCATGGATTAAGTGGTACAGTCTTTCCTTGTCAAAGGCAATCTCAATCGTCTTCTTCATTGATTGGTTCTGTATAGTACAATGAGAAGTGGTAAAAGTAAGGCAAAGATTAGATTGGTTGGTGAGTTTGGATACAAATTACAGATTGAATGAAAAAGGGGTTCACATGAGACATTATGCAAAAATAGATAATTAAAGAGGTATACAGTATCAATATGAGATGTTGGAACTTTAATGTCATTAGGGAGATATATGGAAACACTGATAGGCTGGGTGGAGTATTATAAAGATGGGGAACTGATCTGTTGTGCCCGTATCAAGAATCCAAGAAAATTAGATTGTAATGTAGATGAAGTTGAACTACAACAAACATGTGATGTCGATTGTGTTTTACTAGAGAAATGAGATGTAGAGGCAAGGTTGAGAACTGGCCGAGTATTATTCTGGGTAGAAGAATCAGCTGGTGTTGAATTAGCAAGTGCCATGAGCTTATGAAATTCCTCCGGAGTGAAGGAGAGCCTTTGTTGCTTATTATTATCATTTTGATTGGAAGCCTCCTAATATGTAAGTGCAACATGTGCAGAAGTTTTTTCAAAAGTATTTCTTTTCCCTTTTGGTCCTGTTCAGTTAGGAGGGTATCCATGAAGTTGAAAGCACTTGTCCAGTATAACCACAGTGGGTGCAATGCAAAGAAGGTGCCTTGAATCTATCCCTGGACGATTTTGGCCAGTAAGTTTGTTGATTGAGGTGTTTGGCCATCAAGGCATGTGTTTCAGTATATGAAGCTGAGTTTGTTAGTTGTCTTGTCTCTAACTTTCTTCTAGAAGCAGTATAGAGAATACTTTGGCCATGCTAGGTAGTGGAACCATAAGAAGTAATTGTCTTCTGACAGATGCAAAGGAATCATTTAACCCAACCAAAACTTTTATAACATAATCAGACTGTTGTCGAGTTTGCAGAAAGGTGAACAAATCACAGGTACATGATGCCATTTTTCCACACGTGCAAGTTGGAAATGGTCTGTAACTAATGTATTAATCTCAAAGAGTTTTAAAAGAGTTGAAATATTCAGTAACAAATGAGGAACCTTAGCTTATACAACTTAGAGATTTTTCAAGATGAAAGACTCTTGGTCCATCAATTCTGAGGTATCTGGTCTTAAGCTCATTCCAGAGGTCAGTAGCTGATGTTACAAACAATAAGCTGTTACGTATATCTTTAGAAATTAAATTCATCAACCAAGAAAGGACTAGGTTGTTCGCATGTAGCCACGCTGTATGGTTGATAAGTTGCTCGGTAGAGGGAGGAGTAATTGAGCCATCAATGAACTTTACCTTGTTCTTAACTGTCAAAGCTATGATGATCGATCAACTCCATGCAACATAATTCTCTCCATTTAAGATTTCTGACACTAATAAAGCACCAAGGTTGTCACTAGGATGGAGATAATAAGGAGTTGAGGAATCGTTTGAGGGATTGATAGAGGGGTAACTTGAATTGACGAGGGATTTATGGACTAATTATCAGAACTCATATCAGGAAATTAATGCAGAAAATTCCAAAGCAAAATTTTTGTAAGGGAAGATTAATCCTTGCAGAACACAAGCATGTGATGTTGCGGAAGCTTTCAGCTTGATGAAATAAGCTCTGATACCACATTGGATTTTGAATTAATGGAAAGAAAAATGGAAGCTAGAAGAAGATGAAATATTTCATTCATGAGCTTGATTAATTGAACTTTACATCAGACACAAGCTATATATTTATACAGGACATAGCCAACAGATGAAGTAGACTAACTGAATAACAAAATAACAGAAAATAACTAATTGACGCAATACTCCAACGGTAATTGACCGTCGGGTGGGTTTGTATAATATCGTAAACTATCACACTTATAAATTCCAGTTGATATTGTACATGAATTTTCATTAGGTTGCCAATGTCATACAAATGCGTCAACAAGTACATGTCAAGTAACTCCTGAGCTATTCGTTGAAGTTCAATAAATAAATAGTTAATTAATGGAGTAAATATTAAGACCATAAAATTAATAGCAATCAAATGTGGAAAATGTATTTCAATTCTTATACACTATTCCTCTGTTCTAAGATATTTCAATATATACAATTGAAACTTCTCGTACAGTGGAAGCCTAATCGGAACAACAATTCTTGCTTAATTTGTCTGCCTAGCTTACAATATAAAAATATAAACCAAAACTTTCCCTAGTCAAACTTATGTTACGGAAAACTACAAGAAACATAACATCAAACTGTTGACCATTTTTAACCCCTGACACAAATTGGATTCTTCATTAATGAACTATTTCACTCTCTTCAAACTATCACATTCACACAAGCAAGTATACAGAATACTCAAAACTCAAATACAGTAGAACAGAATGGAACTGGAAGAAGAAGTAACATAGTACGTCGTCCCAGGGACTAAAAGTTGAAGACAAGACATTATAATTCTACCCTCATTCAAAAACCATAATACAGCACTCCCTATATTGCAAACCTGATAAAGATAAGAACTTTAAGCCAACAATTCGAAGTACGACGAAAGTAAAGGCTAGTTCATTACTAAATTGATATATTCAATAGTGAAAACGAAAAAACCCTTGATACATCATAGCATTGCCCCATGAAAAAACCCATTAAAATTTTCCAATCCAGTACCCAACTACACACAAATTTCACAAGATGAAATAAAAACCATAAGAAGATGAAGAAATTAATTAAAAAATTATTATTTTCGGCAACCACAGACAAATATAATCAAGAACCAGAGTATCATGCTCTTCAATTTTGATATGTCAGGTATCGAAATATGAAAAAGGATACTTAATTCGAAATTTTAATATGAATAAAGATACAGGGAAAAAAAAAAAAACAAACCTTGTTCAGATTGTTCACTCGAATCTGCCATTGAAAGAGTTTAGTTCTGGTTGTCTTCTAAGTTTTATAGTAGTGATTTAAGACGCGGGGGGCTGAGATTTGAGAAAGTCGACTTCTTGGACTGCACCTTCTAAAGATCCAGCTGTAATTACATAAACAAAAAGATTATAAACATTCTTGCGTCAAAATCCTTCTAAAAAACATATCAAGTTGTAGAAAAGAAAAACATGATCCGTGAGCAAACATGCCATTGGTAAAAATATAAAATAAATTCAGAACTCGGGGGGGGGGGGGGGGGGGGGGGGGGGTGTGTGGGCGGTGGGCGGGGGGGGGGGGGGGGGGGGGTGGCTACTCAGCTGGCTACACAACGGGGGGGGGGGGGGGGGGTGGGGGGGGGGGGGGGGGGGGGGGGGAGGGGGGGGGGGGGGGGGGGGGGGGGGGGGGTGGGGGGGGGGGGGGGGGGGGGGCGGGGGGGGGGGGGGCGGGGGGGGGGGGGGGGGGGCGGGGGGGGGGGGGGGGGGGGGGGGGTGGGCGGGGGGGGGGGCCGGGGGGGGGGGGGTTGGCTGGGGAGGGGGCGGGCGGGGGGGGGGGGGGCGGGCGGGGGGGGGTGGGGGGGGCGGGGGGGTGGGGTGGGAGGGGGGGGGGGGGGGTGGGGGGGGGGGGGGGGGGGGGGGGGGGGGGGGAGGGGGGGGGGGTGGGGGGTGGGCGGGGGGGGGGGGGGGGGGGGGGGGGGGGGGGTCATATTACTTAAACTAGATAAACCAAGAGAGGACAATTTAAAGAGGGTTTTAGGTTTGGCCGGTAAAAGAGGGAACAAGACAGTTTTTAGTGAATTTGGATTTTTAGTTCCAAATTCACCGTAAAATTGAAATCTTCAAGTTATTCACAAAAATAATTCAAGACTAAAATATGTACTTATGGTGATTGGCGAAGAAATTCATAATATGGAACATATAATGAACATAAAAGGCCAATTTTGACTAAACTTTTCCATACAAAAATCTATATACATAAAAGGCAAACAAATAATGCAATAATTTTGAGAATGCCGAATGTAATTCAAAACTCATCTCTACACAAACAACTATATAAAAACTTGACACGGATTAATGGAGAGACAACAAATTAAAATCGAAGAATCGAAGACGGAAAAACCCATCATTGAAGGAAGCTTTCTGTAGAGATGGAGTAGGCGGATAATTAGATATACCGTATACGTAGATAGATGGGTATTGGGCTGGGTTTAATCAATAATGCTACTTGTAGCATGACAAAACTTGTTGACAAAATGACGTGTACGCTCCAGATTTAAAACCAATGGACAGCTGAGATGGCATGGCAACATAAACCATTTACTGGAATTACCCGTTTGGTAACCCATTTCAACATTTAGTCACTGAAAAAGCTTTGGGAGGAAAATCTAAAATCAGGGCGCCAAAACAAGAACGAAGTGGGAAGTCAATTGCCGGTCACGTTGCTTGTTTCATCGACGAACCCGGCATTGAACGCGATTGCTCCTGCAGCCCATCTTCTCCATCGACACCGGGTACGACACGGGACGGTATGAATTTTCGGTTGGAATGTTGTTGACGGGACGAGCTGAAATTTTAGCCACCAGTAAACTGACCTATATCTATAGAATAGAAGTAAAACATTGCTGGGCATGGGGGGTGGGTTTGGAGGAGGAGAGGAGGTGGTGGTGTGGGTGTTGGAGGCAGAGATAAGAGAGGGTTTAGAGAGAGCGATGGTGCTGAGCTGGGGGTTTTAGAGGCTCGTGTTGATTCAATTTCCATACTTGGCTTTAAAAGAAATGGAATTCATTATCATCAGAAAAGAAATGCATAACTACCTGAAGACCCATCATAGCCATGTACCTCCACAGTGGTACTTGGTATTGACGTATGTTGTGCATCATTTACTTAACCTTATCAACAGAATGCACAAAGTATTCTCAAAAAATGTTCCGATTTTGAAATACTAGAGAAAATAAAATAAAACATAAAATTCCCAATTTGAAAATCATATTGTATCAACCTGAGTATCTTGGCTAATAACCACCGGAGGAAGAAGACCACGTAAAAAAATGTGTATCCCTCTCTTTCTCGGTAAAGGCAAGACCTTTATTGTAGTGCGGATCGCGCAACAATGGATATCCACTGCAGTGTAAAGAAAAAACGAAAAGGAAATTACAAAATTATAAAACCTCAGCACCATTTTCGGGTTTATGACATTCAAAATAATTGCTAAAGTCATCTCAAAGTTGAACACAAATGAAACTAGAATCAATTATTTTTGGCATTTCTTATTTCAACTTAAGAATAATCATTATATAGTTGGATCCTAATCAGTTCACAAGGCTTTTAGTCTACAGTAATATCATTTTCAAGTAAAAGTGATTGATATATAAGCTACAATTAGAAAACAAACATGTCTTCATAACCAGTAACTCATGAAATCTCTCTCTTCAATTTGTACCATGTCTAACGCAGAACTTAATTATAATAATGCATTATATATATAGCAGTCATTAAAAAAATGGAAATATTGCATACCATTCCAAAGTAAAGATAAAATGAATAAATGAAAAATAAATAAATAAATAAGAGGAAAGGCCAATAATGAAAAATATTATGTTACAAAGACAGATCAAATATAAAGATCTCATCTTTATTAGCTGAAAATAAAAATTGAAAAATCTATTAATTAACTGAAAAAAAAATATCCAACATAAAAATAAAAAACTCTCCAGAAAAATAAGACGAAGAAAAATATTCAAGAAAATATGTTCCTAACCTGGCAACAGTTACAGTCAAGGGAGTGATGTCCTAATCCTCTGTGGCACTATCATCGCCGTACACATCTTCAACTCCACCACCGACCGGCGATTTTAATTCTTTCTCTACCACTGACGATGAAGGTGATGAAGCATTTTCTCTCATTTCTTTTAAAGTATTTTCCAAAGCACTGACTCATTCCCTGACCTGCCATTAGAGGATTTGTCTACCAATTTCTTTGTGGGTGCGCTTCGTCGACTGGGTACACTGAAGAAGAAGGGAATAGTGTACTGGTGTTGAGCAAGCAAGAGATGGGTACGACACTGGAGGTGCAGAGGCTGCCAGACGTGAGTCGTTTGCCGGAGATTAAATATTTGGGGAGGAAACGAGTTTGATTTGAGGAGGGCTTCATTCAAATTTGGAGGGAAATGGGGGAGAGAAGGGATTTTGGATTATAAATTCAAACTTATGTTTTCTTTTCTTTTAAATGGGTTGTGTTGCCATGCCATCTGAACCGTCCATTGGTTTTAAATCTGGGGTGTACACGTCATTTTGTCACGCTACTTGGTACAAGTAGCATTATTGGGGTTTAATTGTTTCTATTTAGGCTTTAACTTTTCTATTTTTTCTTTTTTCCTTTTTTTTTTTTTCCTTTTTCTGGGACTTGGCTATTGGAACACAGGCTGATTTTAAATTTAGACAAGGGCTGATATTAAAAAAAAAATAGATGGGTCACACTTAAATATGGGCTGAGCCTTGCAAGGGCGGTAGCTCAGTCTAGCCTAAGCCATATTCGCCACTGGTTGAGCTCGATATCCTACATTTTCATATTAATTCCATGTTTGGTACAAATTAAAATATAATTTTAATCTCAAATCAAAGTCAACAATTAATTTTAACTACACTTTTTATGGAACCCACAACTTTTCAACCACACATTTCATCAAATTTTATCAAAATCTACTAAAAATCTGATTGTAATCTATAGCAAACATGGGCTAAATTGTTGCAATTCGGAAAACATTTAGGCATATGTTAAGGCTTAATAACGTGACATGGATAAAGGGTCAACAAAAGACATATAGATGAAACCAATCCCAAACAACACTATTCAAAAATGAATCCCAGTATTCAAGCTTATGCAGGGGACTTCAGCTTAAGACAATTACAATGAAAGCAACTGACATATCCATATACAAAGTCCATGGACGATAATGGTTCTTAAATTCACCAGCTCACAATAGCTATAGGCAAGTTTTAACACCTTGGCTGAAAATTTATGACAAATGTATTGAGTCCCATCGTCTAACATTCATTGTTTTTAAAATTATTTTCAATCACATATAATTTTATACATAAACCTCAAAATTTCTTCGATTTTTTAACTAAATATATATTTTTCAAAAGAACACTTCTTGCAAAAGGACCTCCTACAATGTTAGGTTTAGGCCCAAAAGAATACCAACTCAATTAGGGCTCTTTTCATCCACATTATCTTGAAAATCTTATAGATGAACTATGTCAATCATATGCGTTGGGATGCGAGGACTCGTTTGATCCCCATTATCTTGAAACTCAATATTTTTCAAACTCATTTTCAACTACACGTTCTCACAATAAAAATATTGTGCGTGTATTAATTTTTTTTTTTAACCACATTCTTCAAAAATTACTACAAAATGCATTATCAACAAAAATGGGGCTCAAACACATAAATCAATAATTTAGTCACAATCAAGCATATCATCTTCATTTTCAAGTTTGTCAGGAAAACTTCACAACAATCTTGATACTTGCACATCAAGTTTGACATTGTGGTGAGTTAACAATTTTTTATACATTGATTTTAACAAGACTTCAAACAATCAATGACACAGATTTTGACACATCACACAGTGTCAACATTAATGTGCCATTTTAGCATACAACCAGCACAATTGAACTTCACGATCTTCTCCAACTCATTGCTCAAGAGCCAAGTTGGTCGAGACATTAAAAAAAGAAGCAGCAGCAAATTGGCCTCTAACTTTTCTGTCATAATGGTCAATGAGTTTTTAATCTCAGTAATTTTTCAAATCTTTGTTACAATCCTGAATATATCTTACTTAAAAAAAATTTAACATCTGTCGATACACAACCTAGAGATAGAAAGTTGGTATAATTATTTTATTAGACACAATACAATCGTTGCCCAATATTATTTCAGGCCAAAGAATCAAATCATAGCTGATGTAATATATCAACATCAAATTTCAATTTGAGGAAGTTTGGATAGATTTTGGTAGACTATGAATAACTAAGAGCCCATTTGATTTTCATTATTGTAGAATGAGAATGAAAAAAAAAAATATAGTTATTATTGGAAATTCAAAATTGATAGATTGATGTGATGGATAACGATCATATTTTTCATTTTTATGGATGAAAAATGAGAAACAAACAAGGACTAATTCTCCATTCAATAAATATTCTTAGAATTTTATTCCAAATAATTAAGTCACAATCAATTATTCTTTTTAGAAAAATTAATCTCTACACCTCCTCATCAAGCGAGCATTTTCTTTCCACCCTAGGCCACCCACCCCCTATTTCACCATCTCCAATTTCCTCTCTCTCTCTCCCTCACACACACACACACAAATCAAATCCTAAAAGGTCAAACTACTTTCAATTTTGTTCTCAAATACGCACACACGCACGCAAGCACACGGAACCTATCTGTTCCCCAATTTCCATTCTAAACAAGAAAGAAGCAGGGGCGAACGCAGACTTTTGAAACTAGGGAGCACAATCAAACTTTCACAGAGTGACAAAAAAAAATTAAATTAGGAGATATTTTATTACAATTGTTCTCTACGTGTTCTCATAATTTGATAATGTTTGATAATTACATCATTTTCAATCTTGTCAAATACATTTTTCTCAATATATGCAATCAAACTATCATTCAGCATTCATAGATTTACATTTAAAGTATTTGTCCATAACTAGTACAAATGAAAAAATCAGTCACATTAGATAAGAAAGTTTCAATCTTCCTAAATCAATTAATTAGCAAGTTCACAGTCACACAAATTAGAAATCCATATCAGTTTCATCAAAATCCATAAATCCCTAATTAGAAATCCATATTAATTTCCAAAAATCCCTAAATCCCTAAATCAAAAATCTCGACACAAATAGCAAGTTCACAAGCTCCACCAGAGCGGCAAGGCAACTGCTCTCACTTTTAGCAGTTGTAAAATTCTACAGAAGTCTAATAATAATAATAATTTAGGGAATTCAAAATCAGTTTTTGGGGCGAACAACATTATCTCTATAGCCATTGTATTGGCGCTCACTACTCCACTACCCACTTTAGCCATCCCATCTCCTAATTCTCAGATTTTTTCCCTTCCTTCAACTCCATTTTCACGGGCCAGGAACTTGCCTACTGGGTTGGATAATGGGTATTTTTCTATAATCCCCAAATCACAATTCACAATCATCAAAATCCCTAAATCCTAAATCAAAAAACACAGACACAACACAGTGAGGACAACTCAACCGGAGCTTACCTCAGGAGCAACCGAGCAGTGCGACCGGCGACGGGAGTTGGAACGGGAAGAATGGAGTCTGGAGACTGCCGGACCCGTCACTGCCGTAGTGCGGGAGTCTGGCCGTCTGGGACTGAGGTAAGTTCCGTTGCGAGGGGCGGGAGATGGAAGAGAGGATAGGAGAATTGAGGAAATGAGATAGGTTTAATTTCTGAGACAGGAGAGGTCGGTGGGAGAGCCTCAGGCGCGAGTGAAGAAATGAAGAAACGAGATATGTTCAATTTTTTTTTCCTTTTATATTAAAAAAAAAAAAACCCCCACTCCCTGGTCCGTCTCAAAGAAGAACAAAACAAAAGCACCCCTTTTCTTTTCTGTACAATTTCACGATCCTTCCAGTTTATATACAAAAAATACAATTGCGAGTTGAAGAGAGAAGACCAGAAAAATGCGGAGGGCTCTTCAATTTTAATTTAATTTTTGTCTTTTTGTTGGAGTTTATTTGATTTCGTCGACATTGCACTAATTTCTGAATCTCTTCACGTAGGGTTTTGTTATTCTTGAACTTTTGAAATTCTGATCAACTATTTTCGTGTTGGATCACTTTTCACTTTTCTTTATTATTATTATTTTCTTGCCAGAAAAAAAAAAAAAGAACGGTTTTTTGACCTTTACTTGATTTTTATCGACATCAATTCTATTATTCTAATATTAAGTGTTAAATTAATGTTATTGGTATCAACATTCAGGTTAAGCTCACAGAGAAGTGCAACAACAAATCTCGTGACCATTGCAGTTGTGCAAAAAACAAGGATATGTAGACGGTAATACACAAGCATATAACAATTATTCTTGTTGTACATAATTTTTTACCTAATTAATTATCGAATTGACAAGTGTCGACCCCCTATTGTTATACATAATTTTTTACCTAATTGATTACCGAATTGACAAGTGTCGACCCCCTATTGGGAGGCACTTGGGTCCCAGATGCCCCCTAATAAGGGGTCGACACTAGTCAATTCGGCAACACATTATGTACTTGGGTCTCAGACGCCCCCTAATAGTATGGTTGAACATATAAGCATGTTGTTGGTCAAGTTGATAAAGAAGTTTTTTTCGTGTAAGTCAAAAAACCAACACACTTGCGCAGAAAAGAGTCTAGTCAAAAGATTGGCATCAACTAATAAGAAGAATTTGTGTCATTGCCACGGGAAACCATATAAATTGGTTAGATTCTCAAATTTCTATATTTTTAAGTCCCCATTTACATCGCTTTAAATAATTTTATTTACTTTCAGCCATAACTGCTGGCAAATAATGATATCACCGAGAATTTGATTTGGGCAAAAAATCGTCATGCACAATGAATGCTATAAAATGTTAATGGTCGAGGTAAGAGTTCGACTCGTTCTTTTCAAGACGATAATGCCCCATGTTGGTGCTGACGATATTTCGACACTCGTCTCCCAAGATACAATGATCTCGACTTGTAATAGTAGTACTACAAATTACAAGACCCAACGAACCTACTCACTTTTTGATCTCTCTAAAAATTAGAGGACTAAGATGCACGAAAATAATTTTTCGAGATTATATTCCAAAATATGAATAATGCAGGGATGAATGAATAATTTCGGAAGAACAATAAAATCAGAATTAATTTTTGGAGTGAATGAAAGTCAGAGAATGGGGGCCTATTTATAGAAGTTGAAAGGTTGTGTCCACAACAGCCGAAAAGTTATGTCTACAACAGACACAAACCGTTTGAACAGTTTAACTATCAACTGTCAATCGCCCTTCTAGAAGATCCACGTGTCAAATACAGAAAATTCAGGGAAAGAAAAAAATTAATATAAATTAAATATATTATTATCTTAAATAATAATAATATAAATCAAATATTATTTTACCAAAAAAAAATATATCAGCTTGACCCAAATCCAAGTTCACAACTTCCACTCATGCCGAGCGGGCCGGACGGTGGCGGCGCTCGTAGGCTTTGGTCCAACCTACTAGTATATAGGTTCTTTTCCCTTCAAAGACTATTGGTATCCCTTGGGGCCCAAATCTAAGTCCCAAACTTGAGCAATATAAAGTAGTTTATACACTTTTAGTTTTTCTATGTGGAATTGGTACTTTTTCAATTTTCCACCAATTTTTTATTCTAATTTATTTCAACTTCAAGTGGTCATCTTTTGGCCTTAATTTCTCATTCACCCTAAATTGATTTTGAGAAAATAAATATATTACATTAATCTACTCATGGAGTAGAACACACTCGATCAAAGAAATATTTTGTCCAACTAACGGGACTCGCTAAAATAATTGATCAAAAGTTAGTCAAACCAACTAATGAAACCCAATTTTTCAATAGTAACCACACTCTACATGATTCTACATAATTGATTTCTAGCATGTTTTGCACTTAAGGTGTGTTTGAGCCACATTATGTTGGAAGAATGTATTCTGAAATAGTATAATGATGGAGAATATGTGATTGAAAAAGAAGAAAAAATTATTGATGTAATAGAAAATATTACTTTATTGAAAAATGTGTGGTTGAAGATGAGTAGAAGAATGAGAATGCAAATTTTAATGTGTACCAAACATTGACTAAATTTTGAAATTGGATTTTAGAGCCTAAACTAAAATTTAAGGCTTTACTGTTTTTCATCCAAAGTTTGATTCTTTATGCTAGTTAACTTTTCAATCTTATGTTTTTTCACACTATAGGTAGCAGATTCGGGATAGTGTATTATCGTCTGACGAGATTTTAGTTTTGTACATAATAGTATATTGTCGGAGAAGTGCAATAACTCATCGGGTTTGTGGCTGGTTTTCATCGCCTGCACTAGAAAAACTTCATGAGTCTGCCCCTGAATATATCTAATGTTATGGTTTGGATATAATACCTTGTAATTAACATCATCAGCGATATTATCTTTTGCAGAGTATAGAAGCAAAAGCTGCATGTCCAAATGAGCAACCAGATGCATCTCTCTGACCTGACACTAACAGATTTTTCACATAATGAGAAACAATATTTCAGTGCTACTAAGAGTCTGTTTGATTGCAATGGTGGAAAATGGATGGAAAGAAAATGAATTCCAGAGAAAATAATTGCCTAGAACTTGTTTTCAGTGAATTGTTAATTAAGTGTTTGTTTGGTATAATTTCCTACCCGAAAAATATTTTACATAAAAATTGTCCAAAGTGATAATTTTTTCCACAATTGGTTATAAATTTTGTTTATATTGCCAAAAAGTAAAAAAAATATATATATATTTCAAAGAAAATTATTTTTTCATTAAAGTTTAGTGTTTGTTTGACTTTTTTTTACATGAAAATTGTCCATTAAAATGAATTTTTTTTTTTACAATTAGTTATAAAATTTGTTCCAATTGCAAAAACAAAAAGCTAGAATTCCATTATTCCACCAAAATGGTGAGAAAACTAATTCCACAATTTGAAAGAAAATGTGCACGTGTGAAGTGAAGATGGAAAACAATTTCCATGACAAAAAATGACTATCAAACAAGTCAAAACATGAAAAATGAAAATTGTTTTCCATTTTTCATGAAAAATCATGGCTATCAAATATAGCCTAATAGAGAACCAAAAAGCAAATTATATAACAAAATGCATTTCAAATACAGCAGTACATGTGCATGTGTCTCCTCACTTCCTTCCTTCATTGTATTGATGAATTCATTGTCTCTTTTCAAAGCAATATGGCAAATTTGAAGAACATGCAATACGAACATTATTTATAATTTCACAAATTTTACGTTTCTAACAAAACGTAAACTACCTCTTGTAGAATTGTGGCAGAAAATAAAAGTGTCTGACGTTGTTTTGGAACAGCATCTATGATTTTCTGAAAATCTCTACGGAAACCCATGTCTAACAAATGATCAGCTTCGTCAAGGACCAACACGTTAACATTTGTCAACCAGGTAGCAAATCCAAATGTATTCTCAATATGATCCTTTAGCCTTCCAGGTGTAGCCACAAGAATCTGAATTTTTCAAATGTAAAAACATTTTCAAATTTTTCAAAAGTATTTAATAAGAAAATCAAGATATTGCAAACTAAGTTTCAATATTGTGCATTATAGGTGAAGGAATGTAGTATTCTGAATCTACCGCATGCCACGCCAGGAAGAAGGGAGGTCAAAAGTGATTTAGTTTCAAATATTGGTTGTTTGGCTAAAATCAAAAATCACTTTTTGACCAAAAAAACTACAAGCCCAAATCTCGAGCTTCTCTAAAAAGCTCTAATTGAGCTTTTTACAAGAAATTGTAATTTACATTTAAAGAAGTTGTAGATTCAACAAAACACATATATTCATATTCCTAAAAAATAAAAATAAAAAAAATAATCTTACTTCTAACCGTTAAATAAATATAAAAATTTATACAAAAGCACTTTTTGGGTTCACAACAATAATCAACGGCTTTTTATAAGAGTTCTACTACCAAAAGCTCTACTCACAGCAGGTGTGCCAAACAGCCCTAAGAACATATAGAAAGCAAAGATTGGAACTCAAATCATGGGGTATCGAAACTAAAACTTTAATGAGATCTTTTGATCTGATTTTTTATATTAAAGACCTTGTCACACCGAGAATCCCATTATGTACTATGTACAGTGACATACCCAAGTTTTACGTTCAGCAAGGCGGACCTTTAGCGTTCACCATTGATCGTCGACAATCAGTGATTGTAATAGCAATATCGTTTATTAATATTTAATTAAATAATATCAAAAATTATTTGATATATATATATATATATGCACTAAACCCTAAACAGAGCACAGATGGTCGAATTGATCCCAACATCTTCTCAATTGAATGTTTTAAAGCCATAAACCCTAAATTCCTAAACATAAATAATAAATTCTCAAATCATGAATCAAAACTGATAAATAATAAATTATAACGCATAACTCAATTACTCATAGAACATAAATTATTTATCCCAAATCACATATTCATAATTGTAAAAAAAAAAAACACCAATTCCACTTCCAAAGTCACCAAAAAAAAAACTGTAAAACAGTAAAAGAATAATGAAGGATACTCACTGAAGGAAACTGTCCAGTGACTCTAGTCACCAGGAAAAGCCAAGGTGGACAGTGATCCAGTGCCGTGCCAGTGTATTAACAATTACGTGCTGTTTCTTCTCAACTTCATTTTGTTTCTTCTCCTCTCGTGGTCTTGCAAAAATAGTGGACAAAATTCATATGGACTAAATTGGTAATGGATCCATTCAATTTGGATTGGGCTTGGTTATTTTTATAGAGGCCCACAGTTGGAAGGTGGAATAAGCCTAATTTTTTTAAAAGAGAGAGAGAGAAAGAAGACTTAGAACAAAAAACAAAAACTAGATTCGTTTGGTCGTCTTCTTCAATTCTTTCCTTCCTTTCGACTTCCACGGTCTGTCCACTATTCCGACGGAGCCCAGCACGCTCAACTGACCCTCGCCGAGTACTGGGTCCTCCACTGACTCTATAAATTATAAGAGTCAGAACCATGATATATGTATAGTTTACCAACAGTAAGAAACTTCAAGGAATGATATCTGGCATGGGTTTGCTTGCATTCATTTCTGTTCCAGAGTAAACATTGTGCCTCCCATAACAACTTGAACACCAATAGAAGGGTGATACTTCAAAAGGTTGTTGGCCTCTGCAACAGCTTGACTTGCAAGCTCACAAGTTGGGTATATAACAAGCACAAGAATTGGAGTTCGCTTCTGAACACGAGCAACTATGGTGATTTTATGATGACTTCAACATCAGGAAGCTTAAAAAGAGATTTTCAAACATAAGTATGCTCAAAATTCACCGTGTCTTATAGTGGCCCAAAAAATTTAAACCTAGCGATAATTTCCTTCTCAGTTTCTCCTATTCCCGTCCCATAAATGTTCAATACAAATGTTGGGATGGATACCACTTGTTGTGACATCAATCACTGGATTGAGATGTTGAAGTTATATGGCAAAATAATATAGTATTTGATCAAGAATAAAAGAAGACAAGAATATGACAGAAAAATTAGGAGATTTTATTGCCTCAAAAATATTAAGAAGAGAAAAAATTACAATGATCCTAAAAGCTTGTAATCATACATCTCACACTTTTTTTCTTACAAATTGTAGAAAAGAGCCAAGTATATATATGAAACTATGTAGAGCGATGTCCTAACCATAATAGATGAGTTGTATTTGATGTAGAATATCAAAAACATGTTAAAACGTGAAACGAGCTTGGGCTAGATAGCACTGTCGCTCGAGCGATAGTCGGGCGACGAGGTAGCGACAGGTGGGTGACAAGTCTCGGGTTGTTTTCGTTGGCCTCGCTCGAGTGTCTAGCTAGCGCTAGGCTAACGAAAATGCGACGACTTTTCTTCCCGATCTATAATTTCAACATCTTCAAGTCCTATACAAATTCCAACTCTCAATGGGCATCCAAAATAGAATTTCAACTTGACCTAGGACTCCAATAGCATTTCAAACTGAATTCTTCTTGACGTACACTTCAATTAGAATATTCAATTACTTCAACAAAGAATTCGGGTCAGACCCAAATTCTAACAGTCTCCACATTGACACGAATTCCACCAAGGAATGAACTAGCTTCTTCAACAATAACCAAAACTAATTTCTCCAACCAAACACAAAATACTCCATCTCTTCCAATGAATCTAAGCACTACTCTACAGAATTACTTTAGATCCCCAAAAAATCATAATAATTTTAAATTAACCAAAATGGGTTGTAACGTGCCCCAAAGCAAAATTAATACCAAATGCTTTTATAAGAGGCCCCTTGCTAAATTGTACACCTTCTACTCCACGTAACACATGCTCAACAAAATTAGCATTCACATACCTTGTTCCACTGGATACGTCTCTAGCAACTTAATACAATGGTAACGCGGGTGTTGATGGCAAAACAACATTACTCATATCTTCAAAACTCCACTGAAATGTATTCTTCAAATCTGACCCTTTATGAGCTCCTAAAAGTATTATACCAAACTGAATATCCACCACGGTACTGAACATGTGCCGATTAACTCTTCTAGATTCTGTACATCCCTGCAAGATGTATAACTGAGACCTTTGTCATCCCTATAATACAACCTAGGCACCCTTACAAACCTCCAAAGCTCAACTTCCACCAAAGAACTCATAACATTTTGAATCAATGATAGACAACGAGATGAGATTCTTCTTCAAATCTGGAACATATCGAATCTGGCCAAGTATTCTAATTGTCCCATTCAAAAGTTTCAATCTGACTATACCAATTACAACAACTCGACAATATACGTTGTTTTTCATAACCGCGACTCATTTGGAAACAATTACATATGTAGTAAACAAGTCCTTATTAGGATACATATAAAACAAACATGCTGAATCAAGAATCTAATCATCATCTGGTCTAGACTCAGTGTCAGAAATAGCTAAGAGATCTCCATTTCTTACAACGTTCTCGCGAGGTCTGCTTTGCCTGAAGTATCTGAATATCTACTTGCAGCCATCATTTCTTTATTCTGCAATTTGTAGCAATACTTCTTCAAGTTCCCCTTCTTCTTGCAATAGTTGCAAATCTGATTACTAAACTTTGACTTCGATCTACCCCCTTCCAAAACCACTATGAACAATAAGGCTAACTCCATCTCTAGCTTTAGAAACCATATGCTTCATCTTCTCTATTAATAACAAAGCATCATACGCCTCCTCTATGGTGAGAGTATCACGACTATACAAGATCGTGTCTCTAAATGAAGAAAATGAAGCGGCCAACAAACACAATACGATCAAGGTTCAACTTGCTTGTCAGACTTTCGATCATGCACAATCACTCCAACTTCAACCATAAAGCAGCTACTGAGTTCTCCTTAAAAAAATTCTAAAGAATGGTATTTGATGGATGAAGATGAATATGAGAAACTGCATTCTTATCCTTCCGTAATTTATCCTCCACGGTCAAAGTTGCTGACATCTTGTCAATTGCCAGCAGCACATCACCCAAATCCAGTTGTGCGAGAACTGCACGCATCTTGATCTATCATAGAGAAAATCTAGTGCTTCGATCCAAAAGCGAGTGTCATACTTCATGGAAGCCATTACAAACAAAAAAACTTCGACAAATCAAACATTGTGCTCTGCGGAACTACTGAACCTTGGCTCTGATACCACTTGTTGTGACATCAATCACCGGATTGAGATGTTGAAGTTATATGGCAAAAATAATATAGTAATTGATCAAGAACAAAAGTATAAAGGAAGACAAGAATATGACATAGAAATTATAAGATTTTATTGCCTCAAAAATAATGGAGAAGAGAAAAATTTCAATGATCCTAAAAATTAGCAATCATATATCTCACAATTTTTTCTTACAAATTGTAGACAATAGCCAAGTATATATAGGCAACTATGTAGGGTAACGTACAAACCCTAATAGATGAGTTATAGTTGAAGTAGAATACTAAAAATGTGTTAAAACGCGAAACGGGCTTGGGTCGGACAACAGTGTCACTTGAGTGACAGCGGGCGACAAGTCTCAGGTTGTTTTCCATCGTTCTCGCTCGAGCGTCCAACTAGCGCTAGACTAGCGAAAATGCAGTGACTTTTCTTCTCGATCCATGATTTCAACATCTTCAAGTCCTATACAAATTCTAACTCCCAATGGGCATCCAAAATAGAACTTCAACTTGACATAGGACTCCAATAACATTCCAAACTGAATTCTTCTTGACGAGCGTTTCAATTACTTCAACAAAGAATTCGGGTCACACCCAAATTCCAACAACAAACATGAGGCTAAAACCAACAAAAAAAAAAAAAGAAGATGGCCATGGCTATACGATTTAGTACATTTTTTTAATTCAACTTCAGTTCCTGGTAAATAAATTCCTTTTCCTTTTCCTTTTCTTTTCCCTTTTCATTTTGCATCTTCATTGAGTAGATAACATATGATAAAAAGACATAACAAAGAGAGAAATGTGAAAGGCCAATGATTCAAAGATGTAAAGAGCCAAAGACAATAGGAATAGCATTAGTGTAGTATAGGAGTGTTCCGGTAATATTACTAGTACCTTTTTATGATGAGTATTATTAGTCTAACAAAATGTACGGTCAGTAAAGTGGTGTAGTTGTGAATGTGTGGTTGAAATTAATTGCCGACTTCACCAATAGAAAATGTAACTTTTTGACTTGACCAATAGAAAATGTAACTTTTTAGCGACTTCTAATTTTACGCTATATTTAAGAAGAAAGATTTAACAGTGCCAGTTCTTGCCTTGGCCAGCACATCCTTACCTAAAAAGGCAAAAATTATGTAAGTGTCAGGAATTGATAAATCAAATTAATTCACAAATCTCCAATGCTAATATGGATTGCTAACCTCAAAGTATGCAGGATGGTTACTATTGGTTAGACGATGACCACATTGCAGGCACATTTATTAGATAATGAACTTCAAATTGTTGTGGGTAGGGGGGCCTAAAAACCCGAAATCGCGGATCCAACCCGACCCAACCTGGCTCGGGTCGGGTTGGGTCAAATTTAATTAAAAATGAGTTGGGTCGGGTCGGGTCACGATTTAAACCTTTTCAAACCGACCAACCTATTATCAACCCTATTTCCCAATCATGTTTTCCTCTCAACTTCAAAACTTACCTCATACTCTCCCCTGAGATCTCTCAGGCGATTCTTCCAGATTGATGATAAATCAACCTACAATGTTGCGAATGAAATCCTTTGGATTATGAGGTACACATACTTTAACAACCTTTTGTCTACTCATTTTTATCATATTTGGTAGAGGATTTGGATGGTTCTCAAACTAAATCAGGAGTACTAGTGGTGTACTGAAAGGGCACTTGATTAGGGCCCACGTGGAAGACCCGATCTGATTGTTGATGATGGATGAGATGCCACGCTTTTGATCCACGAAGGGGTGAAGGCCGATGAAGAATATGAGAAAACTAGGAAGGTGCCCAACCTGAACTCGACCGACAATGCGAAGTTCCAGATCGTGCTTATGATTATCTGAGACGGGCTGAAGTCGGATCCGAATAAATACACAAGAATGAAGGAGAGACTAGTCGGTGTTTCCGAAGAAACTACTACTGGTGTGAAGAGGTTTTACCCGATGCAGGCTAATGGGACTCTATTTTATACTATTAAATATCTTTTGCAATGAATTAGATCTGAAGTTTTTACTAATCTTATATGATTATATACTTCTTTGAGTTCATTCAGATATGAAGCTTGATCTACTGTATAGTGTTTGCTCAACGATGATGGCTCTATTTGCACGACAACGATGTAGTAGCAATATCGCTTGACGGTGTTGCGAAGTGATGATGATGTCGTCTGCGCTCATCGTCACTGCAACAATGGCATCGCCATTGGTATTGTTTGTGATGACTTCCCGATGTTTTTGTGGTGTGGTAGTATTTTGCAGTTGGTGGTATTTGTGTCTGGGAGGTGATGTGGTTTGTGTCTGGGAGGTGATGTGGTGGTGTTGTGGTTGATTTAGTGGTGATGGTAGAGGTAGAATTAGTGCTCGACAACAGATTTGGAAATTTTTTTTGTGAGGGTACTAGTTTTGGAGTGGTAGGCTGGTGGTGTTGGTTGCAGTGTTTGAGATAATGGTTTTGTTGCCGGGAGGTGGTGGTGGTTGTTCTGGCTACAGTGGTGCATCAACTAGACAGTGTTGGTATTGGTGCTGGTGTTGAGATGTTGGTGGCGATAGGTCTGTCGAGGTTGTGGTGGATCAGTGCCGATGATGTGGTGGTGTTTTTTGTGGTGTGGTATTTCTATCGCGAGGTAGTGGTGTTGCTGTCGCAAGGTGGTGGTTCTAGCGGCGACGTCAACAATGGCATTGTTATATGGAGTGGTGTGGTGGTGGTCACAAGTGTTGGTTGTGGTCACAAATTATTTGGTTGATTATGACCATTAGGCAAATTACTCACAATCCATCAATCTTTCAACATTATCAACCCTAGATGCTCATAGTATCCATTTTCCTTTTTTTTTTTACGATGTAGGTAGTTCTCTCTCTAGTCCCAAATGGTGGCCTTCTTCATTAGTAGATCGTCTCCTACACATTGGTGATGCATATGGCCAGATTATTTAATGCTGACTTACACTTATTAAGGTAGGCAACTTTTTCCCTACAGATTTTTTTAAAGCACAAATTAGATGGAAAATAACATCTAACTTTCATTTGAAGTCTAAGAACACTCCATAAAATCAATCACTGAGTAGGGAATTAATACAATTCTAAATAATTTCCTTCACCGGTTAAACCACCCCCAAACTTATCATTTCATTGGTAGAGTGATTGAAGAGTTGTTAACAACATGGTCATTTTAGTTCCCTTAACAACTTGCAAGTGCAGCCAACAAGTGCGTATAATGAATCTCATGACCCAAGTACTCAACAAAGAGTCAATCATGGAATATGTGGATGAAAATAAACAACATTTAGCATTCATGTCTACAATTCATAAATCAATGCAATGCAACAACTCAAAAACACAATCGGCAAAGCTATCAAACTATACAAACAAGCACAAAAGCAAATATTTAACCTAGAATTTAAGTTTTTAGTGAGCACAAATTTAGTACATACAACACATCACCCTAAAACTTAAATTGCACATTGTCATCAATGTAAAAGCAAGAAATAGAAAGAGAAAGAGCAAGAGGTTCAAGTACTCCCCTAAGTTGGTTTTGACGGTGATGGTTGTGAGGATGGTTGGGGACCATTGGCGACTATTAATGCTCAATGCTTTGTTGCAATGCTTGAGAATCTGCCATATGGGGACAACAAAAATACTTAAAAACAAAAAGAAATGTTAAATAAATAAGTAGATAAAGAACAATGGGTTGTGTCCCATCCAGCGCTTTTTTACAGTCTATAGCTAGACTGTCGTCTCTTATGCTTCTTCAATTGGATCCTCTAATCACATTTTCTCCATATGCCTTTAATAGATGCACATTCACCTTAAACTCTTTCTCAATCTGTAGGTTTTTTATTTTTATTACACCATGAGGAAAAATATTAGTAACAACAAAAAGGGCCAATCCATCTAGAATGTAATTTACCTGGAAATAACTTGAGGCACGAGTGGAAAAGAAGAACTTTTGGTTCAACAACAAAAGCTTTTCTTGAAATCATTTTATCATGGTACGTTGCTTGACTGCCCAAAATGTCTTGTGTTCAAGTTCAACCGGGAAGTGACAAAGTTTACTATAAACTAACCGATAAGGGGACATGCCAATCGGTGTTTTGTATACTATCCTATAAGCCCAAAGTGCATCGTTGAGGTGGAGACTCCAATCCTTTCTATTAGGATTCACAATTTTTTCAAGGATAGATTTGAATTCTCGATTTGACACTTCGACTTGCCCACTAGTTTGCGGATGGTAAGGTATAGATACTTTATGAGTGATGTTGTATCTCTTCAATAAGGTTAAAAAAGAACGGTTGCAAAAATAAAGTCCCTCATCACTAATAATAGCTCTTGGTGTTCCAAACCTTGTAAAAATGTTAGACTTAACAAAATCTACAACCACTTTAGAATCATTAGTTCGAGTGGCCCTTGCTTCCACCCATTTTGACACATAATCAACGGCAATAATGATATAAAGATTACCATAAAATGAAGGGAAAGGTCCCATGAAATCAATGTCCCAAACATCAAAAAATTCGACAAAAAGTATAGGTGTTTGTGGCATTTGATTTCGGGCTCCAAATGGTACAACTCTTTGACATCTATCACAACATTTGCAAAAATGGAATGCATCTTTGAATAAAGTGGGCAAATAGAATCCACTCTCAAGCACCTTGAGAGTCGTGCTCTTTGCTCCAAATGCCCACCACATGCATAGGAATGATAAAAGGTAGTATTGAATGAAACTCATTTTCAGGCACGCACCTTCTTATCAATTGATCTGAACAATGTTTCCACTAGTACGGCTCTCCCACACAAAATACTTGGCCATTGCCTTGAGTTTTTTCCTTTGAGCAGTAGTCAAGTCACTTGGAATTCTCTTAGTAACTAAATAATTTACTATATCCGCGAACCAAGGAGATGTATCTGTGACATGAAGCAATTGTTCATCGGGAAAGCTCCTCGCAATGGAAAAGTTTCTCTTTCATGGATAAGACGGCTGAGGTGGTCGGCCACATGAGTTTTATTCCTCTTTTTGTGTTTAATCTCAATGTCAAACTTTTGTAAGAGGAATATCTATCTAATGAGCCTTGGTTTTGCCTCTTTCTTGGCAAGCAAGTATTTAAGAGCTGCATGATCAGAAAAGATAGTTACTTTAGTGCCAATAAGATATGAACGAAATTTCTCTAAAGTAAAAATAACTGCTAAAAACTATTTCTCAGTAGTAGAGTAATTAAGTTGGGCATTATTCAAAGTTCTTGATGTATAAAATAACATGTGGTGTCTTTGCAACTCGTTGTCCTAAAACGACTCCCAATGCAAAGTCATTTGCATCACACATCAACTCGAATGGCCTATTCCAATCTAGTGGTTGAATGATGGGTGCCGATGTCAAGAGTTCCTTCAAACTTTCAAATACCTTTCTACAATCTTCATCAAAATGCAATGGTACCTCCTTTTGCAACAACCTGCATAATGGTCTTGTACTCTTTGAAAAATCCTTAATAAACCTTCGATAAAATCCCACATGTCCAAGAAAAGAACGAATCTCCCTCACACTTGTTGGAGAAAGTAAAGAACAAATTAAATCAATTTTAGATTTATCAATTTCTATCCCTTTAGATGAAATGACATGGCCTAACACTATGCCTTGATCAACTATAAAATGACACTTTTTCCAATTAAGTACAAAGTTAGCATTCATACATCTCTTAAGCACAAGTGTGAGATTTTTCAAGCAACTTTTAAAGGTATTACCATAAACATTGAAATCATCCATGAAGACCTCTATGATGCTTTCAATATAATCGGAGAATATACTTATCATGCATCTTTGAAAGGTTGCAGGAGCACTGCAAAGACCAAAGGGCATGTGACGGTAAGCAAATGTGCCAAATGGACAAGTGAATGTTGTCTTTTCTTGGTCCTCCAAAGCAATCACAATTTGGTTATAACTTGAATAATGATCAAGAAAACGATAATGAGAATTACCTACTAATCTTTCCAACATTTGATCAATGAAGGGTAAAGGAAAGTGATCTTTTTGGGTTGCATAATTAAGTTTTCTATAATCAATACATACCCTCCAACCCTTTTGGACCTGAGTTGGTACAAGCTCATTCTCTTCATTTGTCACCATTGTGATTCTGGACTTTTTTGGAACAACTTGGATCGGGCTTACCCACTTGCTATCTGAGATGGGAAAGATAATACCAACGTCTAGCAATTTCAAAATTTCTTTCTTCACAACCTCCATCACTGGAGGACTCAAACAACATTGTGGTTCTCTTGATGGCTTTGCTCCGTCTTCGAGCAATATTCGATGCATGCACATGAAAGGGCTTATCCCCTTGATATCGGCTATTGTCGAACCAATAGCTATTTTGTGCTCCTTGAGCACACGGATAAGCTTATCTTCTTGAAGTGTTGTGAGGTTCTTTACAATGATCTGTAGTGTTTTCCCTTCTCCTAAGTATACATACTTCAAATGCTCAGGAAGAGGTTTGAATTCTAAAGTGGGGCATGCATCACCAAAAGTAAAAGTTTCTCTTTAGATATCGAAAAAGTAATATAAAAGAGATTATACCTGGGTAGAATACTCAATAGTGACTCAAGTGATGCCACAGTTTCTACAATATCCTCACACAATTGTAGATTCTTGCTCAACCCGGTGAGATTGTTAATAGCAATTATTTTAATCAAAGTAGTATCCAATGCAATAATTTGAAATTTTTTTGTACTAATGAATCCATTATATCAATTGAAAAACAAGAGTGCACATCACTAGGATACCCCATTGCTTCAAGGATCAAGGATATTGAAGCGAATAATCTCACCATCAAACTTCATTGTCAAAGTACCATTATATGCATCTGTCTTACGCACAGTCCTCATAAATGTTCTTCCCAAGAGCAATGGTGGCAATAAAGATGTTGATTCATCTTGCATATCAAGAACATAAAAATATGCTGGAAAAATTAATTGATTTACCTGCACCAAAACATCCTCCAACACACCCTTTGGAAATGCATTAGATCTATCGACAAGTTGAATAATAACACAAACTTCTTTAAGTGGTCCTAAATTCAAAGAATCATAAATAGAATATGGCATGACATTAATAGATGCTCCTAAATCTAGCATTGCTTTTTTCAAACCTAGTGATACCAATAATACAAGCGATGGTAAAACTTCTCGGATCCTTAAATTTTGGTGGAAGTTTCCTTTTCAAAACCACCGAGACATTTTCCCATATGCTTGACACTTCATTACCTTTTAATTTACGTTTGTTAGTGCACAATTCCTTTAGGAACTTTACATAATGGGGCACTTGATAAATGGTATCCAAAAGTGGTATGTTCACTTGAGCTTTGTGAAAAGTCTCCAATATTTCCTTCTCACATTTATCCCTTTTCGACTTTACAAACCTGCCAGGAAATGGAGGGGATGGAACATTAGTAGGAATAGAACTTTTATAATTTACCTTAGATCCCGAAGTTGGAGTCCTAGTTTCATCTTTCTCACATGCTAATTTCTTCTCTTGCATTGACTCATCAAAATGATCTTTCATCTTCCTTGGTGCCTCTTCTAAAAGCTTTCCACTTTTTAGTGTTACGGCACTAGCATTTTCTCTTGGTTTGATTGCTTGAGAAGGAAGTTTTTCTGATCCTTGAGCCTTCAATTTATCCATCATGTTGGCAAATTGACTCATTTGTGTCTCCAAATTCTTAATTGAGGTTTTTGTCTCTTGTTAAAATTACATTGTACTAGAAGCTAAGGACTTAACCATATCTTCAAGAGACCTATATAAACTTTGAGACAGAGTTTGTTGACGAGTTTGAGAGTGTTGTGATTGCCTTTGTTGATTGAAACCCGGAGGATGATTAAACTGTGATTGTGGAGCTATGAAATGATTTCCTCCATAACTGAGATTAGGATGATCTCTAAATTTGGGATTATATGTGTTAGAATATGGGTCATAACTATGTCTCTGTTGCATTGGAAATTCCCCAATGGCATTCGTTTGCTCTGAGACTCCTTCTTATAGTGCCGGGTATGCATAAGTAGGATGTCCCACAATAGAACAAATCCCGCACACGTTTGCTTGTTGAATTGTCCCAAGTGCCATTTGTTGTACAAGAGATGTAAGACCGGCCAATTGTAGTTCAACTTGACAGGTTACTCCTATCTCACTTGTTTAATTGGTGCATCTTCTCTACTACCAAATTGTTGTGAGCTGACAGCCATGTTGGCGATCAAGTCCTTAGCAACTGTTGATGTTTTATCCATTAAAGCTCCTCCACTAGCTACATCAATCATACTTTTCTCCATCGGGAGTAATCCTTCATGGAAGTATTGTAGAAGTAATTGCTCACTGATTTGGTCGTTTGGGCAACTAGAACAAAGTCTTTTGAATCTCTCCCAATATTTATAGAGATTTTTCCCTTGAAATTGTTGAATGCTACATATTTCTTTCCTAATGTTTGTAGCCTTTGAAGGTGGAAAATACTTCTCCAAAAAGAGTTTTTGCATTTCATTCCACGTGGTAATAAAATCGAAAGGTAAATAATAAAGCTACTCCTTAGCAGTATCTGCAAGGGAGAAATGGAATGCCCGTAATTTCACTTGCTTTTCCGATATACCCATCGGTTTCATGCTTAAGCAAACCACACGAAACTCCTTCAAATGTTTATTGGAATCCTCTCCAACAAATCCACGAAATGTGGGGAGTAGATAAATCATTCCGGACTTTAGTTTAAATCTCACCTCTAATTGGGATATTGAATGCTAGAGGTTGCTAAACAAAAGTTGGAGTTGCAAGTTCCTTTAATGTCAGATTTGCATCCGCCATTTCGGACTCTATGTGTTTGGACTCACTTGAGGATTCAATGCTCAATCACCGACGATCTCTTTAGATTTTACTTTTTTCCTGACAAAGTTATTTAGATGCCGATGACTGTGAGAGTATATGTCGGGATGGGTGGAATGCCAACGACTAAAAAAGAGAATGGTAGTGACACAGATGGTGGTTATTGTGGCTCGAACTGGAAAGAGATTGGAATTATTTTATATATAATTATTTATTTAATTAATAGAATTTAATCATCACCTGAGTTTTGAAAATATATACTTGTTCTCTCAAAGTTGAATTGGTCTAAACTTAAATCCTAAGATATGATTTTTCCTCTTTGGGGATTTAGTTTAAAATTGAACTAAACCATTATAAAAACACGTGTTCAGTTATTATCAACATTTTCAAACCTAATTCGAGCATTGATACAAAAAACGCAAAAAGTCAAAAAGTTCAATTGGAGTAGAACTCAGATCAAACCACTGATAAAAAAAAAACTAGAAAAACAACCATAAAATAAAGGATAATTGGCACAAAACCCCCAGACTATTGTCTCTATAGTGGAATACCCAATATTCTTTCATTTTGGTGAAAAATCCCCTAGAATGCTAAAATCCTTCTAAACACCCCCCTAACGTCCAGTTCTATTAGATTAGGTGTCACAACAAGCTCCAAATATTTAAGTAAATATTTTATCGTCTAGATTATCATTTTTATATAATATATATTACTGCATCCCAGTAAACCCCTATTTGAGCTCCATTAAAATGTATTTTTGGGGTTGGAATAGCTTTTTTTAGAACATGTGGGTAAAAAATGAGGAAAAGAATTTGGGTTTATGTGTAATATTAAGAATGTTTAGTTGAAAAAGAGTTGTGAAAAAATGTATTTTCTAAAAATTTGAGCACAAACAGTGGCTAAATTTGAATAAAATTGTCAGTAATTAATTATGTTTTATGTTCAAAAAACCAGTAAAAATATATAACTAGATAACTTGCACAAGCTATGAATTGAATTATAGATCCAAACATAAGAAATTTGCAGGTAAATGCCAAACCCACATTCCTCTATTGTTTCTCAAGAAGTCCATCAAGAACTTCAAACCACAGGAATTATATATTTATTAAAAAGGCAGAAAAAAATAAAAATGGAAATAGAAATGCTGGCATCTTCCATTTTTCCTATCTCCACCAATGATGGCATCATTGCCTCATCCCATACTCTATCTTATCAACCCTCACCGTCGAAGTCCTGAACGAATTCTTCCACACCATCACCACGTGCCAAGATTTATCAAGGAGTTTGGTGACATTAATCACACACAATTCGTAAACAACATGACTCTCTAATATGCACCATTTACATTTGAAGAATTAGGACGAGTCATTGCACCAATTATAGGTTTTTCCAATTCACACGTATTCATAATTATTTTGTAAATTCTAACAATTTCTCTGTATTTCATCTCTTATCACACACACACAAATAAAATAATAAATAGACACTTCATACCACATTTCATTTGGAGTATTTTGGTGATCAAACAAGACATCATCACGTAGTCAATTCAAATTTTTGAAAGATTTCACATTTCATTATAAAGAAATCAAAAGAGTTCACATTTCATTAGGTCGAACTCAAAGGTCCACTGGAAATTCATGCATATATCATTGAATACATAAAAGTACAAGGAAACAAACTATTTACATGTTATGTACTTGGACTGAGAAAGAAGATAACCTGTTGGAGAGGATACAACTTCAATACCCAGAAAGTAATGGAGTGATCCTGAATCTTACATTGGGAAGAAATGAGCTAACTCTGAATTTAATTTTGCAATCCTATTAGTATCATCACTAGTCTAATCATGTCGTCAACATATAAAAAAAGAAGCAAAACACGATTGTGGCTATACTTCTGTGAAATAACATTGAGTCATGATGGCTAGCATGGAAACTAAGTGAAGTAATCATAGTGGAAAACTTCTCAAATCAAACTTGAGGTGCCTATTTGAGATGGTAGAGAACTTTTCGGAGTTTGCAAACTTCACCAGATAAAAAACACTAGGACGGGAAACCATATAGACGTTTCTAGTAGATCTCCATTCAAGAATGCATTTTTAACATCCATTTGAAATATATACGATCGACGAACAGAGGCCATTGCTGTAAAGGTGAAAACAGTAGTCATTTTTGCAACAGGTGCAAAATTTTCCTCATAATCTATATCATACTCCTGAGAATACCCCTTTTGCGACTAATCAGGCTTTATATATTTCAACAGATCCATATTACATAGTTTTTATTTTATATACCCAACGAGAACCAATTGATCATTTTTTATGGCAGTAAGTCCTAAGTATGTGTTTGATGCAGAGTAGTGAATTCCTCAGCAAAGCTTCCCGTCAAAGTGGATCACACACTGTCTCTCTATAGGACAAAGGCTTGGAAAAACGATAAACAAAAGCTAAAAAATAAATGAAAGAACTAGAGTAACAAGAGTAAGCAAAATATGGCAATTGAGGTGACTTACGAGTACGAGTAGGATAACGAGGAGGAGGAGCCACTATCTCAGGCCTTGATTGGGCAACCTAAGAAGAGATGGAACAACTGATTTATTCTAAACTAAAGGTACTAGTATCGACAAAACTATCAGAGTATATGTGTGTGGAACATGAGGTAGGACAACTTCAATTGCAACATCGAATAGATTTATATAAATGAGATCAGATTTAGTCATATTAAGAGAACTAGCAGGAATAGAAAAGAAAGGTACATGTTTAAGGAACATAACATGATGACAGGCATAAAATTTGACTAACTGAATCAAAACAACGATATTCCTTTTTTCGTGCATCATAACCCATAAAGACACATATAGCATATCTAGATGATAATTCACTACACATGACATGAGGTCAAAGGACAAAATAGATAGAGTTAAAGACACGTATGGAAGAATAATCAAGAACATATACATACAACTTCTCAAAATGAGACAAACCTAAATTGCGTGAGGATGGGATCCTATTAATCAAACGAGCAACAGAAGAATTGTTTCTTCCCAAAATTCACTTGGAGTAGAAGAAGAGAGTTAAAGAGAGCATGCTCTCAATAAGATGTCTATGTTTCCTTTCGACAACACCATTTGGTTCGAAAGTATTTGTACAAGTAGTTTGGTGAATGGTTCTACCAGAAGCAAGCAAATCAAAAAAGACGTTAGAGGTATACGCTCCACCCAATTCACATCAAAAACATTTGATAATAGCAGAATGTTGAATTTTATAAGTGCTCTAAATGTACTGAAAATATTAAAGAAGTCAGAGCTACGTTTCAAAAGAAAACCCAAAATAACAAGTGTAATCATCAATAAAGGAAACATAAAATCGTGGACTCCCTTTAATGGTAATAGGAGAGAGCCCACATACATCATAATGAACAACTGATACAAAAGACTTAGGAGACATTGAAACAAAAGATGATAAATTAGGTTACATGTGATAGGAAGCCCCATAATCTAAGATCCATAGAGAGGATGATATACCTGAAGAACTAGAAGATGACAAACCTATAAAAGAGGCAGACATTTCATGTGTGGTGTTACATTTAACTGTATGCCGAAACTACTCAAACATGAGTGGATCTATTGATGTGCCGACCACTGCAGTATTACGTTGAGGTGGTTGGTTTCCAAATTTTCATGGTGGAAGAACCGTCATTACTGTTGTTGTTGGGGCCGATGTTATTGCTATCATTGTTAAAGTCTCTGCTGTGTAGTTCTATTCAATAGTAGAAAACATTGTCCTTTTCATTGACCCTTCTGCTTATGGAAATGACATTCATCATGAGAAACATTCGAAGGCAACTTACTTTAATTACTGGAAATTGATCTCTGAGGTACTGCAAACACATGTGGTGTAGTAGATCATATAGTAGTCCCATTTTTTTTCATGAGATTTGAGGCGTATCTCCTCAACCAACAATTCACTAACCATAGAATCAATAGAAAAGTAGAAGACTACGATGCAAGATTGTCCCACGAAGTCCCTCAAAATCATCATACAGGGCTATAAAAATCGTATCAGTCGTTGTTCTTCCCTTCGTGCGATATAGGGAGCAAATGCTTGTAAATATGCAGATTATGTAAGTGTCAATTTATCCCATAAATCTATTATAGCAGAGTAGAACTCTTGAACACTCATATTTTTTTTGTTCTCTAATTGATACTAGGTTGCAAAGTTAGATTGCATGTATAGTCTAGTAAGATGCTACCGAACTTCCATAGTTCTATCATTGATTATGCCCAAAGAATAACACGGTAGTTGTAGTGCAGCTTTGGGGTATCGTATCCATAGGGAGATGGAAAAATATTTAAAGGATAAAAAAAGTGATGAATTGTTCTTTTAATGTGTAGTAAGATTCAATGTTGAAAGGTGAAATTAAAATTAATAATTTGAAGCAGTGAAGCGTCGGAATTCCCTCAGTTGGATCAGATCATTCACATCAATTATTCAGTTTTATAACTCAATTAAAGGCTTTCATCCCGGCACTCTAATAGGAAGATATATCGTGAAAATCAATTTAATTTACAAATGTAATACTAGAATCTAGACGTATGACCTATTCGCTCAATTTTTATTAAAACAACATCAAAGACCGACCATATACATCAAGCATATGGCAGTAATTAATCCGTCAATAAAGTGAAATTGAGATTAAAATTCGACACTAGTTCAATCTAACAATAGAAGAAGCATGAATGGATCTATGAAGGATTTAATAATTGTTATATCAATCTCAACAGTAAATAATTGAAATTAAAACTCAACAAATAGTTTGATTGAACAATGGAAAAAGTATAACTAAATCCATGAAAAATCTTGTAAATGTTAAATTGAATTAAATGTAAATTCAAGAGAATGAAAATCTAAATTATAGCATTGTTTGACAATGAAAAGATCAAAATAAATGAGTTCTTTTAGGGTTGAGAAATGGTGTCAAAATAAGTTACTCTAAGTGTTTGAGTCGTAGAAGGAAACTTGAGATTTTGTCATAGAAATGACCCATGTGGCCGTAAGGGACAAAGAATTGCTACCCTTGAATTCTCGATAGATGACCATGCAGCCGCATGGTTATAATGTTTCTCCACCGAATAGTTTTCAGTACTTTGATCGTATCTTTCTCTCCCGATGTAAGATTAAGGTGATTCAAGATGCGTTGAAAAGCTAATCCAAAGAGATACAACTTTGCTTCATACGTCAACTTTCAATTCAATCGTTTACCATGTAAAAACCGGTCTCAATATAAGGCTAAAAACTGGTGCAAAACTTTTCAGCTTGAAAGTTGATATGAGATAATGTCTTGGCTATATTTTACCCATGTGACTTCTTTCTTCATCTAACTAACCTCTAACTCTCTCGAATCTTCATCATAAGGTTGAAAACAAGTTTATAGTATTTGCACTTTAGTCCCTAAACTTTCACTTTCCTACATTTTGGTCATTTTTCACTTGTTTCTCCTTATTTCTCTACATTCATCACTTTATCCTGCAAAACATGAATTGCATAGAATTAAACTATATTCTAATATTTTAATCAACAACTGCTCATGTTTTGACGGTCAAATAAGTATGTGAAAACACACTTATAAAATTCCCCCAAACTTGAACTATTGTTTGTTCTCAAACAACGATGTAACTCAACTCTACAAACAACATGGTTTAACTATATGTCGTGTCTCAAGTTTTGAATTTGGTAGTCAGACAAATAAACAATTACAACAGTGTAAAGTATTAAATCAGTCTCCACCTGTTACATGCATAACCTAACATGTGTGTGAAAACTCATGTCAACATACCAAGATTGTGATTGGTTCAACACCGACCCATAGTAGTTAAATATACCCTTTCCTCGCTCGAGAGATACATACACCCCCAAACTTATGATTTTCACTCATTTTTCCTGGGGTGCATCCTAGGTTTAACTTTTTAATTCTATTCTTTACCCTCTCGTAGTTTAGATAGACATTACTCTCACAAGTTCACATTTCAACAAGTCGAGATTCTCCTATATTTCTGATTGTTTTAACCCTTAAGACTAGACTAAGTTATTACTTTTTATCAAAGGTGTAGTTTTGTCAATTGGATGTCAGTGGCATAATCAATGTATTGAGTGTATGTTTTTTTTTCTTTTTCATGTTTTCTAAAAAAAATCATTTTTTATTTGAATATCTTCTCATTTGCTTTCTATATAACCTATGTAACGAGCTTTCGGTCAATGACTCCCAAGTCAGATGATCATAGGGCATCAGGTTTTAAATCACCCTCATAGGCTTAATCACCCGAGTTATATAAGCTCGAAAAGATGCTTCAATGTACTCAAAGATTAGTGCAATGTCCCTGTTCTTTTAGACATCCAATTTCTAAACTAATCTCTAACTAAAAACTGTCACCTAGTTTTCATCTTATCAGGTTTTAGACAATCCACACCAAGTTTTCATGCACGGAATCTCTTCTCACCTCAATGTTCCCTTCTAACAGTTTAATCATCTCCAAACTAACTTATTGTTGAATTATGGAATAATACACTAGAGGGTATTTGGGTGAAATTACTATGTTCAACTATCCTATACGTAATGAACCACATCACTAACTCAATATACCAAACATAAGTAACGTGCATAGAAAGTGTCAAGTTTTACATAAAAAGGTCTAAACTAATTTAATAATACAATATTTCATCATTCACAGCTGACACATATTCTAATAATTACATCATAGCTGGCACATTTCTTAAACCTACACAAGCACATAAAGCAATAATTAAAATCTAATGCTAAAAGATAAAAAGAATAGAATTTTTTTAAAACATAAAAACATGTGAAAATTGAAGTAAAAATATGAATTAATAGATGAATGAAAGCTCATGATCTACAACATGCGAATATTGCAGTAAAAATATGAATGAATAGATAAATGAAAGCTCATGCTCTACCCCCAAACTTAATTGAAACATCGTCCTCAATGTTTAAGCATGAATACCAAAGAAAATAAGGGAAAGATATCACTTGAGCATGGCAGTGAATCAACAGATACTTGAGGTATAAGAAGTCTGAAAGTACTCAATCGACTGGTAATGCAAAGAAAATAACAAAAATTAACTAGAATATAAATGCAAAAGTAAACAACAAAAGAAAGGAACAAACTTCCATTAGGTTGCCTCCTAAGCAGCGCTTTTGTTTATTATCGTTGGCTCGACCCAAAGTTTCCTTCTTCAGCCCGCATCCAGTAAGCATTGTTTCAATTTTCTTTGCAGTGCACTAAGCTCCTTGGACATAATCACCAGTGATGTTCCTCCGCCTCCATCAAATACATGCATGAGGTGACTAGATGGAAGCTTAAAATCAGGAATGGAGACTTGCAACACAAAAGGTAAAGTCATGTCGTTAGAAACTGGTAATGTAAAATAAGAACTATTACCTGACTCTTGATCCTCCCTCTCAAGATGTTTATTGATGGCGATGTCCAATCCATCCGGTTCTAGAATTTCATGTCCTGGTCCAAGAAATATATTATCAGCTACCCCCTGAGTGAGTGCATCAATCATGTGGTTTGATGACACTCATCATCCTCCTCTAACTGCTTAGTGATATGGAAAATGTTGACTTCTATAGTCATATTCCCAAATTACAGTTTCATAAGACCATTCCTACAATTAATTAAAGCATTAACAGTGGCAAGGAAAGGTCTACCAAGAATAATGGGAATTTTAGAATCAACATTCACATCAATTTTTACATTCAAAACCAAGAAATCAACGGGGTAGTAAAATTTATCAATTTGTACTAATACATCCTTAACTACTCCCCTAGGTCTAATAGTGGACCTATCAGCTAATTGTAAAGCTACATATGTAGGCTTCATCTTACCCAACCTTAACGACAAGTAAATAGCATAAGGCATGAGATTAACACTAGCCCCTAAATCTAGAAGAGCTTGTCCAAACTCATGATTCCCGATGATACAAGACACAATAGGACAACCAGGGTCTTTATACTTTAGCGGGATCCTTTGCGCAATCACAACGCTCACTTGCTCAGTCAAAAAAGCTGTTTTCTTGACATTGTGCTTCCTTTTGACAGTGCATAAGTCCTTGAGAACTTTGGTATAAGTAGGAACATGTAAAATTAAATATAAGAGAGGCAAATTGATTTTTACTTGCTTTAAATGTTCTAAGATCTCACTATATTAACCAACATATTTTGAGGTAAACTTAAGAGCTTGTGGGAAAGGTACTCTCACTGAATTTTTCACTACCTCCTCATTAGATTTACTCTCTTCAAGCTCACTGACTCTTTTTCAGTTTCCCTAAGTTTGGGAATTGGTTCTATGACTTTTTTCTGATCTTGTGGTTATGGTATTTACATCCCTAAGATTGTTTTAATTAGATCCTAAGGTTTGTACCATGTGTTGCCCTTTAGGATTTGGTTGAGCTTAAGCCGGAAATTTCCCGAGTTCGACCACTGTTAAGGCATTGGTCAATTTAGACATATGGTGTTTGATTTCTTTGTTCTCCTCAACAATTTGGGTAATCATAGCATCAAACTTTTGGTTTGTTTTACTTTGTGCTTCAATAAATGCATGTAGAGTGTCTTCTAAGGAATTCCTAGATAATGTGGGTTGATCTGAAGGTGCAGTGTAAGCTCTATTAGATTGGGTAGGTTGCTGGTTGTTGGATTTCCAACTAAAATTAAGGTAATTCTGCCACCCTGGATTATAGGTTTCAGAGAAGGGAGTGTAGGGCTTGTTATATATGTCTAGGGCATTGCAATGTTCCTCATAAACCCCCCTTATCTCAGCATAAACAGTTCTACGCTAGATGGTTACTCCCACCACAAACAAAACAATGATTTAGAGATTCAACACAGGATGCATTTTGTGTAGGTTTCGAACTCTTAGCATATAGGGTTTCTAATTCTCTAGTTAGAGTCTTTACCTTCGCTCTAAGGCTATCTTCCTCCCTAAGATGGTATATATTTATGCTAGTGGGATTACTTGCGAGTTGTGACCTATTAGTACTCTCAGTAGCACTAGGCCCAATCCAAGTATAAGCTTTTTCAGCTAAGTCATCTAAGTATCCTATAACCTCATCTGGATCTTTTTGTAGGAAATCGTCATTACACATCATTTTAACAAACTGACGCTCCCTAGGTATTAACCCTTCATAGAAATAGCTCACGATACGCCAACTTTCATAACCATGGTGGGAATAAAGAGCTTGAAGCTCTTTATACTTGATATAAAGTTTCACTCTCCTTTTGGATAAAAGAAGAGATCTGCTTTTTTAAAGCAATTGTTTTGTGGTGGGGAAAGTATTTACCAAAGAACGATTGGGTCATTTCAACCCAAGTTCCTATCGAACATGGTCTCAATGAATACAACCAGCTTTTTCCCATTTTCTTAAGAGAAAATGGGAAGAATTTAAGCCTAATTGCATCTATTGTACCATGTTGATTGTGGAAAGTTTCTACTACCTCCTTGAATTCTCTAATATGCACATACAAGTTCTCATTTTGAAGTTCACGAAAATTGGGAATAAGTTGAATCATTTCAGGTTTAAAATCTATACGTGGCATATTGGGTGGAAACATAATACATGAATGCGTAGATGTGCGTGTGGGGTGCAGCTAATCATGCAAACTTCTATAAGGTGTATCATGCTCACTATCAGACATTATGTTATGTGATATGATGTTCGTGTTAACAGATGCACAATAAAAAATAGGATTAAAGAGATGTTCAAACTCTATGAGAGGTGTTTCCACAAATCTTCATTGCTCGTCTCGATACCTGCTCATAAAACACAATTAAAAAAATGAAAATATGTGAAAGTAAGAAATAACAATGAATAAAATAAACTAAGTAAAAAATGAAAAAAGAAAAGTAATAAAGTCACCATTTTGCTAGAAAATTCTTCAGCTTATTGTTCCATCTCCCCGGCAACGGCGCCAAAATTTGATTACGCCCAAAGAATAACGCGATAGTTGTAGTGCAACTTTGGGGTGTCGTATCCACCGGGAGATGGAAAAATATTTAAAAAATAAAAAAAGTGATGAATTGTTCTCTTAAATGTGTAGTAAGATTCAATGTTGAAAGGTAAAATTAAAATTAATAATTTGAAGCAGTGAAGCGTCGAAATTCCCTCAGTTGGATCAGATCATTCACATCAATTATTCAGTTCTATAACTCAATTAAAGGCTTTCATCCCGGTACTCTAATAGGAAGATATATCGTGAAAATCAATTTAATTTACAAATGTAATACTAGAATCTAGAGGTATGACCTATTCGCTCAATTTTTATTGAAACAAGATCAAAGATCGACCATATAAATCAAGCATATGGCATTAATTAATTCGCCAATAAAGTGAAATTGAGATTAAAATCCGACAACTAGTTCAATCTAACAATAGAAGAAGCATGAATGGATCTATGAAGGATTTAATAATTGCTAAATCAATCTCAACAATAAATAATTGAAATTAAAACTCAACAAATAGTTTGATTGAACAATGGAAAAAGTATGACTAAATCCATGAAAAATATTGTAAATGTTAAATTGAATTAAATGTAAATTCAAGAGAATGAAAATCTAAATTATAGCATTGTTTGACAGTGAAAATATCAAAATAAATGAATAAATGACATGAAATCACCAATTCCAACCGAGTTCCCTCGTAGCTTCACCAAGATCTTTAGTTCTTCATGTGTTTCTTGAGCAAAACCTAGAGTAAAAATGTAAAATCATGTATGGAGGCATTCCGGAGTGTTCTTGGTTCTTTTAGGGTTGAGAAATCGTGCCAAAATAAGTTACCATAAGTGTTTGAGTCATAAAAGGAAACTTGAAATTTCATTACGGAAATGACCCATGCGGCCGCAAGGTATAAACACATACGGCCGCAAGGGACAAAGAATTGCTACTCTTGAATTCTCGGTAGATGACCATGCAGCCGCATGGTTATAATGTTTTTCCGCCGAACAGCGTTCAGTATTTTGGTCGTATCTTTCTGTTCCGATATCCGATTAAGGTGATTCAAGATGCTTTGAAAAGCTAACTCAAAGGGATACAGCTTTGCTTGCGATATCAACTTCCAATTCGATCGTTTGCCATGTCACAAAGTGGTCTCAATATGAGGCTGAAAACTGGTGCAAAATTTTTCAGCCTGAAAGTTGATATGAGATAATATCTTGGCTATAATTTATCCATTTGACCTCTTTCTTCATCCAATTGACCTCTAACACTCTCGAATCTTCATCACAAGGTTGGAAACAAGTTTGTAGTATTTGCACTTTAGTCCCTGAACTTTCACGTTCCTCCATTTTGGTCATTTTCACTTGTTTCTCCTTATTTCGCTACATTCGTCACTTTATCTTTCAAAACATGAATTGCAATAGAATTAAACTATATTCCAACATTTTAATCAACAATTACTCATGTTTTGACAATCAAATAAGTATGTGAAAACGCACTTATCAATCATACTTAGCCAATTGTATGCCTATCAATTGTACAACAGTATAATTAATCCAAGTAATAGTCTTTGGATTATCAGGTTCCCAATTATCTACCAACTCCACATAATTGACAACCTTATCATTTTTTGGTTTAATATAAGCGCCCGAAATATAACCTCAAATCTTTTTGCTCTCAAAAAATTCCTCATTGCATAACTCAAATAAGAATAATTATTCCCATTTAATTGCACACTAATAGATGGGAGAGAATCATCCCGACTTCCAGTCGTTGCGAAATAAACAAATAATTACCAATATGAAAAACACACAACATCGAGATGTGAAATCAAACTAAAATAAAGCGAGAATCGGTGGAAGCCAAAAACACTGTACTCTGTGATCGTTGAAACAAAAAAAAAAAATTATGTATAGATACAAGTTTGTGTAACATTCAGAGGGGAAATCGCTAGGAGAAATGGAAGGGAACGTTTTGGAATTTTTTTTTTTTTTTTTTAAAAAAGGTTTGAGTCCTCCTGTCTAGTGGCTAGAATTCCTTTTTTTCTTTTTACTTGGAAAATGGAAAAGTTATTTCACTGTAGGGGTAATTAAGAGTAACATTACGATATTTACCTCTTTTAACAATTTAGGTAAATTTTATTTGAAGTCACTGAGCCTCCAACAAAATTTCAATTTAGTCAATGAACTTCGATTTAATTTCAAATTTGTAACTCTTATCACTTTTCGTATCTAAAATTAATGAAATTGTTTCATTATCACAATGGGTCTTTATCACTAGGTGAGTATCAACTTACAACTACATCACGTCATAAAAGTGTTAAATAAAAACATAACATTTTAATTTAGGATTAATGTACTTGTACACCTATTTTCTATACCTTGGGTTACACTCCTTCATGTGTCAAAAATTTGGTCATTCATTGAAAATGATGTTAAAATCAATGCACCGAAATCTATAAACTCGCCAAGGTGTAAACCAATGCGTCAACCTTTTTGTACATATCTTTAATTTAAAGGCTAACCTTCATTTTACCATTTTCTTTTCTAGGCTTCACACAGAGACTTGTAGATGATTTAACATGATATGAATATCAAGCAAGCAATTTCTGCTAGTTTGAATACAATAGGTGACAAAATGTGACTAGGGTGATGAAATTTTAAATTATTTCAATAGCTAATTCTGCAAATAGAAGTTAAAATTGGAATTTTGCTGACTTCCTATGACTACAAATGAAATTTACCCTACTAACTTGCAATTGGAAACCATGAAAAATAAAAAGGGTCTGCTTGGCAAGAGGTGAATATTCTACAATGTTAGATATATAATATTTACAGTATTTTTCTCTATAAAAAAATAAATGCATCTATCATTTTCACTCCAAATAAGATGAAACGAGGCACTTTAAAAACACTTCTCCTTTTTCTTTTTTCTATGAAAGGCTCCAAATCAAGCATGGGAATGAAAACGTTATTCCCTTTTGAGAGGCAACCAGAATTATTAAGTGGGCCTTGTTTTTATGATTAACAATGAAGATACATGTTTCGTCTATATTTTGCTAATTGAATAATATTTGTTGCGGGACTTGAATTTTATTTCAAAATTTCATAATTCTATCACATTTCGTATCTCAAATTGAGGAAAATTCCTTTATTGACGGTCAAACCCAACTTCCTCCAAAAGGAACAGTTTTTCAAGGGGAAATAAGTAGGCATTTTACTCATGGGATTCTCTTGTGGTTAAAGTATAGTTTCAAATAGACAATATCAATAAGTTGACATTCGAATCTGGTGAAACTCAATTATCAACAAATCTCAGCTCATCTCTCGTTCACATGTGTTTTACATGCGTATTTTTGGACATCATATTTGATTGTACAAGATCGTAGTCTGATAGGGATATGACGGTCGCGTACATTTGGACACTCAAGTCAGACAATAGAAAACATTTGGTTAGAGAGAGACAAATGGATGAAAATATGGGTTCCGGGGTTTGAAATTACTTTTTGATCTCACATTAAGATACATTTGAACGAGAGAGAGAGAGAGAGAGAGAGAGAGTATTTATAGGCAAGAGAGACCCCCTTACTATTAAACATGTTACATTGTCCTAACTATTCGTTGGCGAACTTAATGGTGGCAATGACTATGAGAGAGAGAGAGAGAGAGGATCAAATATTTATAGACAATAGAGACCCCCTTACTATTAAACATGTGACATTGTCCTAATTATTCGTTGGCGAACTTAATGGTGGCAATTCATAGTCATCATAGGCACTTGACCTTCAGCCCAACATAGGCCGAAAAATTGGATGCTACCCATAATTATTCCCAATGGGTCACTTGGAAATAAATGCATTTTTTATTTAGATGCTATTAATAAATATTCCTAGATACAGTTTTGTATGTAGCGATGATAGTTTTACTGTTTTTTAATCTTTTTTCTCGTAAATGACTGTTTTTTAAGGATGAAAAGTTGCATGCTGGGCCGGGCTTAATCTTGGAGAAGATGAAGGATTGAGGGTAAATTTTTAATATTTTCATAATTATTTTGTAAGTAATATATTTAGTTGATTGAAATGTCCTAAAAAGAGAGAGCTATGATGCACATGACACTGTTATAAAATTACTTATAATGCACGTGTTCTTGACCAGTAATTATAAAGATGATTTTGTTTTCTGATATATTACATATTTTCTGATTAAACTTTAAAATATCCTATAAAATATGTTAAAATTTGTTTTTTTAATTAAGTTAGCACGTCATTATTATTTTATTAATATCATATTGTTTAAAATTATTATTTAATTATACACATTATGTGTTGTTTCTGTAATATAGTTGAACACATCCAAATATGACGTCCATTTGTTACTTCGTACTTAAATTTGGATATATTTAATGAAGGGAAAAATTCATTAATCCTATTTAGGTTTACCCTATTTCAAAAATGACAAAACATCTTTCACATTTCAAAAATCAGATTTTTGACATATACATACACATATATATTTATATTTTTTTTATTTATATATACTAAAATATAAAAAGATATATATATATATATATATATATATAAAATTAATTAACCCACCCAACTCCACCACCCCCGCCGTTCAGACGACCATTCCGGCGACCGTTCCGACAACTACTCCGGCGAGTGTTCCGGCGACTACTCCGATTCCGGTGAAAATTTCGGTGACCGTTCCGGTGACATTTCTGATTCCGGTGACCATTCCGATGACTATTTTACGGTCACAATTCAAAAAATTTGGAGGTCACAAGTAATTCGTTGGTCACATATTTCAAAATTAGTTGGTCACAGATCAAAATTTATAGGTCACACGGTTACAGACTTCCAAATTAGTTGATCACATATTTTTTCACGGTGACATTAAATATTTTTTAGGTCACAGATAACAAAATGGTTGGTCACAAATTATATTTTTTATCACAGGTTATCGAATTTTAAGGTCACAAATTATATTTGTAGTCACAGATTACTTGTTGTATGGTTACAACCCAGGTTACAAGTCAGGTCACGGGTTATTTTCAAATGGTCACAGCATGGTTGACAGAATATATCGCACATGGCTCAAGTCACAGTATAGGTCACAGCACAGGTCACAGAACATGACTCAGGTCACAGCGTTGGTCACGGGTCAACTGATGGGTCACATACCACCAGCCCCCTCCAATATCTCCACCCCCACTTGCGGCCACCCCCACACGATGGTCGACGCCGCCGCCACCGCACCACCACCGTCGCCAACAACACCGTCACCAACAATCACCTCCACCGCCACCCTGAAATCATCACCATCAAACCCACCGCCACCGCCAACGCCAACATAAACACCAAAAACAACTGCACTGCCCACTGCCATATATCCACCACCAAATCTAACAAAACCACCCGATCGTCAGATCCACCACCACATCCTTAGAGCGGCCAAAACCTCAACTATCCAGCAAACCTCTTCAAACATTAAACCACGCCACCACTACTCTCGCTGACACCTCCACACCTATTCCTCACCAACAACAATCAATAATCACCACCAACGATCAACCCAACCACAGTTATCCATCAGATCGTCCTCTTCACCAACAAAATCATTGTTTTCACTACAAAACACTACACTATCGGAACCACATCCATAGCCGCCATCGCCACCACTTAAAACACCACACCAAACCCACGCCAGATCTACCCCAACCGTCGGATCCACCTGCATTAGTCGTCGAGCATTGTGAAGGTGCCGTTGCGACGCTGCCTCCACCGATGCTGACGAGATAACTAGCGGCTACACCAAGCAGCCACCACAAATCACCAAAAACCACGGCAAAGAGGATACAAAACACACAATAAGCAACGTCGCGAGGTTTCTGTAGCGGCAGCGGTAGCCGTAGCATCTTCAAATCGGCGGTAGCAACTTCAAATCGGCGTAGCGAGGTTGCTGTCGCGGCGATCGTTGTGGTGGCGCTGCTGCTTCAGACCGACGCCGCTCGATGGTGGCGGCGCAGTGGTGGCGGTGAGGAAGGGAGAGAGGCGTGAGAGACGGAGAGAGCAAGAGACGAAGAGAGAGACGTGAAATTAGGTTTGAAATTAGTTTAGAGGTGGGGTGGGGTTTATGTATATATTAATTTTTATAATAATATTATTAATATTTAATTAAATATAAAAAATCTGTATCTATATATAAAATGTCTGATTTTTGAAAGATAAAACTTGAAATCTGATTTATGCATTTGAATCTTGAAAAGTAGGGAAACCTGTAATTACCACTTTAATGAATCAAAGGGGGAGCTTTCTTCGCCAAAAATGTCAGTTCTACCATCAAGGCCCATCAAGTTGGGAAATTCTGTTTTGAAGAGATGTGATCTAAGTTCAAGTATCACTTTAAAAAATCAATTTTACTTTTGATCAAAAATGTTTTATGCAAGTGATATGAAAATAACTCTTTGTGCACAAAATGATTTTTAAGCTATTGTCATTCATTATTAAAGATCAAAGTGTTATACATTTACATATGATCTCGAAAGTCAATCTTTGATTTTACTTCGAAGTTTCTTTCATGTTTGGCTCTTAAACTCTTGATTTTGATCTTTCTTGACAGTTGGCTTTAGTGCTTGACTTCGATCTTGATCTTTTTCATGAGCTCGATTTATGATGTGTTGATTTTGACAATGCTCAATTGATTTTAACATCGAACTATTATCACTTAACAAATCTTATTTGTTATGATCAAAACATTAAGGATGAAATCAACCATAGGTCAATAGGCGATACTGTGTTGCTCTACCTAGTCGTGGCTGAAGAAGCAATTAGCTTGGTCCTAATAAGAGAAAAAGGGACGTACCAATTGCCCATTTACTACGTAAGCAAAGCCTTGTTATTTGCAGAAGTGAGTTACCCCGATATGGAAAAGCTCGATCTTTCCTTGGTCATCACATCTCGAAAGTTGAGGCCATATTTCGAGGCCTATAGCATTCGTGTACTGACAAATTTCCCCCTGAGGCAAATCCTTCAGAAACCAGACGTTTTGAGGAGGCCGTTGAAATGGACAGTAGAGCTCAGTGAATTTAACATAACATATACACCAAGGGCCGCAGTCAAAGGGTAGGCCCTGGCCGACTTTGTTGCTGAATTTTGCCAAGGCCCCTGAAGTCGAAGTGAATATGGAACCAGCTGAGCCTCCCATTCGTTCTTCGTAGACGGCTCCTCCAGGGAATCCAATTTAGGAGCAGGAGTGATCTTGGAAAGCCCGAAGGGACACAAGCTCAATTGTGCATTAAGACTTGGATTTAAAGCATCCAATAATGTAGCTGAGTACGAAGCGCTCCTAGTCGACCTCCGTCTAGCTAAGGAGCTGCAAGTGAAGAGGTTGGCCATCAACAGCGACTCACGGCTGGCGGTGAACCAAGTTAATGCAAACTTTGTAGCCAAGGACAAGCACATGGTGACATACCTAAAACTAGTCATGGATTTCCTTCCCAGCTTCGAAAAGTTCAAACTAGTACAGGTATCCCGTCGGAGAACTCCCACACTGATGTTCTTTCAAAACTTGCCAACAACAAGGATTTGGAGCTCCTTAAGGTGGTTCATATAGAACACCTCGCCGAACCTTCAATCAAAAGAGGAAAGGAAACAATGTGGATAGAAAGCACTCCGTCATGGATGCAAACATATCATTGCTTTTCTAAAAGAGCAAACCTTGCCCGACGACAACGCCGAAGCTCAACGACTTCGGATGAGAGCTGCTCACTTCATTCCACAGGATGACGTTCTATATAAGTGAGGTTTTTCGTCCTCCCCTTCTTAGATGTACGGGGATGAAGAAGCGAATTACATCCTAAGGGAGATTCATGAGGGGTTTATGGAAATTATTATGGAGGATTGGCGTTGGCCCACAAAGTGATCTGACAAGGATACTATTGGCCCACACTGAAATGTGACTCAATAGAGTTTGTACGCAAGTGCGATAAATGCCAGTGCTTCTCTAACGTGCAGAGACAGCCCTCACAAGAGCTGACGGTTGTATCTAGCCCCTAGCCGTTTGCCAAATGAGGAGTTGATTTCATTGGGCCCTTGACAAAAGAAAGGAGGAGTGTCTGCTTCGCCATTGTCGCAATTGATTACTTTACAAAATAGGTCAAGGCAGAGCCATTGTCTAAAATCACCAAGGTGAACACATCCAAGTTTCTCTAGAACAACATTATATGCAGGTTTGACATACCACACTCCCTGGTTTCAGATAATGGCAAACAATTTGATAACAAGAAAATCAAGGACCCGTGCGATGAGCTCGAGATTAAGAAGCATTTTAATTACTAAACAATCACTTTCAATTTTAACAAATTTTTTAATCAAAATAACTTTTGCCTTTCAACGTGTTCTTTTGGACGAGTGTGTTTGGTGCATATTAAAATGAGAAAATACATTTTTTTTGAAGTGATGTGATGAAAAATATGTGGTTGAAAAAGAATGAAAAATTATTGATGTGATGGAAAATATTATTTTATTGAAGAATGTATAATTGAAAATGAATAGAAGAATGAAAATGAAAAAAATAATGTGGATCAAACAGGGACTTAAGTATCCAAGAAACACACTACATTTTTATCATGATCCATCGGAGTTTATTAGTCTTTTTTTGTCGTGTACTTTGCCACGAAATCTAGTCTTACCATTTGGAATATTTGTTCTGAATTGCACCCTTTACACCATTTACCCCCTTTTTTTTTTTGCTTGAAAACTCCTGGTCTATGATATTTTTTAAGTCATTTGATTTCGTTAAGAGCTATAAATTGCAAAACGGAATCAATAAAGTACGACTAATGCGTAGAAATATTCATCTTAATGTAATTACGCATTTGAACTCGCAATTTGAAAGGAAAAATTTCTATTCGAAAATAAAGCATCTAAGCACTACAGTTAATGCTATAATTCATCCACAAACTGAGAAAAATGATCGAGTTTCGGATTAAGAAAACCAGACTCATAAATTACAACACCCAAGATTTTGATCCTAAAAAGACTGTATGAACACCCTTCCTTACTGCATTGTACAGGTCTGCTTCCTCTATACACCAACTAGAAATGCATACTAAAGGTTTGCTACTCCTTCAAGTTCAAACAACTGCCTCAGTACAGGAGCTTCGAGCAGAAATATATCATCATATGGATTGTCCTGCCTCACATCTATGCATTTCCCTGTTTTCAAAACCTGCAAGACAAATCCATAATTTGAAATTTGACATATTCAAACTCATCGACCTTCAATGTATTGCTCCCAGCAATGTATTCATGTACTATTCAATTAAACAAACAAGCTATAACGTCACAAAGAGACCAAAAGGCAATTACCAGTACTTCGTAGAATAGCCTCGCACTTCCTTTCTTGGTTTTTCCTTCGAGAACCTGCGACAATTTCACTTCAGCATCCTCTCTGCATATCTTTCTTCTAACAAAGTTTCCATACAGATATCTTGCAATTGTTCTGCATAGCACACAATGGAAATGGAAATAAAACCAAAAGGCCTTTGACACACACACACACATATATGCACAGAAAGAGAGAGAGTTTGTCATACTTCGTTCTTGCAGAAAGCATATCTGCAATTAACAAAAAGAGTAATGAAAATGCCATACAGCTAGGAAAAGTAAATAAATAAAATCATGACAGAACAAATAAGCCCTTTTTGGAAGTGATTATGTGAAAATCACCTTCCCCCACACGTCCTCCCAAAAATATATAATTTTTCAAGTCCCCTCATAACTTTCCCTAATTTTTGATAGACCCCCCAAAAGATTCACATATGCAAGGAAGCAGAAAGGAGTGGTTACAACCAATATGAGGGATGCCAACTGAGCTTCAGTTAGTTAACAGAGAGTATAATGGTCATAGTGCTGTAGTAAGGGAAATGAATAAAATGTGGATGGGAGGGGAATGTAGGTAGGCTTTTACTGACTTTCAGTTAGTGGTGGGGTGAGACCAGGCCACTCTAATAGCCTTGGAATTTGTTTGTTATTTTAAAGTTCAATCAATCATCTTCATAAAGCATTTGTGATCTTTCGGTATTCTTAGTTATTTGCTTTCAAATTTCTAGCGAAGGAATTCATCTATTAATTTACAGCAACTGGGGTTCTATCAATCTGGTATCATAGCACGTTTACTGGGAAAATGACACTTACAGATAGAGTGGCATTGTTGGAAACGAGGTTCGATGAATTGCAGGATGGAATGGGTACAATGAAATCGGAGATCCAACGAGACATGGCTCGAATGGTGGAGAAATTCGATATGGTAATGAAGAATTGGAATGTACAAGAGGGGGATAGGAAGGAAAAAGGAGTTCCGTCCAATTCAACGGTGTCTCCTACAAATTCCGATGAACTGTAAAAAGTTAATTATACTGGGGAGAGCACAGGAGGCCGCCTGTGCTGTGAGGAAACTGGGAGAATGGACAATCGAGGCCGCCGGTTGGAAATGCCAGTTTTCAACGGGGAAGATCCACACGGTTGGATTTTTCATGCGGAGAAGTATTTCAACATGAATCAGCTCACAGATTGGGAAAAGATTGAGGCTGCTACCATCTGTTTTAAGGTTGAGGCTCTGGCTTGGTATCAATGGGAGGTTAGTCGACTGCCGTTGAGGAGTTAGGGTGATATGTGATAAGTGTATTTTATACACTTATTTGAGCTCTAAAATATTTGACATTTCGTAATTCTTTTAATAGAATTATAGCCTAATTTATTCTATAATGTGTTATTAGGTGAAACTCGATGAATGGAAGTGAAATTGAAAGAAATAAGCGAATAGGGGCAAGATCCAAAGTTTGGGAGCTAAAGTACAAATACTTAAAAGTCGTGTCGGAGCTCATGATAAAGATTCGAGAATGCTAAGGGTCAATTGGATACAATTAAAAGTCAAAAAGGGTTGAAAATATAGCAAAAATATTTTCACAAATCAATTTTCAACTGCCCAAGGATGTCCATATTTTTAGTTGGAGATTGAAACCCATTTTTTGCCAAGTAAACGTTTGAATTGAAAAAGAGCTATTTCTAGCAAAATTGTAGCCCTTTGAGTTAACTTTCCAACATATTTTGAATTGCCTTAATCGGATATTGAGAGAAAACGTTATGACAAAAATACTGGAAAAAGATGAAGAGTTTGGAACAGCGAGTCCACGTCTAAGCGTTGACAACCTACCGCCCAAGTGCTATGTTTACTCGGAAGAAGCCAATTTTTACAGAGATGTAGTGCCTAGGATCTACATCGCGGCACCTAGGCAGCAAATTTTAGGGTTATGTTGTTTTGGGCCACGAAAAGCCCAAAAAAAACTCCAAATTTGGGGAGAACGTGTAGAGGAGTATAAATAGAAGAAATGAGGCACTTTTATAGGGTTCCACACAACTAGAGATTGAAGAGCACAACTCAAAGGAGGAAAACAACAAAGAATTCACATTTTGAAGTATTGATTAGAAAAGGAAGTATATCTTAGTGCAAACTTTATTTCTTTTTCTGCATCTATATTCAAAATCCGGTGATGTATTCAATAACTTCTTTTTCTTCTTCATTTATTATGAGTAGCTAAAATTTATGTTAGGGCAAACGATGTAATTGATAGACCCGAAATCAACGTGACATGCCAAAGACGAAAGAAATTAGCAAGGGCAGTCAGAGAATTTAATAGAAGTGTGCACAGTTACAGAGTTAGTTGAGAGGAAAACCAGAATAAATAGGCGTATCCATCAGATCAAAAGCATCCAGAAATTGATAGTTCATTTTGGAAAGAATTGGCCTCTCGAATGCCAAATACCTCATTTCCTTTTTCATTGATGTATTACAGAATTTCTCAGCTTGAGTATAATTACAATTCAGTTCATACTATTCCAGTTTCATTCGCCTTTTCTTGTGAATTTTACCATCTAATCTCTGCTTTTACTGTTTGAGAGATCCTATAAATTGTTCAGGTCTCCATCATTGGTATCAGAGCGTTCAATCCTGATGGTGAATGTATCAGATCGGGTAGGGAATCTGGAAGGGGCTCATCAGAAATTACAGGACCAACTGGAAGGGATGCAAAAAGGCATTGAAAGGATGCAAGTTGAGATGCAAATGGTACAAAACATGGAGAAAAATATGGCAATTATCTCCGAACAATTCATTTTCATGAGATCGAAGTGGGAAGAAGGAGACAGAGAGAAAACGGGTAAGGGCCAAGACGGAATGAAAGACTCAGAGTACACTGTGAACTCTGAGATTTCACCTGGCCATGAGATGGGTAGTCGAGAGGGAGGAGGTGTTACCGGCGGAAATTGGAGACCGGAAGTGAGAAGGAGGAGGCTAGAGATGCTGGTATTCACGGGGAAAAATCCAGACGAATGGATCTTCAGGGCCGAACGCTATTTCCTTGTGAATCAATCAACGGAAAGCGAGAAGTTAGAAACGGCTGCATTGTGTTTTGAAGAAGGGGCTTTAGCCTGGTATCAATGGGAGCAGAAGAGGAAGGGGATGCGAAGCTGGGAGGAGCTCAAATTACTGATGAGGGCACGATTTCGATCATCCTTGGAAGGAACCATGGAAGAGCGGTTTCTAGCTCTCCGGTAAGAAGGATCGGTGATGGAGTATAGGGTCGCCTTAGAGACCTTAGCGGCCCCAATCGGAAACATTTCTGAGGCTATATTAGAAGGCCATTTCATAAACGGGTTGAGCCTAGAAATTAGGGTCGAAATTCAAGTAATGCAGCCCAAAGGTTTAGACTAAACTATGGAATTAGCCCAGAGAATTGAGGAAAGGAATCTGGCCCTACGAGCCCATGTTACTAGATCAGGCCCAACCAGAAGTAAGTTTACTTCCAGTCCCAACAGCTATCCCCCTTTCTCACGGCATAACAAGTTCACTGTCCCGAATCCCAGCCCTAAAATTCAGAGCTCACGCACATCAGCAGCTATCGGAACCACTAACCCGTTCTTTAAGAGACTAAGCGAAGCTGAGCTAAGAACAAAGAAGGAGTAAGGCTTGTGTTTCCGTTGTGATGAAAAATACTCCATCGAGCATAAATGCAGAAATAAGGAATTGCAAGTACTGCTGATTTACGATGAAGAGCGGCAGGAACAGTGGGAAATTGAGGAATTAGTAGAGGAAATGACCGAAAAGGAAAAGTCGGTTACCGAGGGGATGGTGGAATTATCAATGAATTCGGTGGTAGGGTTCACTCCACCTCAAACCATGAAATTGAAGGGGAGAATGTGGTGGTTTTAATTGATTGTGGAGCCAGTCATAACTTTGTGTCGGCCGACCTAGTGCAAAAACTTGGATTGCAGAGGACAGAAACACTTGGCTACGGGGTGATTATGGGGACTGGATTGGCGGTGCAAGGGGCCGGGGTGTGCAAGGGAGTGCGGTTATCTCTTCAAAACGTGGAGGTATTAGAGGATTTCCTTCCATTGGACTTAGGCAGCTCAGATGTGATTCTGGGAATGAAGTGGTTGTCTACGTTGGGCCCAAGAAAGGTGGATTGGAAAGCACTCACAATGAAATTTCAGATTGGGGAAACGGCTATTATATTGCAGGGGACCCAAGCCTTAACAAGACTATGATCACTTTGAAGGCGACGGTGAAAGCTTTTAGAGATGGAGGGGAGGGTGTGCTTTTTGGGAATAGAGTTTGGGAAGGTCCAGGAAGAAATACCTTCAAAGATCACAGAAGTTTTAAGAGAATTTGAGGAGGTGTTTGCAGAGCCTGTAGGACTGCCCCCTCAACGAGACAAGGATCATGCCATCCATTTGCATCCCGAAACAGTGCCTATCAGTGTAAGGCCATACCGATACCCACATACTCAAAAAAATGAGATAGAGAAATTGGTCAGGGAGATGTTAGCAGCAGGGATCATCAATCCCAGTTCCAGCCCTTTCTCTAGTCCAGTCTTATTAGTAAAGAAGAAAGATGGAGGGTGGCGATTTTATGTTGATTACAGAGCGGTAAACAAGGTTACGGTACCGGATAAGTTTCCCATTCCAATGATTGATGAATTACTGGATGAATCGCATGGAGCGACCATCTTTTCTAAATTGGATTTGAAGGCAGGATATCATCAAATTCGGGTCAAATCTGAAGATATCCTCAAAATGGCTTTTAGAACACACGAAGGACATTATGAATTCTTGGTGATGCCCTTCGGGCTTACTAACGCTCCTGCCACATTTCAATCACTTATGAATGGGGTGTTTAAAGAGCAGCTGCGACGGTTTATACTAGTATTCTTTGATGATATCTTGGTATTCAGTCGGAATATGGAGGAACATGTGAAGCATCTAAGGGAAGTCTTGTCATTGCTTACTTACCATCAATTGTATGCCAATAGCAAGAAGTATAGCTTCGGTCAACCGGAAGTGGAATACTTGGGGCATTGTATTTCAGACAGAGGCGTGGTTGCAGACCAAACAAAAATTCAGGTCATTGACTGGCCTAGCCCTAGTTCCTTGCGTGAGTTCAGGGGATTTTTGGGGCTTACGAGGTACTACCGTCGCTTTGTGAAAAATTACGGGAAGTTGGCATGGCCTTTAACAGAACAATTACGCAAGGGTAATTTTTTCTGGGATGAAGAAGCGGAGCAGGCATTCAGATATCTAAAAACAGCCATGACCTCAGTGCCAATACTGGCCCTTCCTGACTTCAGTCGTCCCTTCATAGTGGAGACCGATGCTTCGGGATTTGGGTTGGGAGCGGTGTCAATGCAAGACCAACATCCAATTGCTTACTTTAGTCGTGTGCTCAATCCGAATGGGAAGACCAAATCAGCTTATGAAAGGGAATTGATGGCAATTGTCTTCGCAGTACAGAAATGGAGACATTACTTGCTTGGCAACAAATTCTTTGTGTGGACAGATCAAAAAAGTTTGAAATTCTTACTAGAGCAAAGGGAAGTAAACCCAGAGTATCAGAAGTGGTTACTAAAATTATTGGGGTATCAGTTCGAAGTGCAATATCGTCCGGGAAGTGAAAACAAGGCTGCTGATTCTTTATACCGAATCAGTTTTTCCTCCGAGTTAATGGCGATATCGATTCCTACCGTGGTGCAGCTAGATACATTAGCTGACGAGGTCCGCACGAACTCACATCTACAAACTATTATTAAGGAGCTCAGACATGATCCCCAGAGTAGGCCCGCTCATACCATGGTGAATGGTCAGCTGTTGTTCAAAGGGCGGTTACTTCTACCGAAGGATTCATCATAAATTCCATTGATGTTACAAGGACACAACAGTACCGTGGGGGGGGGGGGGACACAGGGTTTTTGAAAACTTACGGACGCATCTCCACCAATGTCTACTGGGCAGGAACGAAAGCGGATATTCAGAGATATGTGAGCCAATGCGCAGTCTGCCAACAGAACAAGTATATGGCACTATCTCCAGGGGGCTTACTGCAGCCCCTTCATAGCGGTAAGTGTGGCTGGAATTTTTGTGAAAGAAGTGGTGCGACTACATGGGGTACCCCGCTCCATAGTATCTGACAGAGATAAGGTGTTTGTAAGCCATTTTTGGGAGGAATTATTTCGCTTACAAGGAACCAAGCTCAACCGCAGTACGGCTTATCACCCCCAAACCGACGGGCAGACAGAAGTCCTAAATCGTACCCTAGAAACATATCTACGTTGTTTCGCGTCTGCACGGCCTAAATCATGGTTTATCTGGCTGCCTTGGGCCGATTTGTGGTATAACACTTCATTCCACACAACTAGCAAGACTACTCCCTTCCAGATTGTTTATAGAAGAAACCCCCCGGATCTGCTGAGGTTTGAAAAAGGGTCCACCCCGGTTTCAGCAATCGAGCAACAATTGCTAGAAAGGGATCAGATTTTAGAAGAATTGAAAGCACAGCTATTGCGAGCTCAGGCCAAGATGAAGAGCGTAGCTGATTCTAAAAGGAGGAACATGCAATTTGCGGTGGGAGATCTGGTGTACTTAAAGATCAGACCTTATCGTCGTAAATCGTAAGCAGCGCGACCTAATGAGAAACTAGCACCACGGTTTTACGGTCCATTCGTCGTGGGACAGAGAGTAGGACAAGTTGCTTATAAGCTAATTCTTCCTACAACATGTAGCATTCATCCTGTCTTTCATGTTATATCAACTAAGAAAGGCAGAAGGGGCAGTGCAAGCAGTGAAGGAAGTACCCAAGCAGTTGAGCGAGAATTTAGAAATGTTAGCAGAACCAGATGCATTACTTAGGGTGCGACCGAGTTTGGGAGACAACATTGGAGGCATGGACGTGTTAATACAATGGAAGGGCTTGCCACCGCTTGAAGCCACTTGGGAGTTCTATGACATGATAAGGCAATAGTTTCCTTCCTTCCACCTTAAGGACAAGGTGGGTCTTATGGGGGGAAGGAGATCTGGCATTACTTAGGGTGCGACCGAGTTTGGGAGACAACATTGGAGGCATGGACGTGTTAATACAATGGAAGGGCTTGCCACCGCTTGAAGCCACTTGGGAGTTCTATGACATGATAAGGCAATAGTTTCCTTCCTTCCACCTTAAGGACAAGGTGGGTCTTATGGGGGGAAGGAGATCTGGTGTACTTAAAGATCAGACTTTATCGTCGTAAATCGTTAGCAGCGCGACCTAATGAGAAACTAACACCACGGTTTTACGGTCCATTCATCGTGGGACAGAGAGTAGGACAGGTTGCTTATAAGCTAATTCTTCCTACAACATGTAGCATTCATCCTGTCTTTCATGTATATCAGCTAAGAAAGGCAAAAGGGGCAGTGCAAGCAGTAAAGGAAGTACCCAAGCAGTTGAGCAAGAATTTAGAAATGTTAGCACAACCAGATGCATTACTTGGGGTGCGACCGGGTTTGGGAGACAACATTCGAGGCATGGACGTGTTAATACAATGGAAGGGCTTGCCACCGCTTGAAGCCACTTGGGAGTTCTATGACATGATAAGGCAACAGTTTCCTTCCTTCCACCTTGAGGACAAGGTGGGTCTCATGAGGGGAAGTACTGATAGACCCGAAATCAAGGTGACATACCAAAGACGAAAGAAATGAGCAAGGGCAGTAAGGGAATTTAATAGAAGAGTAGCACATGCACAGTTACAGAGTTAGTTGAGAGGAAAACCAGAATAAATAGGCGTATCCATCAGATCAAAAGCATCCAGAAATTGATAGTTCATTTTGGAAAGAATTGGCCTCTCGAATGCCAAATACCTCATTTCCTTTTTCATTGATGTATTACAGAATTTCTCAGCTTGAGTATAATTACAATTCAGTTCATACTATTCCAGTTTCATTCGCCTTTTCTTGTGAATTTTACCATCTAATCTCTGCTTTTACTGTTTGAGAGATCCTATAAATTGTTCAGGTCTCCATCAGTAATCTACTTGAAAACATGTCTTTTATTCAAGATTTTTGGTATTTGATCGTTTATGTGTTGATTTTACTATGAGTTTAATGCATTAAATTACTTGATCACTAATTTGATGACTTTATGAATCTTTAACGAATCGAGGGTGAGTTTGAGATTTAGACCATATAGTAAAATTCGATAATTTAATATAACGTGTAGAGATACATATACTAAATATTGTGATCATACATGAATTCTTAGAACTAACATTCGTTTAACAAAGGTAGATTCGCATAGAGATATGAGATTGAAATAATTAAATAAGCTCAATGAGAACTCGAGAGGATAAATTGAATACCAAAGGTGATCAATAGGTGATTGTTCGTCCCTAATTTCCATCCATTATTTGAAATCTCAACCAATCTTTATATGCATTTTAATTAAGTGTTGTTTGAATAAAAAGTTCACATCAACGCATAACTCTTTCTTTCATTAAATACGAGTTAGAAAATTTTAATTAAGTTGTAAAGTATAATCCTCAATAGGAACGATAATTTGGACTCAAATGTCCACCATATTACTTGTTACAATATCGTACACTTGCGATAGAAAAAATGCAACAATATGAAACTCGTGCTTAATAGATTCCGACAATCGCAAGAAGGATCTCTTCTTAAGAAATTCATCGAGTTAAAACAAGATGGAATGGTTAGAGATTGCTGTTAAATGTTTGAGATCCTTGTCGCACCTCAATCGGAGATTCCAAAATCTGCGTTGGAGGGAAACTTCATAAACGGGGCTTAAGCAGGCAATTATGACTTAAGTGAGAATGATCCGCCTGCAGAGATTGGGCCAGATCATGGAATAGCCCAACGAGTTGAGGACCGTAATTACTCCTACAGGCGAGCCTAGTTATGGAATGGCCCAATTAAAACTAAAAATTATAATTCTTAGCCACCCATGTTCAACCCACCACCAAACAACCCAATTAACCCAAATATATCCCCCAAATCAATCATCCTCACAGCACCAACACAGCAAGCCCTTTCGATGAGCACCAAAACTATTGTGCTCACGATGCAGCATTCGGCAACTACAGCGAAAGTTGGGTCTCCTTTTAAACAATTTACTAATGTGAAATTACAGTTGAAGAGCGAAAAAGGGTTGTGCTATCGCTGCAATGAGAGATATAGCCCGAGACAATAAAAACAAAGAGCTACAGGTTTTTAGTGGTGTAAGAGGACAACAGAGAGGAACGGACGGAGGAATTTGATGAGGAAGAGAAAAATGGGAATGCTATGTAGCTGTCCATAAAATCCGTTGTGGGTCTCACTGTGCCCAAGATTATGAAGCTTATGGGAAAGATTTTGGGACAACCAGTTGTTGTCTCGATTGACTGTGGAGCTATCCATAATTTCATCACTAAGGAGCTCGTTCGAAAGTTGGGATTACAGGTGACAGGTTCGGCAAGCTTCGGTGTCCAATTGGGTACTGGACTTTCGATTAAGGGTACGGGAATTTGTAAAGGGCTGGTGGTTTCACTGTCGGACATTTGAGGTAGTCCAAGATTTTTTACCGTTAAAATTGGGTTGTACATATGTGATTCTCGGAATGAAATAGCTGGTGTTTTTGGGAAAAATGCAAGTGAATTGTAGAGCCTTAACTATGCATTTTAAGGTAAGTGGGGAAACCATTTTACTTCAAGGGGATCCGAGTTTGGATAAAATCCAAGTAACTTTAAAGTCGATGGTTAAGACATTTAAGGAGAGGGAACCCGGTATCTTGCTGGAATTAGGAAATCTGGGGTAGAGATCGGAGAGTGCGGCCTGACTTAGGTCCCCAACTCATTTAGGGAATTACTGTAGACAAGGTTGAATGGCACAATAAGCTTCTACATTCGCGGTCAAGGGACCACGCCATCACTCTATAGCCTGGTGCAGCTTCGGTAAATGTTAGACCATATCGATACTCATATGTTAAGAAGAATGAAATAGAGAAACTAGTCAAAGATATGTTGATAGCGGGAATAATACAGCCCATCTTTAGTCTTTATTCCAGTCTGATTCTTTTGAAGAATGAAATAGAGAAACTAGTCAGAGATATATTGACAATGGGAATTATACAGCCCATCTTTAGTCTTTATTCCAATTCGATTCTTTTGGTGAAGAAAAAAGACAGAAGTTAGAAGTTTTGTGTAGACTATCTGGCACTTAACAAGGTAACTCCCAATCTTTTCCCGATTCAAGTGATCAACGAGTTAGATGAATTACACGGGGCTCGGGTATTCTCAAAATTGGATTTGAAATCGGGTTATCACCAAATCAGGGTCCAATCGGAGGACATCCTAAAAACTACTTTTCGCACTTATGAAAGGCATTATGAATTCTTGGTCATGCCCTTCGAGTTATCGAAACGTACGTTCGTACAAGTCTTTTTTATGACATTTTGGTCTACAGCCAGACGACAGAAGAACATCAATAACACTTGAGTACAATGTTGGGGATTTTACAAGAGCGTCGACTTTATGCCAATCACAAGAAGTACATGTTCGGCCAATGGGAACTTGAGTACCTGGGGCCATTTTATTTCTGAGAACGGTGTGTCTACTGATCAAACAAAAGTAAAAGCAATGTACAATTGGCCGAGCCCACGCAATCTCAAGGAGCTTCGATGATTTCTGGGGCTCACTAGCTACTATAGACGCTTTGTGTCAGGATATGTCAAGATTGCATAGCCATGACTGAACTATTTAATAAAGATAAGTTCTACTAAGATGACAAAACGGAGGTGGTTTTTCAGAATCTAAAGCCATCCATGGTCTGCGTTTCGGTACTCGCATTATCTGATTTCTTCTAGAAGTTTGTGATTGAGACAAATACTTTCGGTCATGGGTTAGGAGCGGTGTTAATGCAGAACAACCACCTTATTCCATATTTCAGCAAGGTATTGCCACAAAGTGCCCGGCTAAAGTCAGTTTACAAGAGGGAGTTGATGGCCATCGTGTTTGCCATCTAAAAGTGGTAAGTACGGATCAACGAAGAGGATCGCAAAAGAAGTCTACCGGCAAGGGATGAAGAAGAGGGTAATGGACTCTGGCTGTGGGGTATTCAGCAGAATAAATATATGGTCTTATCTTCGGGTGGGTAATTACAGCCTCTACCAATTCCTAAATCTATTTGGGAGGATATAACAATGGATTTCATCGAAGGGCTGCCACGATCTAGGGGAGTCGACACCATTTTGGTCGTCGCGGATCATTTAAGTATGGATATTTCATCAGGTTAAAGCATCCTTTTCATCGCCCCCTATCTGCTGAGGTATTTAGTCGGGAGATAGTTCGCTTGAATGGTTTACCTCAATCCATTGTGTCAGATAGAGATCACATCCATAAATGGACAGACCAAACCTGTGAATAGGTGCCTGGAGACATATTTGAGGTGCTTTACTTTGACCAGGCCTCGAGTTTGGAGACAATTGTTGCATTGGGTTGAGTACTGGTATAACACTTCTTTCCATACCTCAGTGAAACACTCCTAGTCCCCATTCCAAATCATTTATGGTTGTGATCCACCCCACATACTGCCTCTTGAAAGGGGGCGACACTGTTCTCAAGTGGAACAACTTTTACGGGAACAAAATGAGATATTGAAGGAGTTGAAGGAGCAGCTTTGTAGAGCACAGTTGCGGATGAAAGATGAGGCTGATGAGCATCGCCGTGATGTCCAGTTCGAGATCGGGGACTTGGTTTATCTCAAACTTTGGCCATATCGTCAGAAATCTTTGGCTAAGCATCAGTATGAGAAGTTGTCTCCTTGTTACTATGGTCCCTTCGAGGTTGAGTAGAAGGTGGGAAGGGTAGCATACAAATTAAAACTCCGTGTTTCAGCAGCTATTCATCCCGTTTTCCATGTATCCCAACTGAGTAAGGCCATTAGTGAAGCCCATTTCAGCCCTTCCTCTACAGCTTTCTGCTACAGGAGAATTCATCTTGGAACTAGAGATCGTTATTGGAGTTCACCCTAATCCTACCCATACTGCTGAGGCAACTTGGGAGCCCTTTGAGATAGTTCGAGTGCATTTTCCTAAGGTGGATGATAGACCACCTATTATATTTACCTACACGAGGAGAAAGAGAGGAGATGCTAGTACTGGAAGTGGAGCAGGGAATCACACTTAGTTTGTTATCAGTCAGTTATCGGGGGGGTATTTTGGGGAATTGTAAGAGTGAGGCAGAGTCAATAAATATGAGAGTGAGAGGGTAGGGAAGGATTCATTCACGTTTTGGTTAAGTCTAAGGGGGAGAGTCCAGGCCTCTCGAACGCCTTGGAGCTGTTCCCTTGTAGTGTCTTCTTTTCAGTTCAATATAAGTAATCTTCTTCACAAAGACTTCATTTCATTTCAGTTTTACAGAGTTTTCTTTCAATTCTGTTGGGGAACCTAACAAATTGGTATCAGAGCAATACGGTTTCTGGGCAGGATGACTCTCGTTGATCGGGTCAATGAGTTGGAAGCAAGTATCGGAGGCATGCGTATGGAAATGCAGGAAAGCATGGGGTCCATGAGAAAGGAAAGGCAGAGTGATATGGCAATCCTGTTGGAGAAGTTGGAGGTGATGGCGCGAAAATGGGAAACACAAGAGAAGGGGCAGAACGAAAAAGGACCATCAGTTGGCTCGTCTGAGGCCATTAGACAAGCTGAGGAAGGGGCCAATTCCGTTGACCGGATTCGTAGGGAAGAATGGTGGAAAATAGAAGGGCACGGAAGGAAGTTGGAAATGCCCATTTTCAGCGGAGACAACCCCGATGGCTGGATCTTTCGAGCGGAGAGGTATTTCAATATGAATCAGCTCTCAAATGGGGAAAAACTGGAGGCAGCAGTTGTGTGTTTGGATGGAGAAGCACTGGCATGGTACCAATGGGAGGAGAGTCGACGACCAGTGAAGAAATGGGAGGAGTTGAAGACCCGCCTGCTGGAGCGATTCCGACCTTCACAGGAGGGCACGATCCTGGAAAAATTCTTGGCATTACGTCAGGAAGATACGGTCAGGGAATATCGACGGACGTTCGAAATCCTAGCTGCTCCGTTGTCGTCGTTACCGAAAGAGGTCTTGGTAGGCAACTTCGTGAATGGACTGAAACCTACCATAAGGGCTGAGGTAAGGTTGTGGAAGCCCCAAAGCTTGGGCCAACTTATGGAGCTAGCCCAGAGAGTGGAGGACAGGGATGAATCCATGAAACAGGCCCAGCCAATTTTTGGCCCAAATAGGAGCAGGAATAGTCCATATACCCCCAACCAAACCCATTCCTCTGGAAATTTCTACTCCCCCAGCCCGCTACAGAGATCGACGCAGGCGATTCCGCCTGCGACGTTGGCCAGATCAACCACCGCCGTCTCCGGGCTCCGTCTACCGGTGTCGGCTAAAGGAGGGGCTCCTTTCAAGCAGCTCACCGATGCCGAGTTGCAATCCAAAAAAGAAAAGGGGCTGTGTTATCGATGTGATGAAAAATTTGTGCCGGGCCATAAATGTCGGAACAAAGAGTTACGGGTGCTGGTAGTGCAAGAAGAGCAAGATGATGAAATAGAGGAAGCCGTCGGAGAGGAAGGAGCCGGACTGGAGGAATTGATCGAGCTGTCGCTCAACTCTGTCGTGGGGCTGACCACCTCCAAAACTATGAAAGTGAGGGGTTCCATCAAGGGGCAGCCAGTGGTCGTATTGATCGATTGTGGTGCTACCCACAATTTCATTTCAGCTGAGCTAGTCGAGAAGTTGGGGTTGTGTACAACAGAGACGACGGGATACGGAGTTTTAATGGGGACGGGACTTTCAGTCAGAGGAGTTGGAATTTGTAAAGGGGTGCTGGTTTCGTTACCAGGCATAGAAGTGACCGAGGAATTTTTGCCCCTACAATTGGGCTGTACAGATGTTATATTGGGGATGAAATGGCTGGGGTCCTTGGGGGAAATGCGAGTCAATTGGGGAACACTTACTATGCAGTTTAAAGTAGGAGGAGAAGTAATACAACTTCGAGGGGATGCAAGTTTGAGTAAAATGCAAGTAGGAATGAAATCAATGATGAAGGCGATTAAGGGTGGGGGCCAGGGAATGCTATTGGAGTTGAGTAGCATGGGGGTTGTAGAGGAAGAGTCATTGGGAGAGATCCCGGAACTTCTGGTCGAGACATTGCAAGGCTACAAGGGCGTGTTTGACATGCCGACTGAGCTGCCTCCATTCAGACGTCATGATCATGCCATATTATTGCAGCCCGGGGAATCCCCTGTAAACGTCAGGCCCTTCCGCTATCCCTATTTCCAGAAGAATGAGATTGAGAGGTTGGTTAGAGAGATGTTGGCTTCAGGCATCATACAGCCCAGTCTCAGCCCTTTTTCTAGCCCGGTTCTACTAGTGAAAAAGAAGGATGGCAGCTTGCGTTTCTGTGTAGATTACCGCGCACTCAATAGAATTACTGTGCCTGACCGGTTCCCTATCCCAGTAATTGACGAGTTGTTGGATGAATTATACGGTGCCCGAGTATTTTCAAAGTTGGATCTTAAGTCTGGGTATCATCAGATTCGAGTGAAGCCTGCAGATGTCCCGAAGACCGCATTTCGAACTCACGAAGGTCATTACGAATTTCTCGTGATGCCCTTTGGGCTGACCAATGCGCCCGCAACGTTTCAGCATTGCATGAACGAGGTGTTTCGACCGTATTTGAGGAAGTTTGTGCTCGTTTTCTTTGACGATATACTGGTGTACAGCGGGACTTTAGAAGAACATCAGAGTCACTTGAGTATAGTTTTGGGGTGTTTGCAGGAGAATCAGTTGTACGCTAACCAGAAAAAATGCTCGTTTGGACAGACACAGCTGGAATACCTCGGCCACATCATCTCTGAAAGGGGGGTTGCGGCAGACCAGTCTAAAATTGAGGCTATGATAAGGTTGCCCGTACCGCGTTCTCCTCGGGAACTTCGTGGCTTCCTGGGACTAACAGGCTACTATCGGCGGTTCGTAGCAGGGTACGCCAATATTGCTGGACCATTGACAGAATTGTTGAAGAAGGACGGGTTCCACTGGAATGCAGAGGCAGAGGAGGCATTCCAGCGACTCAAAATCACCATGACAGAAGTTCCAGTCCTAGCTTTACCAGATTTTTCCCAAGAATTTGTGGTGGAAACTGACGCTTCGGGATACGGATTGGGGGCCGTGTTGATGCAGAGTCAACATCCTATCGCCTACTTCAGTCAAGTCTTGCCACAGAATGCGCGGCGGAAGTCTGTGTACGAGAGGGAGTTAATGGCCATTGTGTTTGCACTGCAAAAATGGCGCCACTACTTATTGGGTCGACATTTTATTGTGAGGACTGATCAGAAGAGTTTGAAATTCCTGCTTGAACAACGGATGGTGAGCGAGGAACACCAAAAATGGATGACTAAGTTGTTGGGATTCGATTTCCACATACAATACCGTCCCGGCCTGGAGAATAAAGCAGCTGATGCCCTTTCCAGAATCGAGCCAACTTTGAATAGGTTATCCCTCTCCGTTCCAACAACTATACAGTCAGAAGAAATCATGAAAGCAGTGGCAGAGGATAAGGAACTAAGTAAGATGGTGACTGAACTACGATCGGGGAAGGTAACCAAAGCAGGGTATTCACTGGTTGAAGGGATTCTCTTCTTTCACGGGAAGGTCGTTCTACCCAGAACCTCTTCCTTGGTAAACATGGTTCTCCAGGAAGGTCATGACTCTAAGGTGGGGGGACATTCAGGGTTCCTCAAGACCTACAGGCGGGTTAGTCGCGATGTATATTGGCGGGGTATGAAGAGGGATATCAGGGAATACGTGTCTCGTTGTTCAGTGTGTCAACGAAACAAATATTTGGCCTTATCACCAGGAGGGCTGTTGCAGCCGTTGCCTATTCCGACGCTCATTTGGTCTGATGTCTCCATGGATTTCATCGAAAAGTTGCCTAAGTCTGGGGGTTGGGATACAATTTTAGTGGTAGTCGATAGACTAAGTAAGTACGCGCATTTTATTGGTTTAAGACATCCGTTTACCGCCCCCACTGTGGCTGAGGTTTTTATTCGGGAGGTTGTCCGCTTGCATGGCGTGCCCCACTCTATTGTCTCTGATCGGGATAGGATACTCATGAGCAGATTTTAGGCTGAACTTTTTAGGGCACAGGGGACAGCCCTCAATTACAGCACAGCGTATCACCCACAGACCGATGGGCAGACAGAGGTGGTGAATAGATGCTTAGAAACGTATTTGAGGTGTTTCGTTTCTGGCAAACCGCGAGCATGGAATCGATGGCTCCCTTGGGCTGAGTTTTGGTATAACACTTCGTTTCACTCCTCAACCAAACATACTCCTTTTCAGATTGTCTACGGGCGCGAACCGCCCTCCATTTTACCCTTCGACAAGGGGGTTACAGCTATCTCTACGGTGGAACAAATGCTACAGGAGCGGGATGAGGTGCTAGTGGAACTAAAGTTACAGCTCTCGCGCGCACAACAGAGGATGAAGCAACAGGCTGATTCACACCGTCGCGAGGTTCAGTTTGATGTTGGAGATTTGGTATATCTCAAGCTGAGACCCTATCGCCAGAAATCCGTGGCTAAACGGCTGACTGCGAAGTTATCTCCACGCTACTATGGGCCGTTTGAAGTAGAGTCAAAGATAGGCCAAGTGGCTTATCGACTGAAGCTACCCCCTTCAGCAGCGGTACACCCGGTGTTTCATGTTTCGCAGTTGCGAAAGGTTATTGGGGATGCTCTACCGACAACTCAACTGCCATCCCAGCTGACAGATGTTGAAGACTCTATGTTTGAACCAGAGCAAGTTTTGGGGGTCAGAACTCAAACTGAGTCATTTCCTAAGGGGGCAGAGGTGCTTATCAAATGGAAGGATCGTCCCGACCATGAATCTTCTTGGGAACGACTGGAAGTAATTCAGCAACAATTTCCTGACTTCCACCTTGGGGACAAGGTGGATTTCGAAGGGGGGGTAATGATAGACCACCTATTATATTTACCTACACGAGGAGAAAGAGAGGAGATGCTAGTACTGGAAGTGGAGCAGGGAATCACACTTAGTTTGTTATCAGTCAGTTATCGGGGGGGTATTTTGGGGAATTGTAAGAGTGAGGCAGAGTCAATAAATATGAGAGTGAGAGGGTAGGGAAGGATTCATTCACGTTTTGGTTAAGTCTAAGGGGGAGAGTCCAGGCCTCTCGAACGCCTTGGAGCTGTTCCCTTGTAGTGTTTTCTTTTCAGTTCAATATAAGTAATCTTCTTCACAAAGACTTCATTTCATTTCAGTTTTACAGAGTTTTCTTTCAATTCTGTTGGGGAACCTAACAGTGGATCTTGGGGCGGAGGGTACTGATAGAACCCCCCCCCCCCCCCTAAGATTTACATATGCAAGGAGGAATGAGTGACTACAACCAATATGAGGGATGCCAACTCAGCTTTAGTTAGTTAATAGAGGCATAATGGTCATAGTGCTGTAGTAAGGGAAATGAATAAAGTATGGATGGGATGGGGGGGAGGAGAGGAGAATGTAGGTAGGCTTTTACTAACTTTCAGTTAGAGGGGGGAGAGACCAGGCCTCTCTAATGGCCTTGGAATTTGTCCATTATTTTAAGCTGTTGTAACTTAATAGATGAGTTCCTTCCTTGACTTTTGGAGTTCCTTGGAATTCATCTATTAAGTTACAGCAACTAGGGTTCTAATACTTTTTAACCACACATTCTCCAAAAAAATCACTCTTCTAATAATGACTTTCACACAAGTACTAAGCAAATAAAATAAATTTCTTACTTTTTTCCATGCCAGTTTCTTCGGATGAATCTGTTTCCTGATAAAAGCATAGAAGAAACGTTTAATTTCTCAAGTGCCAAGTTGTACAACTCAAAAAAGAAAAACCTCTAGCAATTCAAACTGTAAAAGACTTTAATATGAGATTCTTATATAGAAACAATTTGTTTTACATGCATGATCAACCATCATACTCGAATAGTGCAACCAACACCACCAAATAAATCTATCTGCAATGTACTCTTTTCAAATATGTTTCTCTGGAAGTGAAGACCCAAATGTCCCATTATGTGCATATTTGGCTCAGAGGACATAATTGTAAGTTTATTTATAAGCAAATACATAAGCTTTAAATTAAACGGTTGAATTTAGAAATAGATAGAAACTAGTGGATAGTACTTTTGAGGCTATTGAAATACGTGATTGAAAATGATGTTTGACCATTTATAAAGTTTGCTAAACGGAGGCTCAAGTAACCTCCACCAAACTCTCAAAATAAGTTTTTTTCAACTTATAAGAAAAAGTAACTTATAATGAGTGTGAACTACCGTGTAGAGCCCAAAAGACAAAAAAAATTATACCTCGTTCATTAAAGAAACATTCAATTTTAGGTCTTCACTCAGAGAAGACACCTTCTCCTGGATTTCATTTGAGGTTGAAGGTCCCACAATGTCAGAAACTCCTTTGCTTTCCTGCACTCTCGGTGAGGCTGAATGAGTTGCAGGAGTTGCAGGGACCATTGGAGTTTGTTCTCGAGATTTAGGTGCAATAGAGGATCCTGCTCCTTTGCTCTCCTGCACTCGCGGTGTGGTTGAATGAGTTACAGGAGTTCCAGGAACAACTGGAGTTTGTTCTCGAGATTTAGGTGTAATAGACGATCCTGCATCATTTTGACTTGCAAATATTTCCACAGCTTCAATTGGCTCAGTTGGCAATATCTTTTTGCATTCAAGATCTCGAAGATCTAATGAGATACCTGCACACAGCATGTACATAACCAGGGTGAAAATATTACAATGAATTGATTCTATAACCTTTTATTATAGCTGCACCATCAGTGTCCCCAGTGACAGTAAGCATTGTCAGCCCTCAAGGAAACATGCCTTCACTTCAAATTTCTGGACAATAAATCTAGCATCACATAGTGATACGTGAAGGCACGTGAAGAACTAATGGAGATTTGAGTGGTTTCCCTTGGTAGGACTGATAATACAACTGTGCAACAACTTGCTCCATTGAAAGTTGGATTGCAAGCAATAAGTTAAGGACCAATAGTACATGCTAATTTTACTTGTTGCAGGCTTGCACAAAACTACTAAAACGACCAAACGAACTCACAGGGAAACAGAGGATCCAAGAAAGTCTGATGGAGATTAGAAAGTTTATGAGCTCTCCAGGCATGTAAAATGGTACAAGGAGCATTCTTTCTCTTACATACTAAGTTACTTGTATCATCTATCCATTGCTTGAAGATCCTACAAAATTAGAAGATAATTTTCAGCATAAGTTTCAATTAGCCTCCATTTGGGAAGTATTTATAAACAATTTAATATATAAATAAACAGAAATGAGTGGTAGATATTACTTGTGGGCCCAATGGACTCTATGGTTAAAATGAAGTTTGACCATTTATAAATGATTTAAAAATATTTTCCGAAAGGAGGCTTAAATTTCAGCATACATTCCTTGAACGAGCACCAAACTGAAGATTAGAATTAAACAGCTAATAGTTTGAAACAAAGAAGGCCATTTGATGAGAGTATCCAGACCCTATGCTTCATTGCATGTTTACAATGTTCGAAATCAAAATACAATTTTGGTTGAGCTTACTTTTAAATGACTTCTTATTTGCATAGATACATTTTTCTTATTTCTAAGTAAAGCAAGTTACTTATTTTAGAAGTAGTTCTTACCTTATTATTTCTAATTTTACCAATAAAAAATATTTTATTTTAAAACTTATTTATAAGTATAAATTTTAACTAAAACATGCTCAAAATTATAAGTTACAGCACATACTTGTTAGGTACTGCAATGATGTCGTCGAACAAACACTTGCGCTTCTTCAAAACTTTTGCACGCTCCTTAGGAGCTGGAGTGTGAATAGCCATAATCTCCGGTGTAGCAGTGCCTGCATTTCAGAAACCAGAATCATGAAGAAAGAAGTTACTTGGGATGTGTTTGAGCCACATTATTTTGGAAGAATGTATTTTGGAATAGTAGATTGATGGAGAATGTGTGATTGAAAAAGAAGGAAAAAGTTATTGATGTGATGGATAATATTATTTTATTGAAGAATGCGTGGTTGAAAATAAATAGAAGAGTGAGAATGAGAATTTTAATGTGTCTCAAACAGGGGCTTGATGGCATCTTTTCACTATGAAACTGTACTCAATACCTACTAACAAAGAATAAATCTAAATGTACAATAATGGTTGACAATTATGTGTTGTCAAAATCCTAGCACGTGATGTAGAAAACAGTTTTTTAAAATGAATATGATGATGCCAAATAGAATCTTGTCAATCAATGTTGTCAACTAACATTGTACATGTAGCATGATTCACTAACAAAACAAGAAACCAGAGAATTTAGCATGCAAACAAGGTAAGATATGTCATCTGTTTGAGAGATGAAATTGGAAACCAGAGAGAGAAATAAAAATGCCAATATGGTAAAAAAAATTGATATTCTGGTCCATATCATATCTGTCCCCACGCCAATCATGCTCTTCATCAGATATAAAAATTTATTTTTTTTCAACTGCATATTCTTCCAATAAAATAATTTGCACACAAATCCAAAATATTTCCCTACTTTTAACCATCATCTCGAAAAAATCAATATTACAAAACCCATTTTTTTTGTGAAAAAGGAGCTCAAACTGGGGCTAAATTTAAATAAATATATGGGTCCTCTCTCACACATACAAGCAGGTTGACAAATACAATTTACATGCACAGGTGAAAGTGAAATTTGAACACAAGATTGCATGCTGGTGTTCAGCGCGTTATAAGAACAAAATATTGGTATAAATTAGAATGCACAAACCACCGGGATCCTTTGAGTCTGAAGTTACATCAACTGCAATGGATGTTGAATACTCTTCTATCCTCCGACATTTTCTGCTATCCAAGAGAGTAATTTCTGGAAGTCTCATGTGCTCTGCATCTATTGCCTTATTTTTATCATATGACCTTGAAAGATCACGTGGTTCGTTTTCTTGTAAGTTTGATTTACTCGTAGGATGCTCTGTCTTCTCTTTCGCAACCTCGTGCTCTTCATCAGATAGTCTATCACGGCCCTGTTCATTTTCAGCCTCATCCAATACCATAGGATCCAGACGATCTTCTAGAAAGAATTCTGTCCCACGAAATATCTCCATGCTTGCTAGTGAGTTGCTCATATTATGTGATTGGTTTACAACCAATTGTTCGTCCACAGGATAAGGACAGTACACACTGCAAATGGGAATGTGCATACTTTTAGTCGACAGAATTCTATATTGATCTTCTCAATGGAGGAAATACCTGATCTGAAATACTTACTCTCTACCTGGAGTGTAAGCAGATGAATAAGCTTCAGAAAAAGAAATATTCTCTTCATGATCCTGATATTCCAAAAAAGAATTTGTAATCTTGTTATAACACATCTATTTCGACATCTTCGCATTTGGTTGAGGGAATGTTAACAATGGACAACCATTAAGGCCTTTTTGATTGGGATGTCCACAAAAGAATCCAAACAGAGTAATAATCAATGCTGCCTCAGGGTACATTGTTACTTAAAAGAATGAAATCAAATTTATAAATTCAGGTTTCCATCAAAAGCTTCAATATATGCAGTATCCAAAGGCCATCCTTTCTGTAGCAATGAGGGCAATATGTAACTTCATATTGAAAAAACTGCAGCAACAAATTGATTAAACAAAAGTTGAAGTTCAAGAGGGGATGTCATAAAATTGGCTGCAAGCCTACAACACTTACCCTAATATTCCCTAAACTTAAATGTTAATTCCCAGACAATGAGTTCTCAAGTATGGTAAATAGATCAAAAAGAATTATCATTTCTCATCAGACTTTGCCGAATATCTATCACCTCTGATTGCCAAATATCATTACTCTTTTCCTCTCTTTCTTATATAACAACGATGGCGGACAGGAAAGAATAGACACACTAAGTGATCAAACACTCGATAATGCAAGCTGTGCATCACTCCAAGCATGCATTTCTTTTCACCCAAATTTACCATTCACTTGTTTAATGAAAATGAAAATATTGATAATAATTATTCTATATTAGATGAAAACAATCTATAGATACCACAACATCAAAGGAAGTAGAAAGCAAGAAAAGATATTCAAACATGTACCTTGTCAAGCTGGTCAATTGTGTTGCCCTCCTTCCTCAATTCGTCTGACCAGTGAAAATGCTAAGTTATGCCAAACTGCACATAACAAAAAATAAATGCGTATAGATGGAGAGATAAAATACCAGCAAGCATGATGTCTTCACGAGATCTCACATTTCCACTGCATAACAAAATATACAAAAACAGAAGGTTGTAAACCATTGTTGCAAGTACCAGTATCTATCCAAAACCGTAATTTAAAAGGCATAGACAGAACAAAATAGTAAATAGAACTCAAATGTTGACTCACTCGATTACATCTTGATCTTCCATGACTTCTAGGTCAAAAGCATCAAGTTCAAATCTCTTAGGAAGGGTGATGGAGTAATGAGCAGCGCACATACCTCCAATACTTGCACCTTTCCTTTTGCCAACCTTAAAATTACTGAGTTTAGCCACAACACCATGGCAGTCGTGGAACAGATACTCGACTTTCTTCGAGTATATTCTCACAACACCCAGAAGAAGATAGGCTAATATTCGATATGTTACCACCGGAACTTCATCAAGTAAAATCTTATCTACATGAAGAATGAGATTAGATAAATCAGAGACAGAGTATTAGATATATGAATACAAAACTTGCTGATGGAAAAAATAATTCGAATTCAAACCACACAAATTATTATCTAATGTTCATAATGGCAAAGAAAGAGAAAATTTGGTGATATCAAGTAAATGGGAACCTCTTTAATCTGTTTATACCAGTCTTAAAATGTTAATACATAATACATTTTCTTCCAAAAGTCATATGTGATTACAATACAATTACTGTTAGGATATACCAAATAACTTCCAGTATCACCTTTAGTTACTTGTATGCTAGGCTTCACTACAACTAGCAGTCTAGCAAGCATATTGTTACCAAACAATTATCTTTCTTCTCTGAATAATAATTTATTTAGGGTTAAAATAACCCAAAAAAAAAAAAACAATGAGAAGAAAAAAAATTTTGATCAGACGAGCAGCACAATGCTCACAAGAGAATGAAAATCATGGAAAGCTTTACCTAAAGATATATTAAACCTGCTCTGGCACCCTGTTCTACATTAAATATATGAATAGAACTATTGATATTAAAACAATAAAATTTGTAAAAAGGTTACTAGCTTATGATCAAAAACGAATATGGCAAGATAATATACGGTAACAATCTCCAACAAATTTAGCATTAACAAAATCCTTCTCCACTCATTTTAAAAACCCCTACAGTAAGGTTATCGTGAATACAAAAAATTCGAAGAAAGAAGCATATACAAATATATTTTCAGTCAGGAATCAATGTACTAAGCATATTTTCTAATTGCAAACACGTTGACAAAAGAAGCCCAGATATACGAATTAAGGGAAACCAAACACGAACTAGTAATTGTCAACAACTGTATATGATGAACACTCAATATTTACATTAACGTTCTTAAAATTCGACAAAAGTTTAAACACAGTTCCATTAGTGCATTCAAATCCCGGGGAAGAGGTTAACAAGTCAATATTTCAACAGAAAGTGGAAAAGAATAGCAGAAAAACCTTCTCGATTCATGAGAAAACAAGTGAGAAACTTCAAGAAATTAAAAGAAAAAACAACTTCTAGAATTTAGCTTAACATCATCACACAGTGGGAAATAAGAGGAGGAGAGAGATTAGAGACAGACCCACAGAAGAACAAATATCAGTCTGCTTAACTTGGTCTTTCTTAAGCCTTTTGAAACAATGAGCAGCAAACCAAACTGTGCCTAAAGGTCCCTTCTTTGATAGAAGCATTTGTGAGTAAAACATCTTCTCCTCCAATTTCCCTGTCTTTCAACTCTCCCTCTCTCTCCCTCCCTCTCCCTCGATCAATATATTATATATATGGGTGTGAATGTATAGGTGCAAGTTTGTGTGACATTCAAAGGAGGGGGAATGAATCGCTGGGAGAAATGGAAGGGAACGTTTTGGAATAAAAACGGTCATGTCCTGTCAGAGGTGTATGAGGGAAGTCTCCATATTTTTCAAGATTTTTTTTTTTTTTTTTTGGAAAACTGTAAGGTTAATTAGGAGTAAGATTACGATAGTGACCTTTTTTACCAATTGGGTAAATTTTATTTGCAGTCACTGAGCTTTCAAAAAAAATTCAATTTAGCCTATGTTTAGTTTGGATAAAAATATGATTTTTTAGTAGATTTTGATAAAAATAAATAAAATGTATTGTTAAGAAAATAATAAAAAATTGTAGATCTTATAAAATATGTGATTGAAAATGAACTTGAGAAAAATAAGCCCCTATTGTTCATTAAACCTATGTTTGACACCCATTTTGAAAGAAAAGTTGGTTTTTGAATAGTGATTGATGGAAGAATGTGTGGTTAAAAAGTAAGAAGATTTTTGGGTTTATGTGTAATATTATTTTATTGATAGAATGTGTGGTTGAAATGAAAATGAAAATGAAAAAAAAATATGGGTGTCAAATATAGACTAAATTCAAAATGCACTCTGTCTCGTATTTTGTCTTGGCTAACTTCTTGGTATTGGGCAACTTATTATCTAGTGGGCTTGTATTAGGTGGGCTAGCCCAAAGCCCAATTTTGTTTCATATAGGTTGAAGTTGGATGATGAATTGAGGGATGAATTGATGAATTGAATTGTTGGCTTGCAGTTGTGGTATCCCATCTTCCTTCCCATTTCCTTTTTATTGTTTCTTATTCAATCTTCTGCCCTATTATTCTTTCCCTGTTTCTTCTTCTTCCCATATTCTTCTGTTGTTTCTATTCTCTCTCTCTCTCTATTACTTATAATTTCCTGCATTGTAATAGAATTATCGATTAATGAGATGAAAATTAGTTGTCCTTATTAGTAGTCTCAGTTTATATTCTTCAATTTAAGTAATTACAATTTATATTCTGCATCTTCAGTTTATAATTGTTTGTTATTAGTTGAGTTTTATATAAATTGAGCTCCAACCATTACAAATAGTATCAGAGAAGCAACATGATTTAGGTATGGCTGAAACTAGAAGCAATTCAAATGAAGATCATCTGAAAAGGTTAGACAGGAAAGTGTTAGATTTGGGCATGGTTACAAAATCATGGGAGGAAAAGTTGAAAGTCATTTGCACTAAGCAGGACAGAATTGAGCAATTGATGTGTATGTGTGGGAAAGGGGGGTGAACAGTAAATTTGATTCTATTGTGTATACGATGGCTCACATAAATGGGAGTAGGGGCAAACCACAAGGAGAAACAAGTTGAAGGTTACGATACTCCATCTCAAATCAGCAGTGGTAGTCTTATTGGAAGTGACCGTCACTTTGGAAACACTAGTGGAGCTAGGGAGGTTAGGATGAATGCCAAATTATCCAAAATAGCTTTTCCTTACTTAGAAGGAGAAGGACCTAGAGAATAGCTGATGGAAGCTAGGAACTACTTCCAACTCCATCAGATTTCTGATGAACTAAGGCTAGGAATGGTTGAGTAGTACTTGGAAGGGAATGCTTATATATGGTTTTATGGATTCATTGCCAATCATACTGGAGCAATTTGGAGTTTGTTTTCTGATGAGCTTTGAAGGAGGTTTTTAGAAACTATTGAGGAAGAAGTGGTTGAGACATTTAGAAAAATTAAACAACTGAAGATAAAGGCTATGAGTCTAAAGGAGAATCATGAGGTGAGGAGATCATGGAGATATCCATGAAGGCATTGGTTGGGAGGTGGCAACACCAAACCATTAGAGTTCCTGGAGTGATCAAAGGGGGGAAAGTCTCCGTACTCATTGACAGTGGGAGTACCCATAGTTTTATTGAGGAAAAGTTAGCCAAAGAACTGAAATATGTTCACCGATGAAACTAGCAAAGTGACAATGAAAGTAGGATAAATTGGAGAATAACGCCTTATGTCAGCCAGTGGTTTGGGAAATGCAAAATTAGGAATTTCAGTTCAAATTCAGAACCCTTAAGTTGGATGGAAGTGACATGGTGTTAGGGGTAAATTGGATGTGCCAATTTGGTCCTGTTACATTTGATTTTGTACAAGGGTGCATCCAGTTCAATAGTGATGGTGAATTGATAGAATTGAAGTGTGAAATGTTTGAATAGGATACCAAGTGATGGGGATTAAGGAGATGGAAAGAATATTTAGAAAGGATCCTTATGGGATAATTAGCAACTATACCATGTCAAGGAGGAGAAGGGTGAGGATATGTTTGAGCAAGTGTTAAAGGTCATCAAAATATTTTCAAAGATGTTTGAAAAGCCAACAAGGTTACCTCCTCCTAGGTCACATGACCACCATATTCCATTGAATGGGGGAGAACAACCATTCAGAATAAGGCCTTAAAGGAGCCCTTTTATTCAAAAGTCAGAAACTGAGATATTGTTTAAGACTTTGTCTAGGCGCGCTTAAATGTGGGGCAAAATCAATTTTTATAACGTTATAGCCTACCATCGTTGACTAACTCTCTCAGGAGTGGGACCCTCCAACGGCACTATTGTTGATTTTAATCCAAAGAGAAGTGAAACCAGACATGCTCTAAGGGAATGTTGGTTGAGGGTGGTGTAGATAATGTCAACTCGGCATATGTCACCTTGCACTACTTGCTTAATCCAAGGATGGTGAAAAGAATGAGGCAACAGCTAACAACATACAAAAAAGACATCCTGACTTTGAACCTTGAGGACAAGGTTAATTTAAGGTTGAAGGATGTCATGGCCCACTTCTTGGTATTGGGCCATTTATTATCTAGTGGGCTTGTATTAGGTAGGCAAGCTCAAAGCCCAGTTTTGTTTCATATAGGTTGAAATTGGATGATAAATTGGGGGTGAATTGATGAATTGAACTGTTGGCTTGCAGCCGTGTACTCCCCTCTTCCTCTAGTTCTGTCCCTGTTTCTTCTTCTTCTCCTCCTCTTCTGCCGTTTCTATTCTCCTTTATCTTCTCTGAATCTCTCTCTCTCTCTCTCTCTCTCTCTACAACTTGTAATTTCCTGCATTGTAATACAATTATCGACTAATGAGATGAAAATTAGTTGTCCTTGTTAGTAGTCTCAATTTATATTCTTCAATTTGAGTAATTACAATTTATATTCTGCATCTTCGGTTTATAGCTGTTTGTTATTGGTTGAGTTTTATAAAAATTGAGCTTCAATCATCACAATTTTTTTAACCATACATTCTCCAATAAAATGATATTACACATACACTCAAATATTCTCCTTCTTTTTTTTAATTACAAGTTTTTTCAAAAAAAAAATAAATATATATTATTCTAAAAATACATTTTTCCTTAAAACCTCATCAAGCCTTTATTTGACAACATTATTTTAGAACTTTTTGATATATTAATTTTCGAATGCACATTCTCCAAAAAAAATCACTATTCAAAACTCTATTTTCTCAAAATAATGACTATCAAACAAGGCTAAAACGGAGCCCAAACAAGGGCTATGTTTTAAGAAACATGAGCCAAATAGGGATTCATTTGATGAAAAATATAAGGATTGCTTAGCAAGAGGCACTCTACAATATATATAGTCCCTGGTTGGACTCCATTTTTCTAAAAATATATTTTTTTAAAAAATTATTTTTAATCACATTCTCTTACAAAATAATATTACACATAAATTCAAAAAAATTGCTTATTTTTAAATATATATTCTTAAAAAACAGTATTTTAAAATGCATTTTCTCTAAAATCTCATTTTAATATAGACCGAACAGTGGCATAATATCTACATTATTATAATTAATATTTTATGAGGTTTACGAGTAGCTAAACAAGTCTAAAGACATACAGTGGGAATTAGGCTTTCAAGGAATCACAAACTAGCATGTTTGTTATGCTAACGGAAAGAAAATATAACACGTTTTTGTAAGTCGGTATTTTATATTGATTATTTATTTTGCCCATGGTTGAGTCTCATTATCTAAAAAGTTCATTCTCATTTTTAACCACGATTTTTTTCAATAAACTAATTTGTACGTAAACTCAAAATGTGTTCATACTTTTAATACACATTTTTCAAAAATTACTATTACAAAATCTTTTTTTATTTTATGAAAAACGGAACTCAAACAAGAGCTTTATGTTGCATCTCACATACTATAATATGATTTGACAGGTTAGCTATCACCATCTCTTTATTTTTTTTCTGTATATAATTTAAATGTACATATGTTATTCTCCCTTCAAATAAGATAAAACAAGCACTTTAAAAACACTTTTTCTATAAAAGCTCAAATTAAATGTTGAAATGAAGACGTTATTTCCTTTCGTAAGGCAACTAGAATTATGGAGTTTACTACTTGTATGATTTGTTCACATCTTTCTTTACATAATGCTAAGTTGGCAAGCATTTTTCATGTGATCACTTTCATAATAGGAAGGTAAATGCTCGTCATGTGAGTATATAAAGATTAATTACCCCAATAGTCACTAAACTTTATCGAAAGTTTTCACCAGGTCACTGAACTTTAAAAACTACGTGGTTAGTCACTAAGCTTTCGAAACTGCAACCCCATCCATCACTGAACTTTAAAAATCACCACATTCGTCACTGAACTTTGCAAAAGATTTCTACGGGGCCACTGAACTTTGCAAAAAGTTTTTCAGTAACTAATAGGGTGATTTTTAAAGTTCAGTGATGGATGAGGTTGCAGTTTCGAAAATTCAGTGACTAGCCACGTAGTTTTTAAAGTTCAGTGACCTGATGGAAACTTTCGATAAAGTTCAGTGATTATTGGGGTAATTAACCCTATATATAAAGTTTTTTATAAATGAACTATGTACGAGCACCTTTATCCCAAAATTATTAAGCGGGTGTCCAAGACTTGTTTTTACTGATAAATTAGTACATGTACTTTCTATACTTTTTTTTTTTATTGAAGGGGGCTCTATGTGATTTTAGAAAATGAAAGAGGGCATATTTGTCATTAGGATATTTTCACCGACCGTCAATAGCTAACTTTGAATTTATCCGTTAACAGATGGTAAGTCTACAAAGGGACATTTATCGATTTACCAAAATCCGTACCTATTTAATATTTTCCCTTGTGTGTAAAAGTATTTATTTATTTATTTATTTTAACAGCTCAAACGGTTTTGACAGCGGTACGTGTCACCTTCAGGGAGTAGGTAATTCTCTAGAATTACACGTGGCCAGATTTTTCTCCCTTGCTTTTGAAATTGTGGTCGAAATGAGCTCTCTGATTTTAATCTTCACTTAGGCGACAAACATAATATGACGGTTAGAGTATTTTCCCGGGGCATTTTATGTATTATAGAGAATATTTTTAAAATTAAAGAGTCAAAATTTTTACGTAATAGAACAATCTCTCTATTTTAATTTTTTATTATGTTTTTTCAAAAAATATTTATTGATTTCTCATTATATTTTATTTAACATAATTTTGTATATATCAATGACCAATTAATTTAAACTTCAGTTTGGTCCCATTATTTGAAATTTTAATTTCTGGAATAGTGTTTTTTTTTTTAGAATGATTGGTTGAAGAAGAAGGAAAAAATTTCGATTTGCGAGTAGTATTATTTTATTATTGGAGAATTTGTAGTTTAAAAAAGAAGAAAAAAATGTATTAAAATTTTAATGGGACCCAAACAGGGTTTAAGCGTGGTTTGAAGAGTTTAAGAAGTAGATTGTTCAAATATTTGAATTATTAATGACCAGTTTAACACACATTCTTTCAAAGTTTATTTTCAATCACACATTTTTCAATAAAATAATATTTTTCATCATATTAATAATTTTTCCTTACTTTTTAACCAAATATTTCTCATCATATCATTATTTAAAATATATTTTTTCCTCAATAACATTTCTCAAACACACCCTAAATACTCCCTATTTTAAAGAATCAACTCATAAAATTATGTTTTAAGAAATTTCTTAAATCAACATTTAAAATTTAAAGAGTGCACATTCTCTATAATTAAATACATTCAAAATATTTCAATTTTCAATAGAGGAAAATAATATAATAATTTGGAGAGAAACTAGTAAAAATAAAAGGTAGCAAAAATAATAAATATTTTTGAGAGTACTAAAATTAAGTACTAAATATAATGAGCGTGTTGGAGTACTTAAATTTTTTTACTCTCTAAACTTCTAGATGCTTTATAAATTATAGGATATGCTCTCTAAAAGAGTGACTTGAAAATGTTCTAAGAATAGAGAGTGAGTTTGTCTCTTTAAATTTGGAGAATCAAAACTTTCTTTTTAAAAAAGTTAAAATAGAAAATCTCTTGAACCTTATTTTTAGGCATCATTTCTTTAAAATAAAGTGCATTTTGTATTTAGAGTCGCTTGAAAATATTCTTAAATGTTAAGGACGTTACTATATTTGTACCCAAACAATTATTCGATTGGCAAGATATACATTATAAGATATGCTTCTTACTACAATGTATAGCAAAAGCGCATAAGTTTAATAATTATATGTGCTCGACTAAGTCTCTTTATTAGTCAATGTCGTGAAATCTTTGTTTCATTTGAAATACCATAAGTGCACGGTTCGTTAACAAGTAGTAAAATGAATTTTTGAGTTCAAGTATCATACTCAAAGAATTTGTGATTTATCGATAACTAAAGCTTCACCAACTATTTTATTTATGAATGTAAAACCTGACTCGGTGAGAATCAATGAAAATATATCATTAATGCAAGTTTTTTTTAATATAAAAATCAATTTATGAAAAACGCACTAAGATCTTGAATTCTCTTGTATCCATCTCCTTTAACCATAACCTTACAATTTGACAATACGATTCAATTATGGAAATCATTTATAATTTGTTTAACAATTTCTCTCTAATAAAAGTAAACATATTCTTACATGTGACCCAAATATTTCAATTAACCTCGAAAAATGTGTCAACGGAATCCCTTCCACATATTCTCCACGTAGACATCACCTACACACTGGAACACCCCGTTAGGAGACAAATGCCTCCTACCGAGAAAAAGGTCCGACAACCATTTGAAATCCCACAACCAAGTCAATTGTCAGATGAGAAAAAAGAGAGTGCAAGAGAGGGAGAGGGAATTTGGATAGAATTAGAAATCATATCTTATGATGAATAAAATTCATGTGTGTGTAAACGAGCCGTTGTTAATGGACCAAGCTCAACACAATTGTTTAATTAAAATAGGCATAATCAGTTGAATAGTCTATACCACGTTAACATTTATGAGACCCCATTCATACGAGCATGTCACGTAATTTATGACTATAACAATTTCTATGACGGATTAGAATATACACAAATACATTAAAAATTTATGAATACTTAAAGATCATATAAAGTATAACAGTATATTTTTATACCTTATTAGACTCTACAACGAATAGTACTATGTTTAACTTATTTTTCATCATTCGAAGATAAAACAAGCCACAATACATACAATTATTGTGCACATAATTGTAAAGAATATAATTCCATGAAAATCGTTCAATAATTGAAAACGTGTACAATTCGATTTTGGGACATATCATCAAGAACTGGTGAGTTCCGGTCTGGTTCTCGGTGCCTTTGAAATAAGCGAATGTTAATTTGGTTCTAATAAGTTTTTTCCTTTTTTTTAGGTAAAATATAAAACATTAATATTTTATGATTCTTTTTAACCATAATCACATTTCCTTTTCCTTTTTCACTCTTCCAGTTTCCTTTTCTCTTCTATTAATCAATTTCTTTTATTCTTTCCTTCTCTAAACTTGTCTTTTTGTATTTTCTGGATTCGTAGTCTGTTGATTTATATATAAGTTGTTGATTTACCTTATATTATGAATTATTTTCTAATTAATGTAACTTAACATCATTTGACACTAGTTTTTTTCAAATTTTTCTATATATGTTCTAGACTGAACTATATGCATGCTCTCAATTCATCTAAAGCTGCATACTCATTATATTTAAGTATCTCTATTCAAATTCCAGGTTGTATTATTTGTTTACGCTCATATGATCGGCCATGTTGCTAGAGATCGAAGTACATTATTCTACACCGATAACAAATAATTGTTATCGTGCATTCTTAGTGCCACATTTTTTTTTTCTTTAGTCGAAAGGCACACACAAGAATATCACTCTTTAATACTCCTATTTTCAAATCGAAGGGGGCTTTTTAAATCAAGATTAGTACATATAGAGTGAGAAAGTATTGTTTATTACCAGTCATTTTGGGATATCTAACTTAGACAGATTTGCAATAGGCTAGTTTTTTTTATTTAATTAACATTTCAACTTCACATGGCGTGCTGCATTACACAAGACAACACACATTGGTTGAGTTTATTCATATATTTACTAGAGATTATCAAATTACCAGAAACATTGCACATTTACATAAAGAAATTTAGCTAACTGCAAGGACAAAAAGTTTTGCCGCCTCTTTAACCATATCTGTCTAGAGTAAATAGAACTCGTGTATTTAGGATGTAAATTTTTTACTATGTATAACAATACTAGAAATAGAATGTTGGCTTTGAAAAATGTTAAATTCAGCCCTACATCAGCTAAATTTCTGAAATATATCTGACCTTCATTGTTTTCCTCATTCTCATTTACTTAAATTACGTTTATCTATTCATTCTAAGTTAATGTTGACTGTTGTAATGCCATGATTTTTTATTTTATGTTATTTGTATGTTGTAGATGAATACCGAGATGGTCGAAGATCAAAAAACCCCCCAAATATGGGATCAGAAATATGGTCACATTTTACTAAGATGTAAGGGGAAAATGGCAAAATGTAATTACTGTGGAAAGTCTTATGCTTGTGATTCCAATAAGATTGATACTTCTGTTAGATATTTATAAAATAAATATAATATGTGAAAGAAATATTTAATTCAGATGAAGTATTCAATTGGTGAAAAGTATGGAATTTGTGTGGAAGGTCGGGGGTTCGAGTCAAACCTCACGCATTATATTAAAAGGTCTTTGATTGGGCATTGGACTTTCTTGATTTTAATAATAAATTTTGGGGTACTTACAAAAACACTCTTAAAATTAGAGATGTTTTGAAAAATTATATGAAAAGTTTTTAGGAAATAAAAAATACTGTGTAAAATGAAAAAGTGACACAATAAAACTTTTTTTATATAAAAATTGTCACTTTTTTACCTTTTTAAAAAAGTAACATAAACTCAAAAAAAGTGACAAAATTAAAAAAGAAGTGACACACACTATCAAAAAGTGATACAAACTCAAAAAAGTGACAAATATCAAAATAGTATCATCCATTTGTGCAGCATCCGTAATCATGTTCTTAAAATAACCAGCAATTCTAGGCCAATCCACATGCTAATTATGTTAGAAAAATATAACATATTATTTCATTTTTTTTATCTTCTTAAAAAGTGACAAAAACTTAAAAGGTGACAAAAAATTAAAAAAAGTGACAAAATTTTTAAAAGTGATGAAAAGTGATAAAAATAAAAAAGGTGACTGAAAAAAGTGATAAACACTAAGAAAAAAGTAACAAAATCTAAAAAAAAATTGACAATTTTCTTTAAAAAAATGATGAATTCAAAACAAAAAATGGCACAAACTAAAAAAAAGTTATACAAATTAAAAAAAGTGAAAGACAATAAAAAAGTGACACACTCAAAAACTCACAAAATTAAAAAAAGTGACAAACTCAAAAAATGACGAATATTTTTTAAAAAAGTGACACATTAAAAAAAAAAAAAAAAAAGGTGACAAACGCGCAAAAGTGATGAAATTAAAAAAAAAAAATGTTATTGCCTACACTAAAATCATTGTTTTTCCAAAGACAATGAAATGTGATGGAAGACACATTTTGAAATGGTTACATTTTTAGGTTTTTAATAATGTAATCGATCACTTGCATTATATGTATTTACATGTGCATAAAACTGATGGAATATAAGAGTAACCCATCCTTGTGCAATACACCATCTCCTCTTCTCCATAAAATTATAAAAAAATTAACATTACAATAAGGGCCTGTTTGACAGACATTATTTTCCATGGAAAATAGAAAATGATTTTCATTTCCACCCATTTGACTTATTTGATGACCATTTTTTTCTAGGCAAATTTTTTTTCGGGTGGCAACCTTACGTGCCTGTTTTCACCAATTTTGTGGAATTGGATTTTCTACCTTTTAGGTGTGAAATCTGATTCTAGGCTGCTTTTTTTGTTTTTTTGGCAATGGAAACAAATTTCATAACCAATTTTTTTTAAAAAAAATTCACTTTAATGGATAATTCACACGTCGAACAAAGTCAAACGAACACTAAACTTTGATGAAAAATAATTTTTTAGGAAATTGTTTTTTCATTTTTTTTTTTAACCTTTTGGCAATGGAAACAAATTTTATAACCAATTGTGGAAAAAAAATTATCACTTTAATGGACAATTTCCATGTAAAACCAAACCAAATGATCACAAAATGATCAAAAATTTAAAAAGATTTCGGGTGGAAAATTATACTAATCAAACACATTTAATTAACAATTTCCAGAAAAACAAGTTGTAGACAATTATATTCCCTGGAATTCATTTACTTTCCGCCCTTACAATCAAACCGACTCTAAGCAATACCCTCATGGAACTGTACAAGCAAGGGTGTTTTGAAAAAATCATATGAAAAGTATTTTGAAAGTAAAAAATATTATGTAAAACTAAGTGTCACTGTTTTTATTAAATAGTGAGACAATGTCACTTTTTTATTTATATAAAAAAAGTGACACAATGTCACTTTCTAAAGTTAAGTGTCACTTTTATTAAAAAGTAATGTTTGTCACTAAAAAAAGTGACATAAATTTAAAGAAAGTGACAGAAAAAAAGTGTTAAACATTAAAAAAGTGACAAACGCTAAAAAAGTGACAAAACATCAATTAATACATTGAAATCAGTTCAATAAAGTGACAACGTCCGTCCCTTCTCTTTCTCCGTTCACTGTCAAACATTTTTAACTCAGTTCATCAACAAAATATCAATCAAAAAGTCAAGCATCTTTAAATCAATTCACTGCCACCATCATCTACCAACTCAATTAACCCATTAATCATATAACAAGTTTTTTGGAAGTAAAAATATTGTATGAAGTCAAGTCACTTTTTTATTGAAAAATGACATACAATATCACTTTGACTAAAAAAATGATGTTTGTAACTAAAAAAAATGACAGAATTTTTTTTTTAAATGAGAGGATTTAAAGGAAAAATGTGACAAACACTATTAAAAAAAGTGACAAAATCCCCCCTACCAAGAAATCATTTTTTATAGAACTAAAAACATAATGATAAGGAATCAACTGGACTTGAACCAGAAACCTCATCTCACTTGTTGTCCAATAAAAACTAAAACAACTTCTTTTTAATGTCTTTCCTAAATGCAGGTTCTACATAATAATTTTTATATTTTTCCAAAAAAAATTCATACTTAAGCTAAAAAGCGACTTTTAGAATATGAACAAAGTTAAATACATGACAGTTACAACCTTGCTCTATATAGAAAGTTACAAGAAATAGGAATTGATTTGTTGCAATCTAATAACCAATAGGAATTAATTTGTCTTATCGTGAAAATATATGCAAGAGCTCATCATTAGACAATTTGAAGGCCTCTTATTTGTAAATCCACCCAACTCCAAACGTCGAAGACAAATTAGTGTTCCTTCACCATTCACCCTCTCTTCATCTCCATTTTCATAGTTATCATAATTATTGCAGTGCCTACTATGTTACAAAATAACACTTGCTCTGCTAGCTCACATTTGTTACAAATCCATGTTTTCCCGTTTGAGGGCTTCAAGTTTGATCCACCACTGCCACTACCTTCACAACAACCACCTCCCAAACTTGTTGTCACACTTTCTCGGGATCTAGACTGCTCATCATGAAGGAAAGTGCAATTCTCACCATGTTCGGAAATGATTTAATTATTAGACAAGTTGAACATGTTTCCATTGCTGTCAGATTTGCAAAATTAGTGGACCCTCCCTCTAATTGTAAAAATTTTCATATATCAGAAAACCTTCAAGATCTCTTAAAGCTTCTTAGTTTCCACACGAAAAAGAATTTGCACTTAACTCTATTCTACCGTGAGAAACACAACATGTGGAGATTTGAGAACGAGGAACTCAGATAGTGCAGTAGATACAAAAGGACAAACACAAAGGGAATTTAGCATGTATCATTCACGCATAGACGGAGATAGGGGGGCGATCGCCCCCCAACATTGTTCGCTGGTCCATTATTCCTAATTAATTTGTAATGTATTTTTCAGTTTCGCCCCCCTCGCTCCCCGCAAAATTTTGAAATTTATTATATTTTTTTTCCATTAATAAGTATTGACCAAATAACTTACACTTTAAAATTCAACCATACAAAAATCTTAGACCTAAATAAAAGATCCAATAGTTACTTTGTTTAGTACCATGCTTGTGTATATGGAGAATGTTGATGTTTTTCCATTAGATTCTCTTATTGACGAGTATGGAGTGATGAAGACAAGGAGAGACCAATTTCAGATGTCCAAGTCATCTCTACCATCTGTTATATAGATATACAGTTTACTTTTGTCTTTTTGATATCCATCTAACGTTCATGTTTTCAATTTGTATAGCGATAGACAAATAGATGGACATATTGTTTTTGTATCGAAAAACTGATTGTCTTTTTGGTCAGTCAATCTTACTTGCCTATTGGCACTCAAAATCGTCGTTTTCAATCCTCTTCTAGTTAAAAAAATTTTTGGAGACGTCCACCCCCCAGACTGAAATCCTGGCTACGTCCATGCATTCACAAAAAATGAATACTTAAGATCAAGCATAAAATACACTCAACCAAAAAGACGAGACATAGAATATCTAGTATTGGTCCCTTTTCAAGGGGATGAAGAATCTACGAAATCATTTTATTGATTTTTCTGATCTCGTAAAAAGAAAAAAAAACATGTTGAGTATCAAATCCACTAAACATATTATGCAACGATTATACTACTCAGATGCAAAAAGCTAGATGAACCATTATACCAAGACCCACGTAGCAATTTCTTCATTATCGCAACAATGGCGTCCCTTCTACAATAATGCCAATGTGTCTTAAAGCATCAAGAGGACTTTAATTGCTAGTGTGAGTGTAGGATAATTGGCTTCGTTGCTGGGGCTTGGTAGGAGATTAGGGCTCATCCTTAGAGAACTCTGCTAGAGACTTAGGGCTCGAGGATTTTGGGACAAAGGATTTCAGGGTGGAGGACTTCGGTGTCGGTCTTGGCGTTGGGGAAATGATTTTGGTGCAGACATTGGTGAGGATTTCGGGGTGCACAGTCGGGAGGTCTTACTTTCCTTCGACGATGGTGCAGCTTTATAGGAAGATGATTTAGGTACAGAAGATGAAGATGGAGAGATGCTTGACAAGGAATTGGCAGCTACCGCTCCTACGACAACGAGGAAAATGAGTGCAAGAACAAACAACAATGATGAGCCTAATCAAACAATAGAGATGGCCATGAACCAAAATTAAGATTTCTGGGGGTGGGAGTTTTGGCCGGATTTCTGGGTTCATATTGGGTATAACTTTTTACCAAGAATAAAAATTAACATTTCACGTTTAGTTCTCAAGAAGTCGAATGTTCTCAATAAATTAATAACCAATTACAACTTCCAACACGTTCTAGATTTGGCTGGGTTTTTTTATATTCTATCTATACTTCCACCACTTTCCTTAAACTATGAATAATTGAAATTAGATTTCTCCAACTCGTAAACAAATTATTCCGACTTTAAAAAAATAGTTAAAACGAATCATATATACTTTTAACTGATTTACAATGTACATGATATTAATTTCTCCAATATTTTTCAAGCCTTTTCTTTACTAGAAAAAAATGTCAAATGTCATATCTTGTAACTCGATATCCACCAGAATTTCACTTAAATACCTTTTGGACTGTCATGTGTATCGAACTCATGTTACCAAACTCATTTGAAAAAACTAGGAACTTATGTAGTTGGTTATGAGTCTAAGATAACTTATATATGACTATTTACATGTCTAAAACTAATAAAATACTTAAATGCACTAATATTGAGAGAAATCTGTTGAGTGACAAAATTCAGTTAAATAACACTCGCATCCAAAAGGAAATAAGTAAGTTAAATTGCATTACTTTAAACCTCGCCACGTTCAGAAATACTTCATTTTTTTCTACCTAATACACCATATAATTTTGGTGAACAAGGAATTATCAATTCTCTAAAAAAATTATTTCATTACATATATAGATCATTAAACTCTTGATATAGATATTTACACTCTCAGATAGTTCTCAAGGTCTTTACTTTTATAATCTGATTTTCTATTCCACTTTAATAAAGTCTAAATAAATTAATGTCTTTTAACTTATAAAAATCAGAAACACAACTAAAATACGTGAAATCATCCGTAAATGTAATGGAAATATAAGGTTTCATCTGTATCTCTCATAATCATAGCCCACAAAAAATTATGATGGACTAACTATATGAAAGCTCAACTCTTACAGTCTTCAATAGTTTTCACAACTCAAAATATCAAAAGCCATTACACAAATATCACGAAAAAGTTCAATTTATAAGACCACTATTAGAATAACAACATTTGAGATTAAGTTCTTTGGAGTTTTTTGATATAGTAATATCAAACAAGAGGTTAGTTGTCCACCTTGCAACACTAAGTTGTATGTACTAGTCATATAAACCTCTACATTCTTTATTATTTGCATATATCTGTACCACGTCAAACACTCAACAATAGACTAAAGAACATCTTGATCTAACGTAAAGTGGTATTCTAACTCTTGAATTTACTATTCACACATCATAAGATCTAATAGATAGTGTTTAGCACGTAAACAACATTAAGATGAATATATTCCAGTGTAATATCCTTTAGTTCAAATATTTCCAGAATAAGTGATTCAAAACCTTATAGTTGAAGCACTTGAACTTTTATAATATTAATCACCCACCAAAAACTTTCATGTCTTTATTATCTTATATGATCTTCTAGGTCTTTTTTTCAGTCTCCTCACATACCCTACATTATTCTAGATCATTTAATACTTAAGAATCGAAATATTATGATGTGATTCATTATACGAGGGCAAGTTCAGGTGAGGATCCATTCATCATTGAGGAAAGGCCTATGACTAGGTCGCGAGCAAAGCGGATCAAAGTAGCAATGAGACTACTTGCTCAAGTCTCAGTGGACGAAACATTGATCACGACATGCAAATGTACAAGTTTCATATTAGGCATGAGAAATGAAACGAAGTGGAACAACTTGATTGAAGTAATGGACGGAGAAGTTGGAAGGAACAACTATGCGACCACATAGTTTTTCAGACCGCATGCCCCTTTACTGAACCTATAGTGGAGGGTCTATACAACCGCATAAATTTACACTGTAGTTGCATAGTATTTTCCGATTGTGAATTTTCCAAATTTCGCATAATTTTCTATTTTAGTTAAAACTCTGAAAGTTTAATTCCATTTTTTAGGTTTTATGGATTCCATATAAATATGATTATTATTTTCATTGTACAACACACAATTATTGAGGGATTAATTGTAAGGCATTATTGCTTTCTTCTTATTCTTCATCCAATCAATCATGAACTTATCAAGATTATTTCTCGTGGCGTTCAAACAAACCGAGTGAGATTCTTGAATCTTGTAATCACGGGGTCAATATATTATCGACGATTGTGTTGTTTCCTTAGTACAACATTTTTCAATTAAGCTTAAACATTGATTCTTGGTTTTATTGGGATTGAATCGATCTTGTTTGGGTTTCGTAGCTACTATTGTTACATGGGTTTGCATATGTTGGTATCAAAGCTTGGCTCCAAAAATTAAGGTTATATCATTTAATTCTTTGTTTGTTTTTGTTTGAGTCATTATCTTCTTCCTTTTTTTTTTTTTTGTTATGTTCTTCATCTTTGAGTAATTCAATCCAATTAAAGCACAAAAAAAATTTAAAGGTCGTTTGTGCACTAAATTAGTGCCCAAATCAATATTTTTTTTTTGATTTTTGGGCCTTTGTTTAATTATCGTGCGCTTAAAAAATCAAAAATTTGGAAAATTGCTAGCAGCATACAATTTCATTTTTTGGAGTAATTTTTTTTTTCAAAAGTGTCCAATTCAAATTCAAAAATACCTTCTTGAATTTTTCCTTAGTGTTCCATTCAAAGTGCCAATTCCTACTTCTTGAATCATTCTTGAGTCAATTTTTCTCACTCCGTTTGAAACTCTACAAGGATTGAATTTTAAGTGAGATTGAATTAGTTCTTTAAAGCACCTACAAGAAAGTATTGAGTAGAAAAAGGCAAGTGTGGCGAGACTAATATAGGAAAAAAGTCAATTTGAGTGATACAAGAACGTATACACATGAGACAAATATTAAATTAGATTTAGAATGTCGGATAAAGATGATTCTACTTCTACCAGGAATAATAATTGAGTCAACATGTTGAATGGGGTGATATGAAGGTTCGAAAGGTTGTTTGATGATGTGAAAGACAGATTGTATAGGCAAGACACGTTGCTTGCTAATTTACGTAGGGAAAAACTTAGAGAAATTCCTAATGCAAAAAGGCAAGGAAGATGATATCATAGAGCGAATTTTGCTGGTAAATGTGAAGAGGATAGTAACATTAATGAGGATGCATTGGTGGATGCTGAATTAGGAAAAATGAGGGATAAGGGAGTTAGGCATGAAATGAGGGGTAGAGATCTTGTTGGAGATGGTGTTGATAAAAGTACGGACAATATTAAAATGACAATTCCTTCGTTCAAATTCTGTATGAAGGGGGCAATTGATTATTTTTTTTCTTATCCAATGTTTAAGTGAAAAAATGCAAACTCTAATAAGCACCAAACTACTTTTCAAACTCACGACTCGTACATAAACTCCTTGTAAGTGAAAATGTGGCATTAGAATTATCGTTTCCTCAAAACTAACATTCGTACACTATACAATTGTAACAATAAGAAAAAAAAATATGTCCGTTAATCAACGAATATCATAAAGACAAAATATACAAAATTAAAGTTGAGCAAACAAAGAAATTTTTTGTATTGAGTTGGATAATCGGATGCAAGTAAATTTCGGCTTAAAAAAGAGTTTTGTAGAAAATAAATTCAAAGCTAATTATCCAATATAATAAATCTTCATATAATTCACACTACCGAAAAGTTCATCATAATATATATATATATATCGATTGATTAAGGTGGCCATCATTCCGACCAAAAGAGGCCACATTCTGATTTCCTAGCTATTGTTCCGGGTGTATATGATAGCGAAAAATGGTTGTTTATATAATCAAACAAAATACAACAGACTCAACTTGTGCTAGTAGCACTTCAAACCACAAGTTACAACGAACTTTTGACGGAGTTTCTCTCTACAAAGAAGAAAACGGTTTTGGAGTGTTTTGAAAGTGATTTGCAAGAGATTTTATACAATGCTCAATGCAAATATGGTATGAGATGCAAAATGGACGTCCAAATGGTTCTATATATAGAGGATGAGGGGTTGTGAATAATATGTCATGCCTTAAGCTCAGTAACTCTTGCCAAAAATCACACCATTCACATTGCTAGCACATCAACGTCGCCTTGCTCGAACGATAAAAACAATGACTTTTTCGCTAGCATGTCGCTCGAACGATATCCCAGCGATGACGGATGAGGTGGTTGAATCCTGGATGACAGAGGAGATGTCAAGCCACAGGGCAGAGGGGGTGGTAGTTCTCGAGGCAGATGATGTGCTAGAGATGGAGTGAGTGGTCTTTATATATAGGAGGTAGCGCTTCCCAGGGCGGAGGAGTGGTAGAGAAGGAAATGACGTCAGTCGTGACGGAGGGTAAGAAGTGTGCTATTGACGTGTCGGAGGAGGTGGTTGGCAAAAGGCTGAGAATACCATCACAGTACGTCGCTCTCCCTTCACGGCTGAATCAAAGAGGAGAACGTTCGTTGATGGAACTTACCCCAATTTCTTTCGGGGTGTGCACCATGCCAGTGGAAAGCATTCGAGATAGAGTGACGAAGAATAATGCTCGGGTAAGTATTTTATAATTTTAGTGAAATACGCTACGCTAACTCTTGTATGCTTCTTTTCACATTTTCTCTATTTCGTTTTTTAGAGCTAGCCACAAAATAGGTGAAAGAAAGATCACTAATGCCTATAAGTGGTTTCATAACGTCACAACTTCGGGTGCCCGGCTCGCTGACGATGTAAGTGTAATATCGCAATTGTTATTTATTATGTATACATCATTTTTTGTTTATTAAATGAAATAACTTTCTCTATTTCTTTATTGACGTTTCTTGATGTAGCACATCGACATTGCTATGGAATTGTTGCGCGATCGAGCTCGATGATATCCGAGATCATTCGACATTCCTGGCCGAATCATATTGAGTACCGAGTTTTTACGTGTCATTACCATTGAATATCATTCACTCTAACTTGTGGGTAATGAGTACACGATGCCCGAAAATATGCTCAAGTTGGTCATATGGATGTGGTCAAATGTTGGAAAAAATCATGGGTGGGTTGTACGCCAAATGAAGAAGTGATCCGGATGTATACTTGGAGTAGGAAAAAAAAGTAGAGTTGATATTTGATTGCCACAACTACTCGGAGGAAAAGAAGGTAAAGATTGCGGTACTTGTATTTACCGATTATGCTATCATTTGATGGGATCAAGTAGTAACATCTAGGAGGAGGAACTGTGAGAGACCTATTAATAAATGGGAAGAATTGAAGGCTATCACGAGAAAGAGGTTCGTGCCTAATCATTATTATAGTCATCAAAAATTGTAAAGCATCTACCAAGGTTCTAGGAGTGGGGATAATTATTACAAGGAGATGGAGATTACTATGATTAAAGCGAATGTTGATGAGGATATGGAGGCTACCTTAATTATATCGTAAGTGTACGGTGTCAAGTTTTGTAATATAGTAATAGAGTTGAGTGTCAAACCCACAGGGATTGTAATTTAATTCCTACCAAGTATTATAAATGTTTTAGCTTTTGCTTTATCTAGACAAACCAAATTTCAATTCAATGTTATTATTCTAAAATAATATGAATGTGTGATTATTCAAATGGAAAGAAAACAATTTATAGGAGAATATCAATTCGAGAAAGCCTAGGGGATGAATTCACCTCACTATCAATTATGTCTAGCTATTCTAGTCAATTTTCCCATGTTTGAAAACAAGAATCCTAATATATTTCTCTCCCCTCTCTCGAGTGCCGAAAAGAAATTAATCATAAATTTCAATTCCAATATCTCTATTCCAAATTAAAATCAAAGATTTATCGAGTTCATGATTCTTTTATGGAGTATGTTTCATAGATCTTATACCTTTTCTCGAAACCTACAAAATCTATGTTGTGTCAATCATATGATCACGCTTAAATTTCCCTCTCTCGAATGTCGAAATTGACTAGCATCTATTCATTCGATTATTGATCAGGTAATTGAAAGCATTAATTTCATGACACAATCAAATATAAATAACTATAATATAATTAAATCATAATCTCAAGTGGCTACATCAAACCCTAGCTAAATTATTTAGCTCACGAAGAAATCTATAAAATCTAAACAATCTACAATGGAAAACATAAAGGAGAAGGTAAGAAAAACTCTTTTTAGAGTGTTGATCGAAGTCCTCTTTGATATTTTCATGCTTTCTTCAATTGATTTCTTCCATTCTTTGTGTTTCATGTTATTTGTTTTTAGATATTTTTCCCATTTTCTTCCACAAGAGCCCTCCTAGAATTAGGTCTTCAATGTTGTATTTATAGTATTTTGAAGTTTTGGAAGGGTTGAAATTGTATTGGACCAAAAAAAGAGTCCAAAAAATCAAAAACCCTTTTTTCACGCACAGCGGCACCTTGGCGCCTATGATTCTGTTTATTTTTAGCAATGGCGGCGCCTTGGCGCCCATATTCGGGTGGAAACAATACTGCGCGTCTTTCAATATTTTTATCATCACTTTTGCTCCTGATGTCCGATTGAGGTGATTCAAGATGATTTGAAAACCTGAGTCAAAGGGCTACAACTATGTCTCAGATTAGTGATGGCAACGGGGCGGGTTCGGGGCGGGGCACCCTTGCCCCGCCCCGCCCTGCCAATCCCCGCCTCGCGCCCCGCCCCGCCTTTGACGGGGCGGGGCGGATTTTTGCCTCGTTTAATGCCCCATTTAGTTTTTTTTAAACCAAAAATTTCCAAGTAAATACAATTCAAAATTTTATAATCCAAAGCAAATAATATTTAAAATAATTACATCAATATCCAAACCAAACAATGAAAACAAACAATGTCCAAAATTAAATAAACAACGTTCAAATTTATTATTATTATTTTTTTTTTTAACTAAACGGGGTAGGGCGGGGCGGGGCACCCTCGCCCCGCCCCGCCCTGCGACCCGAGGCGGGGCGGCAATCCCTGCCCCGCCAACCCGTCGGGGCGGGTTTTTTTCGCCCCATTCGGGGCGAGGCGAGGCGGGTTTTTTTGCCATCTCTATCTCAGATATCATTTCCCAACTCAAGCATTTGCAATGTAAAAAATGAGTCTCAATATGAGGCTATAAATCTGAAGCATAACTTTTTCGGTTGAAAATTGATGTACGATCATACTTTGATTATATTTGATCCCTTTGATTTCTTTCTTCATCAAATTGACTCCAAGAACTATCGAATCTTCATCATGTGGTTCGGCGCAACTTTTGAGTATTTGAAATTTAGTCCCCGAACTTTGGATTTCTTACAATTTAGCTTATTTCTCCAATTTTGTCAACTTTTGCTTATTTTCTTCAATCTCATCAACATACATCACAATATCAAAATTATGCATTAAAATATCAACAACTCATAAGAATTAACCAAATAACAAGTTTAATGACATTGATATCATGAGTGAAATATCACTCATCACTACCATGACCCAATTTTTTAATGGTTTGAATAGGGAGATATCTAATGTGGTAGAGTTGCAACATTATGTGGAGTTGGAAGACGTGCTACATTTAGCTATAAAGGTGGAAAAGGCAATTGAAGATGAATGTGATAACTAGATATTAATCGAGTTCTAACTCTTCTTGGAAATCGAAGTGGGATAACAATAAAGGTGATGGGACTGTTTCAAGAAGTAAGACTAAGCTAATGAAGGGAAAGAAGGAAGTTGCTAGCAAATCTACACCCAAGGCGGATTCCCAACCATCTAGAAATCAGGATATCAAATGCTTTAGGTGCTTGAGATCGGAACACATTGCTTCTCAATGTTCAAACAAAAGAATGATGATCTTACACGACAATGGGAAAGTGGTGAGTGATGTGAGGGTGAATATGATGACATGCTGGAATTGGAAGATGCTAGTGATGGTGAGAAAGTAAGTGGTATAGCTGTTGGTTACACAGTGAGCTCTTAGTCCTCAAATCAAAGTGGATGACTTGGAACAACCAAGGAAGAACAAACTTCATACGAGATGCAACGTCAACAATAAGGTATGTAATATGATTATTGATGAGGATAGTTGTATCGATGTGGCTAGCACTGAACTTGTTGAGAAATTGAGATTAACTATGCTCAAACATCATAAACCTTAGAAATTGCAATGGTTGAATGAATGTGGAGATGCTAAGGTGAATAGGTGAGTGTTGGTGAGTTTCTCAATTAGGCGGTATCATGATGAAGTGATGTGTGATGTAGTTCAGATGCATGTCAGACATATTTTGTTAGGGAGATCATGAAAATATGATAAGAATGTGATGCATGATGGGTACAAAAATAGGTACAGATTTACTAAATATGGGAATTCTATTACTCTTGCGTCGTTAATACTAACACAAATTTATGAAGATCAACTCAAATTGAAAAGTGAGAAAGCAAAAAGATTGAGAGAAAAAGAGAGTCGAGTTGATTTTTCACACCAAGAAAGCAAGAGAGGAAAAAGTGAGGTGGCTAACTATGAGAAAAAATGAGTAGAGCCACAAAAGAGTAAAGAGAAATAGTCTTATGAGAGGAGAAAAAAGTCGAAAGTGAATTTCTTTGCAAAATGGAGTAAATTGAAGATGGGAGTAGTTGAGAACATACCTATGATCTTGTTTGTTTATAAGAAATCACTTTTCAACTTTGAGGAATCTAAAAACACCTCTCTAGTTTGGCTACTTCTTTGTTGCAGGAATTCAAAAACTTATTTCTGGAGGACATGCCTAGTAGGTTACCACTCATTCGTAGCATTGACCATCAAATTGACTTTGTACTTGGATCTGTCATTCCAAACAGGCTGGCTTATTGAAGTAATCCCGATGAGACAAGGAACTTCAAAGGTAAGTTGAAGAATTGATGAGTGAAGGGTATGTAAGGGAAAATATGAGTACATGTGTCATGTCAGTGCTACTTGTGCCGAAAAAAGATGGGACTTGGATGATGTGCATAGACTGTCAGACGATCAACAACATAACGGTAAATTATCATAACCCTATACCTAGATTAGATGATATGTTAGATAAATTAATGGATCATGCATGTTTAGTAAAATAGATCTTAAAAGTGGATATCGTCAAATTAGAAGGAGAGAAGTAGATGAGGGAAAATTTGTTTTTAAGACTAAGTACGGTTTGTATGAGTGGTTAATCATGCCATTTGGATTTACTAATACACCTAGCACATTTATGAGATTAATAAATCATGTCTTGCGTGCATGTATAGGTGAATTCGTAGTAGTTTATTTCGATGATATCTTGATATACAGTAAGGTTTTAAATAAGCATATATGACATTTAAGATGTGTGCTTGTGATCTTAAAACAATAACAACTTTATGCTAACTTTAAAAAGTGTATATTTTGCTTGGAAAAAATTATTTTTCTTGGTTATGCTGTTAGTGCAAAGGGTATTGAAGTAAATGAGAAGAAAATAAAAGCTATCAAGGAGTGACCAACACCTAAAAGTATAATTGAGGTAAGAAGTTTTCATGGTTTAACTAGCTTTTATAGACATTTTGTTAAAGATTTTAGCACACTTGCCACACAGCTCACATAAATTATAAAGAAAAGTGTAAAATTTCATTATGGAGTTGAACAAGAACATGTTTTTAATACTATTAAGGATATGTTGTATACTGCGCCGATTTTATCACTACCTAACTTTAACAATACTTTTGAGATTGAATGTGATTCCTCAAGTATGGCATTGTGGCTGTTTTGATGTGGGATAAAAGGCCAATAGTTTACTTCAGTAAAAAGCTAAGTAGAACGACTCTCAACTATCCTACATATGACAAGGAGATATATGCACTCATTCGAGCTTTGGAAACATGCCAACATTACTTATGGCTAAAGGAGTTCATGATTCAAACCGATCATGAGTCCTTGAAGCATTTAAGGGGTCACTATGAGATAAACAAGAGACATGCAAGGTTAATGGAGTTCATCGAGAAATTTCCTTATGTTATTCGATACAAACAAGGTAAAGAAAATGTGGTAGCGAATGCTTTATCAAGGAGGTACATACTTCTAACTTGTTTAGGTGCTAAATTTCTAGAATTTGAATATGTTAAGGATGTGTATGCTAATGATCCAGATTTTTCTAATATATACGAATCATGTGATAAGGGTGCTATGGATAGATTCTATAAGCACGATGTATATTTATTTCGAAAAAATAAGTTATGTGTTCCTAAATGTTAAATAAGAAAATTATTAGTACGTGAAGCATATGGCGAAGGTTTAATGGGTCATTTTTGGGGTTAAGACCTTAGAGATGGTAAGTTAACATTTTTATTGGCCTAAGATAAAGGTTGATGTTGATTGGGTTTGTAGTAGATGCATCACTTGTAAAAAGGTTAACAAAGTAGTGCGCTTACATGGGTTACTGATAAGTGAAATTAATTCATTAAACAAGTTCATTTAAGTCGTAGTTTATAGTTTGTTCTTGAGCACTTTTGAGTATTTTGATGCGTGTGTTCGTTTTGTTTTGTAGTTGGACAAATTGGATGAAAACGGAGTGGTTTAGAACTTGAAATGGAGCTATGATGATGATCATGGAAGGATGTATGACATGGAGATGAGAGAAGAGAAGAATGAAGTTGAGAAAAGACCAAAAGATTAGTGGAGAAGAAGAACAATGCATTTGAGGTAGAATGGCTGGCGCCGACCGAGAGGAAAAATCTGCAGAACTGCTGGCACAAAGAAATAGCAGGCGCAGCCTTCCGGGTAAAGGAAAATACGCAATTTTTAAAAGATTTTTGGCCCAGCCCACATCTAATTCGTCTTGCAACCTTGGGGAAACATAAATACACATTTTTGAAGATCTAAATAGTGAAGAAGACGGCTTAGAAGACAACACAAAGGAGAATTGATCTAAAGCTAAAACAACAAAGATTTGGAGGAAAATTCAAGCTACAAAATAGTTTTTCTTCCTTTTCTCTTTATGTTTTTCATTATAAATTGTGTAGATTTCATAAATTTCATTATGAGCGAAACACTTTATCTAGGGTTTGATGTAGCCAACTTAAGATTATGGATTCAAGATTTTATAATTATTTCTATTTGATTTTCTTGCTTATAATTAATTGTGTCATGACTAGAATGCTTTCAATTACCTGATCAATAATTGAATGAATAGATGTTAGTCAATTCCGGCACTCAAAAGGGATAAATTTAGGTGTAATCATAGGATTGACACACATATGTTTTATGGATTTCAAGAGAAAGTGTAAACTCTATGGAGCTTAGTTTACAAAAGAATCGGGACTTTATAAGTTCTAGATTTTAATTCGGAATAGAGATATTGGAACTAAATTCTAAGGTTAATTTCGAACTGGCACTCGAGAGAGGAGAGAGAAATAATTTAGGATTCTTGCTTTTAAGTATGGGAAAATCAATTGGCATAATTGGATAACATTGAATCGTAATTGAAGGTTATGTGAAATCATTCCCTAGGTTTTCTCAACTTGATTATTTGCAATCCTCGCATTTGTCAACCGATCTCATTAGATTAATTTAAAATCATTCATTCAAATACTCATTGTCTAAATAAAATAAAAAATTACAAAATTATAGTACTTGGTGGAATTAAATTACAATCCATGTAGGTTCGACACTTAACTCTACTACTATATTACAAAACTTGACACCATACACATAAATTCACGTTATAGAAAACACGTGACAAGTTTTTAGCGCCGCTGCCAGTGATTGTCTAATTTAATTATTACTAATATTATATCCAAGTAACTTTTATTGTAATTTAGATTTATTTTCTTTGATTATTTTTTTTCTTGTTTTAGGTTTATGCAAAGATCGAGGAGTGTTGGACCATTACGTGTTGATCCTGAACCAGAACAAACTTTCAGATTTTTAAAGGGTATTCAGAGACACAATCGGGAAGCAATGGCAGAACAAGATCCACCAATGGTGAATCAGAACAATCATAATGTTCAACAACGGGCTATTATGGACTACATCAAACCACATGTACATGATAACTACTCCGGGGTTGCACACCCAACCATCGCTGCAAATAATTTCAAACTAAAGCCATAGCTAATACACATGGTACAACAAAATCAGTTTGCAAGAGCTCCAACAGAAGACCCAAATGCTCATCTGGATTCTTTTCTCGAGATTTGTGATACAGTCCAAATGAACGGTATTACTGAAGATGCCATCAAACTCCGTTTATTCTCATTCTCCTTAAGGGACAATGGGATCAAATCTTTGCCATATGGATCTATCACAACATGGGAGGAGTTAGCTCAAAAGTTTTTCAGAAAATACTTTCCACCTTCTAAATCAGCTCAATTGCGGGGTGAAATTGGGCCGTTCCGACAGTCAGACTTCGAGCCATTTTATAAGGCATGGGAAAGATTCATTTATTTACTTAGAAGATGCCCCCAACATGGTTATCAAGATTGGTTGCAGATACAAACATTCTACAACGGTTTGAATGGTTAGACACGGATAGTGGTAAACTCTGCATCAGGTGGCACATTGATGATCAAGACTCCAAATGAGGTCTATGCATTATTGGATGAGATAGATACTAATAGCTACCAATGACCAAGTGAGCGTTCAAGTGTAAAAAAAGTTGCTAGCCTTTATGAGGTAAAACCTATTACTGCCCTTGCAGCTTAAATGTTATCTCTCACTATGCAAATAGCGGCATTAACATCACAGGAAATGTAAAAGAAATTAGAATCTATTATGGCTGCATCCATTGCCCATCAGAAGGCTGAAAGGGAGAATGAACAAGTTCAGTATGTGAACAATCGGAACTTCCATCAAAGGGGAACCTACTCAGGAAACAACTATTATCAGGGGTTCAATAATCAGGCGTCTGAGCGAAAGCCATCACTGGAGGATATACTGGGAACCTTCATTTCAGAGACTAGGTCAAGGTTCATTAAAGATGAGTCCAAACTTGATAATATTGAGACACATATAACCAACATGGAAGCCACATTGAAGAACTTAGAGGTACATATCGGTCAGATAGCAACTGCATTACAATCACAACAAAAAGGAGAGTTTCCCAGTGACACTGAGGTTAATCCACGGGAGCACTGCAATGCCATCACATTAAGGAGTGGTAAGGAAGTTGAAGAAAAAAAGGTTTTAGGGCCTATACTCGAGATATGTGAATTTAAGCGCGATCATAGGATTGACACAACATATGTTTTATGGATTTCGAGAGAAAGTGTAAAATCTATGAAACTTACTTTACAAAAGAATCGGGAGTTGATAAATTCTAGATTTTAATTCGGAATAGAGATATCGTGATTAACTTCTAGGATTAATTTCTAACCGGCACTCGAGAGAGGGGAGAGAAATAATTTAGGATTTTTGCTTTTGAATATGGGAAAATCAATTGGCATAATTGGATATCATTGAATCATAATTGAAGGTTAGGTGAAATCATTCTCTAGGCTTTCTCAACTTGATTATTTGCAATCCTTGCATTTGTCAACCAATCTCATTAGATTAATTTAAAATCATTCATTCAAATACTCATTGTCTAAATAAAATAAAAGTTACATAATTATAGTACGTAGTGAAATTAAATTACAATCCATGTGGGTTCAACACTTAACTTTACTATTATATTACAAAACTTTACACCGTATACTTGCGGCATAAATTCACATTATAGAAAACGTGTGACATGTACCTATGAGTATTGTATCGGATAGGGATATTAGGTTCTTTAGTCATTTTTTAAGGTTTTGTGGGATATGTTAGGAATTAAGCTATTATTCTCTACAACTTGTCAACCACAAAAGGATGGGCAAACTAAAGTTGTTAATAGGACTATGATACAACTATTGTGCAATATAGTCAATAAGAATTTGAAGAGTTGGGATGCTTGCTTGCATTCATAGAATTTGCATACAATAGGGCCACACATTCTACTATTTCTTATAGTCCATTTGAAATTGTTTATAGTTTTAATCCACTAACATCTTTAGATTTAATTCTTTTTCCTGTTGATGAAAGAGGTAGCTTAGATTGAAAGAATAAAGTAGAGTTGGTAAGATCCCTCCATCAGAAAGCACGGTGCCAGATTGAAAAGAAAAATGAGCATTATACTTCTCAAGCAAATAAATGATGAAAATGCGTAACATTTGAACCAGGAGATTGTGTTTGTGTACATTTGAGGAAAGAGTCTGGTAAGTATAATGTTTTGGCTACCTTTAATGTCTCTGATCTTTCTCTCTTTAATGCAGGTACAGATTTGAGGTTGAATCATTTCAAAAATGGAGGGAATGACGTGATCAATGATACAAGGGTAAGTTTTGGGCAAAGATCCATTTATCGTTGAGGAATGGCCTATGACTAGGTCACGATCGAAGCGGGTCAAAGAAGCAATGAGACTACTTGCTCAAGCCACAGTGGATAAAACATTGATCACGGCAAGCAAAGTGACAAATTTCATATTGGGCATCTAAGATAAAATGAAGTGGAGCAACTTGATTCAAGAAATGGATGTAGAAGTTGGACGCATAGTTGTTCTACATGCCCATTTATCGAACCAACAGTGGAGAGCTCAGATAGTCTATGCAACCGCATAGATTTACACTTTTTTGCCTCATAGTATATTTTTAGTCGTGGATTTTTCAAATTCGTTCAATCTTCTATTTTAGTTAAAACTCTATTTCTTGATATCTTTTGTTATTTTTATAATGTAATTCCGTTTTTTAGTGTTTTATGGATTCCGTATAAATATGATTATTATTTTCATTATACAACACACAATTATGGAAAGATTAATTGTAAGGCATTATTAATTTCTTATTACTGATCAAGATTATTTCTTGTGGCGTTTAAACAAATCGAATGAAATTTTTGAATCTTGTAATCACGGGATCAACATATTGTCGGAGATTGTGTTAGTTTCTACTTTCTTTGTTCAATATTTTTGAATCAAACTTAAACATTGATTCTTGACTTTTTGGGATTGAATCAATCTTGTGTGGGTTTTGTAACTACTATTACTACGTGGGTTCGCATTATATTATGTGAGCTAAAAGATTTCACATAAGTGTATCATTTAGACATAACAACACCAAGTCGTATATCTTTTAGCCCATTGCAGAAAGTGGCATCATAGAAAATTGACGCTTCAATTTATAAGGTACATTAACAATCAAAGTTCTTAACTACTAGGAAGATATCAATTTGAACTTACAACTCATCAATGAAAAATGTGACGAACTGAAAATGTTAAATACTAAGTTAACCATTTCAGATCAATCACATTCGTGAATAAGATCATCACAAAAGACTTCAAAAAAAATACAAGCACTAGAATCAATCTTTTTTTCGTACTTGACAAAGTTCTTGATCTCTATTCTTTAAAGTAGCATGACCCATATTAGGTCTACTATTGCCTGGTTCATACTCTCTAAAGTATTATGTTCGTCTAGTACACCTAAAATCTTATCGTGTTAAATATTATCTCATTTAGCTTATCACATTTATAAAGGTGAACAACTATGGATTTTGATGACATGATCTATCATATTTAGAGATAATAACATTCTTAATCAATGGTTTATTCACATATACCATTTTACATTAATAGAAATCAACGAGACGATAGTTTGACATTAGGTATATAGTCGAAAGTTCACTATGTTCCCAATGATTATCCACAATCCTAATATTTCACTATCATAAACTTAATTTATAACATAAAATTCCATTAGTTCTAGTCAAGAATTACATTAGTTCTTCAAAACCTAGAACTTCCACTCAGACGGTAGGTCAAATAGTTTTAGGTGAAATTTTCCTAAATCTCCCCATCACCAACTATCACTTAATTGATGAACAATGGGTCTAAGTAAGAATCCCACTAATTTAACAGACCTTAATATTTATAATAAATCATGAATTAATAGATATAATGTAATTCAATAAGATAATTTCATAATATATAAGAGCATAAACATGTATATTTATCCAATTAAGACATGCAACTTTATCACAAATTAGTTCTTTCTAAAAATAATTTCAGATATACTCGAAGAATAAAACTTGTTTAATTATACAAATTCCCAGCATCACCATTATCTCTGTTGTGACATTGTCCCAACAAATGAAAAGTGACATTAGAATGCTTACATACTACTTATGACAAAAAAATATATCTCAAAAGTATAGTGTCACGTAATCCTTCTAGACGCTTCACGTGTTCTATTAGGCTATGTTCCATAAACAAGTAGCTTTTCGACACAGCTTATACCCGCTTTCTTTTAATATTCTCTCTTAGAATGTTAAAAGCATGCATAAATTTAGTTAATCGGATTAAGCATGAAAAATAAAATGTATTGCAATGGATAATACAACTACGTTAAGACCAACTTCACTAAAAAAAGGTGAAAATACATGATTTAAAATAGAAAGAAATTGACAATAAAATCCATTTTTTTCCTACTTAAATATAATTTTGAAAAATTGTTAACAAAAGAAGGGGCTAAATACTTTGAAAGTATTTGTCAATCTCAAAATTAACCCCCACTAGGTAGCAAATCTCCAAATAAATATTTTGAATTTAATACACAATTTTTAGGTTTTAATTAAGTTAAAAATACTATTATATGTATTTATAAAATCTACTTTAAATACATAAAAATACTTTAAGCCCATTATTTTGAGAAAATTGAGTTTTGAATAGTGATTTTTTGGAGAATGTGTGGTTAAAAAGTAAAAAAAAAAATGAATTTACTTGCAAAATATTTTATTATTTAATTAGATGATTGAAAATGAGTATGAGAATTAAAGAGTTTTAAAAAAATGGTTGTCAAACTAGGGCTTAATCATACGAAAAAATAGAATTTATATACTAAAAAATCTAGAATAATACAGGGATCAAACACAAATTTTAAAATTACAAGCAATCCCCTCAAGTCTCAACGAAAGTTTCTACAAATTTCATTTTTTACTTAAATTTTGGGGGTGCCATGCACACCCACACCAATATTGCATGCACTACCTTTTCAAAGTGTTTTCATCGATTTTTTTCATATGCCCCCCAATTTCAACGTTATTGATTCATCTGTGTGGCCATAATTTAAAATTTGTATACTTAAAACGGTGTTTGGGACAATAGCATAATGCATATAGATAATAGAGTGAGGTTAATAAATTATGCATCTTCTTTACTTTCCCAATATTTTTAGAATTTGACATAAACTTTAAAACCTCGCAACTTCTTCACTTTCGATCCTGTTAGGTTTTAGTTGTTTTTGTAATTGGCTATTCTGTAAACAAAATGTCTTAAATTGATTGTTGATGAAAGTTCAAGGAGTAATGTGCAAATATGTCAAAAGGATAGTTGAATAAGTCCAGGGTTTCGAGTTTGGAACAAAGGAGAAAACGACGCGGATTTTTGCTGGACTGTCGTTAGGTTATGGCTCGAGCTGCAAAAGCATAAACTCTGTCACTGGATCGTCGCCCCTCCTTCGCTCGAGCGACAGCTTTATACAAGAAATTTTATTTTCGCATTTTAAAGACTTTTCTCTTGGCCCATGGTTTTGTTGACCTACATATAAATATCCTAAAGCTACAAAATGTGATTTCTAAGGTTGATAATTGAGAGAGCTTCATCTTGAGAGATCTATTGATTACTTCTTTCAACCTTCATCTTGCTTGAGTGTTTTAGTCAGAAAAACATCGAATCCAATATCCAAATACCAAACTGCTACTTCCTACATATCGGTCAGAGAGTGCTGAAGATTAAGGAAGGCGACTGGAGTTCCAGCCTGTGAAGAACGAGTTGTTCTTCGTGATCTACAGGAGATAGACGATTCTACCAAGCTAGGGACTGCTGCAGGATAGCGGAGTTCCAGGAGAGCATTGGTTATTGTAGCTAGAATTGGTGTATAGGAGCACAGAATTCAGGATAGCTGTTGAAACTGCAGTTAGGAGATCATATAGTTCGTGTCGTCGTCTAGTCTGATAGACTGTAAGTGCTGAATCATTTATAGTGGATTGATTGGCAAAGCGCCCGAATTTTTTTCCATTTGGGTTTCTCCGTAAACAATTCTTATGTTCTTTACTGCTTTATGTTTTACTGTTTATTACATTCAAACTGCGGTAATTTAACATAGGAAAATTGGATTGTTTGATTAACCATCTAGAAATAATTAACTTGTGACTTGTTGCATATTAATTAATTTTTAATTCCACATTAAATACCTATTCACCACCGTCTAGGTATTGTTAGGGTCGAACTTTCATTTTTCAGTTGGTATCAGAACCTTATTTCGATTTCTGGCCCTTATTTGATTAGTCTAGATGAGTTAGTCGTTGTCCGTGCCTCTGTTTTTTGATGGAAGAAATCATGCTTATTGGAAAGTTTTAAATGAGCTTTTCTTAAGGCTTTGGATTAACGTGTTTGGAATTCTATGCTAACTGGATGGACTCCGTCTTCAACAACTGTTGATGGTGTAGTTACACCCATTGCTATTTTCTTGTAGACCAAAACGAGTTTGGATGAGTGTAGTTGGAACAACAAGGGTCTTCATGCTCTGTTCATGGCTGTATCTGCTGAGGAGTTTAGGCGTGTATCGATGTGTGAAACTGCTAATGAAGTTTGAAATATTCTAGAAACCACACACGAGGAAACTAAGACTATTAAAAACTCTAAACTGTAGATGTTGACCTCTAGGTTTGAAGAGATAAGGATGGCTAAGGATGAAACATTTGATAGTTTTTATGCTAAGCTGAATGATATTGTGAATTCTAGCTTTAACCTTGGTGAGAAGATCCCAGAGTCGAAAGTTGTGAGAAAAATCCTTAGATCACTGGCCGAGAGATTTAGGCCGAAAGTACTGCGATAGAGGAAAGTAAAGACTTGGATGATGTTAAAATTGAGGAACTTGTAGGATCTCTTCAAACGTATGAACTCATCATCTCATAGCTCAAAAAGGTTAAATCCATTGCAATGAACACTATTAGAGAAGTTGAGAGTGAATCCACTGACACTGAGACACGTAGGGATGATGAAATTACCTATTTTGTTAAAAAAATTCAGAAGGTGATGAGAAATAGGAAAAAGCCTCAGAAGCGTAATAGTGAAGTCCCTAATCAACTCATGAGAGGCAAGTGTGAGAGAAACACTTCTAAGACTCATGTTAAGAAATCTCAATCTGTTCAATACCATGAGTGCAAGGGTTTCGCTCACTAAGGAAATGAATGTCCTAATCTGACGAGGAGCTCGAATAAAGAAAGGCGCATGGCTTTAGCTATGACCATGAGTGATGATGAGTCGGATTTTGGTTCTTAGTATGAGACTTCCGAAGGTGAGGAAGAACAAAAATTCATGACCTTCACCTCGATTACTACTATCAAATTCGAATGTGAGATTGAGATTGGGGGTAAGAAGAATGAGAGTGAGCAGTCTGCTGAAGTGTCTGATGATGAGACAGAGATTCACGAGTCTTATCGTGAACTGTTTGATGAGAGTCTCAAAATCAAGAAGGTCAACAAAGTCATTCTGAAAAAGGTGAACGAGCTTGAACGTGAACGTGAAAAACTGTTGAGTAACCTTCAAGACTCGACCAAGAGAGTGAGTGAGTTGAAGCTCGTTAATGAAAACTTGGAGAACAGAGTTAAATCATTAATGTTTGATCTTGATAAGTCCAATGCTCAACTCCAATAATTCATGAGTGGCTCACAAAAGCTGGACAATCTGCTTGGGATGAACAAGTCTGGTAGTGATAGACGAGGTCTAGGTTATGTTAAGAACAATTCCAATTCTATCAGTACCTTTAATACTTCTTTCGTTCCTGCTTCTACTCAGCCATACATTACTAGATTTCCTAATCCAAGAGCTGAGCGTGTCATAAGACATAGGACACCTAGGTCTCGTAAGAGCACTGTACCTCAAGGTCGATATCATCGTTCATACGTGTCTAAGTTGAGTTTTGTACCCACTTGCCATCGTTGTAGCGTCCTGGGTCACATTAGGTCGAGGTATCCTTTGCGTGTGCACATGGATAGAAATTAGGATATTCTTAGTCAGGTTAATTCTCTTTCCAGTCAAGTTCTTCAGCTAACGGAGATGATTTCTCAATTGACTAGGGCTACTTCTACTGTTAGGAAGACATGGGTCAAGAAAGTTGATCTTGACCGTATGGCAGTCGCTGGTGCTTATGCACCATATTGATCTCATTGATGGGCATCTGCATGCATTGTCTTTACACTGATTCTTTTTGCATTCATCTTACACTTTGCATGCATGTATTTGGTTTGTTTTGCTTTTTATTTATCATGTGTGCTTGACATTCCTTTTATTTGTGTGAGTTTTTCATTCGATATAGGAAAATAAAAAAAACGAAAAAAAAAATTTGTAAAAAATGCAAAAATAATTTTGTTTTAGCAAACGACTCATCGTTTTGATTTTAAACTGGCATTGTGAATCCAAGTAAGCAATTATCTATTCTACAATATTATTTCCATTGCTTGGTTCGGTTTAATATGGAGTATTGAGTATATGTGTCATTATGTAACCATATGCACTGCCCACACTATGATCTTGTAAATGAGTCTGAGCCGCGTGTGTAAGATTTGAGATAACAGTCACGTGTTAGTAAGGTGATCTCGAACATGAATTGACCCACATTTAGATGACTTTAGCTCATGATAGTTTCCCTGCATTGTTACATGTATGATGAAAAAGAAAATAAATAAAAATATATGAGTACTAATTGGTTCATCTTACTCTGTTCGAAGCCTATTTGACTCGAGTAATTAAGCCCGAGGGGTTTCTCATAACCTGGTGCCTATGATCATCTGACTTGGATTAACCGACCTAAAGCTCGTTACAGGGGTCAATTTAGTTGCTTAATGGACAGGGTTTGCACATAAGATGCTATTTACGAGAAAAATGATGAAAAATATTTTATGCTCATGTTCAGAGGGAGAAAAGAAAATTTATCATTTAATTAAGCTCATTTTAAGGTCCTAAAATTCATTCGGGTTTGACTTTCATCTGTAAGGATCATACTTATTTAACAAGTGATGTTTTGCACGTTCTTTCTCACAAAATTAAGGTTTGGAGTCATTTTCACGAGAAAATAGTGACACATTACACACATGAGTCATTTATACACTTTACTCCATCTTGAACTTAACTGCATACGTGGAAAAGTTTGTTTGATAATGCTCGACTTCTAATTGCATGCTTGATTTGATCATCGAAGTGTTAAGTCCTTAATTTGCCCTAATTTCGTATTATTGGAAAAAAAAGTTGTTTTTCTAAATTTTTGAATTTTTAGTGCTACTTTTGTCAATTGCATGTTCGCTAGCTTATCGCTAGCTCTGGCTCAAGCGACAGCAGCAGAAGCTGCCTCGCTCGCTTGTCGCTCGACACTCACTCGAGTGACAGAGCGTGATTTTGAACTATAACGCTTCATTTCAAGGGTTTCATGCATTTTCCCTACTTTTCATTTGATTTCTACACATTTCTCATCTCGCACTCTAAATTGGTGCATTACCCACTTCTTAATCACTTCAAATCATTCATTGAACGTGTCATTTCACCAAAACATCAAACTTCAAAGGTAATTTTCTCAATTTTTTATTTTTCCATTCATTTGCGATTTTCTTTGAATTTTCTCGATGTGTATTCATTATTGACTAAGTTTTGATGTTGCACTACATGTTCTAATCATTTATATTGCATAACATTCATTTTGGCATCGATTATTGTGCATTGTAGTTCATTGGGATACTTGGATGTGATGATGTGTTAAATATGGAGTTGATAAGTGGTGTTGGAGGTTGTAAGAGTTGCTCTTGTGAGTATGAGCTTGAGTTGGGTGCGTTTAGAGTTGGTTTTGAGATTTTGGAGGTATTTGTGGTTATATTGATTTATTGGTCAAGTATTGGAGGTGGTTTTCATTATTGATGTCGTACTATTGGTTGGGAGTGTGCATTGTGCTTGGGTATGTTTGGTAGTGAACCGCACGGGGGCAATACGTCCATCCGTCATGACGTTACGTCACTACGTCTTGACATCACGTCCCTACGTCTAGGCACCACAGCACGCGTCATGTCTCCATGTCACCTACATCTAAGCATCATTGTACGTCGTCATACACTCAAGTTAGGACACATTGCATGTCCTTTTGCTTGCCTCGTTTTGTGTGCATTCATGCATGCCATGCATTTCATGATTTCATTTGTCCTATATCGGGGTTTTATTGATGTTTGTGATTTAATTCTTTCAGATGCCACCCAAGAGAGCACGTACTACTCCATCTACTCCTGGTACCTCGACATCCTATGGTCGAACTAGGTTCATTTCTACTGTCACCCAAGATGTTTTTGGGTCACAGTTTTCCCAGCGCCCCATTCTTTTTTAGCGTGAGGTCACCATGTCTGACTTGTCTCCCGACCTCACTGCTATTTTCACTTCCCGGGGCTGGGAACCTTTGCTTGTTGCCTTGACACCTCATCCTCCTTTGCTTATTCAGGAGTTTTACAGTAACATCCATGATGTCACTAGTACTTCATTTAGGATTTTTTTCTTAGAGGTCGGGTCGTTAAGATCACTCTGGACATCATTACCAATATTATTCATATTTCGAGAGTCATTCACCCCCTCTTTCCCTATCTTACTCCTGATTCTTTGCCATCGGACACGTTAGTCTGTTCCATGGTGTTTAACATGCCGATGGAGGGTGGTCCAGGTGTGATGCGCACTGGATCGTTACCCATTGACCGATAGATTTTATTGCGCATTGTGTGCACGAATATGTGGCCGGTTCCCATACCTCTTCATTACCTATGGAGAGGGCTCGATTTTTGTATGCTCTTCTACATGGCGATTCTATTGACTTACCCTCTTTCATATGTCGGCAGATTTTGAGAGCATTCCGGACCACGGGGACTCGGGTTTGGCTTCCTTATGCTTGCCTCATCTATAGGTTAGTCACTACCCTAGGAGCTAGTTTTCCCGATGGGGTTCCACGGTAGGTATCTCGGTCGATTGGCCATACCACTATCGCCCAGAGCATGAGCAAGTCACATGCTCCTTCCTCTTCTGAGCCCGCACAACCTTAGGCTGATCCTACTATGCTGGCCGATCCTATTGATGACCTGATCTCTTTTGACCCCTCCGATTTCCCTTCATTTGCTACTGCTCCTGAGTCCACCGACACTCATTCTACGTCTAGTTTGGTGCCTTCTCCTCTATCTTCTTCGGCTCCTCCTTCTGAGTAGGTTCCTCTACTTGCTGATATTCTCTCCGTTCCCGTTGATCCTTCTGTAGCTCTCTTGGGACAGATGACCGTGATGATCGAGCATCAGGCCCGGATGATGGCTGAGCTTACACAGCTTCGTACCACTGTTGATCGCCACACCACCGATTTTGCTACACTGCGGGGTGTTGTTGGCTACATGCAGCGTGGTTTACGATGGATTCGTCGCCATTGGGATGATGATGCTTCCGAGGAGAGGACGGACTCCGATAATGCTGGTGATGCTGCCAGGGCTGTATAGATTATATGTTCTTTCCTTGTCATTTTGTGACAAAAATGAGTAGTAGATTTAGTGACTTTGTTAGCAGTATGTATAGTTTGAGGGAAAGTAGTGACTTGTACAGTTTTTTTTATATTTATCCTGATTTACGAGCTTACATATATTGTGTTATTTACAAATCCAGATTAATTATCAGTTTGATATATATGTGATATTTTGAGCTTTAAGTTTGCCTGGATTTCTAATAATCTGTTTTTCAAATTGACGTCCATTTCGTGGTTTGCAACATGTATGTCTTTAGGGGTCGTTGGGGGTGAGACATAGATACTGTATAGACATATTATGCTTTAAAACCTGGTTTGCATATGTCTGTCTATAGGGGTCGTTGGGGTGAGACATAGATACATTTACATACTATTTAAACACATTGAGAGTTTACAGTTAGGAGGAGCACATACATATTTGTTTGATTCAGTTTTGTTAAATTAAGTTTTTAATGTTTTAACAGTGTCAACGTTTCAGTTTGGTATGCTGGGTTGCATTGATACTGTGTCTTAGTTTAACTTGTGATTTAAAACTGAATAATATGCTATATGAGTTACATTTGCTTACATTTTCTCAAATGACACTTACAATTGAACTGTTTGAACTGTAATTGTTGTTGATCATGTTTCTCACACATTTTACACTGGGTATTTAAGTTATCTATTTCAGGAAACGTGTACTTCTGATTCGTTCGAGACTGATTGTAGTATAGGTGTGTCATTGCTTTGAGTCTGTAACTTTATTTTTCATTACTGCCTTGACTTAGTAATAGTGTTTTGTTACAGAATGCCAAAGAGGAAGTTTGTTAGATTTTAGTTGATTTTGTAATTGGCTATTCTGTAGACAAAATGACTTAAATTGATTGTTGATGAAAGTTCAATGAGTAATGTGAAAATATGTCAAAAGGATAGTTGAATAGGTCTAGGGTTTCGAGTTTGGAACAAAGGAGAAAACGGCGCGAATTTTCGCTGGACTGTCGCTAGGTTATGGCTCGAGCTGTAAAAGCAGAAACTCTGTCGCTGGACCGTCGCCCCTCTTTCGCTCGAGCGACGCCTTATCGCTCGACTGTCGCTGGCCTCTCGCTCGAGCGACAGCTTTATACGGAAAATTTTATTTTCGCATTTTAAAGGCTTTTCTCTTGGCCCATGATTTTCTTGACCTACATTTAAATATCCTAAAGCTACAGAACGTGATTTCTAAGGTTGATAATTGAGAGAGCTTCATCTTGAGAGATCTATTGATTACTTCTTTCAACCTTCATCTTGCTTGAGTGTTTTGGTCAGAAAAACATAGAATCCAATATCCAAATACAAAATTGCTACTTCTTACATATCGATCAGAGAATGCTAAAGATCAATGAAGGCGACTGGAGCTCCAGTCTGTGAAGAACGAGTTGTTCTTCGTGATCTACAGGATATAGACGATTCTACCAATCTAGGGGCTGCTGCAGGATAGTGGAGTTCCAGAAGAGCGTTGGTTATTGTAGCTGGAATTGGTGCAAGGGAGCACATAATTCAGGAGAGCTGTTGAAACTACAGTCAGGATATCAAATAGTTCGTGTCGTCATCTAGTCTAGTAGACTGTAAGTGCTGAATCGTTTATAGTGGACTGACTGTCAAAACGCCCGGAGTTTTTCCAATTTGGGTTTCTTCGTAAACAATTCTTGTGTTCTTTACTGCTTTATGTTTTACTGTTTATTACATTCAAACTGTGATAATTTAATATAGGAAAATTGGATTGTTTGATTAACCATCTAAAAATAATTAACTTGTGACCTGTTGCGTGTTAATTAATTTTTAATTCCGCATTAAATACATATTCACCCCCCTCTAGGTATTGTTAGGGTCGAACTTTCGTTTTTCAGACCAAATTTAGAGTTTATATGGTTTGAAAGTTCATTGAAATATTTCTAACATATCAATATTACTGAATAGTAAGCAGCGTATAGAAAATAGTAAATTTTTATAATTTCTACAAAATCAACTAGGATTTCAATTTTCTCCCAATACAATAATGAAAACTGATGAAACTTTGCATATGCGATCTATGTCATGAAAAGAACATAATGTAAATTTCTTGAGTTAATAGTATACTTCATGAAATACCATCAAAGATACTTCAGGTTTCAAGAAAAATGACATGGGTAATTATATTATCACCACAAAATTTACTAATACCACATTTTAATCACTCCACAATTAAAATATATTTTAAATAAGTACACACAACAACTTTACAATTATACTCCTAATCCAATAAAAACTTAAAATGGAAAACAAATCTTGGAGCAATAAAAATTATTACCTCTGTGCACAATTTAAATTTCGTCATGATCCAGCAACCCATCTTAAAATCTGCCTAATGATGTGTTCCTTTCGATTCCTAACAATCGTGGAGCATTGATTCTCACATATGCTGATAAACCAGAACCAATCTCAACACCCACCCCCGCCAATCCCTGATTTTTATTATTCAGTTGTGTTCTGTATTTTATACGATACTCCACACATTTTTGCATATCTTACTATTGTTATTCCTTCAAATATATAAACTGATATCTAATAAATATTTCCCGTCGTGGAAGAACACAAAAGTCATTGGCGGAAAAGCTACGACATGACTGTTGAAAGAAAAGAAAGAAAAAAAATTAAGCCTTTGTTTGAGCCTCATTTTTTGGGATTAATAAATTTTGGAATAGCAATTTTTTGAAGAATGTGTGGTTAAGAAGTAGGAAAATATATTGGGTTTACGAGCATAATATTTTATTGTGTAAATGTATGTTTGAAAATGAGTTTTAGAAAAAATGAATTTAGGGATCAAACAAGGGCTAAGTTTATAATTGTAGTGTAACAATAAATTGTTTTATGTGATAAATATATTAAAACCACATTTATATAATTGTACTTAAGGCTATTTAAGAAGATAAAAAAAAATGCTCAAGCGTGGAGAAAAAACTTAAGTTTTACGAGTTTAAGCGAGCTTCTAAGAGGCTTAGACGTAAACCAAAAAATAAAATAAAAAATCTTATTTTTACTATTTTTTTTAATTTTTTAATCATTTTAAAAATCATTTAATAATTAAAATAATAAATATCAAAACATCTAAAATTATGAAATAATATATTTACTTAATAACTTCTACCCATAGTCAATTATACAATTTTCAAGTTTTCGAAATACAACAAATTAGAATATTTTTTATAGTTTCAACTAGACAAATCCTAATTAATAGATTTATAGGAATTTCATACATGCTTTTAGAATTTTCAACAGAGAATCGAGTCTCAAGATCATAATTAGATAAAGATATTTTTAAGTTTGTACAAATAAAATCTTTTAAAAACTTGAAATTAAAGTTAAATAAATTTTAAAAAAAAAAGAAATTAATAAGTTAAAGTCAAATAAAAGACTTTAAAAAAAATAAAAAACTAATAAATCGCTCAAAAAGAAGATGAAAGAGATGAAGAAAAAAATTCGACCGTTTAGAAATTAGGAAAAAAAGCGTTTAGGCGAGAAGCAAGGTGTTTTGCCCAAGTTTCAAGCGCCTCAAGCTTTTTAGAATACTGTGTGTAACTAACAAAATTCGTAGTGGTCGTATAATTGAAACGGCATATATGTATTTTTCACCACAATTATCCATTTTCAGTTGGATAATAAGAAAAACAACTTTTAAAACTCTAATACCAATGAAAAAATTTACAGCATTCTTTAACATAAATTAGATGTCAAAAATCTTACTTGAATAGATGAGTTTTAGATCTTTTTTTGTCGTTGAATCACCTTACTTTCTAAATTTCAACATTTGCATTTTGTTGCACTCTTGGTCCCAATTTCGATCACAATGGAAGAAAATTGTTATTCACACTTTAAGTACCCAATTTTTTGAGTTTCATGCAAAAAAATGTGGTTTAAGGTCCATTTCAATTTTGGTGCATTTTTATATACGAACTTCACATCATTTTTTTGCCATCTTTTATTTCCCGTAATTGCGAGACAAAGTGACGGGAGTTGTAGGAATTTATGGGAGTTGATAGGGGTTGAGGGAAGTTATGAGTTTGAAACCGTTCAAATAATTCCGTCCATACTACTTTTATATTTTGTCGATCGGGTCATCTCACATTGGTGACCCACGACCTATATTTTTCAACATTTATACATTATAAATAAGATCATATGGTAGATTCATATATGAGACTATTGTCCTTCAATTGAGGAATAAATCAAACGTTAATTTTAAAGGAAACAATCCAATGTATCATCAATTAATACCGACAAACAAAATATTATGTTATAAAGACTAAAATCTTAAGAACATGTGGTATGTCTTTGAGGAGGATGGATTTGTAATGATTTCTATGCTCATTTTTACATTCCATTTCGTCCCTTGGGATACTAATTTTCGCAGCATGTGGCATAAGTTACCATCTAAGGATGACAATAACTTCATGGCAATTGTCCATTGTTGACGAAGTATTATTGTCGATGAATGGGTGAATTGAAAAATTGGTATTTGGTTGAGTTAACTTTAGGTTGCAATGACTCTACACATGGGTTTTCTTCCTTCGTGTTTTGTTCTCTAGGTGACGATGGGGTCTCCATATTCACCGTTGACCCCAAAAAATATACACCCAATGTGGCCAACAAATCTTAAGGCATCTCACGTCTACACAAGCCTGAATCCTGTGCACTTGGACAAATCGTTAGCCATGTGTGACTTCCTCCGGTGGTGGTGGAGTTGGTCGTGCGCACTTCGATGGTCAAATCAGTTGGGAAAATAAATGTATGAGTGTAGGAGGGCTTTAGATGTGAGCCTCCAATGTAAAAATGGGGTCGACTTTGGGGTGTATATCGAGAATAAAGAGCAAAGTTGTAAATTGAGAGCATTACCCTGAAAAATAACACTAAGTCTAAGCTTCTATAAAAGAAGAAGATGATCAAAAGTCGTTAGATGAGGAGACATGTGGCCTCTTCCTATGGCCGACATGTAAAACTAGACTTGACTTATTTAATTGAGTAGAGTTGCCTATTCAATAAGTCGTCCATCATCCACTTGATACAATATATTCTCTAAAACGCCTCTACCTATATCACCTCATCTATGAGTCTCAGCTCCCCATGAGGGTTCGGCCAAATTGGGGTTCGACTTGGGATTCTGCCATATTGTCACATGGGCAGAATGACGTGGAGTGCAAGTCTTGGTTCATTGTTGTGTAGCTACCACTTGGCTATACTTAGGGTTTCATTAAAAAAAGGTGACATTCACCCTTTTTTGGTTGCAAAAATGCACCAATGGTGTTTCGGTTTAGCTTTGTTTCACGTCAAAAGCAAGATTGTGAAATTTCAAATAGTGATTAGACTGTTTACATCCAAAATCAAAATAAAATGTGAATGTTGATGATTGCGAGTGAGCATGCAAGAATGGGTGAGAGAACACGAGAATTATCGAAAATGGAGGATTTTGGAATTGAGACGAATGTTAAATCACAATCATTTGAATATGGAATAATAGAATATGCTCCTATTTGGTAGATTTGATAAAAATTGATAAAATATGTATTTGAAAAGTTGTGGATTCCATAAAATATATGGTTACAATTAATTATTAACTTTGATTTATATTAAAATCTTTATCAAATATGAACTATTTAACTTTATCAATTGAAATCATTATTTTTGAGTGGGAAATAATGGGTAGCCAATCTGACACGATTTTGTTTTTTTTTTTTGGCAGCAAAATGATGGAATGTAATTATCTCCATTTGATGATTATTTGTACAATAATTGCCTCACTAAAAATTTAGTTTGATAAAAATTATGTTGGATAAAGTACCAAACAAAGAAAAAAGATTACAAATAATGACAACAAAATTGGAGTAATAAAATGTTGTTCCGTTAAAACATTTTTAAGAAAATTCAATGGAACAAAACTTGAGTTAAGGCAAAAAAAAAAAAAAAAAGTACAATCACTCATCTTGATTTCAATAAATGAAAATCCTTGTTTCAAGCCATCATGTCTTGTATAGGAGTAGTAATGAGTCACGTCCATCGGGTTGGGGCACACTCCCGTGCCCCGTTACCCGTTTAATTTTTTTTTTTTTTAGTAATTTAGTTTTTAATAATTCATTTTAATGCTCCAATTTATTAAAGTGAGACAATAATACAATTATTACATTTTTTCAATTTATTTATTTATTTTTAAAAGTTGAATTATTCAAATATATTTAATAAACTAAGGCTTTTAAAGAATGCAAAGAAATATGATTGCCCAGAAAAAAATAATTCAATAGGGCTTATATTGTTTGTCATATTTTTTTAAGTAATTTTAGTTGTTGCCTTCTATTAGAAGGAATGCAACTTCGTGGAGTTTTCCACTACAAATATTGAATTCTTAAATAAAAAAACTAAAGATTAAACGGGGAAGAGCCCTTTGTTACCTATACCTGCCCCGGGGAGAAGTCTCACATCCCGTCCCTGACCCGAATACCTGATTAAGCTAGTAATTCTCGCGGGTATTGGGTTTGACATTTTTTTTTTGTCATTCCTAGTCTTGTATGCAAATGTCTTCATTATTACAATTTATGTGAAGTATATTTCATATTGTCTTGTTATCAGGGGTGAAGCCAGTCCGTCGGACTGGAGGGGCCTAGAAGTGAAGGGGTGGGAGGCCACGGGGGTTCGGGGGCAGCGCCCCTGTTTTTTTTCTTTTTTTTGAATACGTTATTAATTCATTCTTTGTATACGTCATTTCCAACTTAAGAACGTATTTACGACATTCTCCACGGAAATGTTTTATTATCAATGCATTTTAGCAAAATCCACTTTAGGTAAAGGAGATAAACAAATTACTACATAGTTTTATGTCAATTTCGAGTGGTGATATAACTAAGAATAAATCAAATTGGAGTTGATTAAGGACAATTGAAAACCATCTCTTCTTCTTCAATTTTAGAAATGGAAAGCATTTCTTCTCCTTTAAAAAAAAAAAAAAAATTGCCCAAAGTTCAGCATGGGCATGTGGCCACCCTGGACTCAAAGTGGCTCCGCTACTGCTTGTTATAGTCTTTAAATAATATCATCTTTATACGAAAGATTTACCAACTTTTGATGCCTGTATGATAATTCGAAAAAATAACTCTTGTTCTTTTCAAGAGTCTCGTGAATGTAAGAGAGTTATTTTGAAGATAAATATCTTTTAGGTTTTGGGCATTCATTACAAAAAGAATATTTCTTGTTAAAACATTATTAAGCAAAATCCTATGGAAATCCTAATGGAGGAAATAAGTAAATTATTCATTTGAATACGCCACAAGAAATTGCCTCATTAAAAATCTTGTCAGAAAAATCCAATAAAACAAAACATTGATCAAGGGAAAAAGTACAAAGCGTATTTATTCCACTCACAATACTATCGTTTGAATTATATGCTTCGGGCGTGTTAAATACTTTAGGGATAACATTAATAGTCATGTTAGAAAAGTTCGTTATAATCGCACTTCAAATTTCATTGGTAGCCAGGATAACAAGATATGGACTTGGGATTACACCCACCATTATTTTTGCAAAATTTATAATTTTGAAATTTGTGCATTACATACATATATAAGAATTCGTACTAATATTTAACAAGCAATAGTGTTAAACTATTACATATTATGACTTATCTAAGCCATTATCTGATTCCCTTTATTTTACTTTAAATTATTTATCATACTTTTAAATTTTAAGGCCACCAAATAGGGGTATTCTATTTAGACCAAAGAATCATCAATAATTCTTCTACAATTTTACAATAAATTCATATTTATTTCAGTTAAAAATAATGATTTTAATAAATTTTGATAAAAAAAAAATAGTAAAATATATAATTAAAGATTTTTTTTTATAAAAATCACCAATTTCGCGTGACATGTAGTTAGAAATGAATTTGAAGAAAAATAGATTTTAAAAATTAAAGAAAATGTGCTTGCTTGAGCCCCATTTTTACAAAAAAATCATTTCTTTAAAACTCATTTTCAAGTATAAGTTCTTCAATAAAATAATTTTATACCCGAATTGAAAATATTTTCTTATTTTTCAATCATGTATTCATAACAAAATCACTATTTCAAAATTCAATTATTATTATTATTTTTTTTCACAAATTGAGGCTTGAACAAAGGAGTCTCCCTTTCCTTAATTTGTACGGACCGATTTGGATACAGGTGTGCCGAACAAACCCGCCCTTCCTTCTCAAAGGCAGGCTTGTTACTCTTTCCAAACGAATTGAAAGAGGCTTATTTCCCAGAAAATCAACACAAAAGATCACTATTTTTCCAGGGAAATCAGTTCTAAATGCCTCATGAAGCAGTAACAAGAAGTTTCCTATAAATCTACGGTACGCCTTTCCTTTCCCCCTCTAAGTTAGTCGATTTGCTATTGTTACGGAACGATTAGGGTTTTACATTTTATGTTTTCGGAACGCTGATAAATCGAATATTAGGTTTTCCGTTAACTATTCATTAGATTTCTAAGTTGATTTTATACTTAAATTAGGCGCGTCTTGCTGTTTGCAGGAACGTTAGGGGTTCTCGAAGATTGTTTCGGTGATTGGGACGCCGATAAATCGAAGGGTTTCTATTTAATTGTATCGGGGTGTGTTTATGGAAGAGTCAAAAAATAAATCTAAGAGAGAAGGTTCTGAAAAGGAAGAATCGAAGAGGAGTCACCGTGACAGAGAGGATAGAGCTCGTGGAAAAGAGAGAAATGGGGAAAGGCAAAGAGAGAAGGATAGGGATAGGGAGAGGGAGAAGAGCGTTGATGATAAGTATAGGGACAAAGAAAAGCACAAGGAGAGGCACAAAGAGAAGGATCGGAAAAAGGACAGAGATAAGGCCAGAGACAGAGAGAGGGATAGGGAAGATAGAGAGAGGGAAATGGAGAAGGAAAAGCGGAGGGAACAGGATAGAGAGCGGGAGGAACGAGAGAAGGAGAAGGAAAGAGAGAGGGAAAGAGATAGAGAAAGGGAGAGGAAGGAGAGGGATCGAGAAAGAGAGAAAGAAAGGAGGGAGAGAGACAGGGAAGATAGGGAGAGGGAGAAAACGCGAGATAGGGAGAGACGCCGTGAAATGTTTCGGGCACACAGTAGTGGCGATGATGATGATTTTATGGAACGTGAGAGAAAAAGGCGTAGGAGAGAGGATGATAATAAGAACAGGGATCGTGAGCTAAGCATCAAGTCCAACAGGCACAGGGATGATCGTGAAGGCAGTAGCCCTCCAAAACGGGGAGACGAAGACTCAACAAGCAGGAAAGAGAAGACTTGGGAAGAAGACTTGGCCGAAGAACAAGTGAGATTGGATGAGGAGATGGAAAAGAGGAGGAGGAGAGTACAGGAATGGCAGGAGCTACGAAGAAAGAAGGAGGAATCTGAGAAGGAAAAACTTGGAATTACTGCAAATGTGGACGAACCAAAGTCTGGTAAGACATGGACCCTGGAAGGGGAATCCGATGATGAAGAAGCTGGCATTGAGGGGAAAACTGACATGGACGTTGACGAGACTGGAGCTGCCAAGCCAATGGATGAGGATGGGAATGGCTTGTCCCTTGACTTCAAGAATGAGGTTGCATCTACTTCTGAGAATGAAGGTGGCAATGCTGTTGAGGATGATGAAATTGACCCATTAGATGCTTTCATGAATTCTATGGTATTGCCTGAAGTTAATAAGCTGAATGACCTTGCCCCTTCTGCTTCCACAGATACAAATCAAATGGTTGATAAATATGGTGAGAAGAATGGGGAACATCCTAAAAAGAAGGGTGCTAGTAAATTGATGGGAAGAATCATCCCTGGGGAAAATTCTGATTCAGATTATGGGGATGTTGAGAACGATGAAGATCCTCTGGAGGATGAAGATGATGCAGAGTTCATGAAACGGGTGAAGAAAACCAAAGTTGAGAAACTATCAATTGTCGATCATTCTAAAATCGAATATCCTCCCTTTCGTAAGAATTTCCATATTGAAGTTAAGGAAATCTTGAGAATGACTTCTGAAGAGGTGTCTACTTATAGGAAAGAACTGGAACTGAAGATACATGGAAAGGATGTTCCAAAGCCAGTCAAGACCTGGCATCAGACTGGATTGACAACAAAAACATTGGAGACTATAAAGAAGCTAAATTATGAAAAACCTATGCCGATTCAAGCACAGGCGCTGCCAGTGATTATGAGTGGTCGAGACTGCATTGGTATTGCAAAGACTGGCTCAGGCAAAACTCTAGCATTTGTGTTGCCAATGTTGAGACATATAAAGGACCAGCCCCCCTTGATGCCTGGTGACGGTCCTATTGGGCTTATAATGGCTCCTACAAGAGAACTTGTCCAGCAAATCCACAGTGACATCAAGAAATTTACGAAGGTGATGGGTCTCAGCTGTGTGCCTGTATATGGAGGTTCTGGTGTTGCCCAGCAGATTAGTGACTTGAAACGAGGGACCGAGATTGTTGTTTGTACACCTGGTAGGATGATTGATATACTTTGTACCAGTGCTGGGAAGATTACGAATCTGCGTCGGGTCACTTACTTGGTCATGGATGAAGCTGATCGAATGTTTGATATGGGTTTTGAACCTCAGATCACGAGAATTGTCCAAAATACACGACCAGATCGTCAAACTGTACTCTTTTCTGCCACTTTTCCTCGTCAAGTTGAAATTCTGGCTCGCAAAGTGTTGGACAAACCCGTTGAGATGCAGGTAGGTGGGAGGAGCGTTGTTAACAAGGACATAACCCAATTAGTTGAGTTAAGACCAGAAAGTGATAGGTTCCTCAGACTCTTAGAACTATTGGGAGAATGGTATGAGAAAGGAAAAATCTTGATATTTGTCCACACGCAGGAGAAATGCGATGCTTTATTCAGAGATTTACTTAAGCATGGATATCCATGCCTTTCCCTTCACGGGGCAAAGGATCAGACAGACCGCGAATCCACTATATCTGATTTCAAAGCTAATGTGTGCAATTTACTGATTGCAACAAGTATTGCTGCAAGAGGTTTAGATGTAAAGGAGCTCGAATTAGTTATCAACTTTGATGTTCCGAATCATTACGAGGACTATGTTCATCGTGTTGGACGGACCGGTCGAGCTGGTCGGAAAGGCTGTGCTATTACATTTGTATCTGAAGAAGATGCAAGATATGCGCCAGATCTTCTGAAAGCCCTTGAATTATCTGAGCAAGTTGTTCCCGCTGACCTGAAAGCTCTGGCTGATGGCTTTATGGCGAAGGTGAACCAGGGGCTTGAGCAAGCACATGGGACTGGTTATGGTGGTAGCGGTTTCAAGTTCAATGAAGAGGAGGATGAAGTTAGGAGAGCTGCAAAGAAAGCGCAGGCAAAGGAATATGGATTTGAAGAGGATAAATCAGATTCAGAAGATGAAGATGAAGGAATCAGAAAGGCAGGAGGGGAAATTTCTCACCAAGCTCTCCTTGCTCAGGCTGCTGCTTTAGCTGCTGCCTCCAAAGTGAGTGCCGCCTCAACTCTGACACCAATCTCAGCTGCTCAGCTAAATCCCAATGGTGCATTACCTGTTTCCTTGCCTGGTGTACTTGGTATAACAATACCAGGTGTAGCCACAGCTGTCCCAGGGACTGGACTACCAGTTGGCAGCAGCGATGCGGCAGCTAGGGCAGCAGCACTGGCAGCTGCCATGAATTTGCAGCATAACTTAGCAAAGATTCAGGCTGATGCTATGCCTGAACATTATGAGGCAGAATTGGAGATAAATGATTTTCCACAAAATGCTCGTTGGAAGGTGACCCACAAGGAAACTTTAGGTCCCATCTCTGAATGGACTGGGGCCGCCATCACAACTAGAGGACAGTATTTTGCACCTGGCAGGGTTCCAGGAACTGGGGAACGGAAGTTGTATTTGTTCATTGAGGGTCCTACTGAGCAATCTGTCAAGAGGGCAAAAGCTGAACTTAAACGCGCCTTGGAGGAAATCACAATGCAAGCTTCATCACTTCCTAGTTCAGCACAACCTGGCCGATATTCGGTTCTTTAATAGCAAGTATTGCATTATTAGAAGCTGATTAGTATCATTTTTTGCTTTATTGTACTGCAGTTTGGGCATATTATTACCAATTTCATTAATTATGTGTTAGATGTCTTATTTTCCAGATCATTTATGAGAATGAGACTGGTCATTTTTTTCTTATAGACAGAAGCTCATTGGAATTTCTTTGTGCACACGATAACATTATGTACATTGTACGCCTGGTATCTGGGGAGGCTATTGAATGCTCAGGGTAATCTGCTGAGGTTAATAATTCTGCTTTCACCTCTTTATTAGGTCATATATTCAGATCAATTCAAACCTATTTTACATAAACACTTATTGAAATTGGCACTTGTCTGTGCACACACACACAAACATGAGACACCTGTATTTATTAGATAGCAGAAGATGGGAATGGATCCAGAGCAGACTTGTTAAGGGTACAAGAGCAATTCTCGCAGATGCTGACAGCCAAAATCAGAGCTATGCTGGAGCGTATGTATCTTCTTGGCATCATCCTATTCAGTACTGTCGTTCTGATGTACCTCAATTTTGTTCAAAAGGTTCCAAATTAATTTCTTTTCAATTTTGATTTGCACAGTTTATTGAATTTGATTTTATTGGTTTAACTGAGTAATTGGGTGTTAAATTTTATTTTTGTTCTCCTAGCCTTTTGAGTTAATTTTTATGTTTATTATTCGTAGGTTTATCATTTATGTGTGAAAATTGTTCCGTGTGTATCTTTTCAATGATAGTTCTTTTTTCTCATATAAATAATTGAATGGTAATGCCTGGGATAGTAACTGATTAAAAACAAATAATATACTGTTAGATGCTCGGATGGCAAAGCTTAGTGATTCTGTTACTGGTGTAACTGAAAACCTGAGGTACATTTCATAGCAAGTAGACCATACTTGAAATTGTAAAAGCTTTCTCTGACATGCATAATGTCTGATTTGTAGGCAAAGGGAGAAGGTTCCGAATCATGGTATGTTAATACTTTACGTCTGAAATAATATTTTGTGTACTGTATGCACGATTATCAACTGTCTCTCCATGTTGATTCCTGAAAATTAACAAAAGAAAGATTGCTGCTAGGTTCTTAATCTGCAAATGAAGTGCATTTTCTCATCTTCTTGACCTGTGCTTAAAACATTCATTTTATAGTTCCCTACTTCCCTTTCTATAGAAAATTTACTTGTTGGGTGGTTTTCATATGAATAATGTTATCTAGCACCTGTGGTGTTGTTAACATATCATAAGTGGTATTAAATGTGTAATAATTCTTTGTATCTAATTGAATCTGTAATTTAATCCCACTAGTGCCGTTATCTAGACTCGTATTAAACACCAGTGGTGCAAATAGCATTACTTTTTTCATATTGAACAAAATAGTCCATTATTGGTCACTTATACTTCCAATATATATCACTAGTTTTGCTCCACAGCGGCAATCTGCAAAATGGGGAATGAAACCCAATTGTGTGTATGCAAGAAGTGCCTTAACTGACTGATTTGCTCGTGGTTTAATTGCTGTCACACTATGCTAGAAGTAAAGCACGGGGAACAAGTGGTCTGGCTCGGGGAACTCACTTTAATAATAATAATAATAATGAATAAAAGGTGTAAATCTGAACATGACATTAGTCGCCCCTTCTTTTTCCTCAAAGTTCTGGCCAAGTCATCTGCATCATATTCTTCTGTTTACTTGATCATCCATCACAAATCGGACAGTATTTTCTAGTTATAGTTCCAAACTTTGTAATTATTTTTCGTGTACTATTATGATGAAATTTACAGTTCAAGATGGTTTATTGGAGGCAAATGGCAAAATTGGATTGGTCAAGTAACTTGTAGGCCGATCATGGTTGAAAAGATTTTTCCTAAATGAAATGGTGTATGATACAGCAATTAGTTTAATGCAATTTCAGTGCTCTCTATACTAAAAGGATATGCTCTTTTTGATCCATTTTAGTCCGGAATCTTGAACGTTTTTTCATTATAATTTCTCATAAAGCTTCTTTAATCACACCTAAGTTTCTAAAATGTCAAATGTATGTTTCAGTTTTTAAGGACTTTCTTTTAAAGCCAAAAATTAGATGATGACAACAAATTAAAGCTTTGTTTGGTTTATTGCTGGTTCCATCAAAACATGAATTAATATTCATGTGAAAAACGTTTACTAAATTACAAGTACATGTTTGTGAAAGCTTAAATTATAATTTAACTTAGTCAAACATATTATTTGTTAGGACATTTATTATTCACACATTTTCTAGGGATACTATTATTATGCACATTCTGTAGGACCCAAATTTTATATGCACTTGAATTACTTGTTATTTGTCAAATTTGTGATTGGAAATGCTTACTATGTTTTATAAGGTGGTCACAGACATCCTTTGGTAGCCAGGATGGCAGGCAGAATATTGTAGATCCAGTCCTGTATTAACCTTAAGTTCGTGAGAGTCCTTGTCAAACCCGAACGATCAATTCGAGCCTTGTTTAAGGATGTCCTTTGTAATCAAGCCCAGTGATACAGCAGATGCATTGAACGTGTTGGACTATATAAAGCCTAAAATTATACTGAATGCTTGTCTTCACGATGAGTGAATGAGCTCTTATGTTAAGGGTGAAATGCTATGAATTTGTGCTCATTTTCTAACTATTTTTAATCTCCAAAGCAGGGATTAGAGTTATCCACAATGCATATCAAATCAGATTCCTAGCCTCAATTGAAATAGTAAAACCCCCACTGCAACTAGGGGTGGACAATGGGTCGGGTCGGGTCGAGTTTGGCCCAAACCCGACCCTACCCTACACTCGGGTTTTGGACTCTTTCACGACCCGACCCAATCCAGGTCGGATCGGATTGGATCGGGTTCCATTAAATAATAAGCCTAAACACAATTACCCAAATACAATAAATTAAAAGTATATGCAGTAAAAGGAAAAAGAAAAAGAAGAGATGCAGGAAGAAGAAGAAAAGAAAAGATGCACACACTTTTTCCACTTTTTATATAGTTTATTGGGTCACTCAATGAAGGCTCTTACCCTACCTCTACCCTTCTCCTTTGGACCCCTCTAATTCAATGCTAGTGAGGAGCATTGATGCATTTGTACAAGCTACTGGTGGATACTGACAGTATTTACGACATTATGCATCTGAATTGATTGTCGAAATTCTTCCCAGCACCACCAGTCATTATTTTCCATCGGCGGCTCACTGGTGGATACCGCCTTCCCTTTTAAGCACATCCTTGCAACCCCACACGAGGGGTCATTCAACACAACGTCCCACAACCCGTCGCTTGCCAATATCAGGGAGGGAAATAGTTATACACCATAAAAAAGAAAGATCTGTTACCTATGGCTCTTGACATGGCTAGAACTCCAAGCACACGAGGCCACGTCCCAATGTATTATAGGGGTACTTTTTAAAATACCTTTGTCAAAGCAACCATTTTAGACTTTGCCCCTTTTTTTTAACCATTCACCACAATAGCCGTTTTGAAGTTGAATGACAAAATTACCCTTAAAATAATATACAATTACAATTATATGTTAATGTTTAAAGACAATAATACCCTTTTTTTAAGTTATAAAAAAGGCCAAACACTTCCCACTTAAAATTTTAAAATCAAATTACTTTCTTTATCGATTTATTCCAACACAGATAAAAACAGTTTCATTTTTCATCTGTTTCAAACTTGAAAACAGACAAATTTATCAAACGATCAACAAGTAAATATTATTCACAGCCATCAGCGAAATCGGTAAGTATATTTACGTATTTTTAATTGGGCTTCGATGAAATTATAATGTACATTTTATTAATTTTTAAATCTTTTTTCCATGTATATGAAAAATTTATGTTCTTAAATGGAACTATATAATTTTTTTAATAAAAACGAGCAAAAAATTTCACTTGTGTATGAGATTTTTCAGACAAATTTTATGATATACAGAGAAACCGCACGTCCAGGCGTGGGGTAGTCTGGCCCGGACTTTGCAGGCGTGCGGGCCCGCACGCCCGGTCCGAGTGCGGGCCCGCACGCCTGCAAAGTCCGGGCAGCACACCCGGACGTGCGGGCGTGCGGGCCCGCACGTCCGGAAGTCCGGACCCGCACGCCCGCACGTCCGGGCCCGCACTCCCGGACGTCCGGGTTGAAAAATTTTCGTTAATTTTTTTTTTTTAACAAAATATTTTGTCTGATGCAGCAAATATGGCAGTTGCAGTCCCAGTTCTTCACTTTGGTGAATTTGAAGAGGATGTAAATGGTCAATGGGCATGGAAATGGACAAGTGAAATACATGGCACAATTCCGATTTTAATAACATCAAGTACGTCGTATGCAGAAATGTACAGTGAGATACAGAATATGCTCAATGTCGATCCCGCCCAATACGATATGGAATTGGGATTTCTATGGAACAACGAACATTCATCAATTCCAGTTCCACCTGTAAAGGTTACATCTGAACATTGCATGAAGGCTCTATTTGCATTGAACCAATTTCCCATGACTACTCCTCTCTGCGTAAATTTAGTGAAAAAGAATGTCCCCGATAGTGAACATGAAGAGCTCGATGGAGGGGATCGTAATGTGAATGATTTTTGGAACACAGTGGAGATAGCTCGTGAGGATGATGTGGTTATTCCCGATACAGTGGTTCCTCACCTCACCAATACGCATAGGATTCCCTCGATGGTTCATTCCAACGAGAATGAAAATGAATTTACGAATGAGGATTTGATTGCTTTATCCCATCGAAGACATGGGTCGAGTTCACAAGATGGGATCAGTACACGTACTTCTAATTGTTCCCATACAGTTCCAGATGAAGAAGATGTATATGTCGAGCAACTGTTCGAAACAAAAAAACATTTGCAGGAAGCAGTGCATCGGATTGCTTTAAGAAACAATTTTGAGTTTAAAGTTAAAAAATCGGACAAGTCAACGTACACAATTGTCTGCATTGACGACGGTTGTCACTGGCGTTTGCGAGCGACAAAAATGGACACGAATGAGTGTTTTGTAATTCGTAAGTATGCACGGGAACATACTTGCGAAGTGGGTATTCGTCGAAATGATCACAGGCAAGCCCGGGCATGGTTCATTGGTCGACAAATAAAGGACAAGTTTCAGGACCCACGAACGATCTACAGACCTTCAGACATCATCAATGACTTCCGACGAGATTACGGGGTGGTTATGAGCTATCAGAAAGCCTGGAAGGCCAAAGAATGCGCATTGGAGGACTTAATGGGTTCGGCCGAGGAAAGTTACGCTAAATTGGCCAGATATTGCCATAACATGGAGAAAACTAATCCTGGATCAGCATTTTATATTGATACGGAGGATGGAAATCGCTTCAAGTATTTCTTCATGGCCCTTGCACAGTGCATTCGAGGATTTCGTACGGCAATGCGACCCGTAATTCTAGTCGACGGTACAACCCTGAAGGCTAGATACGAAGGTAAGTTGATTATTGCTACTTGTCAAGATCCCAACATCCAAATTTACCCTCTTGCGTTCGGTATAGTCGATGGAGAGAATGATTTAGCGATGCGTTGGTTCTTTACGAAGTTGAAAGAAGTAATTGGAGACGTCGAGAACCTTGCATTTGTAACTGACCGGGGGCAGTCAATAATAAATGGTATCGCCGAAGTCTTTCCCGAGGCACATCACGGTTATTGTATGTACCATATACAGGGCAACCTTAAGACGAAGTTTCGGGGCAGTGGCATCGTTCCATTGTTTAGGAGAGCTGCAGAGACATACAGTTTTGAAGAGTTTGAAAAGTTCATGGTCGAAATAGAGTGTAAATCACATGCTGCATGGGTTTATCTAACAGAGATGGGGATCGAACATTGGGCTCGATCACACTTTCCAGGACGTCGATACAACATGATGACGTCGAACAATGTTGAGTCGCTCAATGCGCTATTCAAGAAGGATCGAGAGTTACCAATTCTCGCAATGATTGAGCAAATTCGTAACAAGCTGCAGCAGTGGTTTCATGACCGACGTGAGGAATCCCAAAATTGCACAAGTGTGCTCACTCCGGCTCAGGAAGATAAGATCTTCAAAACTCTAGAGGTTGCGAGGAAGGTATTGGTGGAACCACTAGATCAGTTTCGCTTCTCCGTGAGATGTGGCAGTAATATCGGGTTCATCGTGGACTTGAATGATAACACATGCACATGTAGAAAATTTCAGTTGGAGAGTTTTCCGTGTATGCATGCGGTGGCAGTGGTTATGCATAGGAGATTTCCTCCGCACACCTTATGCAGTCATTATTACATGACTGATCATTGGAGATCGGCATATGCTGAAACGATATTTCCTCTACCAAATGAAGTCGAGTGGGAAGTTCCCGACCACATTCTTCCACTTAATAATTTGTTGCCACCCATAGTGGGACCACGTGCTCCGGGACGTAGATGGACGTCTAGAATACCATCAACTGGAGAATTTCCTCGACCTCGTAAGTGCGGCAGGTGCGGCGCAACAGGGCATACTCGTCAATTTTGTACAAGTCAGATTCCTCTACATAACAATTCAACGGACGTGTAATATTATGTAATAATTTGATTTTTATAACGAATTAATATGTTTTTGTTTTTATTTTTTGTCATTAAATAATCAACATAATTATATATAGACGTGTTAATGCATTTAATATTTAAATTAAGAACTAACGATAACAATATTTACATTTTTTACAATAAAAGAATAATGTCAACAGCACTAAGGATCACATTTGGATTCATACAAATCGCAAGCTAACTTCAACCTGCACATGTTTATCAATTATTGATTTATTGGACTAATGTTGCGATCAATGCTCAAAAACTCTATGTACTTTATTGCGAATATACCACAATCGCCCCTGCAAGCAAATATAATATATTAGTTCGATAACATATAATAACTAAAAACTAAATTTTCAAAATAAAAAATTGTAAATTCTTACGATACTACTTGTCTCTCCGTCGTCGTGTTCCGTTGAATGGCTAATCTGTCATTTACTTGAATATTCGCTTGTCTTGCCATCATAGGAATAATCACACTCATCGGCTCTAGTATATGCTGCAATTGCTCTTGGGTCAAACATCCATGGTCGGAGTCGTACACATATATAGTCGAATCCGCGAATACAATCTCAGCTGCGAAATAGTGTGAGTTCGCGATCATTGGAACGTACATATGTGTACAATCCGTCCACGGCTTCCCATTTGTCGGCTCCAGCCCAATGACCCACTCCATCATATAGTCGGGCACCATTTATCCATTTCCTTTGACAGTGAGTGTGCTGTACTCAATATCAATGGCACGTGCAAACCCGCAGCTAAGGATGAGTCGACCAGAAATGTCAAAAGATTTCGGGTATCTCCGAGCTCGATCCCGCAACAATTCCATAATCATGTCGATGTGCTAACAAATAAGAATGAGAACGCAAATAATTAAGTAAAACAACAAATAATTAAACGATACAACAAATAAGAACGACTTACATCATCGGCGAGCCAAGCACCACTAGTGAGAACATCATCGAACCACTTCTTCGCGTTCGATATCATCCTCGACCCCACCCTATGGATGTCCCTAAAAAAATGAAAAAGTGAAGTGTTACACAAATCATAGATGATCTCGCATGTACTTTAGGCAAATCATTAAATACTTACTCATGCTTAAGGGATTTGAACCAATCATGAAACGCTTTCTTCCGAACTGGGTCGACCTCGCGGAAGAGATTGGGGAATGTCCCGTCCAAGAACGGCCGCCGCTTGGCCTCGACCGTGAAAGGGGAAACGATATACTGTGACGGCAATCTCGGTCTCTTACCAACCACCAGCGGTGTCATGTCAACATCACGCTTCGTACCCTTCCTCACCACCACAACCTCATCCACCGCAACCTCATCCGGTACCCCCTCTCCACCTCAACCTCCTCCGGTACCCCCCTCTCCACCTCCGTCGGTACCATGTCAATCATCTCTTCCGACAGTCTCCTCTCCGCCACCTCCGGTACCCCCCCATCCGCCTCCTCCGGTACCCCCCTCTCCACCTCCGTCGGTACCCTGTCAATCATCTCCTCCGACAGTCTCCTCTCCGCCACCTCCGGTACCCTCCCATCCGCCTCCTCTGGTGCCCCCCCATCCGCCTCCTCCGGTGCTCTCCCATCCGCCTCCTCCGGTGCCCTCCCATCCGCCTCATCCGTCTCCTCCGGTACCCCCTCAAAAAATGAGTCTATGTCTCCCCCCCACGGCCCAGTCCATCCACCTCCACCGTCACCCCCTCCATCCCGATGATTGTGATTCCCTCGCAGGGATGCTACGTCACCCCGTAACTCAGACCGAAAGTCCCCTATCTCGTTTTGCAAATCTACCACATGGCTACGTAGGGCTCCAACATCATTATAAACATCGTCGATATGTCCTCTGAGCTCTCGTCGCATCTCGTCCATCTCCTCCGACAGTCTGGCATACTTAGCGTCGACCTGCAGTCCCAACTCGCGTCGCATTACGCCCATTTGACCCGCTATAAACTCGGTAAGGCGGCCATATAGATCATCTGACGGCGACGGCGACCTCGGTGCCGGGGAGGACCTCGGCGGCGGCGATCTGGCGGTGGGGGTGAGGACCTCGGCGGCGACTCTGACCTCAGTGCCGGCGGCGACCTCGGCGGTGGGGGTGAGGACCTCGACGGCGGCGACCTCGGCGATACCGGACGGCACCCCTGAAACAATGAACAATCTGAATTATTAATGTAATTAAAAATTCAACACGATAATCAACATATTATATTCAATAAACATACCATATTCCGATCAACGATGGACTCGGGCATATGATCATCTGATGCGGCCGAGATAGAAAAGCAACGCATGTAACTCTGACCTTCCTCCTCTATCGACGGGGTCAACTCAGTGAGGACTTCAACCTAACATATTGACGTTTTACCGAGTTAATGACTGCCCACGTACAATATAAATCGAAAAAATGTATAATATGTACCTCAGGATCGTCGAGGAAGCTGATATTTGTTTACCAAGTGGCCTGCCATGTGCTCGCCATTGATAAATCCGAGGGCAGGACGTCTCCACTCTCTTAGCATACTGGTCAGCCAATATGGGGACAGTCTCGTACATCCATATCTGCAACATTTACAATTATCATATATAAAATTTAATAACAAAAAATTGATAATTTATTGTGTTCAACATTTACCTGTAATGCCAACGGCAGGCCATATGCATCATACTTGCGCTCGGGTCTACCCCCCTTAGGCATCGAATATTCCCTTCTGAAGTGTCGTAAGGTATCCGCAAAACATCGCTGCCCCCAAGGATAGCTGTTGAAGGCATCAATGTCATCAACAATCTCCAAATGAAAAAAGTCGATCGACGTCTTCTTGTGATGACACCTGAGTACGCTCTCGACGATAAGCACCATACCCAGCTTCAACCTGTCAGACATATCCTCGCATGCCCTGACTGCATCTATCAATTGCCCAGGAGTGACCGCCGCCTGCCCGTGAAAATATTCATTCAATAGCCTATTGTTCATCGGAATACGGGCCCGTGCTGAATCTTCGCCAGTACACATCAATCCGGTGATAATGGCAAACTCAAATATAGAAAATCTAACCACCTTGCCCCCAAGATTGAAATGAAGGGCATCTCCATCAACCGGCTTGAGCAGCCGACAAGCAACGCATCGAGTATCTGCCCAGAAAACTGTACGTTGCACAATGAATACAATGGCCATAAGCAGGACCGCCTCAATATATCCGCGTGCTCTTCGTCGAACAAATCTAATACCACTATAAAAATAGCAAAGTTACAGTTCGCTGTAACTTTGCTAGACATCTGTCTCACCACATCGTCCAACTGGTAATTCATCCTACAAAATTTCAAACGTTAGCATCATGTACAAGATATAATAGACAAAATATATTATGAGAAAATTAAACTATATTCACTACTATCCGCAATAATCAGTTGAGTATCAAACTATTTCTTATTTTAATCGTCAATTGAATATTTTATTAATTTTTATACAATATTTAATTATAATTAATAGAATAGTAAATAAACATTTCGAAGAAACCATTTATTTTGTTTCTTAAATATTTTGTTATTTAGGCGTAAATAATATTTTATTTTGAAATAAACGACTAGTTGTAACTAAATAGTAATCAAATTATTAAAATTTGCAAATTAAATAAACTAATAAATAAATAAATTTCAATTATTATTTTTTATTTAAAGTTTTATAAACAATTTCAATAAGTAATTTAAAATAAATATTTTAAATCGCTTATTTTTTTTTCGTAAACAAATTAAATAAGTAATTTAAAACTCTTTAATTTTTTATTTAATATTTCATTGTAAAATAATAGTTTATAATATTAATTATAATTAATTGAATATTAAATAAACATAAACAACTTGTAACTAAATAGTAATCAAATTATTAAAATTCGCAAATTAAATAAACTAATAAATAAATAAATTTCAATTATTATTTTTTATTTAAAGTTTTATAAACAATTTCAATAAGTAATTTAAAATAAATATTTTAAATCGCTTATTTTTTTTTTCGTAAACAAATTAAATAAGTAATTTAAAACTCTTTAATTTTTTTATTTAATATTTCATTGTAAAATAATAGTTTATAATATTAAATATAATTAATTGAATATTAAATAAACAATCCAATATTTAATATTTTATTATTAAATTATATTTTATATTTCACAAAATTAAATATCAAATATATAATAATATTTTTATTAGAAAAAAAAACAATCATTAAATCTGGGCCCAGATTAATCCGGCCCAGCCCAGACGTCACGTCTGGGCCCAGACGGGCCCAGAAGATTAAGTCTGGGCCCAGATTAAATCTGGGCCCAGACTTAACTAAGTCCGGGCCCAAAACGGACCGAGAGAGACGATCGTCTCTCTCGGTCCCTTGGCCGCCGGAGATCGCCATTTCCGGCGATCTCCACCCCAAAAATGTCACCAACACACATATTTCATCCATCTAAACCCTAAATCAAAGATTTACAAGTATTTTTCCTAAAATAATCAACAAAAATTCAAAAACTTAAAACTTTCTTTACAAAATTCGTATATACACTAACCTTCTTCGATAGAAAATGGTGGTCTTGAAGTCCGGGCGTCGGTTAATCAACTTGTCGGTGATGGTGGCGTGGCGTGGCGTCGACGTCGGCGTCGGCTTCTTCCTCTTACAATTGCGAGGGTAAATGTGGAACAATGATTTTTACCATTCAACTTTTATTAGTTTTTTTTTTATATGGTCAACGGCTATTTTGGAAAATGGGCCGGGTCATCCGGGTATTTTGAACCATTTCCTCTGTTGACACCGACCTCCGAGGTCGTTGAGCTCGGACTGTCATATCCCAATGAGGACAAGGAAATGGGAGTTCGGTTATGCGAGGTCAGATCGGCAGGAGCATAGCTTTCCCAACAAGCCATTGTAGTCTTCCAAGACGCTACAGTGGCTAATGATTACGGATCACTGACAGGATCTTTGGGCATCAAACCAAAGGGATACACGTGGAAAGGTCATGTGTCAGCGCCACCTATTCCTCCAATCAGAAGCCTTAGCCTGCTTTAATAGACAATGCATTTACTACCGGGATCAACAAGTCCCATCATCCTCAGTCAACAGTACAACATTGAGGTCGGGCGCCAATCCCGTTAGGACAACGCACCAATTAGCTCAGCTCGGTCTCTGGGTTGACAAGACATGAGGATTAGACGTTATTATGTTTCTACTATAAAAGGCTCAGAAAACAAAGATGGCCGGGGGGGGCAAACAGAAAATCTAAAGGAATACACTAAGGAGAAAAACCCCAGTTAACCCTTTGAATATCCCAGACTATCTGTAAAAAAGAAGTAATTGTTTCAGAGACAATCTAGCATTCTTCTTCATTGTATCCTTTAGACTACTTTCTGCACTCTTAGTTGGCTTTAATCTTGTTCATACAATTTTGAACGTCAACAGTTTGGCGCTAGAAGGAGGGCCCCTACTTGATAGCAGCCCCATCTCTACACACGATTCATTAAAGTAACCCCATGGACGAATTGTCAGCATCAGGGAACCAGTCCCACGCGGGCCATACCCACCCTGGGCGAAGCAGTAATCCCATGAACTCGGAAAAAGGGGGTCGGGATGAAACCGCTGACCCACAAATGGCGACGATGAGGGAAGCCATTGAGAAACTAACGAATATTGTCAGTAGGTTGGAACAAAACCAAGCCCAATACCTGCCACGGGAAAACAGAGAGGAATCTCTTCGCCGGAAAGGACCGAACGACTCCCCACTAGGCGGACCCTGCATTTTTCAGACGAAGGATCTTCCAGGGACCAAACTGAGGAAGTTAGAAGCTCCCCTGTGGCGACTAAATCGAAAACTAGGAGGACGAACAGTGCATTCGACAAGTTGGGCCCTCAGCGTTCCTCAACTCCCGCCAGGAAGCAAGCTGAACGCCAAAGAGACCATCCTGGAGAACGACCAGAAAACGAAGTGAACGCCCTAAAGAAGCGCATTGCGGATCTGGAGGCAAAAAGCGAGGGGAGCCCGGATGAATATTTCACCAAACGCCACTCACCATTTACCGAGGATATCCTAGCAGAACCATTACCCGAAAAGATGAAAATGCCTCAGCTGGCCGGATATGACGGGGAAGGAGACCCCCTCAGTCACCTTGACAAATACTCTTCTTGGATGGAGCTTCAGGGAGCCGGAGAAGCCATCATGTGACGTGCCTTCCCCTTAACATTGGGAGACAAGGCTCAAAGATGGTTCAGAAGATTGCATCAGTGCAGAAGAGGCCACTTCGGATCATGAGGATGCTAAACATAACCCCCGTTCCCCGCGGCGAGCAAAGGGGAAACAAACAGAAAGAGACGGAGGTCAGGAGAAAAGGAAAGATAGAAGGGATCAGAGCGGCTCTAGACCGTATCCCGATAAATTCCGCGGCTACCACCCTTTGAATGCTAGTCTGAAGGAGGTCTTTCTTCAAACCGAAGCAAAGAAGTCTTTTCGCCGACCTCCGCCTGGAGGCAAAGAAACAGCTGGGAAGAACCAAGCAAAGTACTGCCGATATCATAAGATAATGGGACATGACACTGACAACTGCCGAGACCTAAAGGAAGAGGTGGAAGCCCTCATTCAGAGAGGCCATTTACGGGAGTTCGTAGCAAGGCCAAGAATAGCAGGTCCATCCGGGCTTCAACAGCCTGACCAGCGGGGAGAAAACCAACCAGCACGGCCCGAACCCCCAGCTCGCAACCCCCAGCCCCGTGCAGAAATTCGAATGTTGGTAAGCGGAAACCAATATTTAGAGGGTTCAAGAATAACTAGGCGCAAGCTGGCGCGTGATGCTCACGTACACCAAAACTTTGGTGTAAGATACCCCGCATCGGAACCCGCTGCTTATTCGGGCCCTAAGTGGTTCGGGTTTTCAGAGAAAGATGCACAAGGAGTTCTGCAAGACCAAAGTGATGCGCTGGTTATCGCAATGGATGTGACAGGAGTCCGAATACACCGAACTCTAGTAGACAACGGGAACTCGGTCAATGTGCTTTACTACCAAACGTTGAGGCAAATGGCCATACGGAATCAATACCTTCAACCGTACCCCTGAAAACTTCAAGGATTTTCCGGCAATCCGGTCGAAGCTCGGGGACAGATTGTACTCAGTGTTGAGTTAAGCGAACCCCCATGCTACAGAAAAATCCTGGCGGATTTTGTCGTGGTCGATATCCCTTCAAACTACAATGCCATATTGGGGAGACCTTTATTGCACGAACTGCAGGCGGCAACCTCAATGTATCATTACTGTCTCAAGTTCCCCACTCCGAACGGACCAGGAGTAATACGTGGGAACCAAGTTAAAGCGAGAGCCTGCAACGTACACTTACCTAAGCCCCTGGTTGGAATGCTGGATGACCAGAGCTGCCAACAAGCTGAGACATCGGAACACGGGGATCCAATGATAACCGAACTAAACGAGGTCGGTATGACATGCACAAGAGAGTTCCTCCCAGACACTTTGGATCCAAGAGTAAAAACACGAGGTAGAGAACCTGTGGAAGAGCTGGACGTCATCCAAGTTGGTCTAGGCGTCCCGCCCAATGAGCTGAAAATAGGTCATGACCTCCAGCCCCCAGTGAGGGATCAAATTATCAGTTTCCTCCAGGAAAACCTCGATGTATTTGCCTGGGAACACGCGGACATGAAGGGAATCAACCCAAAAGTCATGTGCCACAAGTTAGGAGTTGATCCCTCAGCACGGCCAAAACAGCAACGAAGGAGGCCTCTTAACCCAGAACGATATGAGGCCCTCAATAAGGAAGTGCAAAAGCTGCTCAAGAACGGATTCATTCGCGAAGCAAAATATCCAAAATGGATCGCTAATCCTGTACTAGTGAAAAAGAGCAATAGGGATTGGAGGGTATGCATAGATTTCACCGACCTGAATAAATCATGCCCTAAAGATGGATTCCCCCTGCCAAGGATTGACCAAATGGTGGACGCCACTGCTGGGCACGATTTGCTCAGCTTCATGGACGCATATTCAGGCTACAATCAGATTCCCATGCATGAACCGGACCAAGAACACACGGCATTCGTCACCGACAGAGGTCTGTACTGCTATAAAGTTATGCCGTTTGGTCTCAAGAATGCAGGAGCGACCTACCAACGTCTGGTTAACTCCATGTTTGCCAAACAAATTGGGAAAACCATGGAGGTCTACGTGGATGACATGTTGGTTAAGAGTGCAGAGGCTTGGGAACATCGGCAACATCTCGCCGAAATGTTCGAGATCCTAAGAACGTACGGGATGAAGCTAAACCCCCGTAAATGCGCATTTGGAGTAAGCTCAGGGAAATTTCTGGGATATCTAGTAAACCGCAGAGGAATTGAAGCTAACCCAGATAAGATAAGGGCCATCATTGAGATGCGTCCTCCATCCAGACCTAAGGAAGTTCAAAGCTTAACAGGACGGATAGCCGCCCTCAGCAGATTCATGTCAAAATCAACAGACAAGTGTAAGCCCTTCTTTGACGTGCTGAGAGAAGGAAAGAAGTTTGAATGGACGCCGGAATGTCAGGTCGCTTTCAACCAACTAAAATCACACCTATCACAACCACCTGTGCTGTCCAAACCTAGAGAAGGAGAAACACTCATGCTATACTTGGCAGTCTTGGAGCATGCCATCAGCGCGGTGTTGGCCAGGGAGGAGGACGGAGTACAGCACCCAATTTACTATGTTTCTAAGGCCCTGCACGACGCCGAAGTTCGCTACTCCCCACTGGAGAAGTTGGCCTATGCTGTGATAATCGCTGTTCGGAAACTGAGGCCATACTTCTTGGAACATTCCATTGAGATCCTGACGAATCAACCTTTGAGGCAGGTACTGCAGAAACCGGATACTTCAGGGAGATTGGTAAAATTGTCAATTGAGCTCGGCCAGTTCGATGTAAGGTACAAACCACGCACCTCAATAAAATCTCAAGCGCTAGCCGATTTCATTCTTGAGTTCAGCTCAGACCCTATGGGACAATCACCTCCCCATGCCCCTTGGAAACTGTTCGTTGACGGATCCTCCACGGATGAAAGAGCAGGAGCTGGGATAGTTCTAATAAGCCCAAACCAACAACTGTTCTGCGAAGCGTTACCTTTCGACTTCAGCGCTTCTAACAACGAAGCTGAGTACGAGGCCCTGATAGCCGGCCTCCGGATGGCAAGCGAAATGAAAATTGATTGGCTGATGGCGTACAGTGACTCCCAACTGATAGTAAACCAAGTCAACGAAACCTATCAAGCCAAAGAGGAAAGAATGGGCAAATATCTCCAGATCGTCAGAAACGAACTCCAGAAGTTTAAAGATGTCCGTATCAGACAGGTCCCACGAACTCAGAACGGGCACGCTGATGCACTAGCTCGGTTGGCAACCAGTGAAGGAATTGAAAGGTTTGATAGCATACCTGTTGGGAGAATCCACCGCCCTGCGATTGAAGAAGCTGAGAAAATCCACATGGCGACGGAGCCCAGACACACATGGATGGAAGAACTCGTTACGTACCTCCAAACGGGTATATGCCCAGAGGATCCCACCTTGGCAAGGAAGCTGAGGGTAAGGTCAGCAAGGTACACATTGATCGACGGCATCTTATATAAGCGAGGATATGCTGCGCCACTGTTAAGGTGCCTGGATGAGGAAGAAGCCCTTCGTGCTATGAAAGAAATACACGAGGGGATATGCGGAAATCACGCAGGAGGACGGTCATTGTCACACAAAATCATGCGCCAAGGATACTTCTGGCCGACCATGAAAAAGGATACGCTGGAATTCACCATGAAGTGCGACAGATGCCAACGGTTCGCACCTAACATCAAACTCCCCCCTGGAGAACTGAACTATGTAATGGCACCGTGGCCTTTCGCAAAATGGGGGGTCGATCTTATCGGTCCCATGCCTACGGGAAAAGGGGGGACGAAGTTTGCAATTGTGGCTGTTGACTATTTCACCAAGTGGGCTGAGGCTGAACCTATGGCGAAAATCACCGAGCACAAAACCACTGAGTTCATATGGAAGTCAATCATATGCAGGTTTGGAATACCTCACTCCATAGTGACGGATAACGGAAAACAGTTCGACAACACTCGCTTTGCAAGTTTCTGCGAGGAATTGGGAATACAGAAACATTTCTCCACGCCGAATCACCCCCAGGCTAACGGACAAGTTGAGGCCATCAATAAGATTATCAAGCATACGTTGAAAACAAAGCTCGACACTCTTAAGGGAGGATGGGCAGAAGAACTCCCCAGCGTATTATGGTCTTATCGCACTACTGCTAGAAGCAGCACTGGAGAAACCCCTTTCTCCCTAGCCTTCGGGGTAGAGGCCGTGATTCCTCTTGAGGTTGAAATTCCATCTGTCAGAACTCTGATGTATCAAGAAGACAGGAACGAGCAAACATTACGAGAAGAATTGGATTTGATAGAAGAAAGAAGGGATGTTGCTGAAGTCAGAAATGCGGTATACAAACAGCGCAATGCGAGATACTACAACCAGAAGGTAAAGAAACGAGAGTTCGAGGTTGGCAACCTTGTCCTAAGGAAGGTCTTCCTGGCAACAAGAGAACTAAATGCTGGATCTTTAGGACCTAACTGGGAGGGTCCTTACAGGGTAAGCAAGGTACTGCTCAAAGGGGCTTACGAACTGGAAGATATGGAAGGCAGGACTTTACCGCACCCCTGGAACGCAGAGCACCTCAAAAAGTATTACCAATAGATTGCTGTAATATGCTGCCTCTATGAATAAAAGCATGGTTATCAGAATGACTCTCCAAGAAGTACGGCGTCCACGCCGGGTGATTCCTAAGCCCTACTCACGAAGTAGGCAGAATCTCCAGTAAGCCCTACTCATGAAGTGGGCAAAATCTCTTGTAAGCCCTACCCATGCAGTAGGCCGAGCTAATGTTGTAAGTGCTGCAACACTTAGCATGATTCCTAAGCCCTACTCATGAAGTGGGCAGAATCTCTTGTAAGCCCTACCCATGCAGTAGGCCGAGCTAATGTTGTAAGTGCTGCAACACTTAGCATGATTCCTAAGCCCTACTCATGAAGTGGGCAGAATCTCTTGTAAGCCCTACCCATGCAGTAGGCCGAGCTAATGTTGTAAGTGCTGCAACACTTAGCATGATTCCTAAGCCCTACTCATGAAGTGGGCAGAATCTCTTGTAAGCCCTACCCATGCAGTAGGCCGAGCTAATGTTGTAAGTGCTGCAACACTTAGCATGATTCCTAAGCCCTACTCATGAAGTGGGCAGAATCTCTTGTAAGCCCTACCCATGCAGTAGGCCGAGCTAATGTTGTAAGTGCTGCAACACTTAGCATGATTCCTAAGCCCTACTCATGAAGTGGGCAGAATCTCTTGTAAGCCCTACCCATGCAGTAGGCCGAGCTAATGTTGTAAGTGCTGCAACACTTAGCATGATTCCTAAGCCCTACTCATGAAGTGGGCAGAATCTCTTGTAAGCCCTACCCATGCAGTAGGCCGAGCTAATGTTGTAAGTGCTGCAACACTTAGCATGATTCCTAAGCCCTACTCATGAAGTGGGCAGAATCTCTTGTAAGCCCTACCCATGCAGTAGGCCGAGCTAATGTTGTAAGTGCTGCAACACTTAGCATGATTCCTAAGCCCTACTCATGAAGTGGGCAGAATCTCTTGTAAGCCCTACCCATGCAGTAGGCCGAGCTAATGTTGTAAGTGCCGCAACACTTAGCTTAAAATATACGAGAAATTCCTACAAAAGATTCCTGTAAAAACTCAAAACGACTTATACCGCAAACAGGCGAAAAGCGAAAAGTTCTATTAACTAGTTCATTTGAGAGTTGCGAATTCAAATTATGAAAAAGCAAAAGTAAAACATCACACAAAATGTTTCCATTCATAAAATAAAAGGGCACAGGAGCTGAAGAATTTGAAGAAATACATAAAGCTAAGGATTGGGGGGATTGGGAGCGAGCTCATCAAGTGCAGTCGGAGGAGCTTCGGCTTGTTGGGCCTCAACTGCTTTCAGCATCTGATCCATCTCCTTCTCCTGCTCCTCCTGAGCCTCCACCAAAAAGGCAGTATCCCAGTCCGGCCTTTTTTGGTTGATGAATTTGACGATCTCACCCATAGCCAGGACATATGCTTCCTGGGCAATGGCGTCAAAAGCTGGAGAAGCTCTCCACTCCTCCACAGCCTTAGAGACCTTCAGATCGGTCTCTGCCTTTAAAGCCATGGCCTGAGCTACGGCTTCGTCAGCTCGTTTCTTCTCAAGTTCAGCTCGGGAGTTCGCCTTTTCCCCCCACAAATGCAGCGCCTTGTTCTCATCAAGTAGCCTATGCTCCTTAGTAAGGCAGGCGTCGAGCTCTTCCCCCATCTTATTCAACCGACTCTCGTAACTTCTCTTTTCCTCCACAAAAGCAGACCTCTCCGCTTCGACCTCAGAAAAGAGCTTGTCAGCTTTGGCTTTGAATTCCAGCACAGAATCAAGTTCTGCCTTAACCTGAAAGGCACAGAGATAAAAGTTAAGATACATAAAAAGGCTACTGACCCAAGACCCCAAAGACAAGCTCTTTTACCTTTTCCACCACGGAAGACATGTGAAGAACAGCCCTGTGACAATGAAGCTGAGCTGTGAGGACATTCTCCCCAATGGGCATCTCAGTCAGAAATTGCTGCTCCTTGTCATTCCAGCTCCGCGTCATCAGGACGGCAGATTCTCTGAGGGGCGAAGGGAAGGCGACAACTGACTCCCTAGCTGGGGAAGGAGCCCTGAGGAAGTCCAAAAGAATTTCAGGTCGGCGTCCAAACAGATCTTCAACGCCCGACCTCTGGAGGTCCGGACACTTCTCATGAGACTTGGAGGAAGAAGCACAGGCAGCCGCTGGGGCCGTCGCAGGGACTGGGGAGCCCGACAGGGTGGAGGCAACAGGAAGGTCGGCAGAACGGCGCCTTTGAAGAGGCAATTCGTCTTCAAGATCTGCCTCTGGACTCCCAGGCCGAACTACCTCGGTAACAGCAGCTTCCTCCCTCTTTCTTTTCGCAGCCTCAGCCGCCTTAGCCGCTTTAGCAGCACGGAAGTTCAGCATTTCTGGTTCTTGACCTGGGATGCGAAGGATAAGAAGTGAGAGACAAATTAAAAACGGGAAGGAATAACCAGAAAAAACAAACCCTTACGGGAAGGAGCAGTCGCTGGAGCTCCGGGTCTGCTGGCGTCTGAACTCGGAGGCACAGCTCGGAGTAATCCCGCCACAAAAAGGTTGTCGTTTGTGATTACGAATTTGCAGGATCTTTCCCTGTGCGATAGAGCCCGGATGGCGTCAGCTCGCTTTTTGGTCGCCGAACTCAGGTGGCAAGGGCGGTAAACTGTAAAACACAGAAAAGATAAGAAATTAGTCTCTTCACCCAACGATTAAAATCAGAAAACAGCCGTAAATGCTCTCACTTACAGAGAGGATGGTAAAGGGTAGGGACTACATCCCCCCTATCCACCTCGTCAGGGTGGAACTGCCACTCCCCCAGGACATAGAAGAACTCCTCCTTCCACCCTTTAACCGAAGAGGGGGTATCCAACACTAACGAACCCCCAGTCCTGGGCCTGGCACTAGTATACCACCAGCCCGTGCTCTTCCCATCCTCTTTAAAGGTAAACAGGGAGTTAAATGTGGAAGCATCCATCTCAGGATAACCTAGTTGTTTCCACAGGATCAAGGTCGCAACTAGGGTCCTCCACCCATTAGGGCATAGTTGAGTAGGGGCTATTCCCCAAGAGGAAAGGAACGACCTAATGATCTTTGGGAAAGGGAGACGCAGACCGGCACTAAGTATGGCACCGTTTAAAGCCACGCACCCAACGGGAGGATTGTCAGCTCGGTCAGTGGAGGAAGGCATCACTAATTCTACAGTTGAGGGAATACCATACTTGGCCCTAATTGTAGCTAAGGACCCCTCATGTATAACTGACCTAAGAGAACCGGCCCCCCAAGGTCCGCCCCTACTGCTACTCTCCTCACGAGTCCTCTCCTCCCTCAGTTTACGCCTTTGTCCCATACTTCGAGGTGAATTCGATAATGGGTTCAGAGAAGGCGGTTGGGGGTAAAACGAAGCTAAGGGAACGGGAGTAAAGACCTCCTGACAGTCAGAACTAGCACTTGAAGGGTTGTATGATTGAGTAGATGAAGAAGGCGCAGGGTTTTCCTGTTGATTCTCCCAGGAGTGTACACGAGATTCGTCCGAGCTCATAAAAGCGAGTTGAAAAGAAAATAATGTGCAAAAGGAAAAGGGTATTCTAAAAATGGCAGAAGAATACCTGGGCAGTTATCCCGTTCGGAGACTTGGGAAAGAGAAAGGGACCGAAGAGTTTGCGAATTTAGGAATAAGGAAGGATGGAATTCGAAAATACTAAAGAAAGACGGAAGGAAGCGTTCAGGAATGGCAAAAGGCGGGATGTAAACCGGCAGAAAATAACAATAAATGCACGCGGCTGTCAATCAATGCCTAAAAAGAGGTGAAGACGTTCAGCCACCCTCTTGGCGACAGGTGTACCTGGCGACCGCAGGAGCAATTATTACGCGGGTTGGTACTTGTGCCATGACAGTTCAATAAGGTCAGACTCTCATTTAAAATTAGACCTGACCTGGGGGGTAACTGTTGACACCGACCTCCGAGGTCGTTGAGCTCGGACTGTCATATCCCAATGAGGACAAGGAAATGGGAGTTCGGTTATGCGAGGTCAGATTGGCAGGAGCATAGCTTTCCCAACAAGCCATTGTAGTCTTCCAAGACGCTACAGTGGCTAATGATTACGGATCACTGACAAGATCTTTGGGCATCAAACCAAAGGGATACACGTGAAAAGGTCCTGTGTCAGCGCCCACCTATTCCTCCAATTAGAAGCCTTAGCCTGCTTTAATAGACAATGCATTTACTACCGGGATCAACAAGTCCCATCATCCTCAGTCAACAGTACAACATTGAGGTCGGGCGCCAATCCCGTTAGGACAACGCACCAATTAGCTCAGCTCAGTCTCTGGGTTGACAAGACATGAGGATTAGACGTTATTATGTTTCTACTATAAAAGGCTCAGAAAACAAAGATGGCCGGGGGGGGGGGGGCAGACAGAAAATCTAAAGGAATACACTAAGGAGAAAAACCCCAGTTAACCCTTTGAATATCCCAGACTATCTGTAAAAAATAAGTAAATGTTTCAGAGACAATCTAGCATTCTTCTTCATTGTATCCTTTAGACTACTTTCTGCACTCTTAGTTGGCTTTAATCTTGTTCATACAATTTTGAACGTCAACATCCTCGATAAAAGTTACTGCCAATTGATCCAGCCCTAGAGTATATAAGAGGACATGTAACCAGGCCACCAAATATTAAGTTGTTCAGCCCATTTCTTTAAATAAAGGCCCATCATTGTGCCATTTCTTTACACACTATTTACAAGATCAATTAGGAAATTCTACGAATATTTCCTATAATTAACAAAATCGTATGATACACTAAAATCTTCTATAATTATGCACAAATCATGCTAGCATTAATTACACAAAAATATCAACTATATCAAATATATTATCATCAGTAGCATATTTGCAGTCTACTTGTATATGTAACAATATGAAAATTTGATCTCACCATTGCAAACCCATCAATATAATAAACTACAGCTCATGGCATTACGTTCATGCTTCAGCTAATCCGAGAAAAATAATTTGTTATCCTGAGGAGCTTCCGCTCATCCATCTATACATGCTTAATTACTCAATGACAATTTGTAATCTCAAAACTCTCTTCTTATCCATCTTCAAACTCAAAATCATAAGCACCCAGTTTCCTGTGAGGGGATTTTGAAAGACGAAATCAGACTTGAGCATCTTATAAAAGAAATCAACATGCTCTAAAAGTCCAGTGGCTTTAGAATACTTGAGCGCATGCCACATTCCAAATTGTAAGTACATACTGGTTAAAACAATTTAGGCCCAATAAGGATGCAAAGGTTTCCCATGATTGACCGACAAAAAAATATTTTATTGTGCTTCAATCATGAGAACAACGAAAGATCTAATCAGACAGGAAGAGATTGACGGTGATGACGATGTTGTGCAAAATGAGGAGAGGTGATTGCAAAAACTAACAGAACAAAGTTAAATTTCTTACGTATAAGGACATTTTGCAAGTTATTTCAAATTAAAATCTTTTTTATGTGGCCTATATGCAAACAAAACAAAATACAACAATGGGTAACTGACATTCATAAATCGATCGTAAGGCCATATAAATTTAAACAATATTAATGATATTAGGGTGATGCTATACGTACATAATGCGGTATCCACCCCATCACATGGAGGGGGACCCACTTCGAACAAAATATAATATATCCGAAGTGGGTTCTCATCCACGTGAGGGGATGGACACCGTCATGGACACCACATTATGTACAAATAGCATAGAGCAAATTACACAAAATCATACCTTTAAACTTTCAAATTCAAATATAAGGTATAAAAGTAATTTTTTCAAAAATTAGGTGAAAAATTAAATTTATAATAATTATAAAATTAAATTAATTATATACCTAACCCATTCACTATCCACCCACCACAATTTCAAATTGAAAGTTGAAGCCCTAATTCATCTCTTCTCCATGTCTCTCCCTCATCTACTCTCTCTCCTACCATCAACAGAGAACCGTCATGCCGCCAAGAGAGTGCCGTCGGTAGAACTTCGGGAGTTCAACTCATCGATTGCGATGACAAATCTCCGAGAGTGCTTCAATTGGAATCATCACCCCATTGAGAGCCACCCCAGATGCCGCATCTGACAGCTTTCAAAAATCTTGATTTTTCGACTTCCATAACAGTGGTCGACGGAAGTAAGGAGATGCTCTCCTTTGCCCACTCAAGAGCTTGTAATCCGTAAGCTCAAACAAGAGCTAACAGGGCATATGTTACCTACAGGGCAAAATATAAAGTTTCCAGGCAACAGATCCAGTTATCTATGTCGACTCTGGACAAATCATAATCAAGGGGTGGAAGTCGTCATTACCGTTTCTAGTAGAGAACTCGGAAGTGCTCCAATCAGAGCAGCAACATGAAGTCGAGAAATATTGGCCCCTCTTGGGATAATTACACTGTCCCTGATATATAGGTTTCCTTCACTAGAGTTTGCGAGATCAAACACATCGAATAGGAAATTCAGTATAGACTTGGAGGCCTCCTTGCAGAGGGTGGTCTGGCTGCAGCGGCGATAGGTACCATGCGACCGCCGAGCAGGGCGTAGCAACACCACTATGCGTATCGGTGCCTCACTGCTGGCAGTATCGTGTTGGTAGTGATGCAGTAGAAGCAGCTGTTGTTGCGGATTTGGGGATTTTTGTTGGTTGTGGTGTAATGGAAATGGTGGTTGTGATTTTTGGTATATGAGGTAGTGGTGCTATTTTTGCTAGTCGTGATGTTGATGGTATGATGGTGGTGGCGGTGCGGGTGATGGTGGTAGAAGTGCAGGTGTTGGTGGCGGCGTTAAATCTTCCTATTCAAACTTAATTTTGAATCAATTGATTTTTAGGGAAAATGATGAAGATTGATTTTAATGGCCTCACCGTCTCAGTCTTGCTTTGTGGCAACACAAATGAATTATGCAATGAGATTTCCACTGGATGGAAATTGGGACTTCCTATTGCCGCTGACGTGATTTTTATTCTCTGTGTTTTGATAAAATAATAGTAGTTACTTTCTGGTGTTATACTGTTGTTGTAACTTTTTTTATGAATCAATTGTCTTCAGAAATTTGTAAACAATTTTCGTGTCTTCTTTGGCTTCAATGGTGTTGAGTTATTGGAATACTTTGTTTGTAATTGTAGTTATAATATTTCGGCTTCAATGTGTTGAGTTATTGCAATACTTCGTAGCATAATCCGTAATTGTATGCTACCATATTTTGTTTATGTTTCATCGAAGTTGGTCTTCCTGATTTTCTTGATGGTGTTGATCTAAATTTGTGTTTATTGTGATTAGTTGTGACAAATTGTGTGTTAATTGTGACTGGTTGTTAACAGAGATACGACTCATGTCGCACAGAGATACGGAGACACGGGAGTGTCTCCGTGTCACACGGAGGCCGTGTCCTTGTATTTAATTGTGACTAATTTTGTGTTAATTGTAACTAATTGTAGCTTATTGTGACTGGCTGCTAACGGAGACACGATCAAATAGATATGATCGTGTCTCTGTGCTTAATTGTGACTGATTGTGACCAATTCCGTTTTAATTGTGACAATTTGTGACTGGTTGTGACCAATTCTGTGTTGGTGATAAAATTTCAAGTTTTTAATCTGAAATATTTTTTGGAAGGTAAGGCAGGGTGGGTCCGTGGGGTGATATGATTTTCAAATTTGAATTTTTGGAAATTTTTGGTGGTCGCATTTCTGAGAATTTAATTGCAGGATCAAGAGTCTTCCCAGTGTCCCAAGATGATGTGCTAAAGGATCTGGATTTTAATGAAGAGACTTCAGAAGATCCTTGATCGTTAGATTTCTCGTAATTGTATGGTATCGCGAACAAGTAATAAAGTGATAAGTAGGATATCACTCCCACTAATATTATGTATTCAATTTAGGATCAATAAATTCTAACTCTAATCGAATATAAATTTGTATTTGAAGAGTTTATATTAATTAACTAATTAAACCAATTATTTTTAGTGAGTAAATTATGAAGGTTTTGCGAATTTAAATTGGATGGTTACTAAGCCTCGAATTTCACATATTAATCCATTTCAATGCAATTCAATAATATGAAAGTATGTACACATTCATGGCTGTCCAAACATAGAGAAGGAGAAACACTCATGCTATACTTGGCAGTCTCGGAGCATGCCGTCATCGCGGTGTTGGCCAGGGATGAGGACGGAGTACAGCACCCAATTTACTATGTTTCTAAGGGCCTGCACGACGCCGAAGTTCGCTACTCCCACTGGAGAAGTTGGCCTATGCTGTGATAATCGCTGTTCGGAAACTGAGGCCATACTTCTTGGAACATTCCATTGAGATCCTGACGAACCAACCATTGAGGCAGGTACTGCAGAACCGGATCCGTCAAGGAGATTGTAAAATGTCAATTGAGCTCGGCCAGTTTGATGTAAGGTACAAACCACGCACCTCAATAAAATCTCAAGCGCTAGCCAATTTCATTCTTGAGTTCAGCTCAGACCCTATGGACAATCACCTCACCATGCCCCTTGGAAACTGTTCGTTAACGGATCCTCCACGGATGAAAGAGCAGGAGTTGGGATAGTTCTAATAAGACCAAACCAACAACTGTTCTGCGAAGCGTTACCATTCGACTTCAGCGCTTCTAACAACGAAGCTGAGTACGAGGCCCTGATAGCCGGCCTCCGGATGGCAAGCGAAATGAAAATTGATTGGCTGATGGCGTACAGTGACTCCCAACTGATAGTAAACCAAGTCAACGAAACCTATCAAGCCAAAGAGAAAAGAATGGGCAAATATCTCCAGATCGTCAGAAGCGAACTCCAGAAGTTTAAAGATGTCCGAATCAGACAGGTCCCACGAACTCAGAACGGGCACGCTGATGCACTAGCTCGGTTGGCAACAGTGAGGAAATTGAGAGGTTTGATAGCATAACTGTTGGGAGAATCCACCGCCCTGCGATTGAAGAAGCTGAGAAAATCCACATGGCGACGGAGCCCAGACACTCATGGATGGAAGAACTCGTTACGTACCTCCAAACAGGTATATGCCCAGAGGATCCCGCCTTGGCAAGGAAGCTGAGGGTAAGGTCAGCAAGGTACACATGGATCGACGGCATCTTATAAAAGCGAGGATATGCTGCGCAATGTTAAGCGTGCCTGATGAGGAAGCAAGCCTTTGGTGCTATGAAAGAAAAACGAGGGATATGCGGAAAATCACGCAGGAGGACAGTCATTGTCACAAAAAATCATGCGCCAAGGATACTTCTGGCCGACCATGAAAAAAGATACGCTGGAATTCACCGTGAAGTGCGGCAGATGCCAACGGTTCGCACCTAACATCAAACTCCCCCCTGGAGAACTGAACTATGTAATGGCACCGTGGCCTTTCGCAAAATGGGGGGTCGATCTTATCGGTCCCATGCCTACGGGAAAAGGGGGACGAAGTTTGCAATTGTGGATGTTGACTATTTCACCAAGTGGGCTGAGGCTGAACCTATGACGAAAATCACCGAGCACAAAACCACTGAGTTCATATGGAAGTCAATAATATGCAGTTTTGGAATACCTCACTCCATAGTGACGGCATATGGAAAATAGTTTGACAACACTCGCTTTGCAAATTTTCTGCGAGAATGTTGGGACTTACAGAAACATTTTTCTCCACGCCGAATCCCCCCCAGGCTAACGGACAAGTAGAGGCCATCAATAAGATTATCAAGCATACGTTGAAAACAAAGCTCGACACTATTAAGGGAGGATGGGCAGAAGAATTCCCTAGCGTATTATGGTCTTATCGTACTACTGCTAGAAGCAGCACTGGAGAAACCCATTTCTCCCTAGCCTTCGGAGTAGAGGCCGTGATCCCTCTTGAGGTGAATTCATCTGTCAGAACTATGATGTATCAAGAAGACAGGAACGAGCAAACATTACGAGAGGAGTGGAATTTGAAGAGAAAGAAGGAGGTTACTGAAGTCAGAAATGCGGCATACAAACAGCGCAATGCGAGATACTACAACAAGAAGGTAAAGAAACGAGAGTTCGAGGTTGGAAACCTTGTCCTAAGGAAGGTCTTCCTGGCAACAAGAGAACTAAATGCTGGATCGTTAGGAACCAACTGGGAGGGTCCTTACAGGGTAAGCAAGGTACTGCTCAAAGGGGCTTACGAAATGGAAGATATGGAAGGCAGGACTTTACCGCACCCTTGGAACGCAGAGCACCTCTCAAAAAGTTATCCAATAGATGGCTGTATGTAATATGCTTCCTATGAATAAAAGCCATGGTTATCAGAAGGATCTCCAAGAAGTCCGCATCCAAGCCGGGTGATTCCTTAAAGCCCTACTCACGAATGAGGCAGAATCTCAGTAAGCCCTACTCATGAAGTGGGCAGAATATCTTGTAAGCCCTACCCATGCAGTGAGGCCGAGCTAAGGTGTAAGTGCTGCAAACACTTAGCATGATTCCTAAAGCCCTACTCATGAAGTGGGCAGAATCTCTGGTAAGCCCTACCCATGCATTAGGCCGAGCTAATGTTGTAAGTGCTGCAAAACTTAGCATGATTCCTAAAGCCCTACTCATGAAGTGGGCAGAATCTTTTGTAAGCCCTACCCATGCAGTAGGCAGAGCTAATGTTGTAAGTGCGGCAACACTTAGCAAGATACATAGCCCTACTCATGAAGTGGCAGAATCTCTTGTAAGCCCTACCCAAGCAGTAGGCCGAGATAATGTTGTAAGTGACTGAAAAATTGCATAATTATACGAGAGATTCCTGCAAAGCCCAATACGACTCCTACAGCAAATGGCGAAAAGCGAAAAAATTCTATTCACCCGTTCGTTTTTGCAAAGTTAACGAAACCCAAACCCAAATTATAAAGAGCACACGTAAAAGACCCAAACAAAATGTTCATCAGAAAACAAAAAGAGATACAAAAGTCGCGAGGAAATTTAGGGGAATACATGGAGCAACATAAAAACTAAGAACTCGAGGGGTGGGGAGGAAGATCTTCAACCGTGGAAGGTTGAGCCTCAACTTGCCCAGCTTCAGAAGCTTTTAACATTCGCTCCAGCTCCTTCTCCTGCTCCTCCTGAGCTTTCACCAAGAAAGCAGTATCCCAGTCCGGACTTTCCTGATTGATAAAACTAATGACTTCACCATAGCCAGGGATACGCTATCTTGACAATGGAGTCAAAGGCAGAGGAGAGAGGCCAGCCATTCCTCCACGGCGTTAGAAACCTTCAGCTCGGTTTCTTTTTTTAGGGCCATCACTTGAGCTACTGCTTCGTCAGCTCGTTTCATCTCGAGTTAAGCTCGGGAACTTGACTTTTCCCCCCACAAATACAGCGCCTTGTTTTCGTCAAGTAATTTATGCTCCTTAGTAAGGCATGCGTCAAGCTCTTCCCCCATCTTATTCAGGCGATCCTCATAACTTCGTTTTTCCCCCGCAAAAGCAGACCTCTCCGCCTCAACCTCGGAAAAAAGCTTATCAGCCTTAGCTTTGAACTCCAGCACGGAATCAAGTTATGCTTTGACCTGAAAGGCATGATGGTAACATTTCAAATACGTAAGAAGGTTACTAATCAAAGTATGAGATACTAAAAGTAAACTATGTACCTTGTCCACCACGGAAGACATGTGAAGAACAGCTCTGTGACAATGAAGCTGAGCTGTGAGGACGTTCTCCCCGATGGGCATCTCATTCAGAAATTGCTGTTCTTTATCAGGCCAGCTCCGTGTCATCAGAACGGCAGACTCTCTGAGGGGCGAGGGGAAGGCAACAACTGATTCCCTTGCTGGGGAAGGAGCTCTGAGGAAGTCCAGAAGGATCTCAGGTCGGCGCCCCAACCAAAACCTCAACACCGACCTCTGAAGTCAGGTTGCTTCCCTGGGACTTAGTGGAAGAGGAAGGGGCAAAGCCAACCGTAGCCGCCGATATGGATAGGAGAGTCTGGAAGAACGGGAGCAGGCGACAGGCTTGATGGACGACGCCTCTGCAAGGGCTGCTCATCTTCTTGTTCCACCTCAGCTCCCTCAGGTCGGGCTGGCCCCTTAGCAACAACTTCCTCTCTTTCCTATTTTCGGCCTCAGCCGCCCTAGCAGCGCGAAAATTCAACATATCCGGTCGTTGGTTTGAAAAAGGCAAAGGATAAGGTCAGTAATGAACAGAGAGCAAGTAAAACCAATAAGACGTAAAAGTTCCCTTACGAGAGGCAATAGGAGCTGGGGTCCGAGATCTGCTATGCGTTGAGGTCGGAGGAATAGCTCGAAGTAGACCCGCTTGGAATAAATTGTCGTTTGTTAAGATAGAATAACTTGTAGGATCTCTCCCTGTTAGGAAGCGCTCGGATTGAGTCGGCCCGCTTCTGGATCGCCGAGCTCAGGTGACAAGGTCGGTAAACTGCAAAAATTACAAGAAAAGGGCAGATTAGTCAACCCAGACAATGGTTCCACAAAAACGGCAGTAAAGACCCTCACTTACAAAGGGAACGATAAAGGGTGGGGACTACATCCCCCTTATCCACCTCGTCCGGATTGGAATGTGCAATTCCCCAAACAAAAAAGAACTCCTATTTCCATCCTTTGATCGAGGAAGGCGTATCTAAAACTAGTGAACCCCCCGTCCTGGGCCTAGCACTAGTATACCACCAACACGTTTTCTTCCCGTCTTCTTTAAAGGTAAAGAGGTAGTTGAACTGGGAGACGTCCATCTCTGGGTATCCTAACTGCTTCCACAAAATCAAGGTCGATATCAAGTCTCCACCCGTGTGGGACACAAATGGGTAGGGGCTATTCCCCAGGATGAAAAGAATGACCTAACGATCTTTGGAAAGGGCAGCCTTAAACCAGCCTGCAGAATGGCACCGTTAAGGGCCACACATCCTTCAGGGGGGCTGTTAGCTCGGTGGGAAGAAGTTGGCACAACTAGCTCTACGGAAGGGGGATGCCATACTTAGCCCTAACTGCAGCTAATGAACTCTCCGTCACCACCGACCTGAGGCTACTCGCTCCCCAAGTGTCACACCCATTACTGCTCTCCTCGCGTACCCTCTCTTCCCTTAAATTACGCCTATGCTCCATACTCCTAGGTAAATTTGATGTTGGGTTAGGAGGGGGCGGAGGAGGATAAAATGACGCGATAGGGGTGGGTGTGAATACTTCCTGGCAATCGGAACTAGCGGACGATGCACTAAATGACTGAGTGGACGAAGATGGTACAAATTCTTCCTGTTGATTTCCCCAGGACTGCACACGGGATTCGTCCGAGCTCATGTAAGCGTGTTAAAGAGTAAGTAATGCGCAAAAGAAAATGTATCCTAAAAATGGCAGGAGAATACCTGGGAAATTATCTTGTCCCCGGAAACTAAGGGAAAGGAAAAAGGCGAAGAATCTATAGATTTCGGGACAAGGAATGTTGAAATTCGATAAAAGGCTAGGGGAAGATGGAAGGGAACGTTAAGGAAGGGCAAAAGGCAGGATATGAACAGTCAGGAATGGCAATAAATGCAAAACGGCTGTCAAATCAATGCCTGAAAAGAGATGAAACGTCCAGCCACCCTCGCGGCGACAGGTGTACCTGACGGCTATAGGGGTAATCATTATACGATTGATTTGGAAAAACTGGGGGCGGGGGGGTGGGGGACGTTGCCATGTCATTCAATAAGGTCAGACTCTCATTTAAAATGAGACCTGACCGGGGGGTAAATGTGACACCGAACTCCGAGGTCGTTGAGCTCGGATTGCCATATCCCGATGAGGATAACGCAAATGGGAGTTCGGTTATGGGAGGTCAGATCGGCAGGAGCGTAGCTTTTCCAACAAGCCATTGTAGTCTTTCAAGACGCTACAGTGGCTAATGATTAGGATCACTGACAAGATCTGTGGGCATCAAACCAAAGGGATAAACGTGGAAAGGTCCTGTGTCAGCGCCCACCTATTCCTTCAATCAGAAGCCTTAGCTTGCTCTAATAGGCAATGCATTTACTACCGGGATCAACAAGTCCCATCATCCTCAGTCGACAGTACAACATTGAGCTCGGGCGCCAATCCCGTTAGGACAACGCACAAGTCAGCCCAGCTCGGCCTCTGGGTTGATAAGACAGGGATTCGACGTTATTATTACTTCTACTATAAAAGGCTCAGAGTAAAGACGGAGAGAGAGGCAGACAGAAATCTAAAGGAATACACTAAGTAGAAAAACCCCAGTGAACCCTCTGAATACTCCAGACTATCTGTAAAAAAAGAAGTAATTGACTACAGAGACAATCTAGCACCCTTCTTCATTGTATCCTTTAGACTACTTTCTGCACTCTTAGTGGCTTTAATCTTGTTCATACCATTTTCAACGTCAAACAACACTTAAAGATAAGTTTGAATCAAGATAGCCACAAATAACACCTGACTTGATTATGTATAGTCACAAATTAGACGATCACAAACAGTTATACTGCAAATAAATTTGGTCACAGATCTAATCACAAAAAATCAGGTTACAGACAATACAGTTAGTCACAAATCCGGGGTGATTCCATGGGGATAGGGTGGAGTAGGCTAGGGTAGTGTATGGTATGGTGTGGTTACAGTGTAATATCGAGAAAAAGTTTCAATTTTTAAATTTTTTTTACAGGTGGGGTTGCATGGGTGAGTCGATTGGGATGGGTGTGGTTCCGAGGTGGGGTGTAATCTTGAGTAAAGTTTTCATTGAAAAAAAAAAAAGTATAGGTGGGACAGGGTTCGTAAAATATTATTAATTAAAAAAAAAAAAAAAAAAAAAAAAAAAAAAAAAAATTAATTATATATAAATATATAATTAGAATAAAACTTAATTTTGAAAATAATTTGACTTTTGAAAATGCAATTTTTTACCTTTTTCAAATTTGTTTTCAAATTACATTATTCGTTTAATAAAATAATTTTACAAGGAAATTAAAAAAAAAGAAAAAACTTTTTTTTTTTTTTTTTTTTTTTTTTTTTCAGAAAATCACTATTCCAAATTCTATAAATTGATAAAAAATTATGGTCCTATAAATTTGTTAAAAATGCATTGAAAAAAAAAAAATAGCCAAGGTTGGTTTTTTTCGACTTAAAAGTTAAGGAAATATAAGTGAATGGTCTATGAAGCTCCTATTTGAGCCCATTTTTAAGTGAAAATGTATTTTAGAATAGTTAATTTTGTTGTGAGAATGTATGGTTAAAAAATAGAAAAATATTTTATAAATAAATAAATAGAGCGATTGTTAAAAGCGAGTTTGAAGAAAAGAGTTTAAAAAAATGGGCACCAAACATTAGACTAATTAATTTGGACCATATATTTTATGGAAATCAACACTTTTTGAACACAATTTCATCAATTTTTATTTTTTTACTAAAAAATTGAATTTTTGCAAAATCAAACATGGCTAAACAAATAGCACGCATTTCACAATCAGGAAATTTGTAATCATGGCCCTCAAACATTAATGCTTGTAACACTTGGATCCCACTCACTTTTTCTTGGATGGATATATTGCAACTCATATACCACATTATATTTAAATTGATGAGAACAGTAATGTCCCCACCAAAATATTATCGCATCACCATTATTTTCAAAATAAAAAAAAAAAAAAAAAAAACAACACATTTTTCACTAAAATTAATATACACGTAAATTCAAAATTTTTCCTTATTTTTAACCACATAGTTTGTCATCAATTATTATTTCAAAAATGCATTATTCACAAACAATGGGGACCTCAAACAAAGGCAACTGCACCTCAGAAAAATCATATTTTTTTCTGAATGCACCATACTAATTTATTAATTATACTACTAATGAAATAAAAATAAATTTTTTTTTTTTTTTTTTTTTTTTTTTTCTTCTTTCCTTTCTCTTGCCAACCTCGGGCAATTCTAACTATGCACATGAAAAAAACTTTTTCATTCCACCACCGCCTATAAATCCCCCAGATCCCATTAATTCTACCAAGAAAAAAGTCAAAAAACTTCTCTCACCCCATCCATAAATCCCAATTACTAATTCTACCCGAAAAAATGCCTCACATGTCCATTGCACAACAAAAAACCCCAACCCTATTCTAATTCTGCCCGGTAGGGACGTATGTCGCATTGACAATTTTTTATATAAAATATTTATTATAAAAGTCAACGAGTCTTTTGAGAGTTGTATAGATAAATTAGAAGTCTTTGGGTTCGATGATGGAATACGAAAAAAGAGTCACCGGATTTACGCTAGCATGTCGCATAACTGATGCTCGAGCGAAAAAAGCAAAATCATTGTCGTCCGCCTATGTTCGAGCAACACTTGAACGATGCAAAACTCACGAGTGCAATAGATTGTAGTTTTAACTTAAAGTGAGGAGAGAGCGTCTCAGGGGCCAGTATGATAACTCATTTATGACAAGTATCGAAATTATACTAATCTCGGCTTTATCTAGAAAAGTCACTAAAATTGGTTGTAACTGCAAACTAAAATAATAGCCAAACAAGGAAACCTAAGGAATTGTTTGGATGAAGAAATCAATGAGAAAAAGAAACTTGTAGACAAACCGGATTTCACCTAGTCCGTCACTATGCTTTTTCTTTTATAACTAAAAGAAAGTAACATTCTAAGCCTGTTAGCAGGACCTTCTAAAACCATTTCAAAAGCTTCTTTCGATAGACAATTGGATCGATTCTTGAACATCAATTTACAAAGAGTATGTAACTAATAGAACATGAAACCATTAAGGTCATGTTAAATTTGTTCTCTCTGACCTAACACTACACGGGGGTATTACAAGTCTTTCAATGCTTATAATATACTATGACGGGAATTTACGCAATGGTCTATTTATAATTCACTTCTTTCGAAGGCAAAATACAATATCCAAGTAATCTAATTAATGGTCAGTTAATTAGAAGCAATAATCAAGGAATAAATCAGGACAAACATAATTGGAAATTACTTCAGTTTAGCATAGAAAGGCAAGCATAGTTGAAACTAGATCACATCATTTTCCTAGAAGTAAAAGAAACTCAGTCATGTTTGGAATCAAACTCAATATAAATGGTGTTTGGCAATAGACATAGGCCATGGAAATCACCTAATGAACATTTCCTACCACAATATTTTCCACAGACTTCCAAACACAAAAAAACACATCTAATTAGCTCCCCTCCCCCCACCCCTTATAATGTGGTGCATTCCCTACTTCATCATTTTGGAACAACTCAATGCAAAATGAAACGAAAAACACTCAGGAAAAGATGAACCACCATTGTTTGATACTTCAAGCATTAAAAATCCAGCAACAAAGAGCGTAAATGAAGCAAATTACTGGAGCCACAAAATTCAATTTTCAAGTGGGCTGCCTGAGTTTTGTGTTGTTATGAAGATGGTTGAAGAAATAGAGCTACTGACTCTCAAGAAAAACTCCGTTGACCGACGGTTGGACGATAATACACCACAGTACGTGGGTTTTGCTTTTGTGGGGTACTTTTTAAAATACCCTTGTCAAAGCAACCATTTTAGACTTTGCCCATTTTTTTCAAACATTCACCACAATAGCCCTTTTGAAGTTGAATGACAAAATTACCCTTAAAATAATATACAATTACAATTATATGTTAATGTTTAAAGACAATAATACCCTTTTTTAAGTTATAAAAAAGGCCAAACACTTCCCACCTAAAATTTTAAAATCAAATCACTTTCTTTATCGATTTATTCCAACGCAGATAAAAACAGTTTCATTTTTCATCTGTTTCAAACTTGAAAACAGACAAATTTATCAAACGATCAACAAGTAAATATTATTCACAGCCATCAGCGAAATCGGTAAGTATATTTACGTATTTTTAATTGGGCTTCGATGAAATTATAATGTACATTTTATTCATTTTTAAATCTTTTTTCTATGTATATGAAAAATTTATGTTGTTAAATGGAACTATATAATTTTTTTAATAAAAACGAGCAAAAAATTTCACTTGTATATGAGATTTTTCAGACAAATTTTATGATATACAGAGAAACCGCACTTCTGGACGTGCGGGCCCGCACGTCCGGGGGCTCGGGCCCGCACGTCCGGGCGTGCGGGTAGTCCGGGCCCGCACGCCCGGACGTGCGGCGTGCGGGCCCGCACGTCCTGGCAGCACTCCCGGACGTGCGGGCGTGCGGGCCCGCACGTCCGGGTTGAAAAATTTTCGTTAATTTTTTTTTTTTTAACAAAATATTTTGTCTGATGCAGCAAATATGGCAGTTGCAGTCCCAGTTCTTCACTTTGGTGAATTTGAAGAGGATGTAAATGGTCATGGGCCCGGAAATGGACAAGTGAAATACATGGCACAATTCCGATTTTAATAACATCGAGTACGTCGTATGCAGAAATGTAGAGTGAGATACAGAATATGCTCAATGTCGATCCCGCCCAATACGATATGGAATTGGGATTTCTATGGAACAACGAACATTCATCAATTCCAGTTCCACATGTAAAGGTTACATCTGAACATTGCATGAAGGCTCTATTTGCATTGAACCAATTTCCCATGACTAATCCTCTCTGCGTAAATTTAGTGAAAAAGAATGTCCCCGATAGTGAACATGAAGAGCTCGATAGAGGGGATCGTAATGTGAATGATTTTTGGAACACAGTGGAGATAGCTCGTGAGGATGATGTGGTTATTCCCGACACAGTGGTTCCTCACCTCACCAATACGCACAGGATTCCCTCGATGGTTCATTCCAACGAGAATGAAAATGAATTTACGAATGAGGATTTGATTGCTTTATCCCATCGAAGACATGGGTCGAGTTCACAAGATGGGATCAGTACACGTACTTCTAATTGTTCCCGTACAGTTCCAGATGATGAAGATGTATATGTCGAGCAACTGTTCGAAACAAAAAAAACATTTGCAGGAAACAGTGCATCGGATTGCTTTAAGAAACAATTTTGAGTTTAAAGTTTAAAAATCGGACAAGTCAACGTACACAATTGTCTGTATTGACGACGGTTGTCACTGGCGTTTGCGAGCGACAAAAATGGACATGAATGAGTGCTTTGTAATTCGTAAGTATGCACGGGCACATACTTGCGAAGTGGGTATTCGTCGAAATGATCACAGGCAAGCCCGTGCATGGTTCATTGGTCGACAAATAAAGGACAAGTTTCAGGTCCCACGAACAATCTACAAACCTTCGGACATCATCAATGACTTCCGACGAGATTATGGGGTGGTCATGAGCTATCAGAAAGCCTGGAAGGCCAAAGAATGCGCATTGGAGGACTTAATGGGTTCGGCCGAGGAAAGTTACGCTAAATTGGCCAGATATTGCCATAACATGGAGAAAACTAATCCTGGATCAGCATTTTATATTGATACGGAGGATGGGAATCGCTTCAAGTATTTCTTCATGGCCCTTGCACAGTGCATTCGAGGATTTCGTACGGCAATGCGACCCGTAATTCTAGTCGACGGTACAACCCTGAAGGCTAGATGCGAAGGTAAGTTGATTATTGCTACTTGTCAAGATCCCAACATCCAAATTTACCATCTTGCGTTCGGTATAGTCAATGGAGAGAATGATTTAGCGATGCGTTGGTTCTTTACGAAGTTGAAGGAAGTAGTTGGAGACGTCGAGAACCTTGCATTTGTAACTGACCGGGGGCAGTCAATAATAAATGGTATCGCCGAAGTCTTTCCCGAGGCACATCACGGTTATTGTATGTACCATATACAGGGCAACCTTAAGACGAAGTTTCGGGGCAGTGGCATCGTTCCATTGTTTAGGAGAGCTGCAGAGGCATACAGTTTTGAAGAGTTTGAAAAGTTCATGGTCGAAATAGAGTTTAAATCACATGTTGCATGGGTTTATCTACCAGAGATGGGAATCGAACATTGGGCACGATCACACTTTACAGGACGTCGATACAACATGATGACGTCGAACAATATTGAGTTGCTCAATGCGCTATTCAAGAAGGATCGAGAGTTACCAATTCTCGCAATGATTGAGCAAATTCGTAACAAGCTGCAGCAGTTGTTTCATGACCGACGTGAGGAATCCCAAAATTGCACAAGTGTGCTCACTCCGGCTCAGGAAGATAAGATCTTCAAAACTCTAGAGGTTGCGAGGAAGGTATTGGTGGAACCACTAGATCAGTTTCGCTTCTCCGTGAGATGTGGCAGTAATATCGGGTTCATCGTGGACTTGAATGATAACACATGCACATGTAAAAAGTTTCAGTTGGAGAGTTTTCCGTGTATGCATGCGGTGGCAGTGGCTATGCATAGGGGATTTCCTCCGCACACCTTATGCAGTCATTATTACATGACTGATTATTGGAGATCGGCATATGCTGAAACGATATTTCCTCTACCAAATGAAGGCGAGTGGGAAGTTCCCGACCACATTCTTCCACTTAATAATTTGTTGCCACCCATAGTGGGACCACGTGCTCCGTGACGTAGACGGACGTCTAGAATACCATCAACTGGAGAATTTCCTCGACCTCGTAAGTGCGGCAGGTGCGGCGCAACAGGGCATACTCGTCAATTTTGTACAAGTCAGATTCCTCTACATAACAATTCAACGGACGTGTAATATTATATAATAATTTGATTTTTATAACGAATTAATATGTTTTTGTTTTTATTTTTTGTCATTAAATAATCAACATAATTAATTGAATATTAAATTATATATAGACGTGTTAATGCATTTAATATTTAAATTAAGAACTAACGATAACAATATTTACATTTTTTACAATAAAAGAATAATGTCAACAGCACTAAGGATCACATTTGGATTCATACAAATCGCAAGCTAACTTCAACCTGCACATGTTTATCAATTATTGATTTATTGGACTAATGTTGCGATCAATGCTCAAAAACTCTATGTACTTTATTGCGAATATACCACAATCGCCCCTGCAAGCAAATATAATATATTAGTTCGATAACATATAATAACTAAAAACTAAATTTTCAAAATAAAAAATTGTAAATTCTTACGATACTACTTGTCTCTCCGTCGTCGTGTTCCGTTGAATGGCTAATCTGTCATTTACTTGAATATTCGCTTGTCTTGCCATCATAGGAATAATCACACTCATCGGCTCTAGTATATGCTGCAATTGCTCTTGGGTCAAACATCCATGGTCGGAGTCGTACACATATATAGTCGAATCCGCGAATACAATCTCAGCTGCGAAATAGTGTGAGTTCGCGATCATTGGAACGTACATATGTGTACAATCCGTCCACGGCTTCCCATTTGTCGGCTCCAGCCCAATGACCCACTCCATCATATAGTCGGGCACCATTTATCCATTTCCTTTGACAGTGAGTGTGCTGTACTCAATATCAATGGCACGTGCAAACCCGCAGCTAAGGATGAGTCGACCAGAAATGTCAAAAGATTTCGGGTATCTCCGAGCTCGATCCCGCAACAATTCCATAATCATGTCGATGTGCTAACAAATAAGAATGAGAACGCAAATAATTAAGTAAAACAACAAATAATTAAACGATACAACAAATAAGAACGACTTACATCATCGGCGAGCCAAGCACCACTAGTGAGAACATCATCGAACCACTTCTTCGCGTTCGATATCATCCTCGACCCCACCCTATGGATGTCCCTAAAAAAATGAAAAAGTGAAGTGTTACACAAATCATAGATGATCTCGCATGTACTTTAGGCAAATCATTAAATACTTACTCATGCTTAAGGGATTTGAACCAATCATGAAACGCTTTCTTCCGAACTGGGTCGACCTCGCGGAAGAGATTGGGGAATGTCCCGTCCAAGAACGGCCGCCGCTTGGCCTCGGCCGTGAAAGGGGAAACGATGTACTGTGACGGCAATCTCGGTCTCTTACCAACCACCAGCGGTGTCATGTCAACAGCACGCTTCGTACCCTTCCTCACCTCCACAACCTCATCCACCGCACCCTCATCTGGTACCCCCTCTCCACCACAACCTCATCCATCGCCAACTCATCCGGTACCCCCCTCTCCACCTCCGTCGGTACCCTGTCAATCATCTCCTCCGACAGTCTCCTCTCCGCCTCCTCCGGTACCCCCCCATCCGCCTCCTCCGGTGCCCTCCCATCCGCCTCCTCCGGTGCCCCTCCCTCCGGTACCCCCTCATCCGCCTCCTCCGGTACCCCCTCAAAAAATGAGTCTATGTCCCCCCCACGGCCCAGTCCATCCACCTCCACCGTCACCCCCTCCATCCCGATGACTGTGAGCCCCTCGCAGGGATGCTACGTCACCCCTAACTCAGATCGAAAGTCATCTATCTCGTTCTGCAGATCTACCACATGGCTACGTAGAGCTCCAACATCATTATAAACATCGTCGATATGTCCTCTGAGCTCTCGTCACATTTCGCCCATCTCCTCCGACAGTCTGGCATACTTAGCGTCGACCTGCCGTCCCAACTCTCGTCGCATCTCGCCCATCTCCTCCGACAGTCTGACATACTTAGCGTCGACCTGGCGAGGTTGAGGACCTCGGCGGCGGCGATGGTGCCGGGGGCGACCTCGTCGGTGGGGGTGAGGACCTCGGCGGCGGCGACCTCGGTGATACCGGACGGCACCCCTGAAACAATGAACAATCTGAATTATTAATGTAATTAAAAATTCAACACGATAATCAACATATTATATTCAATAAACATACCATATCCCGATCAACGATGGACTCGGGCATATGATCATCTGATGCGGCCGAGATAGACAAGCAACGCATGTAACTCTGACCTTCCTCCTCTATCGACGAGGTCAACTCAGTGAGGACTTCAACCTAACATATTGACGTTTTACTGAGTTAATGACTGCCCACGTACAATAATTAATCGAAAAAATGTATAATATGTACCTCAGGATCGTCGAGGAAAGCTGATATTTGTTTACCAGGTGGCCTGCCATGTGCTCGCCATTGATAAATCCGAGGGCAGCACGTCTCCACTCTCTTAGCATACTGGTCAGCCAATATGGGGACAGTCTCGTACATCCATATCTGCAACATTTACAATTATCATATATATAATTTAATAACAAAAAAAAAATAATTTATTGTGTTCAACATTTACCTGTAATGCCAACGGCAGGCCATATGCATCATACTTGCGCTCGGGTCTACCCCCCTTAGGCATCGAAGACTCCCTTCTGAAGTGTCATAAGGTATCCACAAAACATCGCTGCCCCCAAGGATAGCTGTTGAAGGCATCAATGTCATCAACAATCTCCAAATGAAAAAAAAAGAACAAAAAAATAAAAAAAAAAAAAAAAAAAGGGAAAAAGTGTCGATCGAGTAATTCTTGTTGGAATGACACCCGGAGTACGCTCTTCGCGGGAGGGGGGATTGGGGGGAAAATAATAAGCACCATACCCAGCTTCAACCTGTCAGACATATCCTCGCATGCCCGACTGCATCTATCAATTGCCTAGGAGTGACCGCCGCCTGCCCGTGAAAATATTCATTCAATAGCCTATTGTTCCTCGGAATACGGGTCTGTGCTGCATCTTCGCCAGTACACATCAATCCGGTGATCATGGCAAACTCAAATATAGAAAATCTAACCACCTTGCCCCCAAGATTGAAATGAAGGGCATCTCCGTCAACCGGCTTGAGCAGCCGACATAGCAACGCATAGAGTATCTGCCCAGAAAACTGTACGTTGCGCAATGAATACAATGGCCATAAGAAGGACCGCCTCAATATATCCGCGTGCTCTTCGTCGAGCAAATCTAATACCACTGTAAAAATAGCAAAGTTACAGTTCGCTGTAACTTTGCCAGACATCTGTCTCACCACATCGTCCAACTGGTAATTCATCCTACAAAATTTCAAACGTTAGCATCATGTACAAGATATAATAGACAAAACATATTCTGAGAAAATTAAACTATATTCACTACTATCCGCAATAATCAGTTGAGTATCAAACTATTTCTTATTTTAATCGTCAATTGAATATTTTATTAATTTTTATACAATATTTAATTATAATTAATAGAATAGCAAATAAACATTTCGAAGAAACCATTTATTTTGTTTCTTAAACCTTTTGTTATTTAGGCGTAAATAATATTTTATTTTGAAATAAACGACAACTTGTAACTAAATAGTAATCAAATTATTAAAATTTGCAAATTAAATAAACTAATAAATAAATAAATTTCAATTATTATTTTTTATTTAAAGTTTTATAAACAATTTCAATAAGTAATTTAAAATAAATATTTTAAATCGCTTATTTTTTTTTTGTTCGTAAACAAATTAAATAAGTAATTTAAAACTCTTTAAATTTTTTATTTAATATTTCATTGTAAAATAATAGTTTATAATATTAATTATAATTAATTGAATATTAAATAAACATAAACAACTTGTAACTAAATAGTAATCAAATTATTAAAATTCGCAAATTAAATAAACTAATAAATAAATAATTTTCAATTATTATTTTTTAAAAAAATAATAATAAAAATAATAAAAAAATTATAAAATAATAATTATATAAAAATAAAAATAAAATTAATAAATTAAATAAGTAATTTAAAACTCTTTAATTTTTTATTTAATATTTCATTGTAAAATAATAGTTTATAATATTAATTATAATTAATTGAATATTAAATAAACATAAACAACTTGTAACTAAATAGTAATCAAATTATTAAAATTCGCAAAATTAAATAAACTAATAAATAAATAAATAAATTTCAATTATTATTTTTTATTTAAAGTTTTATAAACAATTTCAATAAGTAATTTTAAATAAATATTTTAAATCGCTTATTTTTTTTTCGTAAACAAATTAAATAAGTAATTTAAAACTCTTTAATTTTTTATTTAATATTTCATTGTAAAATAATAGTTTATAATATTAATTATAATTAATTGAATATTAAATAAACATAAACAACTTGTAATTAAATAGTAATCAAATTATTAAAATTCGCAAATTAAATAAACTAATAAATAAATAAATTTCAATTATTATTTTTTATTTAAAGTTTTATAAACAATTTCAATTTTCAATAAGTAATTTAAAATAAATATTTTAAATCGCTTATTTTTTTTTTTCGTAAACAAATTAAATAAGTAATTTAAAACTCTTTAATTTTTATTTAATATTTCATTGTAAAATAATAGTTTATAATATTAATTATAATTAATTGAATATTAAATAAACATAAACAACTTGTAACTAAATAGTAATCAAATTATTAAAATTCGCAAATTAAATAAACTAATAAATAAATTTCAATTATTATTTTTTATTTAAAGTTTTATAAACAATTTCAATAAGTAATTTAAAATAAATATTTTAAATCGTTTTTTTTTTCGTAAACAAATTAAATAAGTAATTTAAAACTCTTTAATTTTTTTATTTAATATTTCATTGTAAAATAATAGTTTATAATATTAAATATAATTAATTGAATATTAAATAAACAATCCAATATTTAATATTTTATTATTAAATAATATTTTATATTTCACAAAATTAAATATCAAATATATAATAATATTTTTATTAGAAAAAAAAAAACAATCATTAAATCTGGGCCCAGATTAATCTAGGCCCAGCCCAGACGTCACGTCTGGGCCTAGACGGGCCCAGAAGATTAAGTATGGGCCCAGATTAATCTGGGCCCAGACTTAGTTAAGTCTGGGCCCGGAGTCTGGGCCCGGACTCAAAACGGACCGAGAGAGACGATCTCGTCTCTCTCGGTCCCTTAGCCGCCGGAGATCGCCATTTCCGGCGATCTCCACCCCAAAAATGTCACCAACACACATATTTCATCCATCTAAACCCTAAATCAAAGATTTACAAGTATTTTTCCTAAAATAATCAACAAAAATTCAAAAACTTAAAACTTTCTTTACAAAATTCGTATATACACTAACCTTCTTCGATAGAAAATGGTGGTCTTGAAGTCCGGGCGTCGGTTAATCAAGTTGTCGGTGATGGTGGCGTGGCGTCGGCGTGGCGTCGGCGTCGGCTTCTTCCTCTTACAATTGCGAGGGTAAATGTGGAACAATGATTTTTACCATTCAACTTTTATTAGTTTTTTTTTTTTTTTTTTATATGGTCAACGGCTATTTTGGAAAATGGGCCGGGTCATCCGGGTATTTTGAACCATTTCCTCATGTGTTATACGGCCACCGGGTTTGGAAATAATCTGCAGTGGGAAAACTTTAGGTTTTGGAAATAGGGTTAAAAAAAAACGAGTTGGGTCGTTTTGAAAATATTTAAAACGTGAATCGACCCGACCCAACCCAGTTTTAAATAAAAAATCAACTCGACCCAACCCGGCCAGTCGGGTCGGGTCGGGTCGGATCGGGTTTGCGGTTCGGGTTTATGTTCCCAACCCTACATATAAACATGAACTATGTGCCACTCCAGCCTTTTTGTCTTCATTGGATGAAAAAAAAAATTACTTATTTACTTAAAAAGTAAACTTATTGTAACTAATTTTTTAAGTTTAAGTGCTCACTGAACCTGCGTAATATCTAACAAGTCGAATCATTTTTTGATACTGACATTCTAAGATGTAGAGGAGCATCTTTGGCCAAATAATAATATATTGGAACATTTGGAGAGGAAAACGTAACTTTTAGTGGTATTCCCCGTAACATGTACAAGTTACTCAAACAGTTAGAATTGATCTCGTATGAAGGACATGATAAAAAAATTTCATTGTTAATGCGACGGAGAGAACCACAGGTATGGTTCACTAAATGTATGACTGCTACAGAGAACTATAAGATTTTCTTGTCATGTCAGTAGTCAAAAGTCCACTGGAGGCAAAAGATCATATCTGCTCAAATCTTATCAAAATATGAGTTGAAAAAAAAAAACAGAAATGCATTAGGAAAATGAATTCGAGGTCGCGTAAATAGATACTTTGGCGTGACAGCAAAAATATATACAAGCAAAGCACAAAAAGCATAGCATCTGTACGAGGGAGACAAAAATCTTGCTATTTATAATGTTCATTGTTACAACTCCTGTTACATAGGGTAAACCGCAATATTTTACTATAAAACTTCAATCAACTCTAATGTACCCGTATTCCTTACATTACTACCACGCTGAAATGGGAAATGAAACAATCTGAAAAATAAATTGGGCAAAATCATGCAGTCAACTTATGCATTGACTTGACAGCAGAACCTAAATCATTCATGTCCTGCAGGTGAAGTGCGGCTAATAGGCCTCGCCAGGTGTCGCCAGGTGTATCACTCACTTGGAAGTCAATAAGCTTACGTTGTTTCTTGTAATATTCTTCCAAGGGTTTCCTCTGAAGAAAACAAAATGTGCACTATTAGCATGTTGGGGTTACACTGTTAACTTGAGAGAATAAATTTTACCGTTCATAGTAAAAAGGAACAAAATGTAAGACTTTCACTCCTCAAAACAGAATCAACTGAAAAGAAAAGGATAAATAAACCAGAAAAATTATGTTTTGCACATCTTCTACCCAAAAATTATGTCCATTGTACAGCCTCCCTCACAAAAGTGAAAAGATAGAAAGGGTGAATGAAACAGTGTATACGATAGATTGACATTCTACTAACTGAATGGGGGCAGTGTTGAAATCCAAAATGAGCATGTTCAGCATATCATTGATAAAACTAAAAAGACCACTCCCAAACTAAAATATGTTTATCTGAAAGCCGTTTTGCTAGAACCAGCATAATCCCTCACAAGATTGTTACCACAATCATATAAAAGTTCATAGAGTAAAACATCATTAATCAGGAAAGCTTCTCCAACCCATATCAAAATTCAATCAACTTTCTCCAAAATCAGACACAGGTAATGTTAAGTTTAAAACCCTGTTACGGACTTACCTGCTCTGCATGCACACCAAATCTCTCCTTCCAGGCAGTCTCCTTGTCAGCATTGGAAGATTTCAGAGGGTCATTCTGTGGCTGAAAACTTGGATCGAATCCTGAGCAAGCCATGCAATGGTATTCTCGAGGAGTGTAGATTCCATTCCCTGGTGATTTCTTCACCAAGCAATCATCTGTGCACTTGAGATTCAGCACCAAGTCTATATCGGCAATTTGATCCAGGATCTCCTGTAAAGACCAAAAAATACGAGTATAAACGAACAAAATACTCAAAATACCCGCATCATATGAAACCAATATAGATCAAATTTCTTCACAGAAGTTTTTAATAGAACTACACAGTTTTAACTTCTTTTCCCACTAAATTTGAACAATGGACATTCAATGCTACATGCACAGACAGCTGTCAAATTCAGATGTGCTTGAACAAAACTAGATAAAAATGTTCATTTGACAGATTTATAAATCACTTCATAAAGAGGAATAGTAGTGGGTCCTACGAAATGTGTGATTTATAAGTGAATAGTAGTTATCAATGTATAGTTGAATTAATGTTTGACTTTGACAAAATTTATAAATTGGTAGCCAAACGGAGGCTTAAATTTTTAAACATGAAACAGGAGCTTGAAATTGAACTTAACAGACTGCATAAGAACTTCAAATCAATTTAAAACATTTGGGAACACACTCAAGGCTGCCAACTATCATTTAAAGTCTTGACCATTTGATATTTTTCATATGAAGATTGTGAATATCTATCATCTATGAAGTAAGAAATAAGTGGAATGTGTCGATAAGGTCTAGAATAAAGCTCCACTAGATAACAAAGGGAAGAAATAAATTCGGAAAAATGTGTGTAGGAACTAAAAACTAACAGCTTGAATCCTTGATTGCGGAATTCCATCCAAGATGAAGCCGGTTTCACCTCTGCAGTAACATTCCTCCAATTTCTTTGACAATAGCTGAAAAATTACATCCTCTGGGACTAACTTCCCTTGGTTCACTGCTCCATCAATCTGTACCAAGATCAAATAGAAAGAAAAAGACAATGAAAGACTTTATCATTACAGGAATAATAATTAAAAAAGATTGTGCCACAAATTGGAGGCCTAACATTTTAAGCTTAAATCAACGGTTTGTTTGTTTCTCTCTTTTTTTTTTTTTTTCCTCAGTGTCAGCCAGTAAGGCTTGATCAGGGCGAGATGAACTTCTCTATAAGGTAGGCTAATCCCAAATAGCTCAGTTAAAGTTCAAATAGAACTTTCATTTAGCTGTTGGCTTCCAATTCCGAGCCAACAAAAAATAATTCAAGACTCAAGGCAACAAACTTCTGTTTCTACGTTCTACTCGGTTTTACGCACTTCTGTTGAGCTTTCAAGTATATAATAAAGAAACTAGAATCACATTCTGCAATTAGAAACCTCAAAGATTACTTATTTTCAAGTTTACTTGTTTAGTCACTTATAATAAACATTTTAAGCTTAAACAGAAATGCTCTTAGGTTCATCTTCTGAGTCAACCAAGAGAACAATCGACCTAAAGCCTTCAATTTCTTCGATCTTCAAGTAGTTATTGCATTCATCTGCTCATAATTCAATTCCTTTTACTCACCCTCCAAAAAGGTTATACACATTTCTTGATTTCTTTGATTTTCAAGCCATTCTTAAAAAGGACAACGGTAAAGGGAAAAAATTGACGTATACCTGTTTGTAGAGGGAAGAGTGAGGGTGGAGTTCTTGACGAACGAGATTACCCATGGAAATGTAAGGGACGTCTAGAATCTTCGAGAGCCTCTCGGCGTACATGTGTTGCCTCGCCATTGGATCTCCCATGATCACCCACTGTGCACCCCTCCCCACTGCGTCCCACCCCTCCTCCGGCGGCGTTGCCTCCTGCATTCCCCTCCGGTTCTCCTTTCTCTGCGGTTCCTCATCTTCATCATTATAGTAATAGTAATCGTAGTCCAGCTGAGCTGCAGCCGCCGACCCGTAGGCTCGCTGGCTCTTTTTCAGACTAAGTCGAAATACAAGTGGCTGCGCCGCCGCTCTCAGCCAGCTGAGCACTGTCATGGCGATGCACAAAATTACACGAGGGTTTTGACTTATAATGGTACAGAATGAGGGGTTTGAACGGAAGGTACAGCTTGGGGTTTTAGACCATGAACTTCTATTTGACACATGTTTACTTCAATATCACGACAGTGCCACTGATTTGTAATTTGAATTTTTGAAAATTTGCCTTGTCAATTTAGCCCCTATTTGATTTCCTTTCCTTTTAACGTAATTTATTTGACATACTAACGTGGAGGGGTTGTTCAATTGTTTATGTTTTGGGTTTGCTTCTTAATGATTATCAGTTCGAATTCTTTTAGGATCACTGATATGAGTCGGACCGTAAACTTCAAGGTCTCATAGGATTAGTCGAAGTGTGCGCAAATTGGCTCGAAAATCCACGATTATAAAAAAGAAAAAGAATATTTGACATACTTATTTTTAACCGCACATTTATAAAATAATATATGGGTAATTAGCAGAAATGGTTCCCAACGTTTACACTCTTTGCTAAAATGGTCCCTATCATTTTAAAATTGGCATTTGTACCCTTATTTCAAACGTTTCTTGCGGAATTGGACCTTCCATCCATGAACCGTTAAACATCCGTTAGAAACTTATGGTAATTTGCAGAAATGGTCCCTATAGAATTTGCCAATAATATTTAAAATGGTATATTAGTCCATTCCCATATTTTTCTCCTCTTATAATTTTTGGTGAATATAATTCTTATTTTTGCGTGATAAATTTCTTAATATAATTTATATTATTTTATTAGAATATTTTTACATGGCATGACGTCAAAAATTTTCGGGTCATTATACAAAATATAATAAATTAATATTTAATAAGGTTCAAGTTCTAATTATTTTTTTCTTTTTAATCCACATTTTTATTTTACCCATTCGTTCCAATAAGAAAAAAATAATTCGAATTTGAATCTTATTCAATGTTAATTTATTATATTTTGTGTAATGATCTAAATTTTTTTGACGTCATACCCATATAAAAATATTCTAATAAAATAATATAAATTACAATAAAAAAATTGTTTCACAAAAATAATAAACGTAAATGAAATATTTTTTTTTAAAGAATAGACGAGTTAGACGTCTTTTTTGAGACGTTCATTTAATTATTTTCGATGTTCATTTGTACTATTCGATACGTCACAATATAATTCTCGAAACGAGTTTCAATATGAAGAGTTTCAAAAAGTTCTTTTAGACGTCATATTGAAACTCGTTTCGAGAATTATATTGAGACATATCGAATAGTCCAAACGAACATCGAAAATAATTAAACGAACGTCTCAAAAAAGACGTCTAACTCGTCTATTCTTTAAAGAAAAATTATTTCATTTACGTTTATTATTTTTGTGAAACAATTTTTTTATTATAATTTATATTATTTTATTAGAATATTTTTATATGGGTATGACGTCAAAACAATTTAGATCATTACACAATATAATAAATTAACATTGAATAAGATTCAAATTCGAATTATTTTTTTTCTTATTGGAACAAATGGGTAAAATAAAAATGTGGATTAAAAAGAAAAAAAAAATTAGAACTTGAACCTTATTAAATATTAATTTATTATATTTTGTATAATGACCCGAAAATTTTTGACGTCATACCATGTAAAAATATTCTAATAAAATAATATAAATTATATTAAAAAATTTATCAAGCAAAAATAAGAATTATATTCACCAAAAATTATAAGAGGAGAAAAATATGGGAATAGACTAATATACCCTTTTAAATATGATTGACAAATTCCATATGGACCATTTCTGCAAATTACCATAAGTTTCTAACGGATGTTTAACGGTTCATGGATGGAAGGACCAATTCCGCAAGAAACGTTTGAAATAAGGGTACAAATGCCAATTTTAGAACGATAGGGACCATTTTAGCAAAGAGTGTAAACGTTGGGGACCATTTATGCTAATTACCCATAATATATTTTATGCGTAAATTTAAAAAAATCCTACTTTTTAACAACAAATCTCCAAAAAATACTATTCAAAATATAATTTTTTTTAAAATACCAAACAGGGCTTATTAGCTTCATTTAGATATAAATAATTACCTTTAATAAATATTTAGTGCAATGAGTTTCAAATTTTATAAAAGAGCAAATTTAAGAAAAATATGAAAAAATACAAACGCATACTCCTAGTTATAAAAATGGTTATTAGCACGAAACGTTCTTGCGTTTGGAGTTTAGTGTGCAAAATGTCCAAACGTTTCAATTTTTTGCATTTCACCTATATTCCTACGTTTCATTGTGGAAATAGTCATTTCATACATTTTCAATAAAATGACAATTGTACCCCCCTTATTTAAATAAAAAAAAAAGAAAATAAAGAATAAATTGCAACCATACTACCAAATTTTTCAATAAAATATAAATAAATTTCAAATAAATAATTAAATAATAATAATAAATAAAAAACCATCCCCTTTCCTCTCCACTGTCACTCGTTGGAAACACCACCCAACCACCACCGGAAGCCACAATGGCAGGGGTGCAATACATGGATTTAGAGTTGTTACTCATTCATTTTTCATGCATTTTTTTTCAATTTGTGGTGTTGAAATTATCTTCTTCTGAGCGTTAAGAGTGGGGATTTTTGGGTCGTGTAAGAGTGCGTCTCTCATTCTACTGTGACGCGGATTTTCTTTTGCTTCTTTTGAGGGGGTAGCTAAGGCATCGACCTCAGCGGGTTTTAAAGCCCCTAGATGTTACAAAATCATTCATAAAAAATCCTAAAAATAATTCTATTTTTTTGTGAAAATTTCATTTTTTGATTCTTTTCCCGGATGGGAAAAGAGATGTACTTGGCTTGCTTCGCAGATGCTTCTGTAGCGCCTCCTCCTGGCTATGCCTTTGCTGGGAAAAGCACTCTTCCGACTTCGGAGGTGTTCTCTTCCTCCGACGAACCTCCATTTACAAACACCATTGTGCCTTTACTGCTATGCCTACCACCTAGGCACTCGCTCAATTCGCCGCACTTTACTGGATTGACGGGTGGGTTGCCCCTCACTTCACCATCAACTCCTCAGGCAACATTTCGATCCGCCCTCGTGGTGTTCGGATGCTAGCCCACTAGGAGATCAATCTCCTCAAGATGGTGAAAAAGGTCTCGGAGCCGAAATCTCCTGGCAAGCTTAGGCTTCAGCTCCCTCTCATTGTGAGCTTCCCATATCTAGTTAGCGACGGTTTGGTGTCGACGGGACGGAAAGCTATATGGTGGTGGTGGTTTCCAGTGGCTAAGGTGGCGGTTGGACGGTGTTTTCGGCGAGTGAAAGTGGAGAGAAAGGGGATGCTTTTGTTTTTTGTTGTTTTGTTTTATTTTTGTAATTATTTATTTGGGATTTGTTTGTATTTTATTGAAAATTTTGGTAGTATGGTTGCGATTTATTCTTTATTTTTCTTTTTTTTTTATCTAAATATGAGGGTATAATTGTCATTTTATTGACAAATGTATGAAAATGATGATTTCCACGTCCACAATGAAACGTAGAAATAGGGATAAAAATGCAAAAAAATGAAATGTCGGGACGTTTTGCACACTTAACTCCAAATGTAGGAATGTTTCGTGGTAATAACCCTTAGCACAAATATTTTCAATGTAAATATTGTATTGATCATAGAGAAAAGAATAAAAAAAATACCTATTGCACTAAATATTTACTTTGAAAATGTATAAACTGTGATTCTTAAAAAAGATCAACATCATATTCTTCAAGAATGTTAATAAATATAAAATTGTACTTATTTTAGAGCAACACAATATTTATCAAGAATGTTGATTTGTATTAATTAATCCAAATAATTTTGCCATATTCTTTTGGAATATTTAAATGTTTAAATCGTATTTCATTCCAGAATAACAATAATAGCATGCTCTTAATGAGTAATAACATATTATTATTCAGAGTAATAAATTTTTCGAGAGCAAGTAAAATCTAATTAGAATATTAATAAGAATTATAATGTGTTATTTCGAGACACGTTATATTTTACTATTTCTTATTCAATAGCAGTTTTTTGAAACATTGAAAATTATAATTCATATTATTCATAAGCAAATAATATTTTATATAGAATATTAATTAAAATGTCGTGCTACTTTAGGAGCAGCAATATGATGAATTATCAATTTAGCCCATGTTTGATACACATTATAATTTTCATTCTCATTCTTTTACTTATTTTCAACTCCACATTTTTCAATAAAATAATGTTTTTCATCACGTCAATAACTTTTCTTTCTTTTTCAATCACACATTCTCCATCAATCTACTATTTCAGAATACATTTTTCCAAAATAAAGTGGCTCAAACATACCCTTAAAGTTTATAAAGGAACATCTAAAACTATTTAATTAGGTTAAAAATATTAATTACCATACAGTCATGATGTGAAATAAAAATTAATTACCAAATAGATAGGTTATGAATTTACAGTCCTTCTACATGTACCCGTTCCATTACACTTTGAGTTACCTACTGACATGGCAACTCAGCTCAAAAACGTGACCCAACCCAAATATGAAAAATCCCCAAATTCAAATACCATTTCTCATTTCACAATTCACTCCCCCAAAATCAAATGTTCTCAACTGCAAAGGAAACCCAACACACATTGAAGCTGAAATCTCCCAAATCACTCCCCCTGATCGCGATAACCGTCGACGGTGACGGAACCCCAACCCCCGCCTTATACACTGAACGAAAGGAAGCTCAAAAACTGCAAAGAGAGATGCCGAAGTATTTCAAAAATTCGATCTGAGTGCGAAGAAAGCTCCCAACAATCTCTCTAAACCCTCCCTAAATGCAATCAAGAGTACAAGAATGGGAGATTGGAATCTACTCTGCAAAAAGCGGCTATGAAGGCAAAGAGTGCGAGGAAAACTCAAATAAAATCTTGCAAAACCCGTCTCTGAGTGCTAGGAAGAGTCGGGGTAAAAATAAGAAAATCTTGCAAATATTCTGGGAAATGAAACGGAAGGCATGAATTGGTAGCATTTTTCTAGTTCAGTTCCGCAGTGTGAATTTTTCCAAGTTAGCAGTTGGCGTGTTTGAAGTCTTCATTTGCTCATTCTGATTTCAAATGTTTAGTTGATTGATTTGTTGTATGTTGCTTGGTTGTGTGGTAGAATGACAGGAAGGAATGCCGGAGTATGCCATAGCTATAGGGAAAAAGGGCATTTCTTTTCAGATTGCCCAAACAAATGACATTGCCCTTGGTGTGAGCAAGGCTTCGTGAAGTGCTCCGAGGTCGAAAGGGAGACTAAGAACAATGGCAAATTGTTCAATTGCTGCAGTGCTAAGTGTAGGTACTGAGAATGGGTCAATCAAGCAAAGTCATCAAGTACTACAGCAACTGAAGAACTTCAGCAGATAACTCGCACGTTCCAATATATATGTTAGGTAGTTGAAGAAAGAGACATTGAAATTTCGTTTAATGTCACAGTACGCAAAGGGAATGGAAAGGTGGAATTGGATACGAAAGGGAAGGGACCGGCTTGAATTTGATGTCTTGTTGTTTAAAATGTGGTGGTGTATGGTGAAGATGGTGAAGATGACGAATTGTGTATGAATTGCAATGTGTCATTGGTGCTTGAATTTGTAGTTGCTGGTGTGTAATGTAATGTTGCTGGTGTCTCTAGGCTAATGTTGTAGTCTGTCAGTGTAATGTTAACTTTTGTTTCAATTGTAATGGTACTGGTGTTTTTAATAAACTGTCATTGCATTTAGAAATTCTTATTGTTTGTTGATAATGAGGCAACAAGTGATGATGCACACCATAATCAAATGAGGTGAGAAAGACAGTACACAATTGTCTTGTTCACTGGAGAGAAAGTAAGTAGCAAAATGTCTTGCACACCATAATCAAGTGAGGCAACAAGCCATGATCAACAAATAAAATTGTGTGTCTTACACACTACCACCATCATAAACTAGCCATAATCAACAAGCCATACAACAAAAACTCATGTCTATCTTACTACACAAACATAAAATAAGGCAACTGGACATTGATCTGTCTATCGTCCAACACCAACATAATCTTACGAGAGTTGTGAATATGAGATATGCGAAGGCATAATGTATCGGGTTGAAGGTGTGCCTGAGGGATCGGTGCTCCGTCTCCCATGTGACGTGGGGATGCCCTCTGTCTCCTTCCTTTTGCTTGCATAATATGGTAGAAGTCCTTATATGCTTGTCTACTCCTATGATCAGCCCCAAAAATATTCCTCAACCGCGACTCTTCATCTAAATCCATACTAACGGTAAAAATCCGGGCACCTTGCTTGCATCTTCGAAAAGTAAGCTTGTATTGCCACTGCATCGCCTTCTCCAAGTCTTAACCGCCTCACCTTTTCAACATAGTTTCGACAATTCTTTTCCACGCAAGTCATATTCTCATAACCACCCGCTTCTACAATTGCAGAGTTATAACTTTTGTGTAATGGAATCCCCTATATCTTTCACTTCAAGCCGTCTTTTAACATGGGCACTCAATTCTCGGTTACAACAATACAATCTTGACTTTGAAGGACTTATTTTATGATTGTGATTGAGATTAACTAGTTAATTCTCCATATTCCACGTGCATCTGCAGAAGCAGTAAGTCTGGCTTTGCAACCTATTTGCATGGTAGCCTGTGGCTTCAAAGAACCGCTCGGATTATAGATTTTGCCTCCTTCACAGATACATGTGAGCACAATATATCTGACAACTCCATAATCATCCTTTTGCGAATTTCTTCTTCTAATTGGAAAGCCTACGTCGTACGCATATCTTTTGTAAAAATCAAAAATTTCTTTGTCATTGTTGAACTTCATACCCACCATAGGCACCATTGCACCATCTACCCCTTCAATCCCATCATCAACTAAGATCCCACTTTCCAAATTGTTCCCATTATCGGATTGTGAGAAAATATGTTCCTCCACCTCTTCCAAACTTCCACTTGCTGCAATGAAAAACCAATTGAATAATATTAAAAATACCTCCAACAAAGAACACCTCTAACAGACGAATACAACGAATTAAAAAATTCCATTCACCTAGGTATGAAGCTAAATTAGTTTAACGGTCAGGAAGTTCACGCTAATTCAAAATAAAAAAGCCGACGGAGGATTTTCGAAGTCATCTCTACAAAGGTAAATAAACTCATGGTAAGCCCACTGCCAAACTCAAATGCAGGACTTATGGTTTGGGATGAGCTCTCCAATGTTAAATAACAAGGTTTTCTTCAATTCTCTAATCAATCTTTCTATATGGGTGGACACTACTAACAAATTTGAGGTTTAGTGGCTTCCATTCAAAATACTAGTGCCTCTAGAACAAACGACCGCTAAACCTCAAAATAGTGCGAAGAAAACTGAAAACGCTGCTTAGGTGGAGAGCGAAGAAAATTGAAAACGTAGTCTAAACATCTCGGTAGCTGGAATTTTTCATGGATATATGCTTTGCAAGGAATGGAAAATACCTTTCGAAGTCATGTCTACGAAGGTACCGTTTTCTTCAATCCCAAAATAGCCGTTTGCACACCTTTTGCCACGAGAACCTTCTTCAATCTCCGGTGACCCACCGGAGTGGAGGAGGCGTCTTTGTCAGCGGGTCGTAGAGGTTTGGGCGCTACACAGTGAGAGAGAGTTTTAATTGATTTTGTTTCCTAGTTCTTTGATACACTTTGGTGGGTTTCCCTCTTTTTTGGTTTTTTCTTCTTCTCTCTCTCTTTTTTTTTTTTTTTTTTGCAGCATTTCCATGTCACAGTGTATCCGTACGGGTAAGTTGGAGGGTACGTATAGCATTTTTCCTGAATTTATATATAAAAATTAATTACTAAACATGCATTAAGGGAAAAGAAAATCATATATGAAAGTTAACAAAATTGACTAAATCCTTTATTGGCTAAATCTTTTACCAACATGCAAAAGATACCAAACACTTAAATCCACATATATATATTGTTGACATACGGTTAATTTCATCATCAATGTTTTGATTATAATAAAAAAGATTAATATTGTTTCTAACAATTGATTTTTGAGTGATGATAATTCAATGTTAAAATCAATCAAGAATTTCCAAAATCAATACACCATAAATCGGACTCGAAATGAAGATCAAAGTGAAAATTAAACATTCAAGTCAAATCATTTGAGATGAGAGCTTAAAAGATCAAGATCAAGGCTATCAAATCGGGTTCATGAAGAAGAACTAGATTGAAGTCATTCATTAAAGCCAAACGTCAAGAAAGATCAAGATCAAGTGTTTAAGAATTGACAAGAAAGAAATTTCAAAGAAAGATCTAAGACTAGGCTCTCGACATCATACACAAATGTATAACACTTTGATTTTTAATAATGAATGACTATAACTCAAAAATTATTTTGTGCACGAAAAATTATTTTCATATCACTTGCATAAAATATTTTTGATAAAATTAATCTTTCAAAGTATACTTGAACTTAGATCACATCTCTAAAAATAAAAATAAAAATTCAACATCGATGATTGACCGGCCGGAATTGGCAGTCAACCGGAAAATCCCAATGGTCCAAAATTTGACCGCTTTGACTGTATAAACAATTATTGGTCATTTGGAAATTGACGATCGACCCGACCGGTCATCTGATTTGACAGAAAGTTTGACGTTTTTCACTTCTATGAATACCAAATCACTTGTCATTCATTTTAACACTTAAGAGTATTCAAATGAGATACTTTTGAGCTTACATTTTTACATTTATTTCATTTATTTTTTCATAACAAAAACTTTGATTGTTGAATCAACATTCTTGAATTATTTCTCTTATCAAAGTTTTTCATTTCTCTTTGTACTTATTTTGTCTATATGAATTTTAAAAAAGATATATTTTTGAAAAAGATATTTGCACTTTCATTGCATAAAATTTTTCTACTTCTTCATATTGAAATTTTAATTGAACCAAACTTGTAAACACCATATTCATTAAAATTTCTAATTTCTCTCTTAGTACTTATTTTATTACAAATTATTCATTGAAAGAGATATATTTTTGAAGAAAATTTTTGTACTTACATATTGCATAAACATGTATTTTTTTTTTCATATTGAAATTTTGATTGATTGAACTAAACTTGTAAAATCATTATATTCATCAAAGTTTCTTATTTCTCTTTTAGTACTTAATTTATTACAATCATCCATTAAAAGAGAGATGTTTCTTGAGAAGATTTTTGAACATACATTTATTTATCTCTTCATCTTCTCATTAAAATACTTTGATTGATTGAATTTAATTTTTGATTATCATATTCATCAAAAAAACTCATCTAACACTTGAGCTATCATTTATTACTATTCATTGAAGTGTTAGCCTTTCTTAGTATTTAATTTATTTGTATTACTTATCAAGATAAGAATTTCATTGTAAAATCATTTTGATAAAGTGTGGGTCATGTTGAAGTCCCTAAAAGATCAACATTGTATAAGGATTGGTGCCCTTGTTATAAGTCATCGTGTAGGTCATATTGAGGTTCCGCAAAGTTCAATAGTGTGGGTCGTATTGAGATCCCGTAAAACTCAACATTGTATAAGGATCGGTGCTCCTTGTTTGTAAGTCACCGAAAACGTTGTAAATAATTGGATTGCACCATAAGTCAATCAACATAGTGAGAAGGCCTTGCTCGTGCTGGAGAGTTTGATAACGGAGGACGTAGATCATTGCTTTGGATCGTACCTCCACAATTATATTGCTTACATCATCTATCACTTTTACTTACCGGCCTTATATTGCATAAATTGCGTGTGCTTAATTGTCTTTGTACTTGTGTATATTTGTTGAATTGTTATAATTGCTAGTATATTGTTTAAGGTTTGAATTTATTTTCGAAAAAGTTTAAAAAGCAATTCACACTTTTCTGGATTGGTTATTCTTGGACTTTCATATAAAAGTTAGATGAATAATTTCAAAATGAATTCCACATACATAGAAATTAAAAGTGTGAATTCCACATATCAAAATGTATGAATTAAAATGTAATGATTACGGTAGAATTACTGTATATGTAAAATGAAATTCACATGTATATAAAAAAAAAACTGTATTTCACATGCCACCAAATTGATTTCGCTACGCGTGACGAATGATTATTCTTATAAAAATTATTATCTTCTAACTAATTTACTTTGATTTTGAGAAAATCGTGTTGATAATCTTCATCAAACAAGTGCTACATACTTTCTGATCTTAAATTTAAATCTCTATATATCTTTCCTTGATTTCCTTGTTTATCAAGACTATGATAGTAAAATACTGATCAATAAATTTATTTCACCTACTTGGGACTTTCTTTTCCTAAACTTGATAATTTAATTCTCAATTAGGAGTAACATGAGAAATGACTATTTGAGATAAAAATGTTCAATTTTGCATGTCTTTCTTGACCCCCGATTATGCCTATTGAATACGTTACATTTTCACGTTTTATTCACCTTTCTAGCCTTCTTGCTTCTTTTAAGTATATGACATAAGTTACCTATGATTCTTCGTGATTAATACATACTATGTTGACCTATGATTGATTTTAAGTTTCGATTATAACAAACAAATTATTCTTATCTATAACATCTATATTCGAGTTTTCATTAATACATGCTGCGAACCTGGTGGAAATCAAGCATTAACAATCGAGTTTGAAAATCGAGCACTAGCGTCAAAACAATTGGAGACAAATCAAATACTAGCGCCAAATTCAAAATCGAGCAACAAAACATGGACTCTTGCCAAATCAATCAAAGACATTATATTTGAATCCATATGTAAAGATAAAAACGCTTTAATTCCTATCAATGAATAACTACAACTCCCGTTTGACACCTTTTAATTTCTCATTCGCATTCTCATTCTTTATTTAAACCACACATTCTCCAAATAAAATAATATTACACACAAATCAAAAATTTCTCATCACTTTTTCACTATACATTCTCACATCAATCACTATTCTAAAATTTCAATTCTCCTCAAAATTAGATTCAAGCACAAGCTTGTAAATTTATTTGAATTGTGAGCCATATTGAGGTCCCGGAAAGCCCAACATTCTAAAAGGATCAGTGCTCCTTACTTGTAAGTCATCGGAAGCTTTATAAAGGATTGGATTGCAATACAAGTCGATAAACATAGTGAATTTGGCCTTACTCGTGCCGGATAGCTTAATAATGGAGGACGTAGATCATTGTGTTAGATTGAACCTCCATTATTATATCGTTTGCACTCTCTATCTCTCTTTACTTAATGGTTTTGTATTCGTGCTTGCTATTTGAATCAGTCTATTTAATCATTACTTGCTTAAATTTAGATTATTTTTTCAAATTGATTAGCTATTCTTGGTCTATCATACTGGTCTTTGTTTTTGAATTTCGTACTTATTTTGGGCTCTTTAGAATGATTGCTGAGACACACAAGCTCATTTACGATCCTTTGAAAATATTTATTGATAAGAAGGATTATGATGGTTTTAATTTCACTCACTGGCTACATTCAAGAAGTTTATGCAAATTTGAGTACCAACGATACAAAACATCCAAAGCAATCGAAATTTGCAGGAAGGAAACTATAAATAAATTTAATATTTTAAATAATTATATGTTCAAAAGCCAGAAAAAATCAATAGGGAAGATTACATAATTAAGATGTTTAGTTTTAACAATTTCAAATTTAAGAGATTATGTTTAAAATTTCAAATCTCAGATTTTTTTTTGATTAATTAATTAAACATATATTTTATTAATTAAATATATCATATAATTTAATCACTAATTTCAAATAATTGGTTACAAATCATAATTTTTATATTACAAATTATTTTACGGTTACAATTAATTTTTTTTTATAAATCACAATTTATTCTTCGGTCACAAATAAAAAATTGAAACGTCACAAATTATTTTACGATCACAATTCAAAAATTTTATATGTCACAATTTGTTCATCGATCAAAAATCAAAAATTTTATAGATCACAAATTATTTTACGATCACAAATCAAAAAAATTATTAGTCACAAATTATTTTAAGGTAATAATTTAGAAATTTTATAAGTCACAACTTATTCATCAGCCACAAATAAGAAAATTTATACGTCACAACTTATTCATCGGTCATAAATCACAATTATTATAAGTCACTTGTCAATTTATCGGTCACAAATTAAAAAAATTTTAGGTCGCCCATTTTTTCTTGATTTCAATTTGTATTTTTCATTGGTCACATATTATTTATCGATCACGAATTAATGAATTTAATTGTCACAAACAACCAAATAATATATGACAACTCCCAAACCTTGCGACGAACATCTCACCACCAAGAACCCCCTATCGCCGAACCACCACCACCACCTCCCGTCAAGAAACCATCATCTAAAACTACCAACATCACCCCACAACCACGGCACCAACACACAACTACCAACAGTAGCACAACCACCAATGCCTCCGCCTATACCACCACCATCGCCACCGTCTCCTCATAGGAATGTTGATTTTCATCATTCTGCAAAAAATATACAGCACTCATTCAGTCCAAACACTGGGACTAAACCACCACCACCTGCTCCATCGTCGCTAGCGCTGCCTCGCCACCAGCGCCATCATAACTAGCACCACCACTGCCAAAAACCTTCAATAATCGCCAGCACCACCTCATCAACAGCCCCATAACAAACACACAAAGCAACCAAACACAGATCGGAGGAAGAAACCCCACCATTTCATCTAGACACCTCCAACGCAAGTCAGAGGAAGAGCGTCGCTATCCTAGCTGCTGTGCGCGACAGTAGCCACGACGCCGCTGCATCGAGGCACTGGCCCTTGCGCAACCTCGACGTTCTTTCTTGGGGCGCTGTTGGGTACGACAATGCAGCGCCCTGTTGCAGCGGCCAGCGGTGCTTGCCTGGTGGCGACAAGCGGCGTTGGCAGCCTCCGGTGGTGGTGTGTGCGAAAGATATGGAAGAGAGGAGGATATAGAGAGAGAAGGGAGAGGGAATGACTAGGGTTTGGGAATTGATGGGGTGAAATTAATTTAATATTTAACTTTATAATATATTAATATTAAAAACTGAATTATTATCTGATTTTTGAAATAAATTACTTGAAGTCTGAATTTTGAATTTGAAATTTAAAAAATCTGGTGTAATTTCCTCAAATCAATGTTTTCACTTCCTAAAATAGAGGCTGGGTCCTAATTTTCCCATTAACAAGGAACTAATAGCTGCCCAGAAACAAGAAGAACGGGCCTGATTAAGATTGTCCAAAACGTAGTGGGCCGACTTTAAGTAGGCCCAAAAATAAGACTGGAAAAAGAGAGGAAAAAATGACAAATTAAAACGCCCACCGTGGGGCTCGAACCCACGACCACAAGGTTAAGAGCCTTGCGCTCTACCGGCTGAGCTAGACGGGCAGTTTGTCTGACTTGTCAACCTTACTTTATCTAATATTAATTATAATTTCTGTCAAATATTTTAGCAACAAATATAATTATTATTTTAAAACTTTTTTGTATTTTGTCATACTTTTTAATCACACATTTTTCAAAAATTCACTATTCAAAACAATGTTTTGCCAAAAAATAAAAAAAAGGACGACCAAACTATTTGACAACTCATCAGGTACTCTAATTTATATCTTATTTGTCATCCATTTTCTCAAACATTGTTTGTTACAATAAACAATCTTCACTATATATTCACTCAGTAAAATATTTTACACACAAATCAATAAAATTACTTTACTTTTCAACCACACATTCTTCAAAAAATACTATTCAAAACTCTATTTCTTCTCCCAAAATGGAAGACAAACATGCTCTTAAATTAATCTAATGGTTAAGATCTATTTTATTAAATTCATTACCACTCTCTCTCCCCAACTACACTATACATCCTCCTCCCTCCCTTCAACAAGTTTCACGCAAAAAAGAATGAGAGTGCGTTTGATTTGTTGTTATTAGTTTTGTAAAATACTGAAAACGTAGTTGGTATAATATTTCTAAAAATGCATTTTTGAAAACAAGATTAATGGTGTGTTTGAGCCACATTATTTTGGCATAATGTATTCTGAAATAGTAGATTGATAGAGAATGTGTGGTTGAAAAAGAAGGAAAAATTATTGATGTAATGAGAAATATTATTTTATCAAAGAATGTGTGGTTGAAAATAAGTAGAAGAATGAGAATAAAAAATTTTAATGTGTACCAAACATATGCCAAGCTTATAACCTAAAACTAAAAATGCATTTTTGACGTTTTTAGTATGTTCAATTAAAATTTTGAAAATATCCCAAACATGAAAAACAAGCATTTAAAAAAATTTGAAAAATTGAAAAATAAAATCTAAAATTCAAAAAAATATAAAATCCAAAATTTAAAAAAAAAAATCAGAAAAAATAAAAATTATAAAAAGTAAAAATAATTCAGTGATTATTTACGTAAAAACTCTAATAAATGAACACATATAGAAATATTCTTAATCCTAGTTATTAATTTTTATTTTCTATATTTTGAACTCAATTTATTATTTGTTTTTATTTTACTTTTGTAGCTAGAAAAAATAAGAGTCTGTTTGTGAACCATTAATTTATTTTATGGTTTGATACGTGATCATTTTCAACCATACATTCATATAATAAAATATTTTAAATGTATATCAAATTTTTTTTCTTACTTTTTAACCACACATTCTCCTAAAAATCACCATTCAAAACCTTTTTTTTCCTACAATAATGATTGTCAAACAAATTCTAAATCAATTTTAAAATGTAAATATTACTTGATAATATATTAAAATACAATTGTTTTATTTTTATTGAATAATCAAATTTTATTAAATAAAAATTAAAAATATTTTGAAGTAATTATAGATGTCACCAAACAAGGTTTGGATAATTCATTTTTTCTAAAAAAAGTTACTTTCTTAAAAACTAACTCTTGCTTTATTGTTAAATAAGTAGCTTCATTTTTTTATTTTTTTTTTGATTCATAAAATAAAAAAATATATATATTAAAACTTATTACATAAGTAAAATTTTTAAGCTTAGCCAAACATTTTAGCAGAAATGGAGAAGAAGATCTACCTTTGAACTCTTTTATCTCCCTAGCGAATTTATTAAGTCCCGATTTTAATTAGTTAAAAGTTAAATTTTAATAAAATTGATGAAATTTTTGATTAAAAAGTTAATAAAAGTAGTGCATCTCATAAAATATATTTTAAAGATGAAGACCAAACATGGAATAAAATAGAATGCGTTGAGATACTTATTTCCTTTTAAATTTAATTAAAACATATTTTACCCTCACTAAATTAAATTTCACAGTCGAAGTGGTAGATCATGAATGAGTTGAGATACTTTCTTCTTTTACATTTAATTAAAATTAATTATTTATCTTTAATAAAATAATTTTACAATCAAAGATGTATGTCAACACCTCCAAATCTTAACAGGACGACACTAAACTCTTCCAAACCAAACCAACCCAAACTCCAGAAACATAGACAAAAAGATACCACTGCATGAACATAAAGCAAGGTATAAACTATTAGTTCGGGTTTGGTATACACTACTGGAAATTGGATTTGACTATCTTTTTTCTTCCATAAATTCATAATAACATTCAACATAGTCTAATCAACCATACCAAACACGCCATAATAGTTTATGTATAGTACACTCAGTAGTGTAACTATGAGAGATCAAATTAAACTGCTTTTCTTGCTTTGAGAAGTTTTATTTAGTTTTCTGAGAATCCTCTACGCTCTTACGCAGTAGGGCTAGGGGTGGGCAATGAGTCAAACCCGACCCGACCCAAAACACTCGGTTCCTACACCTAACCCGACCTGACCCGAATCGGTTTTGGTCCAACTGGGGGTTTTTTTTTTTTTTTTTTGGGGTTATAAATTTATTTGAGACTTCCCATTTTTTCCAAAGCATTGAAGACTTCTCAATCCATTAATAGGCTTAAATATAAACTTTCAATGAAATGATATTTGTCATTTATACAACACAATCGACTAAAATTGAATAAATCACAAATTTTTACTAAGAATAGGTCTATAATTTGAATTTTTTCACAAACAAAAATTAAAGCTTACATTCCAAATAATTATTTTCCTGTACATTAATATTATACTACTAAAACCAAACACAATAAAAATTATTATTAAGCACAAAAAGTAAATACTAAATTATTACAGTCAACCAACACTTAAAAATATACAGTGATCCAAACTTAATAAATAAATAAAAATAAAAATACTACTAATTCAAAATTCAAATTTCTAAAAAATTAAATAATGAAATAGAGTATTATAATTTTCGTATCTCGCATAGCTTTAAGTAGCATTTCTACAAAATAATATAAACGTTTAGAGAAAAAGATTAATAATAAAATCACAAAGCTCGTTGTGCACATTATTGAATACATTGTACATTTACTTGGAAAAAAAAATCATAAATGCACGAATCACTTGGATTTTGCTTTCATTTGATTTCTCTAATTCCAAAAGCTCTACAAAAAAAAAAAAATGATAAAATTAACAATAAATTAAATTAAACACATTTATTTAACATAATCCATGAAATAACTATAATTATATTACCTTCGTCCAATTTTTCATATACTTCAACATCTTCCATATAAAATCTCTCCATTATTGAAAACTCTTTAAGCCAATTTTGGGTACATACCAACACCCCCACCATCCTAGGGGTTAAAGAACTACGAAATGGATCAAGAATTCTTCCTCCAGTACTAAAAGCACTTTCTAAAGCCACTGTAGATACTTGAATTGCCATAACGTCTCTTGTGAGTTTGGACAAAGTACCGTATTTATTTCCATGCCACCGGTTAAGAACATTAAAATCACTATCCTCTATATCTTCACAAGCGTCCAACAAGTATCTATCAACATCATTTTTAAGTTCAACTAAATCTTTTGCTGCCTTTTTTCTCTTAAACCTAGAAACACGATTAAGAGAGACTGTTGAAGTAGGACTTTCTTTAGTAGAAGAAACCACACTTGAAGAATTCATATCACTATATACTTGATTACTTTTAGAACTTGCTTCACATCTCACATACCAATCGTAAATAGACATCATATTTTCTTTCAAAATATTTGTCTTATTACGAGCAACTTATCCTCATAAATATCACCAAAACAAAAATTAGCATACTCCAATTTATATCTTGGGTCAAGTACGGTAGCAATCAACAACAACTGGTTAACATTTTCCATTTTCCCCAATACTTGTCAAATTTTTTCTTCATGTTAATGGCCATATCACTCAAAAGATAATCACCACTTTTACTCCATTCTTCCAATTCGCTTATAAGTGAACATACTTCATGAAGATAAACATTAGAGCTCACAGGCAATGAAGTACTAAACTTCAAAGTTACTTCATAGAAGCCTTGGAGAAACTTCACAAAAACAAAAGCATTTTTCCAGTCAGAAGTTCTAGGAGGTCCACAATAATTAAAATATTGCACATCATCCTCCTCTAACCTTTCAAATGCTTTTTGGAATTTTAAAGCCGCTTCCAACATCAAATATGTGGAATTCCACTTAGTTGGTACATCCAAAAACACAAGTGATTTACAATCAATTTTTCCTTGACTCGCACACTCCTTAAACTTTTGTTCTCTAGCAGGAGAAAATTTCACATATTTTACTGCATTACGAATACTAATAATTGATGCATGTGCTTCCTTCAATCCCTCACAAACAATCAAGTTAACAATATGTGCACAACACCTCATGTGCAAATATTTTCCATTCAAAACACACCCATCACTACTCCTACCAATCATCTTCCTTTTGAGATAAGAAATGGTTTTTTCATTTGTAGATGCATTGTCAACCGTGATTGTAAACACTTTCTCAATACCCCATAAACGCAAACAATTCTCAATAGATTTACCAATAGTTTCACCTTTATGATTAACAATCACACAAAAGTTCAAAATCCGTTTATGAAGCTTCCAATCAGAATCAACAAAGTGTGCAGTAATATACATATAATTAATGTTTTGAATAGAACTCCAAGTATCAGTAGTAAGAGAAACTCTTTGACACTGGATGATCTTTCTCAATTGCAATTTTTTTTATCCAAATACAATTGATAAACATCTCTAACAATAGTCCTACGAGAAGGAGGATCAAAATTCGGACATGCTGCTCGACAAAATTGTCTAAACCCCTGACCTTCGACAAAGCTAAAAGGTAGCTCATCAATTATTATCATCTTAGCACATACAAGTCTACATTCTTCTTTATTAAAGCCAACAACTATAAGATTGTACCCATCACCCTCAATCATACTTTTTTCCCTTTTATCTTCTATCCTTCCTGGATACTTTTTACAATGAAGAATTAAATGATTCCTTAAGGTACTAGTCCCACACTTCCTAGCCCCACAAGCATAATCCTGCCCACAATAGTTGCACGTACACCTAACATTTTCATCTTTTGGATCTCCTATAATAGTGAAGTATCCCATACATTTGAAGATTTTTTTTTCCTTTTCCCTAAACATGATTGTGGAAGTGGAGGAAGGCATGTAGCACTTTTTTCTAAATATGTTGTTGAAAGAGTTTCATTGATAGTTTCAATTTCACTATCCTATCCATATCCATATCCACATTCATATCAAACTTTTTACGAAGTAATTTTGAGCAAACTTTTTAGATCACCTAGAAAAAATAATAATAACAGTAAATAAGAATGTAGAACGCCCATTAATACGAAGAGAATAGCTCATGACGCATACCTAACATAGTTATCATTTGTTGTACCTTTTTCATAAATTCTTCCTCTTTGCATTTTCATGTTTCCTGCAATGAAAACTTATATTTATAAAACTATAAAAGCATTCTGTGGGTAGAAGTGTATGAAAAACTAACTGTGAATACACATGAAAGACGAGTCATGAGAATTTCTTAGCATTTCTTAGCTTTTCCAGTCAGGATGCACTAAAATAAAATATTCTATTTAATCCTTTTAAAGGCCACACAATCCTGTAATGTATAATACGACATTTTTTTTAAAATCAAGCCTTCAGAACAATTCCATACAATCGGGAGATATTATAAGGAACAAATTAGGGCTAAAATATGTACACGGAAGTGAGGTTCACAAGACAATTTCCAACTATCACTATAACAACAAACCGTCGAGATCTTTGAGCAAGTTTCTAGTTTGCTTAAAACCCAAATGAGTTTCCTACTCATGCTATAAGCCTATAACCTACCCAAAGTGAAGATTGTAAGAGGCGCTGTGGAAAGCCAGATTGAGATCAAACCTATTCACAAAAATCAGATCGAGTGCAGAATCAACATATAAATACTATTTCTAAGAAAATAAATCTGAATCTACCTACCTTGATGAAGAAGTTGAGTAGAAATCACAAGAGAAGAGGGCTCTAGATCAGACTGGGCATCGTCATTTTCTGAAAGAATCGCCGAAGAGAGATCTGTGAGGGTAGGAGGTAGGTTTTGAAAGGGAGAGGAAAACACGGTGGAAATAGGGTTGATAAACGGGTTGGGTGGGGGTTGAAAAGGATTAAACCATGACCCGACCCATTTTTAAATTAAAATTGACCCAACTCGACCCGATCGGGTGGTTATGCGGTTTCAGGTTTTTAGGCCCAGCCCTAAGTAGGGCTATAACTTGAGCTGGATCAGAAGCGCCAAAAATCGAACTTCCTGCAACAATGCAGTTTGCTCTGACAGAAGCTGCCATATCAATAGTTGAAACCTGCAAAACAAAATCAAAGGCTATTCTTATTTAGAGCCGAGACTATGCAAGAGACTAAGTATTTTTCCCACCACTTGTTTCATAGCGAAATCAACAATAATACATTGGTGGTCATTAATTTTTTTGGAGAAATTTCACGTTGGTACTAAACTTCATATTGTCACATCAGCTTTTCCATTAGTCAAACTAACAAGTATGAACAGAATGACCAAGTTGTGATAAATGTTTCCGGCGATCGAAAAATTAAGCGACTGGCCGACCACCAATGTTCTTAACCCAAATCCTAAAATCATTAGAGGTGAGACTACAACACAAAAAAATAAAAAATAAAAAATGGACAGCACTTTACCCTCATCATTACACTTCAAACGTGTTGAGAATGCTTTTCACACCAGTATGCAACAAAATTTCCAGTTAGTCGATCTTAGTTAAGATGGGTTTTCTTTGGAAGCCAGTTTGATCTCAGTTTCGTTGAGGCTGGGTAAAGCTAACAATAGAAAACCACTATTATAAGGACGAATATTACCTCAATATCGAGAACATATATATTTTTTTAATAACCGTGGATGTTTGAGCCAGCTTGCGCGCACCTCGACTAATCCCACGGGGTCCTGAAGTTTACGGTCGGGTACTCACATTAGTGGCCTTGAGGAGACTCGAACTGGTGATCAATGGGGAGCAAACGCAATGCTTAACCAATTGAGCAACCCCTTAGGGTTGAAAACAGATATGAGAAAGCTAACGAAATCTAACCATGATAAGGCACTGAACCCACCTCTATGTCTAGTGATGGATAATTCTTTCGCAGTGTACGCACCTGTAGTCCCAAGGTTGTTATCATGAAAACTGTGCTAATAATAGAAATAGTGACAAACAAAAAAAATGCTGAAGAACAACATTTACATACCTTACCCATCATTTCTGGCATGAACCTCTGCCCACCAAATCCAGGTTCAACAGTCATGACAAGAACCAATTCCACAGGATTTTCATCTTTAAGCTGCAAGGCACAAAAGAAATAAATCATATGGGAGAAGGGCTTTGCAGAAAAGTATTTTACTTCTTCAATTCACGAGCATCACAGTAATAAGGACAACGCACACTCTAAAATCAGACGATATAGAAATATGTTTTTTGAAAAAAAAATCCCAACAAAAAGAGGGAACATCTTACAAGTGGATACACATCTTCAATAGGCGTTCTAGGCTTCAGAGAAACACAAGGTGTCATGCCCTTTGACTTGATCAGCTGCACGAGTTCTTTCCAATTATCTGCAAAGACTCTTAATTCGTATGAACGGTGGGCTGAGCATGTCATTCAAAGCAATGATAATTTACAATCTAAAACATGGTTTCACATTGGTAATGTCATTGCCTAACATAAATGGTGTGAAAAGGCAGCTAAAAAAGGAAAAGTCCATACAATCAATTTACCTTTTGTGGCTTCAATGTGAAAAGTAAAACCTGAAGCACCAGCTTTCCCTAATGGTTCGACTTAATCAAGAGGATTCGTGACCATGAGATGGCAATCCAAATATGCCCTGAAGAAACATTTATACTCTTTTCAATAACACCAAGAAATAGCATGTTTGGTAGGGAGGATTGGAGTTAACACTAGACCGTACTAAAGAACAAAAAGAAGCTAAATTTTTTGTTCATTTTACTGTCCAGTTTTCTCCAATACTGAATGCCAAACATGCTGTAAAGGATACATGTTTGAGTCTAGAGGAAGTATGAAAGGTTTACTTTGTGTGCTTTCTCAGACTCTCAATAACAGGAGCACCAATAGTAAGATTTGGGCCGAAGTGACTGTAAAATTCCAAAAGTGCAATAGTACATAGAATTTATGATTTAGAATTTAACAGCATAAAATAATAAATATTTTTGTTTTAAAAAGCCTCTGTGTTTCCTGGTATTTGATCATCATTTGCAACACGCATGAAAATAGTATAACTAGTGTCAAGTATGAAACCTACCCATCCTGCAATGAACCAATAAAAAATCTATTACAATTACATTTCAAAATCTTAAGTAGCTTCTCACGTTAAGTATGCAACAATTGAACTACACAATCGTGCAAAGATAAATGAGAACAGTAAGACCAACAAGCACATACAAGCCTAACCAATATTGCACGAAACTTGAGAGAAGGCTAAGGGTCAAACAACTATGCTCTCCCCTTCTACGCCAATGATTTGTACTACTACACCATACAACTTTTTCCATCTCTCAGAATTTGTGGGCTGTTATGACTATAAAGATTCCAAATCATCTACTTCAAATCCATCGAAAGCAAAAGGAACAGTAAGGAAATATTAAAAATTCATTATTTATGGATAGCTGATGAATTGTTCAAATATGCATTATAAACTTAATTAGAAAAACCATGGAACCATATATATACAAAGTATAGCATATGTAACTACATTACTGTGTAGGTATTGAATTTATTTATAGTTATTTACTAGAGCAACAACTTACAAAGAAATTCCCTCCCTCCTGATGGAAATACAGATAAAGATAAAGATACAAATAGAGATAAAGATAGAGATAGAAGTTTATTATATATTCTTTTGATTTTAATTTCTTGCTCTATAAATAAAGGACTTATTCATTGTTAGATATCCTCTGTACCCTCAGTTCTACTCTTTCTTTAATTCCCTTTATTTTCTCGTTCGTTGTTAAATTACTATGCTCATGCGTCAATTTGGTATTGGAGCAAGTTCTTTCCTTTTCGCCAAACAAATCTCGTTCTCAAATTCAAAAATCCACAAACCTTAACCAACCAACTGTTTTCATCCAATACATACACATTGTTGTTTCCACCACGAATCCAAGCCCTATAACCATCTTCATGTAAAACAATTTGAACAGCACAAACACAAGAAGAATTCGTCCTAGAAGCAACAGTTTTCCCCTGTATTTAGTTAGTTAAAAAGAAAGTCTGAATTTCAAAAAAAAAAAAAAAAAGTAAAAAAAAACCTACAATGAGTTCATCTTTTACTTGCTTTTCTAGTTTAAAAAAAAGTTACCGTAACTTTCTGCTATTCAAAGAAAATTTTACTTCTGATTTTAAAAACCTCTATCACAATCCATTATACCCAAACACAAAACTCCAAAACCTATAGCCCAAGCTACAAAAAAATCACCATATAACAGCCCAATCGCTACCAAGCCTATCGTACAATGCCATCAAACCTACAATACATATATAACAATCTATAACCAGCCCACACCAATAACCCGACCTAAACACCCACCGTAGCAACCCCACCTATAACCAAACATACCCACAAAGCCTTATTCCAAAATGTCCATACCTAGCGCAATACTCTTCCGACCATAAACCAAAAACCGCTTCCGGCTGCGGGCTGCCTCTTGTTGGCATTCCACTCTTACACCCGACCACAACCATTCACTTTCCAGATGACATAAAAAATCCAATAACCAACCAGCTCCAAGCCCGATAAACCTTGACACAAGCGTGTTGCCAGATGCTTCAATAGCTTCAATATTCTGGCGGACCCACAACACCCATAGACACCAGCTACCATATCCACGACATCATTTTTCTTCATTAGAAGATGCCACCACAATCCTTGTTGTCCAAACTGTTAAACAATTCAAAGAAAAGAAAGGAAAAATGGAGGCTAGAGTTTCATTAATAATGCATAATGAAAAAGTAAATACAAAACTTAATATAAAGAGACTATATATAGTCTAAAATAAAGGAAACTAAAAGAGTATTCTACCCTTAATAAACAATAAAACAAAATAAGATTATATTTGTTAACATCCCCCCTTAAACTCACGATGCTTAGCATCCCGAGTTTGCAAGAAACAAAAAACAATGAACCGAATGAACACCCATGTCTGCAAGTAGCCAACACAACCACACAATCTCAACAAATCCAAACGGATGCAAATCTCAAATCCAAATATACCGAACCAAAAACAAACCAAATTTTCAATCCCATTAACTGGGCCAAACTGCAAATTAAATATCCAATCCCACGAACTGGGCCAAACTGCAAACCAAATTTCCAATCTCATCAACTAGGCTAAATATGCAATCCCATCAACTGGGCCAAATATGCAAAACAAATTCCAGATTACCTACAAACTGCAAACCAAGTTTCCAATGGAACTGAACCAAATGCCAGATGAACTGGACATATACTAAACCAAATTCCAAATGAACTGAACCAAATTTCAGATGAACTGGACATATACTAAACCAAATTCCTAATGAACTGAACCAAATTCCAGAAGATCTGGACATATACTAAACCAAATTCCAAATAAACTCGACCAAATTCCAGATGAACTGGACATACTAAACCAAATTTCAAATAAACTGGACCAAGTTTCAGATTACCAAAAGCTGAAGAAACTCCAAACAAACAGTAGAAACTGAGTTGTGGCCACCGGAATGTGATGCGACTTTGTAAGGATACATCCGAAAAGAAAAACAATATTGGTAGCCGGATTGAGCCGCTCGCCGGAAACGAAATTTAAAGGTTAATTTGTTTAGGATCGAAACTGTTCTGATACCATGTTAAACAATTCAAAGAAAAGAAAGGAAAAATTGAGGCTAGGGTTTCATTAATAATGCATAATGAAAAAGTAAATACAAAACTTAATATAAAGAGACTATATATAGTCTAAAATAAAGGAAACTAAAATATTGTTCTACCATTAATAAACAATAAAACAAAATAAGATTATATTTGTTAACAACCTTAATGCAAACTCCCATCAACCTTCACGTCCAACAATTTGTGACCATTAAAATAGTATATAAAAAAGTCAAAAAAAAAAAGATAACGAGAAAAAGAGCAGATTTTTAGCTATTGTTCCAGGATTCAAATTGTTGGGAGTCTAATTGTTGAAAAATGGAAAACAACTTCTTCAGTATTTGTTGTCTTTCAATAAACTTCTATCTTTTCTTGAATAAAATGAGGATTTGCTCTTACAAGTTGATCAATCATCTGATGTTTTCATGCTCACTTTCTACACTTATCATAGCATTGGTCTACGATAAGCTATTGAAACATCCAAATATTGCTATAAAAGTAGTTGCTTCTTGCCTCAGTGAAATATTCCATATCGAGGCACCCCATAACCCTTATAGCGATGAAACAATGCATGCCATTTTTTCATTATTATAACATTATTTGCATCCCTCACCGACAAATCCACAAATTTGTATGCTAATGGAGTTACGATACTTGAGACAATGGCCAATGTGAGGTACTGAATCATCGTATTGGATCCAAACAGTGAACATATGATAAATGATAAGTTCCAACATTTTCTTTTAGCTCTTAAGGAAAACTCATTTAGGAAATTTTTTTACATCCATAGAAACAATTATGACCCTTATATTGAAAGAAAGTGATAATATCTCTTTGGACTAGATTACCTTTCTTTTGGATAGTGCGAAAAAAAAAAAAACAAAGAAAATTTTCCAGTTGCAATGTATGTAGTTGAAAGACTTTAAGAGAAATATACCAACACGATCAAACCTTATTTGTCACACTCCCTTTACACAATGCATAAGAGTTCTGATTAATGTTCTCCTATCTTGATCACAGCTATAGTCGATATACTTAACACTAACATAGTTAGGGAATTACCTATAACATTGACACTGGAGTGAAACATTATGTGTCATCAGCATCATGCCAAAATCGATACCGCTATTCTTTGCATGGCTTTCACGTTGACTTTATTTTGGTGTTACCTCAATTGCATGATACTCCTCCGGTTGTCATATTATTTTCAAGATCATTGTTCGACTACATACATTTCCTATCAATATTCGATTACTGTCTACTAATTACCGTCATATTTTGTTAACTTCGATTAGGAATGACAAAAAAATCCGTTCAACCCAATATCCACGAGGTCCCGCCCCAAATAAGGTGGGGATTACACGTCTAATTGGGTAAACGGGACGTGGCGTTGTCGTTACCCTAAAATGGGTACGAGAAACATGGTTCCCGTCTTACTATTAGTCTCATTTAAAGTTAATTTCAAATTTAAGTTTCTTATCAAACAAAAAGAAAAGACTTATCACGCTGGGATAAAACACATAATTTATTTGAATCAAGAAAATTATGAGCTTGTTAGTGACGCACAATTTGGGCATGATATTTTCACGATGATTGTTATGGTTGTTTGCGTGTTTCTTTGACCTAATTTTTTAAAAAAACGTTAAGAATTTTTTTTAGAGATCTCTCACTTGAAATTATTCTATTTGACTGACCATTACACTTAAGTGATTTTTATTTTCAATATAGCAAAATTGCTTCCTTATCAGAGCTCATTCAAGCCTTCAATGTTGCAATCATTTGTTTCTACACGTCAGTCAATAGAGCTAGTTCCTTGTGCTCGTCCTTATGCACATCCCATTGAAGTATTTGAAGAGGAATTGGATAAGTTTGTGCTTTTTGGAGTTCATTGTCAATACTTAGTTAGAATAAGATCATTCCTCTTAATCAGATCATATTTTCGAACATGATCAGTAGCTTCAGTTGTCGTTAGTTTTCATATTTGATTCATAAGAGAGATCATCCCTTAGCATGAACTCAGCAATATGATGTTGTCAAGATTCAGTGTCGACACTTAGTTAAGATAAAATTTCGGCCTCCTTAGAGTGAAGTTTTAGTGTACCTCGCTGAAGAGTTCCCTCAATCGAGAAGAAATTATGGAGATAGAGACACAAGTTAGATATGATTTTAATATAGAGTTTAATTCAAATTAGGTTTGTTTTAATTAGATTATATTAGATTTAAGAATTCGATGAAGTTCTAGTTTGTTAGATATTCTTTTGATTTTAGTTTCTTGCTATGTAAATAAAGGGATTCTTCATTGTAGTAGTTATTCTTAATTATATGAATAAAATTGATATCCTCTTTGACCTCAATTTTTCTTTCCTTTGATCCCCTTTTTCTTGTTTTTTTGTCAAATTATCACGCTCATGCATCACCTCCCTCACCCTATGATCTGAAATGGGCGTCTAGCTTTTTCATCCAACCACTCCATATTTAGCCCCCGTTTGTTCCATATACTTTCCCCATTTTTAGAATCATTAGTGTCGTTATTGTCAAATTTAGGGGCCCACACAAGACACAGCTGGTCAACAATGGTGGGCAGGCCACTGGTTCCGACGGTACAAATTTCTCTACTTTTGAAGAATTAATGGCAAACAAATAGAGACTTAATGAATTTCCTAAACACAAGGGATATTACAAGCATAATAAGGATACCATCTACATTTGGATGTATACAACGATAACAAACTATGTCTTGTTCCCCGTAAATATGTTGGCTCCATAAATATACATTGGCCACTGCATTCATTTTATTGCCACATCTAACAGAAGATTTAGCAACTAGGAGCAGGTTTCTGAAACTTACAAAGTTTAATTACAAGCATATAAGTCGTTTCAAAACAAGTACATTTTTCTTGTTGGTGAAATTGTAGACAAATTACTTATTTTGAACTATTTTTTTTTTCTAACAACTAAGTTATTGAGACATGTTAAATTGACAAAAAAGTTACCAAAGCCCCAATTTGACAACCATTATTTTCACTCTTTTTTCTACACTCATTTTCAACCACATTCACTCGATAAAATATTCTTCTCGTAAACCAAAGATTTTTCACTACTTTTTAACCACACAGTTTGATGCGAACCCCGTAGCAACGCTGACTACGAAACCCACAACTAGATTGATGCGGAATCCAAGAATGCCAATTAAATCCGGTTTTAGACTTGAACCCAACGAAGTGAACCAAAAAACCCAACGATAACAGAGATGCGTTGAACCCCTTAATTATACAATGAAGAACCCAATTTGAACGCCACAAGAATCATGTAGATCTTGATAATTTCGGTATGTTCATGGAAGAACACAAGGTTTTGAAGCAAAGCTTCGAAGGAGAAAACTCTTATTAATTCATCATCAAATGTTCTTGTTACAATGAAAGGAAAATCTTATTTATACTAAACCTAGAAAATAAGGTAAAAACGTGAATAATTGATAAAGATTATAAGAATCTTACCTAAACTGGAATTCTAGTAAAATAAGGAAATTCGCGTCAAAACAATTTTTCTCGAATCCAGACAGTTTTCAATATTTTGGTCATATCTCCCTCTCTCGATATCCGATTGAAGTGATTTAAATTGCGTTGGAAAGCTTACTTCAAGGGATACAACTTTTATTCAGACATAATCCTTCAATTCGACCATTTACCATGTCAAAAACAGGTCTCAATATGAGACTGAAAACCAGTGAATAACTTTCGTGTTGATGCAATTGATTTCCGACCTCGCCCTCTTCACCAAACTTGTTCCTTGGCATGTTAACTTTGATATTACGGACTCCTTTGCTCGAACATGTAAATGTATATATTTTATCATCTCTTTGAAGTATCGGACTTGGCTCAAATCTCTCTTCAACATGCTTTGGATTCTTGATAATTATTGGTGCATCCCGGATCATATCATACTCTCCCTCTTCTAGAGGATTCGTCCTCGAATCCATGCCTTGTGATTGCGTAGGAGATAACCAACATGTTACAAATTTAATCACTGTACCACCTGGATCAAATGGAAAACTTATTTCTTCCTGGTATAGGATCAATGTATTCAGCTATATTTGTTGCGGCATGAACTCCCGTAACCATCACATAGATCAAAGTGCGCTAGCCTTGACTGCTTGATCTTGCAAGTTTGGAGTGCTCCAATAACTACTCAATTTGATAAATTTCCATGCTTCTTCCTCGCATTACTTGGTCTCCGCACTTGAAACAATATCTTTACAAATATGTCAACGTTGCCCCTCAATTCATGCTTGTCAATCAACCCTCTACAAATGTAGTTCCTACAGTGCCTTTGACACTCCTTCGTCTCCTCGGGAATCACATAGTCAACTTCGATAATATGGAAACTTCCAAGTGATGATGTTGTAGTTCAATTTCATCCACACCTTGATAGTCAATTTGAAGCTCAATCCCTGGGTCGGGTGGTATTCCAATGGGATAGTATGCTGGAAATAATTTTTCGGTAACCTGCAAAATAGAAGTACTCAAAATAGGGAGGGAATTGTTAGTCTCCACCAGCGCCTCCTCAACTTCACACTCCTCTCCATTTAAGTTCACTCTTAACTCTTCTTTTGCCTCCGAAGACTCTTCTTCATCCTCTTTTTATAAATCAACTTCCCTTACACTCTTTTGTAGCTCTCTCCATTTTTCTTCACAACTAACCACCTCACAATTTTCTCTCTTACTCTTTCGCTCCTTCCTATTATTATTCTGAGTTGATCAAGTCACGAATTTTTGAGAACTCAAGCTTATAATCCAACCTAGTCTTTTTGCTTGTTGTATTGCCAACATATTCTACAAATGGTGTTTTCTCCTCTCTCGAATATCCAACTCGACTATATCTTCTAGGCTCCTCTCTAAATCCCCAATCAAGTTGATCCATTCTACAAAAATGATTAGGTGCATATCTTATACTCATGATCGTCCTCAATTCATCCCAAGTCTCAATACACCTCTCACCATTCCTCCCCCTAGATCTTGTCAACTCATCCCACCAAATTAATGCATAATCCACGAATGAGCTCACAATCAACCTCAATTTTGTCTCCTCGGAATAATCATGGCACTCAAACCTCAATTATATCCTTTCTTCCCATGCCACGTACACCTCGAGATCATTCCTACCCTTAAATTGTGGAATTGTTACTTTCATGCCACCAATGTTCCTATCAACACCATCCCCAATAAAATTTCTACTCCGCCTTTTAAACCTATCCAATTTATTTCTCACATCATCCATTTTCACCAACAATCTCTTCACTCGCCGAATCACCTTTTCATTCATATTGAGTTACACTCCAATTGGGAGGTGTGAGAATTGGGACTTAAAGACTCAAAAGGATTTTGAATTCGACAATCTTGGTTGGACTTTTATAAATTCAAAAAAGTGGTTCTTTAATTGGGATTGGAATGAAAGAAATAGATCTTCAGAATTGGAATGGATATTATGATATTGAACAATTTATAAGAAATAAAAAAAAAAAATCGAACGGTACAGATGAACAGTAAAATTTTTTTTGTTTTTTTTTATTTTTTACTCAAAAATCAACTATAATAATAACAAAACATACAAAAGTTGATTTGGACTCAAATTGAGCACAAAAATAACTTTTGAATTTTTTTGGATCAAAAACTCAAAACAAATTATTAGATACAAGAACACGAAGAAACTAAGAAGAAAAAAAAATGAAATTTAATGACTAAACAAGGAAAAATAAAGGATATAACCTAATAGAATTGGAGCCAAAGCTCTGATACCAACTGATGCGAACCCCGTAGCAACGGTGACTACAAAACCCACGACTAGATTGATGCAGAATCCAAGAGCGCCAATTAAATTCGATTTTGGACTTGAATCCAACGAAGTGAACCAAAAAACCCAACGATAACAGAGATGCGTTGAACTCCTTGATTACACAATGAAGAACCCAACAATCCAATGTTTTGAACGCCATAAGAATCATGTAGATCTTGATAATTTCGGTATGTCCATGGAAGAACACAAGGTTTTGAAGCAAAGCTTCGAAGGAGAAAACTCTTATTAATTCATCATCAAAGGTTCTTGTTATAATGAAAGGAAAATCCTATTTATACTAAACCTAGAAAATATGGTAAAAACGTGAATAATTGATAAAGATTACAAGAATCTTACCTAAACTAGAATTCTAGTAAAATAAGGAAATTCGCGTCAAAACAATTTTTCTCGAATCCAGACAGTTTTCAATATTTTGGTCATATCTCCCTCTCTCGATATCCGATTGAAGTGATTTAAATTGCGTTGGAAATCTTACTTCAAGGGATACAACCTTTATTCAGACATAATCCTCCAATTTGACCGTTTACCATGTCAAAAATAGGTCTCAATATGAGACTGAAAACCAATGAATAACTTTCGTGTTGATCCAATTGATTTCCGATCTCGCCCCCTTCACCAAACTTGTTCCTTGGCATGTAAAATATCTTTATTGATGAATAAATTATAGACGAGGTTGAGGAAGTTGGAGAACCTATATATGACGATGATAAAGAGGAAAGCATACTGTATAGGGACGTTCATGAGACTCTAGTTGTGCGAAAGAGTCTGTTGACTCCGAAAGGCGACTCAGGAGACGACTGGTTGAGAACCAACATATTTCACACAACTTGCATGGTACCTGAAGCATCTGGATTGATGTCAGTATGGATTTTGTAATGGGGGCTGCCTCGTACCCAATGAGCCTCAGATTTTATTTTTGTTGTGGTTGACCAGTTTTTAAAGATGGCCCATTTCATTGCATGTCGGAAGACAATGGATGCTACCCGGATTGCCCATCTTTACTTCAATGAAATTGTGTGTTTGCATGGTGTGCCTCATTCTATTACTTCTGATCATGACACTAATTTTATGAGTCATTTATGGAAAAGCTTGTGGGCGAAACTGGGGACGCAGTTGAATTTTAGCAGTGCCTACCATCCCCAAACAGATGGTCAGACTGAAGTGGTGAATCGGAGCTTGGGTAATCTGTTGAGGAGTCTGGCAGGAACCAAGCCGAAGCAGTGGGATTTGGCATTACCTCAGGCCGAATTTGCCTATAACAGGTCGAAGAATAGAACAACAGGGTTGAGTCCATTTGAAATTGTTTATGGTCGGGCTCCAATTGGGGTACTTGATTTAGCCTCTATTCCCCGTGTGGGTCGTATAAGTCACAAAGCAGATGAGATGGCAGAACATCTTCGATGAATCCATGAACAAGTGAAGTTAGCCATTCAAGAGAGTAATGCCAAGTACAAGGTTCAGGCTGACAGCCATCGCCGTCAGGTCCTTTTCAAAGTTGGTGATTTTGTGTGAGCAGTGTTAACTCGTGATCGCTTTCCTGTTGGGGAGTATAATAAACTGAAAGAGCGGAAGATTGGTCATTGTGAGGTTTTACAGAAGATCAACGACAATGCTTACCGTCTACGTCTCCCCAACCATTTGAAAACTTCTGATGTCTTCAATGTGAAATACCTCAGTCCTTGTTTTGGGGATCCCGAAGAGACCCAAGTGAACTCGAGGACGAGTTCTTTCCAACCCGGGGCGACTGATGTAGGAGGATCCGAGTCAGACGAGGCCGAGCTGTCTGATAGTACATTAATGGCGCTGAGATACCATGAGTTGGCAGATCAGCACAAGATTGGCAAATAATTGGCGGTATTTCCTAATTGGGGCCATCTACGGGCATGCTTCGATATTTTGGCCATAACTTTTGCTACGGTTGTCATAATCACTCCCATGACCCTAATCCGAAAAGGTCTTTTCGGCGTACACGACGTGGTCATCGAGCTTTGCTCTGCGAGCATCGATCGCGAAGCCAAATTCAGCTGTTTTCCTTTCCGAATCATTGATTTAAGTTATTTTTTGCCGTTTATGCTAATATCTCAATTACATTTTTGACATAGAATAAGAGCTCGATTTGAGCCGGATTTTGGTGATATTGTTTCTTTTATTAAGTATTTTATTTTGGTAGTAAAATTAGAATTTACCATTTTTGATAAATTTTCACTAATTCGCATATCCGGCTATATAACCCGGCTTGTGAGTTATTTTTCATTCAGTTGTTGAATAATAAAGATTTCTTATCGATTCCTTTAGTTTTTCTCTTGCTTTATTATCTATTTTTGTCTATTGCTCCCCGCCTGCAGAATAATCACTATTTTGCCGGCGTCATATATCTATTTACTGCTTTCCTGACATCAGCCAGAAGTTGGGCTATCTCTCTAATGTCTTTGCTAGGATATATACATAGTATATTTCTCACTTCAAAGCAATTTCTTACCCAGTTGGTTGGTGCTCTTGGATAAAAATTTATCTTGTTTTATTTTTCATAGTGGAGAGTTTTCATCCACTTTCTTATTTCAAAATACCAGTCAGATAATATATTAAAAATAACACTAAGAAATATCACTTCTTCATAATTATCTTTTTTGGGAAGCTTTACTCCATGACATATTTTGACAATATCTTTTGGATCGATATTTACAATAGTTAGCTTAGATAAATTTTGGCTAGATGAAGAGCTACCTTCACTAATTTTGATATCTTGAATATCCCTAATGTGAGTTTTCATATCTTCTTTACCAGTAATAAGTTTGAGTATCCCCTGTGAAGGGGTTCCTATTACCTTCTTTCCTTTTCCTTTATCCTCGAAAAGAGCACTAGTATTCACAAGTCCTTATGAAGGGATACTAGACTTGGTATAAGTTTCTTCTACCCCAAGGGCTATATCTTTGCCTCGAAGGCTATCTTGTATATTTTGAATTTGTGTTTCCAAGTAAGAAACTTTTATCTTAAGTATTTGGACTTTCATCCTCAATTGTTCTAGCTCCATCCCTGCTAAGATAATCAGAAAAAAAGTTAGGCGTTCCTTTTATATATTCAATATTAATTTGAAATAAGAAAACCAAATTTGAATCCTGATAATATATCTGTTTACAATAGATGGATTAACGTTATTTTTCAAGAATGCCTTAACTTGAGTATTATCAGTTCTAATTAAGAACTTTTTTGGCAATAAATGATCTTCATATTTTTGTACTCCTCGCTTCACAACAATGAGTTCTTTCATGTTCGTCTCATATCTTGTTTCAACTTCCTTGAATATTCCTGATATATATCCTGCAAGTATCTCAGGACAAGAACAATTCTTTTTACATTTATATTTTTTATGATTCTTTTTAACCTTTAATACTGCATCCCAATAATTATCTGAAACATCAGTTTCAAGGATAAAGAAATCTTCTTCTTGTGGAATTATAAGTTTAGACAAAACCCTTAATTCTTCTTTTACATTCTTTATATTCTCACAATCTTGTTCTTCCCAAGACCACATTACATTTTTTCTTAATTTTGGTAAAAAATAGTTTTTTAACTTGGCACAATTTTCAATGAATCTTTCAATATAATTTAATATACCAAGGAAGTTTTGTGACTGTTTTTTATCTTTGATTTCTTCAGGAAATTCTTGAAGTTTTTCACCAATATGAGATTGCAATTGTAATTCTTCTTCTTTTATAAATAATCCTAGAAATTATATTTTCGTTTTGGCCACTCAACTTTCTTTTGAGAAAGTGTAATACCATGTTTTTTCATAATATAACAAAATTTCTCAAGATGTTCAATATGTCCATTTATATCATTTGAATGAATAAGTAAATCATCAACATAAGCAATGCATAAATGAGTAATTGGTTTTTATTACCTCATCCATTCTTCTTTCAAATATCTGTGGTGCATTTTTCAACCCAAATGACATTACATTAATATTGTCCTATGATTTACTTTCCTTTGTAAGTACGATTTGCCAAAAATCTGACTTATAATCAAATTTTGAAAATATCTTCTTATTCTGTACATGTTTAATAAGGGCGTCCTTATTAGGCAAATAATATTCATCAAACTTAGTAACTTCATTTAACTTTTTATAATTTATCACCATCCTGACTTTTCCTCTTTTTATCTCACTATGTTTTCTAACCATAAAAGCTGGAATACTATGTGGGCTTTTGCTAGACCTAATTAGTTTAGCTTCTAGTAATTCTTTTATCTGATCCTTCAATTTTTTTTTGGTTTTCAACACTATATTTCATTGGTTTGACCCTAACTATAGTATCTAGATTAATTAGTTCTATCTTTGCTTTTACCTTGTCCATGTTCCATTTTTCTAATGGATTTTCAGAATAGGTTTCAGATTTTTTTTTTTCAATTTTTCTAACTTATTTTCTGTTGTCATTTTTAAAACTGTAACTGGTTTAAATTTTTCTGTATTCGAACATCCACCACGCTGAGTTGAGGAGCTTTGATGATTGATTTCTTAGTATGCTATGCTAACAGTTTTAGTTATTTTTGGTGTAAATATTTTGTGTGCACAAGGAGTTATGAATATATATCTGTCAATTTATTAGGTAAATGGTGCATATTTTAATAGAAAATTTTGTCCTAATAAAATATCACATCCAATTGTAGTTGACATATATATTGTATCAATAAATACTTGTCTAAATGATATTAGAAAATGTACTTGTGTAACATATTTGTTATATATTACCTTGTTTCCATCTGCTTTTGTAGCAGCGACAATCTTCTTTGAATTATATTTTCAATTTTCGGATGTGAGTACATTTGATAAGCATAAGTTTATTGTACTTCCTGTATCTAAATAAGCATGACATTTAATTCTGCAATAACTTCTTATATTGAGTATAACTTCAATATATGGGCTCATGGAATTAATACTAATTATTCTTTCCATGATAACAATGTTTTCATATTTTTATCTATTCTTGATATGATGATTGGGTTATCATCAACTATTATCTTCAAGTATTATTAACAAATTTTATAAGGACTAAATTTTTAAGGAAGTTCATTCCTAATAATATAGGTGAACGATTGACTTCATATAATTCATCTTTATATATGATTATTTCTTTAGTGTATTCATTCTGATATTCTCCTACAAATGTAAGAGGGAATTTCACATATTTTTTTATTTCAAGATTATTTCCCAAATAATCCTTGAATGTATATGGTTCTGATAACTCAAAATATAATAAATGGTTAACAAATTTACCATTTACATGACTTTATACGTTCCAGTATCTATAAGGATAAGAAGATTCTTCTTGTATCCTTTTTGGTTAATATATCTTGTTTTGATATAATATTGCGAACTTGATGGTTTAGCAATACTTAATTTTCTAAGTTGGCTTGTATTAGAGTTTTTTTGGAAGAGAATCTTGCAATAAGATTATTTCCTTCTAGACTTACACTATTTCTTCTTATCAATTTCCCTTTAGAATTGATTTATTTTGCCTGTTTATGAAAATCAAGCATTATTTGTTCTGGTATAGTAACGTCATGTTCTTGATATTTTCTAGGAGGTATATATTGAGCTAATTCTTCAAAATCTTTATGTATGATAATATTATCGGTTATTTTTCTTAGATTGTTGTGATGGTTAGTACTAAAAGCAAAATTTGATTTTATGCTAATACTAATAGCTTTACTTTTTCGCAACATTTTTAAGTTTTCAATTCTATAATATAGATTGAAACTTTGGTCAACATTTCAATTAGTGATACCGCATAGTTTGATTTTACTGTAAATATTATCTTTTGATAAACTATATTTCCTACAACAGTTCCTAACAAAGCATTTGTAGGATCTTGTAATATTCTATTGTCCATACAATATATTTCTATTTGTATATTCATATATTCCCTAAAGAATCCTTTCAACTTGATTTGGATTCCTCCCATTTCAATACATTTTAACTTGCTTCTTATACTTTCTGAAATTTTTGATAGCTTTTGTTTTATCCATTCTTTTGTGATTATAAGGATTCTTACTTTTCCCATTGTATCTTCTATGTTGATAGATGTTTTTTTGTAGTTCATACTTACAATTGTTTTATTTACTCTTGGTAGTATTCCTAAGAATCCTTGATGGAATACATTTTTTTCTTATAAATCTAATATCTTTTTTGTTATTCCTTTGTATTTTCTAGCATCAAAGGTAATTTCTTAGTTTAGACCTTCTATTGAGTCTTCAACTTCCTCAGTTGTCTCTATTTCTATTTCCTGGTCTATTTCTTAATTCATATACTGCTTTGTCAGAATCTTCTTTTGATGGAGATGTATCTAATTCATAAATGCTACTGCATTCACTACTTAAACCTTCAAAATCTTCAATTGATAAATTCTAAGAGTTTCTACATTCTGTCTATCTTTATTTTTAGGACATTGATGGGCAATTTGTCATTCTTTATTGCAGATGAAACATTTACATTTCTTAATATATTTTGGTTTGGACTTTCCATTCCAATTTCTTTTCTTAAACTTATTGTAGTTTTTGAATTTTCTTTTATATTTCTTATATGACATATATTTCTTTTTATAACATCCAAATTGTTCAATTTGACCTAAATCTTTGTAGCAACACAAAGAGTTTTTCCTTATCTTATATGCTTTCTTATTTTCTAAGGCTTCTCTACACCAAGTACTTATCAATTTTTTTGTAAATTCAATCATACTTCCAAGACTATCTACATTTACGCCTTATTCTTCTCCAAGAGGTAATAATTTCTCATAATCTTTTAATAACTTAATTCCCCATAGGAATAGTAACTTAATAAAATAAGACCTTAGTATAGATTTATTTTCCTGATAATTTCCTTGGTTATAATATATTTTTTCAAATTTACATGTGTATCTATCTAATTCACACATATCACGTATCCTTAAATTTTTCATTGCTATTGTTCCTTCATTATATTCTTCTTGTTTCGTAGTATCTTCATCGGCCGTGAATCTGTGTCCTAAGAATTCTGTTCTTAGGGCTCTTTCTAACATTTTTAATATTTCTTATATATTTTGCTTATTCAAGGCATTTCTATTATTTAATGCTTCAATTGTATCTTTTTCATACTTTATTCTTCTTTTAATATTTTTTGGTAGTTTTCTCCACCATTCAGATACAATTCATCGAATGTATGTTCTATAAATTCGAAAGCTGTATATGTTTCCCATTTATTAAATTGTATAGTTAAGTCCATACTTTTCATCCATGTTTCAATAGCTTTATCTTTATCTACACAGTCAAGATCTAACCATATTCCGATTGTGTGGATTGGTTCATTATAATATTTCATTGAATTTATTTCTTTTATAGATTGTTTTCTCACATTTCTAGTGTACATTTTTTGTGTTTTTCTATATTGATTAATACCATTCTTATTAGGTATTGGTTTACCATAAGGATACCATTTTTCAGGTTCTTCATCACTACTAAATTCTGGTTTTACATAACTAGATGTTGGATTAGTATTCATTTTTGTATTTTTCATTTTTTCAGTTAATTTTCTAACTGTTTTTTGTATTCATTATATTTTTCGCCAGTAGATTCTAAAAATTTTAGTTCTAACTCTTCAACTTTTGTAATCATATATTGATTTATATCATAATTTTTTCCTTTATTTTCATCTTTTTGTGTTATCCTGAAATTTAAAGGTGGATTAATTATAATAATATCTTTCCCTTTAATATTTTTATTCAAAAGAGTATTTCCTATTTGTATATTATATTCTAGATTTTTCAATCTTTTGCGTACGTTTTCAAAGCTTTCATTTGTACTATTTTTAGGTAAATAAGGATAACTTGATTTTTTTATATTTTCCTACTTTTTCCAAAAATTCTTCAATTATATTTTCTTCATCCATTATGTTCATCATTATTTTAGGTTCGTTATATGGCTCTGATACCATTTTTACCAAAGTGCGCAGATGAGGCGGAATTTTGAACTAGTTTTTAAATAGTTGTATATTCTATGTAATTTCTTAATTTGGAAAGACTTAATCGATTATTAATTATAGATATATAAAATCTCAAAGTTAATTTATATCTTAATTCTTTATATATTTTGCTAATTCCATGAGTTTTAGGACTTCTCTTGAATTTTTATATTTTTAAGGACTTAATTGAAGTTTTCTACATTCTTATAGTGACTTTAAATGTAAAATTCTATATAAAAGGTATTTTTGGAAATAAAATTTTTCTGTAAGGATTCTGTAATGAATAGTTCACAAAGAATTTTTCTTACCAAAAAGCTTCACAGCTGCTGATATGGCGAATTTTAATGGGTTATTTTAAATCTATTTTTTTATTTATTTATTTTTTGTGTCTAAATCCAAACGAATTCTTGCCACCTGTTATTTTGTAAATTCGTGTGGCATTTTTCTTTCTACATGTAACGTACGGTGAAATTAATTAGCCTTGTCAAAATTATTTGAATAGACCCACCTACCCACCTACTTCAAATTTAGACTTGGATATTGAATTTGATATTTCTTTTTCCATGAATTTTTTTTGAAAGTATTATTTTTCAACATTTCTTTATAATTTTTCTCTACCATTTAACTACACACCATCAAAATAATCAACTCCATACAAGAGTAATAATAAATGTAAAACAACATTGTAGCAACTTCATGTCAGATAAAATCAGAAATTAGAAACTATATAGTGTGTTTGAGTCACATTATCTGGAACGGTAGATTGATTGAGAATGTATGGTTGAAAAAGAAAGGAAAAATTATTGATGTGATGAAAAATATTATTTTATTGAAAAATATATAGTTGAAAATGAGTAAAATAATGATAATGAAAATTTTATTGTGTACCAAACGGGGGCATACTAAGGGTGTGTTTGAGCCACATTATTTTGGAAGAATATATTTTGAAATAGTAAATTGATGGAGAATGTGTGGTTGAAAAAATGAAAAATTATTTATGTGATGAAAATATTATTTTATTGAAAAATGTGTGATTGAAAATGAGTAGAAAGATGATAATGAAAATTTTAATGTGTACCAAACAGATGCTAAGTAGTACTTGAATTCGTGTAGCTTTGGTAGAAACACATCTCACTTTACGCATCAACACATGTTAAGAAACGAAATCCACTTCATGAAATTGAACATGCAAGAGTTACATGATGAATTGGTTGGATTTTATTTTTGAAACTAGTTATGCAATTACAATGAAAAGTTGATCGATTTATCCATTAAATAATAGATTAAAAATTAATAATAGCATTTTCTTGTATTTTTTTTTGTAATAATTTTGTTTTCCGCTTTGAGAATGTACAGCTAAGCATAAAAGGTTTAAGATTAAGTAAGTAAATTTTAAAAATAGTTAAATAATAAAAGTTAAAAGTAATTAAAATCAAAAAGTTACTTTCAAAATAAATAATTATTTTCAATATACTTTTACTTTGACATATTAAAGTCGAACATATTTCAATGAAACATATTTAAATTCTATAACAAATTTTGGTTATACAAGAAATTTTATTAGATGAGCTATAATTGAAGAGTCCCAAAGTTATTAATTTTCACTTCAAGAGTTGAAAAGAGGGTCTTCACCCTTCCAAAATAACGAAGTGCGGTAATAATAATAATATGGACAATTGCAGCAAAAGCCCTAAATTTTTGAAACATCAACAGACTTTTCTTAAATCTTTAATTTGTTCCAGTCGTCATCCTTAATATTTTCAAACGTTCACGTGCGACCCTTTTGAACGTTTTCCATTCATTTCTCCGTCTTTGACCACTAAAATAAAAAATTAACCACTTTCTAACAAAATAGGAGATGACAAAATGGTAATTTACTATTATTCTCATAAAATAATTATAAAGTGAGGCCAAAAAAGAAAAAAGGAAAATGCACCTTCTTCTCCCTCACCTCCACCCCCCATCTTACAACACAACATCGCCTTCCAGGACATAGCTCAGTGGTGTAAATGACAGGAGTGATGTAGTCTCAACTGAGCTGACAACTATAGTGTGAGAGTTCGATTCCTATTTCTAACTAGGTCTGGAATTGGACTCTTTGTGGGCACCAGTGTGACAACACTTGTACCCTGACTTGTTGAGGCACATCTCATGATTTACCTCCTTCACGATACTCTAGGGGCGGGACGGTAGGACCGTCATGGTTGGGGTTCAACCTTTACAACACAACCCCCATCATCCACACCCCCCCCCCCCCCCCAAAAAAAAAAAAATCAAATTTAACGGGGTCAAATGGGCTTAATTGTAATAAACTTACAACACAACCACAAAAATTCCACCATTTTTGCTGGTGGACCCACAAAACACCCACGTTATCTTTGCTTTAAAGCGTCAAAATTTCTCAAATGCAATTAATGAACTTCCATTTCCAGTAAGGCGTAAGCTTACACAGCCTGCATTATTCATTTCTCCCTAAAGGATCCCCTTCTCTCACTTCTACTTCACTCTCCCTCTCTCTATAACTATTTTTCCTTTTGAAGGTAAAAGAAACGATTTGAAAGGGTGTTTCTGTGTGCATTTTGGGGGAAATGGGTTCCTGTGTTTCGGTGCACAAAGACCAGGAATCCGCCATGAAACTCCGTCTGTCATACGGCTCGAAAAATGACAAGCTTGTGATCACCGGCCGGGATCCTACGGTTGCTGACGTGGCTCTCAAATCTAACCCAATATATAATTTTCGCGATTTTGGTATAACATCATCATCTTTCTTGTAATTTTACTGGATTTTTATGGTTCAGTTTCAGTGTTAAAATTATTTTCCTTTTTTTTTTTTTTGAATTAGCAGTGCAAGTGGTAATGTGGATTATTATAGTTTCAATCCTTTAGCTTCTAGTTATGCACAACATTGTTCAATCTGTTTCTTTAAATAAAAACCTACTTTATTTTGAGCGCGGTTAAAAGTTACTTTTTGTTAGAGAAGACTACCCCTGCAAAATAGTTAGGCAAAATAAGTAACTTTAAGCTCTTTGTTTGTATATTTGAACAGATACTCTGCTTGTGTTATTTTCCGGAGTCAGAAATTACGTTTCGCTCACCTCCCCCCCCCCCCCCCCCCCCCCTTTTTTTTTTTCAGTATTTATTTTCTATTTCATTTTAGGGCGGCGGCGCTTCCTTGTCTTAGATCTATGTAATTTGTGAACCTTCCTTCATTATATTTACGTCTATAGGTAGGACAAATTTTTTAATGCAATTAGCTAGGTATATTTATGAAAAATTGATGTTATGATGGTTGAAGGTAATAGATTGAACAGTGTTCGTCGAGTTCACACTACCAACAAGATATAGTTTTCGTGTTGATAACTTCATCTTAAAATATGATAAGTAGTTGCATAAATTCTAATATGATTGGATGAGTACTGGATCTTTTTCTTAATCACGTCGTGTTATTTATGTTTTAAGCATTTTTTCACCGGGTTAAATGAGAGCAGTTGAAGCCAACTTGTATACTCATGTCTCGTTTAGAAATTTGTAAGTAACTTAATTTTAACTTTCACTAATAAAACATTTAAATATTTTAGAATGAACTTATTCACTTATCAGTAAAATTTACTTGTGAGTGAACTTTTTAAGCTTAGCCAAATATACTCCGCTATTGTGTAGCTTTGTTCTGTAAAATACGCAATACTGATGGGCGATGTAAATTGATATCTTGCAGGTAGCAAAGAGGAAACCTTCTTTGATTCTCAGGCTTGGTTAGATTCAGATTGTGAAGATGATTTCTCTAGCGTTAACGGTGGTAAGACATGAGTTGTAATGTTAGATTTCCGACAGTCTCTCAGTCCCAATCGAGATAACGCAGCTGCCTTTCTGGCAAAAGAAAGGGGACCAAACCAGAGTTGCCTCCAGAATTTTCATTTCTTACAAACAGATATAATACACAATTAGTTACTGTTCTTGTCGGGGAGTCTGATAAGTAGACTGATAGAAATGTAGCCTGTTGGTGGGGAAAATATAATGCCCGCAACTCCGTTAGTGACAAAGACAGACATAGTGATTGACTTGAAACAAACCATAAAGTCGGGGCAATTAGTTTTTTCAAGTTTCATAATTGAATTGTTGTGGATCTTTCCTAGTAGGCACATTGTTGGAAGATTTTAAGGTAGAAAACTGATGTTTAAGTGGAGATTGTTACACGTATTTTCAACCTCTACAGCACTTCAACATCAGATTTTCTAAATTCTTGTTGTTGCGGGGCAATATTAGTTTTCATTTTTGTTATTATTGCCCTCTACTATTGTCATTTTGCTGTCTTGAACGCAGATTTCATTCCATCTCGAGGTAGCACTCCTGTCCACCACAGCTCTTCTATAGGAAACCCTGTTTCTGTACCTGTCTCATCTCCTGCAGTTAAGAAAAAGAAACTCTCTGAACTCTTCAAGGAGAGCTTACAAGTTGATCATGATTTGGACGAACAAAATGTGGCTGGTAACCTGAATTTGGATGCTGCAGAAGTGAAAGCTGAAGTTTTGAGTATTGTCCTCCCACCAAAATCTGCAGACGAGAGGCCTAATGTTTCGGGAGCTAACTTTGTGTATACTAGTGAAAGAACTTCGAATGTATTGTTCAGACCCGAGGACAGATCAGCAAAATCTTGCCTTCCGAGGTTGATTTCAAGCCGTAGCTTTAGCGAAAGGAGGAAGAGGACGAGCCCTGCACGTAGTGTTGGGCGAGAGTTGAATCGGGTTCGAAGTTTTTGCACAACTTATATGGTGAAAGCCTGAATCTGCAGAGAACCCAGTTCCTCAACCGTAACAATGTTACTGGGTATATATTTGTAAATGTTAATACTCGATTGTTTCTCAATTGTCTTTGTTTTTATGTAAACAACGTGTAATATCAGTCCACAGGCTTAATTATTAGAGTTGCAAATGATTTTCCTTCTATTTTTATTTAGCCAATAAACAGTATCTCGAAGTTAGTAGAAAATGTTGTGGTTGCCCTCTATCATAATTTCAAGAAGATGAATCCTAATCTAGCAGAATTCCCTTCTAGCATATTACTGGACTGAATGGCATTTGAAGGCGTGAAAAGAAGAGAAGTTATTGTTTTGTGTAAGGTCTGAATATATATATATAATTTTTTTTTCTGTAAGAAAATTATATCCGTGTTAGATTTTCGAGAGAAACAAATTCAACTTTCATAGTAAAAGACATGTTGAAAGAGGCATAATTTAAATAAATGTTTTTTTTTCAACAATTCCTTTAGGCCATGTAACTTGTTCACAAGCCAAGGGGTTACCGACGTCTCCAAAAAAAAAAAAAAAAAAAAAACACGCAGTGGTATATTTCATTTTGCTTTATATCCGTGAGCGCTGATGCAAAATGTGACTACATTGACATGTCAATGTTCTATAAATCCCAGACCAGCTCACTGGGATGAGATGACCACGTAAAACAAGGCAAGAAATGGCTCCACATAGTTATAGCCTGTCCAGTTTTCCTTTCTTTTCCTTGGGCACTTTCCTCCTAGTTCTGCCTTTCCAAGCATTTGGCTCGAGTCGCGGCCTGGATGAGAAGTCTGATGCCGCAGGTAATTGTGCAGCCGCAGTTGCTATACATGGTTACGAGTGCCACGAGTTTGATGTAAGAAACTGAGATTATTACATTTACACCTTCTAGTTAAATGGGCTAATGTGAAAAAGCATCTGTATCAGGTAATAACTGATGATGGATACATATTAAGCGTGCAAAGAATTCCCCAAGGCCGTGGTGGAGGTGGCTCCTTTGGGCCAAATAAACCACCGGTGTTGTTGCAACATGGGGTTCTTGTGGTAAGTATAAGTTTTGTGAGTCTATTAACCTGTTTGGCTAAGCTTATAAGCAATTTAAAAGGTGATTAGTTTGTCAGTACAGCTTTATTTCTAAACTGGAATGGTAGTCGTACGTTAGTACCGGACAGTTCAGTACTGTTGTTATAATGTTAAGTGTTAACCTCTAAGAAAGATGCTCTTACAACAAATACATCCAACCTGATTCTGAACTACGACACGGTTTGTGAGAGTTTAGTAAGATGAATATCATCTCAAGGGCTGGTTCGAGCTCGGTCTACCACATTTCTTTTTTGACTGTTTGGTCTCGTAAGCCTGTCAGAAGATGAGTCAGGTTTACAGATCGAATGTGTTATTGTTCCAAGTTTTCCTATTCAAAGTTTATTTAGCCCATCTTGGTTTTGATAAAGATTTGATTTTTACTAGATTTCGATAAAAGTTGATAACACATATAGTTAAAAGTTGTGGAAAAATGAGCCACGAAAAAATGAATTATAGAAAATGAGAATCAATCATGAACTTATTTATGAGTTCTGCCTTTGCAATTATTGCTTGTGGACACATCCTGTATTGTCGATTTGTCTTGATGCTTCACGTGTTGTACAATGCCATGGAATCTAACAGAGACTGATTTAGTAGGTTAGTAGGCTATTTCTTGTACTATTTTTATGTTTTTGTTTATAATCTTGTGAATTCATACAGTTATTTTTTTTATATATACTTCTTTGATCATTTATTTATATTTTTGACGAAGAAACTGAAACTGTGGATGGTTAATTCTGGCCTGGGTGCAGGATGGAATGACTTGGCTTGTAAATCCTCCAGAACAATCTTTGGCGATGATATTGGCTGATAATGGCTTTGATGTGTGGATTTCCAACATCAGGGGAACCAGATTCAGTACGCGACATGTGACTCTTGATCCTAGCACCCCGGTATTTTTGTCCCCAATCATCGTTATTTATTTAACAGAGAATCTAATTATGAAATAAGACCAGTAGAGGCGTCTAAGCATGTCAGATCAACAAGGTAGAAGCTTGGTCTAGGCATGGCCGGGTCTCCTGGAATAGCAAAAGCCCGGAACGGTAGCTGTCCTAGAGCTGGGCTGTGCCTGACCTGGCTACATGGGCCCTCTTGTAAAAAAGGTGAAAGCATTTAGGTCTGGCTTGCCTAAAATAAAGGGACATGGCCGTCTCAACCCCGGCCAGCCCGGCCTGATTTTACGCTTCCACTCACGATTCTCAACAATCACATGCATCCTTAGCCTTGAATGATTATATCAATTGATCTATTACGGAATATACTTAGAACTCTCAGCATTTTAATATTGGTTTATGAACTTCAAGAATGCATAATTAGAATACCTACGGCATGCTGTATTGGTATACTAGCCATAGAACTTTATCTTACTAAAGTCAAACCGGGCAGGAATTCTGGGATTGGACATGGGATGATCTAGTGTTTCACGACTTGCCAGCTATTATTGAGTTCGCGTTCAAACAAACCGGACAGAAAATCCACTATGTAGGCCATTCCATGGTAAGATCAGGATCTTGAAAGTTGACAAACTCTCCAAGAAAGCTATAGAAAAGTGTATTTACTGAAACATTAATGAAAATATATTTACAGGGAACTTTAATGGCGCTAGCATCCTTCTCCGAAGGGAAACTAATAGACAAGGTCAGATCAGCCACATTGTTGAGTCCAATCGCTTACTTGAGCCACATGACTACAACGCTTGGTGTTCTTGTAGCAAGAGCTTTCGTTGGTGAAGTAAAGATATTTGCATAATTCATTCTTTCATTCTTGGTTTATACACGTTATATATATATATCACTAGAAAAATAACATGAAAAACTTTCCACTTGCACTTGAGAGAATCCTGAAAAATATTTTTGTCCACCACTTGAGAGTTTTTTGAACCTTTTGATAACCACTTGACAAATTCTCTTTTCCAAAGAAGAAAGTCTCAAGATGCTTTTCACGTGCTCAGAAAAGAGATTTTGTCAAGTGGTTATCAAAAAGTTTAAGAAGCTCTCAATTGGTGGACAAAAATATTTTTCAAGTTTCTCTCAAGTGTAATTGGAAAGTTTTTCATGATATTTTTCTTCTCAAGATTCTCTCAAGTGCAAGTGGAAAGTTTTTCATGTTATTTTTCACGTGGCTCTCGAGAGTTTGATTTTTCGGATCTTTAAAAGCAGACCATTTCATCTGTATTCTCATGTGAAAAATAAGAGTTTTATTTGATCGTCTTCAAGATAGTTTGAGAATTTCTTTGTAAATTCTAAAGTTTGTAATCTCTGTGTAATTTCAAATTTTAATATTAATTTCAGTTTTCAAACTTTTTAAGTTTTATTTTTCTATATTTCTATGAATAATCTCTTTATACCTGGGCCTATATATATTCTTATGTAGAATTGTAATTTATGAATGCTTTAAACACTTGTTTCTTCCAATTAATGTCATTTACAGATCACTACAATGTTTGGACTTGCGGAATTCAATCCGAAAGGGTAAAGAACCTCGGATATTAAACCATGTGCAGCTTTGTTACAACTATTTGTAATAACTTAACATGTGGTTTTCTCTCTTGTTCTTACAAATTAAGGGAGCCCGTATCCAACTTTCTCAAGGCTTTGTGTACTGATCCGGAGGTGGACTGTTATGACTTGCTAGCCGCTCTTACAGGTAATTATTTGTTTGATTAGGTGGATTGTACAGTGTTAGACAAATTTTAGATGAAAAAATGAAGTTCAAATGTAGCGTGCACTTACTGATGTTCTGTTCATAATTTTCTAAATGCAGGAAAGAACTGCTGTCTCAATAACTCCACTGTTGAGCTTTTCTTGAAGAATGAACCTCAATCTACTGCAACTAAGAATTTAGTTCATTTGGCTCAAAGTAAGTTCACTATTTTAACTTTGTAGATTAATGGAGAATGTTTGGTTGAAAAAGAAGGAAAATTTATTGATGTGATGGAAAATATTATTTTATTGAAGAATGTGTGATTGAAAATGAGTAGAACAATGAAAATGAAAATTGTAATATGTATCAAACAGGGGCTTGGTAAATTTCTGGTACCTCCTTTATTCAACCGGAGAACTTCAGGATCCGGGATAGAGAGATTTATTATTTAGGTTAGCTGACTGAGAAAGTTTTGGGTTTACGAGCAAAATTATTTTAATGAAGAATGAGTGGCTGAAAATGAGTTCGAGGGAAATGATTTTAAAGAATGGGGCTCACAGAGGGGTTAAATATAAATTTGATGTCGGCTAGATAATTAACTCAATGACACGTCAAAAATTATTTTTTTGCAGCTGTTCGGGATGGAATCCTGTCGAGATATGACTATGGAAATGCTGACTTCAATGAAGAGCATTATGGGGAATCAAAACCTCCAATTTATGATTTGTCGAAAATACCCAGTGATCTGCCCATCTATCTGAGTTATGGAGGGGAAGATGCACTCTCTGATGTAAAAGATGTGGAGACTTTGCTTGATAGCCTTAAATTACATGATGAAGACAAGCTCCATGTTCAGTATATAAATGATTATGCACATGCGGATTTTATAATGGGAGAAACAGCCAAGGATATTGTTTACAATCAGATTATAGCATTTTTCAGAAATCAGCAGTAAATTTCTTGATTTTGGGTGTTTGATGACTTCTCAAACGTGAACAAGACATTCACAAAGTTGTGATGAAAGACTTTTGTGAAATTACATATCTCGGGCATGTTTGATATGTTGAATTACGGGTTGAACAAAATAAAAAAAAGGGCAGAATGTGACAAAATTTGTGATTTGTTCTGTTTTGCCACCTCTGAGTTATTGATGTACTTGGACAGGCCCTTGTGCGCGTGAGGGTAAAAAAGGCAAAATAAATAAATAATCTCATAACACCCTTCATTCTATATTTAACTCGTTTCTCAAAATTTAAATTGTTAGAGATAAGACATATTTGTTTATTTATATTTCATCTCAATGTCGCTCTACCATGTTCATGTATTGCGTGTTAAAATGATGGGAAACCTACCTTAGTTTCAAAGCCAATAATGGATTGCACATGAACTAAAATTGTTCATCTATAGGCACATAAAACTTAATCAAGAGTTTTCTGATACCCTAAGTATCATATTCTATGTAATCTTAGAGATTCGACATCACCAACAAGTATATTTCTAAACATCTTTAGAGTATGATGATTATATACTATCATTTACATAGATATATTGCAAAGACACTTTCTTTGCTAATGTCTCTAATAGAAATATTATCGAGTGTTTGGTTCCTTCATGACATTTGAGATCCTCTACACATGAGATAATTGCATAACTATCATGGATCTCATATTGACAACTAGTATCATTAGATGCCCAATACATCTATACCAAACAATACAAATATCAAGATATATACAACAAGATATACTTCTTGCTACTCTATATAGCAAGATTGCAAAAGTCTAATAACTATTTATGCTTGACTAACTCTCATCTTTAGTCGATATTTGTATATCTATTCCAATCACAAGTTATTCCTTTGACAACAAATAGAATAATTGACAGCAACATTTTTTAGGTATCACAATATCCTTTCTAAGGAAAATATCGATACCTACTGATTAGATCCATGTCATGACAAATATTAAGGCAAGTATACAACATAGCATACTTCAATTCTTAGTCGCACTAGATATGGTTCTTTGGATATTTCTTTGTGCACTTATGTAGTCCTTAAACATATATGAAGACTCATATGGTTACCTTTCAACATATGAGCATTGATAGGATAGCAATTTCATAGTTAAAAAATATTCTAGAATCTTTTTGATATACAACTCTTTTGACAGAGTAACACGACTAGAATATTTTTTTTAACACAAAATATACAATTTTCTAAACCCATATCATTCGTCCTAGAAATTAAGGACAACCATTTCAAAATAGTCTCAATACACTCATTCTAATGCTTAGCCAATATAGTGTCGTCAATATCAAAATTAGAATTGCAATCTACCATCAGACTTTTACATAAATACAGTAAACTTAATCTACATAATGAAATTTTATATGAGATTTAAACCCTGTTAAAACTCAAGTACTAGTGTCAAGATGACTGTATTATGCTACAAGTATAACTAAAAAGTTACCAGAATACTATAGAAACATTTAACACGAAACTTACAAATCAATTCATGTAGATCTCTTCAATCAATTCTCAATTGAGAATGAAAATATAGTCTATAAGTCTATTTGGTGTAATCTAAACTTAAACACACCATCATGGTTAGTATCGACATATAGAAGTGAATCTCACTACCAAGAAAACAGTTTATCAAACTTAATATACTCATATTGAGTCTAATATTTCTCTAAAATGAGCATTATTTATCATAAACTCATTAGTCTTCCATTTAATTTTTAAGAACTTGAATGTTCACAATAAACCTAATGTCTAATTAAAACTTCCACCATTTCTCAAATTAGGTTGGAATTCTATACTCCATATATACTTCAATTACTTTCTTCAAATTTCTCCACTAGTTTTTTGAACCAATAATTATTGAAATTAAATAGCTCTTAACTCCCACTCGAAATCAAGAATAATTGAGATTAAAAAATTCTTAGATAGCTCTCACTCGAAAATAGATTACTCTCACTTGAATCAGAAGTTTAAACCAACTCTTATGTATTCAAAGCTGATTAATCAATACATATAATATCAATTTAAATAATATTCTCCAAAATTTTCTCCCTATTAAAAAAGTCAAATGTCACATCTTGTGACTCAATTTCTATCCAACATGTTACTTAAGTACATTTTCGGACTGTTATGTGTATCTCAGAGATTCATCTCGTTCTTAATAGAATTGTATTCCCAAAATCATTATCAAGAACTTACATAATCGATTATGAGTCTAAGACAACCCATATTTGATTATCTATGTGTCCAAAATCTATATATTCTAAAAATACTAACATTGAGAAAATTCCATTAAGTGACACATTACAGTTAACCAATAATCTTCCCAAAAGAAAATACATAAATTGGACCGCATTATCTCAAGTCTCATCACATTCAGTAATATTATGTTCTTTCTTCCCAATAAATCATATAATTATTGGAGATCAAAAAAGAATCAATCCAATAAGAATTTCTCTTTCATTACCTAGATCATAGATCTCTTGTGATAGAGATTCACGCTTTTAAATAATTCTCAAATTCTCATCACATTCAATAATATTCTCAACTTATAAAAATCAGAGACACAACTGAAATGTCTGAATCTATATCTATAAATGTAATATAAATATGAAATTTCATCTCTACCTCTCAAGAAATTCGAATAGATTTACTCAATGGAAATTTAGTTCTTACAACTTTGAAAGATTTTCTCAACTTGAAACCACAAACCATTGCACAAATATACATGACCATAATTAAACATCACCACTAATGAACATGATTACCACATATAAGTTCAAGCAATAGACCACTTTTAGAAGAACAAAAAATGAGATCAAGTTTAGAGGAGCATTTGATACCATCTTAATATCAAATAGAAAGTCAGTTTCTCTATTTTGCAACACTAAGTTGTAGTATCAGCCATATAAACCTCCACTCCATCTTCATTATTTGTATATATCTATGTATCAAGTCAAGATTCGACAATAGACTAAATACACTTCTTGATCTCATATAAAGTGAGTTTCTAACTCTTGAATTCATTATCCACACAAGATAATGTCCAATATGTATAGTGTTGATATGTAAACCAATAGCCCAAGAATAGCTAACCAAGAGGGAGGGAGGGTGAATTGGTGTTTAAAACTTTTTTCGAAAAATTAATCTAAATCAAGCACGTAATGACTAGATAGATTAATTCAAATAATAAGCATGAATATGAAAGCAATGAATAAATAGGGATAGAGAATGCAAAAAAGATATAATTATGGAGGTTCGATACAATATAATGCTCTACGTCCTCCATTACCAAGCTCTCCGGCATGAGCAATGCCAATTTTACCATGTTGATTGACTTGTGGTGCAATCCAACTTTTTATAAAGCTTTCGATGACTTACACACAAGGAGTACCGATCCTTATACAATGTTGAGCTTTACGGGACCTCAACACGACCCACAAGTTTAAAAAAAATTAATTTTACAAATCGAAACTTCTCTCTTAATAATGATATGATCACAATTAAATACCAAAAGAGAAATATGTTAACACTTTAATAAATAGTAATGTATAAAACTCAAGTGTTAGGTATGAAAACTTTGATGTGTAGAATGATTTTCACAATTTAATTTGACCAAAATCTTTTCAACACTAAAATGATTTGATAATAATAAATGATATGAGAAATCAATACAATTTTTCTCAAAAGAATCTCACTTGGATGCTCTTAAGTTGTTATAATAAATGGTGGCAAGTGAGTTGATATTTCTAGCAATTCAAAACATGAAATTTTCCGTCGAACCGGACGACCATCCAGTTTGGTACAGTACCGAATGATTGAAAGTAGCCCTTGCAAATCAGAACCAGAATGGTGGAATTTCCTACCGTTGTGGCCGAACCGGACATCCGGCTGGCCAAAATATTTTGGCATTTTTTTTTTGTTTGCAACTGGTATTTTTTTTTTGCATGATGGTTTTACTTGATTTTTCAAGGTAAGTGATGCTAATAGGATTGAAAATTGAGTTGAAATTCTTATATTTAAAAACCACTTTTTGTGCAAATGATTTTACGAAGTAAACTTTTATCGAGCATAAAAGTTCGTCACTTGAGCTTTTGATGAGTCATTGACAGGGGTTAAAGTATTTTACCTTTATGAGTGAGTTCAAATATATAGTTTTAATATCTTCGATTGATTTGGTGCGAGTGCATAATTTGTTGCTTGATTCTGAATTTGGTGCAAGTGCTCGAATTGTCTTCGATTGTTTTGGCCCGAATGCTTGATTTCCATCTCGAACTTTCTTGATCGTCACCTTCACGTCCTTTGGTAGCAATTGTTTTGATCAAGTACGCAACATGTAAGAATGAAAACTCAAATAGAAATGTTAGAGATAAAGATATTTTGTTTGTTATAATCAAAACATTAGATTAACCATAGGTCAACAAGTTCCCCCTTTTTGATTATAACAAACAAACAATGATTTGCAATAAGAAAAATATTTTATCGCATATGATTTGTACATTGCTATACCATTTCCCTATCTCTTATAGATCAAGTGTATGATACTATTCTCCATTTCTTATACAAGTCAAGCATGCATACATGCATATCATCGTACATACGTTTTCCCTCTTTTGTCATAAGCAAAAAAATATGAAGTAGGGAATGAAAGTAACCATATGTAAAGAAGAATGAAATCACATAAAATTGAAAACATAGTGAAATATTCATCATGAAGCAAAAAGAAATATCCATTGTAAAGCAAATGAGGTAAAATTCACCATGAAGAAAAATAACGACTACAGCTTCGGATGAGGAAAGTGGGCATAGAAATGGGTGTAGAAGGCATTCTGCTGAGCCTGCATCGTCGCCTATTATGCTTGAATGGCTTCTTGTTAAGCTAGTATGGCGGACTGTTGAGCTTGTATAGTGGCCTGTTGAACTTGCATCCAATGGATCATCCCGTTGAGATCATCAACCAAGGACGTGAGGGAGTCAATGCAAACGTTCAACATGTTGTATTCATCATCAGTAAACATGAAACTATTGCACAAAGATCGAAGAATACTGGAGCTCAAAATGTCGAGAGGAGGAATATGAGCTTCCAGGACTTCATTATCGTCACCCTCGTCATCTCCCTCAAATGGTAGAGTCTAGCCATTTTGAGATGGGGTCTAACCCCTTGGTATGTACCACTCACTGATCGTGTTTTTTGGTGATTTTTATGCGTTTAAGGGTTTGAATGTTTATAGTGTGGGTGGGTCGAAGTTGGACAAATGTTTCATCATCCAACGAAACTTTAAAGTGTTTAAAAGTTTTTGTGAGAAGCATGCCGTATGGTAAAACTTTAACATGTCGTGATGAATGAACAATCTTCATGAGTCCTAATGCAATGGTGGAAAAATCAAGTTTCCTACTGACAAGAAAAAAGTTGAGAAGAAAGAGATCAAACGTACTCACTTCGTCCCGATGACCCTTTTATGGTAGGATAATATTTGCAATGATGTCTTGTAAAACCTTTCTTCCATGTTTTGTAAAACATTGTATGGAAGAGTCAATTGATTTGCACTAACTTTTGTGAAGAGAAATTTATGTTGCACACACCTCAAGTTCTAAAATGTTACGAATGAGAGCTTTGTTTATGACAAGGCGTTTATTTTTAATCAAACATGAAATATCACCAGAATGGAAAGTCATATACATGTTTTTGTAAAATTATTTCATGAGTCGTGGATATGTATGCTCTTCTAAAGTTGCAATATAAATCTAACCCATATTTTCAAAAGTTCTTCTAAATGCAGGTGCTTCAATTGCAAAATTTGCAAATCAACATTTTTACTTATCAAAATGGGAGACTTTTCAAATAGGTTAGCTGGCACCTCTTCGTCGAATGAAGGAGAAGGAGATCACCTTACCATGCTCTTGAGTTTTTTCCCGTTCATTTTGAGCCCGAAATTGTTGGAAATAGAGAATGGAGAGAGGAATATGAGATGTTAGGTTTCAATTTGGTGAAATTGGAAAGTAGTGGATGAAATTTAGGGTTTCTTGAGGAATTAAGATGTAGAAGTAATGAGTTTTTAATTTTGATAAGTAATTGATGATTTGACATGGAGGATTGAGTGAGGGAGAAGAGAATTATGGAGAGAAAAATGAGAAAATGGAAGAAAAAATAGCTTATTCGTGATTTTTAAAAAGCTGAGTTGTGCTGAACTTGACATCCGGTTAAGCCATCTGGACTTTCGGTTGGATAGTATTGAAATTTTTTTTTCCAATCAGATGGCTGTTCGGATGATCTGGTTCAATCTGGAAGTCCGATTTCTCGTCCAGATTTTTTTTTTTTAATAATACAAAATCACATGAAATAATAAGATGAAGACATGTAAGCATATGTAGTTATGAACTTAATCATGTACTTAAATTTATCAATAATGCCTAAATTTCTTCTAATATGTGAGAATCGATCAAGAGCTATAGGTTTAGTGAATATATCGGCCAATTGATTTTCCGTGTTTACAAATTCTAATACAATATCACCCTTTTGAGCATGGTCTCTTAGGAAGTGATGTCTTATTTCAATGTGTTTCGTCCTTGAATGTAAAATAGAATTTTTAGAATGGTACTAGTATTATCACACATAATGGGAATATGATCAAATGATAGTTGATAATTACTAAGAGTTTGTTTCATCCATAGAACTTGTGCACAACAACTAGCGGTCGAGATATATTCGACTTCGGCGGTAAACAATGCAACTGAATTTTGTTTCTTACTAAACCATGATACAAGTGTAAAGCCTAGAAAATGATATGTTCCGCTAGTGCTTTTACGATCGATTATGCACCCAGCCCAATCTCCATCCGAGTAGCTAAGTAGATCAATGAGAGTGCATTTAGGATACCAAAGCCTTAAAGTTCTAGTTCCACTAAGATATCTAAAGATTAGTTTCACGACCTTAAGATGTGATTATTTAGGATTTGATTGAAATCTAGCACATAGACACACACTAAACATAATATCGGGTCTACTTGCGGTTAAGTAAAGAAGGGATCCGATCATACCTCGATATTTTGTTATATCAACGAGCGTACCTTGATCGTCCTTATCCAATTTTATGGATGTTCTCATAGGGGTGTTCATTGACTTCAAGTCATCCATGTCGAACCTCTTGAGCATCCCCAATATGTATTTACTTTGATTGATGAAAATTCAATCACAAGTTTGCTTAATTTGGAGACTGAGGAAGAATTTAAGTTATCCCATCATGCTCATTTCAAATTTCATGCTCATGTACTTAGAGAACTCTCCACAAAGATAAATATTAGTAGCACCAAATATAATATCAACATAAATTTGAACAATGATATATTGTTCTTTTAAGTTTTAGCAAAAAAAGTGGTACCGCTTTTCCAATTGAAAAATCATTTGATATAAGAAATTTGCTTAATCGTTCGTACCAAGCCATATGAGCTTATTTTAGACCGTAGAGAGCTTTTCGAAATTTGAAAACATAGTCTGGATGTTTGTGATTTTTAAAATCGGGTGGGTGTTCAACAAACACTTTTTTGGAATAAAATGTTTAAGAAAAGCACTTTTGACATCCATTTGATAAAGAGTGAGTTTTTTACGACAAGCAAATGAAAGAAACATGCTAATGGATGCTAATCTAACCACCAGTGCAAATGTTTCTTCAAAATCTACGCCTTCTTCTTGATTGTAACCTCATGCAACTAATCTAGCCTTATTACGCACAATTACTCCGATTTCATCACGTTTATTTCTAAAGACCCATTTAGTACCGATGCCTGTTTGATCATTTGGTTTAGCAAGTAAGTCCCAAACATGGTTTCGTTTAAATTGATTTAGTTCTTCTTACATAGCTAGAATCCAAAATTCATCAAACTTAGCTTCTTTGAAGTTTTTCGGTTCAATTTGTGAAATGAATGCACAACTACTTAAATGATTTTTAGTAGAGGCTCTAGTAGTAATACCTTTTGATGGATCACCAATGATTAGTTCTTTAGGATGAGAAGGAAAAATGTTCCATTCTTTTAGAAGAGGTAAGTCATTTTGGATTTCAATTGGCTCTTCCTCGCTTTGTCAAACATTTTCTCCTTCTTGATGTTTATCTTGTTGATCTTCCTTGTGTTGATCTTAAATAATCATTTGTTTGAATGGAGTTTCCAAACCTACATCAAGATCAATACCTTTCTCACGATCAAGCGAGTTAGTTTCATCGAAAGTGATATGCATGGATTCTTCAACGACTAGAGTTCTTTTGTTGAAAACTCTATAAGCTTTACTAGTCGATGAACCCTAGAAAAATTTCAATGTTGGATTTTGAATCAAATTTTTCCAAATTTTATTTTGTAGTCAAGATAAAACATTTGCACCCAAAGACTTTGAAATAAACGATATTGGGAATTCTATTTTTCCGAAGCTTGTATGGAGTTTTGATTTTCTTTTGACTAATTAAAACTCTATCAACAATATAGCAAGCGGTGTTAACGACTTCTGCCTAAAAATATTTTGGCATGCTATTTTCATTTATCATGGTCCTAGCCATTTCTTGTAATGTGCGAATCTTCTTTTCTACAATACCATTATGTTGAGGAGTTCTAGGAGCTGAGAAATCATGTTCATATTCATTTTCATTACAAAACTCAGCAAATGCGAGATTATCAAATTCTCCACCATGATCACTTCTAATGGTTGTAATAGAGTATCCTTTTTTATTTTGAATCTTTTTACAAAAATGTTTAAAGGTATTTAGATCTTCATCTTTAAGACTTAAGAAAAGAACCCAAGTGAATTTAGAGAAATCATCAACAATAACGAAAACATAGTGTTTTCCACTTAAACTAGCAGTTCTTGAGGTCAAAAAATATCAATGTAAAGTAATTGAAGTGGTTTTGTAGTTGATGAGTGTAATTTGGATTTGAATGAACTTTTTACTTGTTCATCGAATTGACATGCATCATGATTTTTTTTTTCAAACTTCAAATTTTGATAGACCTTTGAAAAAATCATTTTTGGAGATCTTTGAAAGGAGATTCATGCCAACATGGCCTAATCTTCCCATAGCCAAGTATCCTCTTTGATATAAACATCTTTCATCATTTCCGGCTTCTTATAAACAATACCTCCTTAGATACAGCATCCTTAATGAAACATTTAGAAGAACCGAATTTAATATGATAGCCTTGATCACATAATTTACTAATACTAAGTAAAGTTTGTTTGAGATTATCTACCAATAGTACATTTTCAACGGAAGAGAAAAGATGATTACTAGTGTTTCCAATTTCGATTATTTTTATCTTTGCATTGTCTATAAATATGACATGACCTCCATCATTCCTTTTGAGATTCGATAGTAAAGTTCTATCTTCGATCATGTGCTTTGAACACCCGCTATCCAAGAACCATTTGCTCGTCATCTTCGGTATCTACAATAATAATTCAACTTTTGATTTTTGGTACCCATACAAGTTTGGGTCCTTAGTAGTTACTTTTAGTGGATCCTTGAGTCCACTTATTTTTTCTTTTAAAGTGTAGCTTCTTTTTGGTTAGACCATTGTAGGCAATATATCCATCATTGTTGCAAAAGCTACAAGTAGTTTTTGAGCGAATTGTATTTGAGGCTTTGACAAATAAATCTTTGAGAGATTTTTGTTTCAAAAATGGTTTATATCCAATGCCTCCTTTATCAAAAACACATTTTTGATCACTAAACACTAGATTAAAATTTGTCTTCCCTTGAGTGAATTTAAAAACAATTTTAGTCAAGTCTTCAGTCTTTGATTTCAAAGAACAAATTTCTTTATACAATGAATCACAATCAATATTTTCCTTTTTGGTTTCTAAATTTTTCTACATTTCACTTTTTAATAATTTATGTTTTTTTTTAAGAATAGAATGACTAAGAGTGAGTTTTTCAAATTCTTGTGAAATTTCATCATAAGAGGAAGATAAATCATCACATGAGAATCTTTCAATAGAATTTACCTCATAATTGATTGCCATGAAGCACATGTTGGCGATCTCTTCTTGATAGTCATTTTTATCGTGATCATCATCGTCACTTTTATCCCATGTTGTTTGGAGTGCTTTTTTCTTGAAATTTATCTTTTGTTTGGACACTCGGTTCTCTTGTGACCGGGTTGCCACATTCATAGCAACAATTTTCTTGCTTCTTACTTCTTTCTTCGCTTTTTTATTCTTTCTTTTGAAACTTTTGATTATTTCAAAAGCCTCTCTATTTTTTGACAAGAAGCACGAGATCATCAAGCTTTTCATCACTCATATGTTCACTTGTAGTTCCTTCTTCAATCACTGATTTGAGAGCAATTTGACGCCTAGGAGGCTCATTTGATTCTTCCTTGTTGTACCTCGTCTTCTCCTTGGTTTCGGCGTTGTTGAGCTCATATGTCATCAAAGTTTCATAGAGTCCCTCCAAAGGACAATAATTGATATCTTTTGTGTTCTCTATCAACATTCTCAATGAGTTCTAATCTTCAGAAAGTGACCTAAGCATTTTACTTACAAGCACACCATTAGTAAATTTACGATCAAAGCCCTTGAGGTTATTAACAATATTGGTGAAGGGAGTAATCATGTCAACAATAAGTTCGTCTTGTTTCATGAAGTTTTTTTTTTCAAATTCTTTGACTAAGAGATTAATCTTGGTTTCTTTTATCTTACTAGTGCCAACATGAGTAACTTTTAAAGCATGCCATATATCATATGCGGAGTCACATGTGCTAATACGGTTAAACTCATTTATATCTAAGACACAATAAAGTAGGTTTTTGGCTCTAGCATTCGAGAACAATTTTCTTTTATTATCTTCATCATATTCCTCTCTAAATTTAGGAATATATTGATCGGGTTTTCCATCAATTTTAATAATCTTGGTAGGCACGTAAAGACCATAGTCAATGACTTTCCGAATATTATAATCTATTGATTGAATGTAAATCATCATTCTAGATTTCCAATAATTATAATGTGTGAGAAGGAGGTCGATTTGTGGAATACCCTCGAGATTTTGAAGATTGTTGTGGTTAGCCATTGCTCGAGATTGTAAAATCTTAATTTTAAAATGAGCACCTCATTCTAATACCAATTAATAGCCCAAAAATAGCTAACCAAGAAGGGGTGAGTTTGTGTTTGAACCTTTTTTCGGAAAGTTAATCTAAATAAAGCACGTAATGACTAAATAGATTAATTCAAACAACAAGTACGAATATGAAAGCAATGAGTAAAGAGGGCTAGAGAATGCAAACAATATAATTATGGAGGTTCGATCCTACGTAATGATCTACGTCCTCCGTTACCAAGCTCTCTCCGGCATGAGTAAGACCAATTTCACTATGTTGATTGACTTGTGGTGCAATCCAACAATTTACAATGCTTTCGATGACTTACACCCAAGGAGCATCGACCCTTATACAACGTTGAGCTTTACTGGACCTCAACACGACCCACAAGTTTAAAGAATATTAATTTTACAAACTGAAACTTCTCTCTTAATAAATGATATGATCACAATTAAATACCAAGAGAGAAATAGGCTAACACCTTAATAAATAGCAATGAATAAATTTCTAGTATTAGATATGAAAAACTTTGATGTGTAGAATGATTTTTATAAGTTAATTTGACCAAAAGTTTTAAGCGCTAAAATGATTTGAGAAATCAATACAATTTTGCTCAAAATAATCTCACTCAAATGCTCTTAAATTGTTATAATAAATGACAAGTGAGTTGATACTTGTAGCAGTTGAAAACATGAATTTTTCTGTCAAACTGGATGGCCATCCAAATGTTTTACGGCATGCATTGTATGCCGTAAATAACTCTCTACGGCGTACAACAAAACATAGTATAAAGCAATGTCGTAAAAAGTGGTTCACCTTTTACAGCGTGTAGAGTAAGCCGTCTAGAGAACGTCCAAAATCAGTTCTACGGCGTTCAGTTGCACGCCGTAAAAATTATCTCATTGTAAAAAATATCTCATTTTTTACGATGTGTTAAAATGAAAGCCGTATATTGAATGTCTTTTACAGCATTCAATGAATGTATGCCGTAAATGTTTTGCAATTTATGGCATGCTTAAACACGCCGTAAATATCAATTTAATTTTTTTAAAAAAAATATATATTTGATTACCAGCAAACCTATAATACTAACAAAACAAAATTAATCCATAAATTATCAAGTTTTCCATTGTTTCGATAAATAGAAATATTGAATATGGTTCAATACAGTATGTCAATGTAAAGTTTATATCAACAATTCTCAAAAGACTACTACTTCAAAAAAAATAAAAATAAAAAAATGATTGAAACATATCAAAGTTAACTTTTTTGACCGATAATTTAGCTATCCCACAAAATAGTAGCTCCCTGCACACTATAGAAATAATAAGGGTATGATTAATAAACTTAGGGTGAGCATGTAAATCAAAAGTATATCAACAAATATATTAACTTTTATCTAATCAACGTAGTACATATGACAAGTAATTACTTGAGTATATTGTTATTAAAATTTTCGAGAGATTTTGATTAGCATACGAGCTCTAATATAAATACATCTATATACACCATACTTTCCAAAAAAAAAAAAAAATGATTAAGAGTAAGGCTGGAATACTCTTCAGTCTTTGCTCACTCGATGCATTTTACAAGCTGGATTTATGTATACTAGACCTGTCCTTTTGTCTATTGGATTGAATGGTAAGAAGTGAACTTATGTAATTCAAGCATGTGCCTTACAGAAAATAGTCAAAATCAAAAGAAAATTAATTAGTAATTATGAAGTCAAATGAAAGTATTTACCAGCTTCCAAAATCAATGAAATAGTAAGATACCCTTGATGACGCTCAATAATGCAGTGGGCTTGTGCCCCACAATCCGAAAACAGTGTCATCCCAAATCAAGCATGCTACAACATAACTTGAAAACAATGAAACATTACTTTCATGTCCTGCTATCCAACATATTCAAATAGAGTTATTATAGCAAAACCAGCAATACCAACCTTTTATTGTCGTTTGGCACCTCATTTGCCCAGTCGTAAGACTTTATATGCATGGTTCCTTAGAGAAGATCACTAAAAACCATCATTCCCAGATGATTATAAAGTGGAATGACACTTGAAGGTGGCAAGCAGAAAATCCCAATCAACAATATTTAAAAGAGCATTAAAACTAATCAGGAATGTAAATGGGATTTTACTTTGCAGGGGCGAGGGAAAGGTTTAGAGGGTATGGGGTTCATGGGATGCAATTATACATACTGAAAATTTGTCACACCCATGAAGACGCAGCTAGGTTATAATGGGAGCTCTTTCACCGTCGAGAAATAGCATATTTGACGGGCCAATGTTTGCTCGAGTCAACTTATCTACAAGAACTAAGTTTATTTGGCGGGCGTGTTCGGTGGAGATTAAAATCTAATTAAAATTGAAAATACAGCGGTTATTAGGTCCCACTAGTCTAATAAAAGTCAACAATAACGGCTATTTTTTCAATTTTAATCTGATTTTCAATTTCTATTTTGTAGGATTCAAAATAGAAATAAACTCACACTTGGAAAACATTTATTTTTTGTTCCTTGGAAAATGCAAATAATTTTAGTAGCGATTTCCATATCGTATTGCCTTCAATGACTATTATTTTTATGAAAAAGAGTAGTGTGCGTTCATTTCTTGTATAATATTTCTGGGATTGCGCAGCTATTCAATGAAAACATTTCAGATTATCAGGATTGAATAACGTGTTTCTATCATTCATCTATATACAAGTTCTTTTGTAAAAGAAAAGTTATTTTTTTCTCAAAGGGGCTCTCCTTGTAAGTGAAAAATTCCACTGAAAGTGAGATTGCGAAACACAAATCAGAAATACAAATCCAATTCCAATTCTCTAAGGCGGGCCAATGTTTTCTTTTATTTTTTTCTCAGATATTACAGGACCAACCTCAAATAAAAAATACAAATCCAATCCCAATTTCAAAACAACAGCAAATCAGATTACCCATAAAGGAAAACATAAAATTTATAATTGCGTGTTAAAAAAAACTACACTACCCACCTTCAAAGCCGTTCCATAAGATTTATTTTGGAAAATTTTAATGAGATTGTAAAGGGGAAAAAGGTTTGGGTGGCAAGGGGAAAAGGGCTTGGGTCAGCTAATGAGATTGCAATAAACGGGTGATTGATGAAGACGCCACCTCCAATGAAAATCTGGAAATGAGTTGAAGATGTAGGCAAAGAGAAGAAAGATTAGTGGAAATGAAGAAGAAAGAAGAAACTAGGAAGAAAGTGCGGGAGTTTGGGTAGGAAAAAAGGAAAAGACATGGAAGGAAAAAAAAAACATAAAAAAAGGAAAAGGAAAAGAAAAATTCGGTTACACGGAAAAAAGGAAAAATCCAGCTCAAAATCTTGATAAATTTTTACGGCGTGCACTTTTTATAGCGTACAATAAACACGCCTAAAATTTATTTTAAAAAAAATAAAAATAAAAAAAATCATTTACAACATGCTCGATTATTACGCCATAATAATAGACCATTTACAGCGTGCTCTAAATGCATGCCGTAAATACTTTGAATTATTGAATTATTACGGCACACATTTATAGCACGCCGTCAAAATAGAATCTTTATGGCATGCCTGAAATACACACAGTAAATAAATGCCTAAAAAGCCACTTTTGTAGTGATGTAAAATTCAAATTTACATCCAAACTTCAAAACCTCATATCTTCTTCATTTTAACTCCAAAATTTAAGTTATTTATATGGTTGGAAAGCTCATTAAAATACCTTTCTAACAATACTAATTTTACTGCATAATTATTAATGTATAGAAAATAGTAAATTATCAATTAATGACATTAAAGACCACATAATGTTTCAAAAACTTTACATATAAAACTCATAATCCAATTGTATCATGCAATGACATATTTAAGCATGTATTACAGGAAGGTATTCAACGTTATGGCTCTGATACTAATAAAGTAATTTACAACATACTATAACATGAATTTCGGGTCAAGATGCTTATTTGAAATGATGAATTTCAAGATCTTTTAAATGTTTGAATTATCTTACTTTCCAAAACTCCAAATCTACAATTTTCTTGCACTCTAATGGTCTTAATTCCGATCACAATGGAATGGGATTATTAGTCACAACCTAAGTGCCAATTTTTATGAGTTTTCATGCCAAAAATAGTGGTTTTATGTGCATTTCAATTTTGGTGATATTTTCCATATGGATTTTCACCATTATTTGTTATTGTTTTCTTCTCTCCTAAGTGCAAGACTAAGTTATGTGAGTTATATAAAAAATTAAAAGTAGGTGGGAGTTGATAAAAGCTATAAGTTTGAATTCTTTCAAACCACTCCCTCCAATTCACTTTAATAACTTGTGGGTTGGGTCAACCCACAGGGGCATATGATTGGGGCGAGATTTTCGTCAATGTAAAGACATTGAAACTTTGTAAGCAAAATTGGAAGTCGCCATTTTAAATGCGAAATTATGATAATTCCTATATGCTGCAAGACTTCTGCAGTGGTATGAATTGGGAATTTGAAGCCATCATAAAGTTCAAATTTATTGAATTCAACCAACTAACTTGTTGGCAAGAGAAGTGGAGTAATAAAGGTCAACAAAATATCATGTTTCATTTCAAAAGATTTTCTTGACAAGCAGGGTCGGTCTTCTGATTTTCAGGGCTAAGGCGAACTCCCAAAGTTGCTTCCCCCCCAAAACAACATAAATGCAACGTATTGCTAACTTAACACAGAACAGTAGAACAACAAACAAATATAAAGAACAAAAGATTTATATTATAAAGTAACAAAATCGACAAGAGTTCAAACAATTAGTTAAATACTATTCGTCTCGCTGTTTTAGAGGCAAAACATTAATCAAATCTGAATAATTTAACTGTTGAACCATATCTTTCTCTATTGATAACACAGCAAATCCATTCAATCTTTCTTGTGACATAGTTAATCGAAGGTAAGTCTTGATCAACTTCAATTTAGAAAAACTTCTTTCTGCAGATGCAATTGTAATCGGTATGGTTAATAAAATTTTATAAGCAATATAAGCATTTGAGAAACAAACATTTAATGTCTTCAAATATTGTAGCACTTCAATTGCTCTCATTGCTTCACTTGGTATATAGCACCGCAAGATTTGTATTTCGAAAATAATTCATCTCCCATAATGTCCGAACACCCATTATGTTCCAATTGTTTCTCAATATTCATACAAGAGTTCATTAAAATTGAATAAGTTTCATCCCTTGACCTCTTCAAATTGAACAAAAATCCAAATGTGTCACCATATTGTTTAAATTGTTCAAATCGAGTCCTCATAGAAGATAGAACTTGATCAATTATAAAAACAAAGTATTCAACTCCAAAAGATTCTTCAACCGATTGCTTTACTTAATTACTTCCGCTTTTATCAAATTGTTTTTTCTTTGAATTATACGTTTTTCTCGAAATATAGTTTCAACACATTTCGTTTGCCTTTTCTGTCACTTCATCCACGGCAATAGCAAATCCAATTTCTCTATATTCTTTAAGAAATGAAACAAGTCCTTGCAAGAGGTCGATAACATGATCAATATCCATATTTTCGGTTTGAAGAAATTTACTCACAATATTGACTGCATGCAACAACCTGTACCAGATAATCATGCCAAGCAAGAACTCAAAATTCTGAAGTTCATTTGTTGCTAACGACTCGATTTCACTCTTTACTTTAGGCTCTTCGTTACTTTCTGCCAAATCAAGTAACAAATCTCTTATTTGTGCAGTTTGCTCCATTATAGGCTTAACACTCTCAACATGATTTTCCCAACGTGTTTGTGACAATGGCTTCACTGTCAAACCTTGTACATTATCTTTAAAACATTTTCATCGTTTGGTGAAAAAGAACAATGTGTAGATGCGTTGTATCACTCCAAAGAAGGATACAGCTTTAGAACAACAATTCACCATATCACACAATGCTAGATTCAGATTATGAGCTCCACATGGAGTATAGAAAGCTCGGAGATTCATCTCAAGGACTCTTCTTTGCACACATTTGTGCTTCTCGCTCATGTTAGATCCGTTGTCATACCCTTGCCCTCTAATATTATCAACATCAAGATCAAGTTTGGTCAAAACCCGTTGAAGCTCGATTGCAAGTCCAAGTCCTATTGTGTCATCTACCTTCAAAAATTCAAGCCAATATTCTTCGATTGTAGGTAAGTTTGCCGAATCGTCAACAAATCGTATTACTTAAGACATTTGCTCCTTGTTACTAGCATCTGGAGTACTATCAAATACAAAGTCAAAATATTTTGCATGTTGAACTTTCTTCACAATTGCACTTTTCACCTCATTAGCCAACAACTGTATCAACTCATTTTGAGTTGTTTTGCCAAGATATGTATACTGAATCTCGCATGCTTTAGCCCATCAAATGTGCTCTTGCATTATTGGATCAAACTTACCAATCGTTTCCACAATTTGTAAAAATAGGCTATTGTTCTCTACATCTAGCCTCTCATCATCTCCTCAAAATGGCAAGGAGTTTTTGGCGAGTCTTTTCACAATAGCGATTATTCTCGTTAATACACGTCTCCAATATACCCTTTCTGCATCTATCACCAATTGAACGCTTTTGTCAATTGTAGTTTTAGTTTGAATCCTATTTTTCAATTCAATCCAACTAGTCATGAAACATAAATTCTCATCATTCCCTTCATGACTTTTAATAGACCGATGCAAATTATGCCAATCTTTGAATCCATCATTACCTAGTTGGCCAACTTTGGTGACATGTTTTGGTGTTTTAAACAACCTGCAACAAAAGCAGAAGATCCTGTCTGTAGATACTGAATACACTAGCCATCTTCTATCAATTGTTTGCCCATTTGGTAGTAATCACTTGTATTGTAAAGAATTGAAATGTCTCTTTGCACAATCTTTGGGAACCACGATGCCTTCAACTCTTTTTGGACCTATTTCAACTAAATAATCCTTCATTCTTTGATCAATGTTTTTCCAATTCCCATGATCATCCAAATTCAAAGAAAACCAAACCTCTTCTTCCTTATCACACACTTCATTCACACAGACATGTTTCATCATTTCTTCTTCCTTATCATCCACTTCATTTACACATACATGTTTCATCATTTATTCTTTCTTATTATCTACTTCATTGACACAAGAAAGTTTCATCACTTATTCGTCCTTATCATCTACTTCATTAACACAGGTAGGTAGAATCACTACCTCATCCCCATTCAACTCATTTACATTGTTGCTTTTAAAATACTCGTCAATATCGCCTGCTTGACTTTGAGTCAACAAAAGTTCATTTCATTTCCTTTTCCTCTTCATAGCTCCAAACTCATATTTAGGAGGCATGGTGTATGAGTCTATATCTAATACCCAATGATTAGCCTAAAAATAATTACAAAATATCTCAATCATCTCACAGTTATAAGCACAATTATATAAGTTGACAAGGCCACAGTTATATAAGTCGACCAGGCCATAATTATATAAGGTGACAAGGCTTCAAATATTTTCAATATATTCAATATCAAGTTAGGGCAAGCCATTACTTACTTGAGCAGTAGAAAATCGATAAAAATCATGGAATCACAATTCACATGCTTCCACTATTCCATCTCACAAACTTGAAATCAAATCATAGGCCTATGCAATCAGATTCGAATTCACACCCTTCAACAATCAGATTTACAACAATCATTCACTACGATCAGATTCACAACAAACAAATTCACAATCATTCACAAGTCAACAATCACTTTCTGAAATCTTAAAGTATCCCAAATTCACCATCCCACGTGTTGAACAATTAAGGGCTAATTTTTCTTTCAATCTTTGAATGATACATTTACACTGGATTTGTAATCGAAGTAATGATCCCATCAGTACCAATTTGATTTCAGTTAATGCGAAATCTTGAAATGGTTATCCAGCTAAATGAAAAATAAATAAAAATGAGGACCTTAAATTAAATGTAAATGCCAAATTGCCAAGATTATGCAGTATTGCAATCGTAACTCATAACTTGTAAGAACTAAGAAGAACCACTTACTAGTTAGACAGTTAGCCAGTTACCAGTAGATCGGCAGCAGACAGAGTCGCAACAGCCAAGATTATGCAGTTTACTCGTAGTCACGGACGGTCCGAACTCTGACAGACGGCGTGGTTAGACAGAATGAAGGGAAATGAAAGAATGGAAAGCAAGAGAAGAAGAGTGGAGAACGGTTGGAACTTGGAGGATGGGGCTCAGATGGGACTTGGGAGAGTCGGAAGTGAGTAGCTATGTCAACGACCTGAAAAAGGTCGGGCTCGGCTCGAGCTTTCTTGGGCCGAGCTTTTTGGGGCCGGAGCCGAGCCAAGCCTGACAAAAAAAAAAATGAGGCTCGACTCGATTTGTTTTTGTGGCACCTTATAGCCTTATGTCAGATAACATGTTAGATTTATAAATTAGTGACTATCCATTATAACAAATTAATAAACATTTTTAATGATCGATTTGAAATTTCTTACAAATTTTAGTGACCATTGGTGAAATTAGCTCAATTTTTAGTAATCAAGCAATATATATCACTAATAATTTCGCTTATTATAGAAGAATAAACGTTTGTGTAAATGAGAAAATCCTTACTTTAAATATTTAGGCACTTAGAGAAATGAAACAATAATAATGCAATAAATATTAAACAAACAAATATAACTCATTTTCCAAAATAATCTATATGATAAATTATGAGATGAAATTGTCACTTATAATTAGTTTATTGGTTTCATGATGAGAATAGTAAGTTGGCAGTTTTTTTTAACGAACCGGCTTGGGCTCAGCCCAAGCCTTGGCTCGACGGAACCGAGCCGGAGCCGAGACTGGCTCGTCTCGACCTTTTTTTCGAGCCGAGCTCGAGCCGGCCGAGCCACCGAGTTTTTTTTGCCATCCCTAGTCGGGAGTGAAGTGAATCGTAAATCGTTGTTGCCTTTGTGTGTTGAGTTAGGTTAAAATAAAAAAAAAACATTGGGCCAAAATTGAGTGATGCCCTTCGGTGTTGGACTGTGCCTAACTAAATAAAAAAAGGAGGGGCAAAAAATGAGGCCCTCTCCACTTTTGGGCCTGAGGCACGGGCCTCATCCGCTTCTATGCAGGGTCGGCCCTGTTGACAAGTTATTCATTAATTTAGTGGGGACCATAAGGCTTCTATATTCCTTATTATGACGTTGGGAATATCAAACAAAAAATAAAGGTTCAAATTTCTAGTTTTATCGTGATTCAATTATGACATGTATACATGTTACAGTGTGCGTAATTGATATTATTGAAAAAAAATGTATTTTAAATAGTAATATGATGAGAAATATGTGGTTAAAAAGTAAGAAAAAATTATCAATACGATGAAAAATATTATTTTATTGAAGAATGTGTAATTGAAAATGAGTTTTGAAAGAATGTATTTTAAAATAATGTGTACCAAACATGGGCTACATCTTCAACCTCAACTTTTAACATTTAATAACTCAATATGATTGCAGAGTAGATAAATGCCTTGACTACAAGAATTTCGTATCACGAGGATTTGATAAAAAAAAAAAGTCGTGTTATAAGAGTGCAAGATTAAAAAACTTAAGGATTTTATTATATGTACATCAAAATTTATATAAGGGACTGCATAATACCACGTGACGTTGTACTATTTGCCAATTTAAAACACAAACTTTTTTATCAAACCTTTTCCCCCTACATTATTTTCTATAATTGCTTATATACTATTTTTATGTACAAGTAGCAAAATCGAAAATTTAATTAAGCCCATGTATAATATCAATTAAAATCCAGATTTTAATTTAATTTAAAGTCAATAATTAATTTCAACCATATATTTCATGAATCCCACAATTTTTCATCATTTTTTTTTTATCAAAATTTACTAAGAATATTTTTTAATCTCTATCAAACAGGGGCTAAATTTGATTCACAATATATATATATGTTGATGGACTTATGTCCATTCGCTAAAAACCGAGTCAATGACGTCCAAATTCAAACCATGTAAAATGTCATTTTCTTTAAAATATTCATGTAATTAACTATGACAATTTTCTCTTACCTGGAATTTTGAAGAGGTCCATGGTATTAAAATACTACAATGGAAAGTGAACCAACCAATGTTAAAATCGAGTTCATGAAATGAAATAAAATGAAATCAAAAGAAAAAACCTCAAAACAGCCTATGAAAATTGAGTAATAATTAATTAGATGGAATAAATCTTGCTCATTGAACAAGTATGGTTAGATGCTCGTTCCAACTGATCGTTCTTGTGCTCGTATTTGAGTTTATGCATTCTGAAATAATTAATCATAAGAAAATTATAATATTTCCCTAACATGAACTAATGCCTTATTATGCCGGTGGGAATTGCATGAATTATCAAAACTGGCATTACTAGATTCTTGATAGAAGGTTAAATCAGATAAATGAACAATGTTTATTTCTTTTTAAAAAGTTTTAAGTTTTCAGATTATGTTGCGTAATTTGTATAAAACACACAAATGTTGAGATTTTTAATTTCATTGTGCTTCAATTATGACAAGTCTACATAATTGTAACGACCCGACCTCGCGCCAGAGCCGTTATTTTACATACTGTCCGCTTCGGAAGAGCCTAGACCATCTTACCCCTCACGACTTTCTGACGCGTCCCCTAGGATTCGAACCCAAGACCTCTATCATATGAGAGACTTATATTGAATCCTGGTACCAATTGGGCAAGTCGCGTCAGAAAGCCGTGAGGGGGTAAGATGGGCCTAGGCTCTCCCGAAGCGGACAGTACGTAAGATAACGGCTCCGGCGCGAGGTCGGGTCGTTACAATAATTGACTTCCGACTTAAACTTTTAAATTTTTAAGTTCAACATGATATTAGAGTGGTTAAATGTCTCGAACTCGAATTTTATTAATATTCAACTACACAAATAGGGCTTTGATTTTTTTTTTTTTCTTCTTGAGAAGTATATTCAAACGCTAAAAACAAGTTGACTTGAGGTCTACGAATTACGGTCCAAATTAAAACCTTTTAAAATGTCATTTTCATTTAATATTTATGTAATAAACTATGACAATTTTGAGAGGGTATGATAAGTGCATTTTACACACTTATTCTAGCCACAAATATGGATAATTGTTAATAAATATGTGAAATATAGCTTAATTTGATATAATTTGTGTTTTGCAAGACAACAATGATGAATACAGTGAAAATTAGGAGAAATAAAGCGAAAATGACTAAAATGAAGCAAAATAAAAGTTTGAGGACTCAAGTGCAAATAATAAAAAGTTGTGTCAATCTCACGATGAAAATTTGAGAGTGTTGGGCATCAATTGGATGAGGAAAGAAGCAAAATGGATGAAATATGGTTGAAGTACTATCACATATCAACTTCCAGCCGAAAAAAAAAGTTATGCTTCGAATTTTTAACCTTAGTTTGAGACCCACTTTTAGCATAGAAGACGTTCGAATTTAAAAACTCATATCTAGAAGATTTTTATCCCTTTGAGTTAGCTTTCCAATGCATTTTGAATCACCTCAATCGGATATCGAGAGAGAAAGATATGACCAAAATACTGAAAGCTGTCCAGTGGGCAAAAAATATAACTATGTGACCGTATAGTTATAAATCAATGCGACTGCATAGTGCATTACAGGGCGGAAATTGATGGTTGGACTTCCTTCTATGTGACAACATATAAATATACTATGCGACCGCATAGTACAAACTTTTGACGAGATTTTGTTTCATTTTTCAACTAAAACTCTACATTGGTGACAAGATTTTGGACATCTATATAAACCCTAAGGTCGCCCAGAACGAGGGAGGAGAGTTTTATGAAGGTTTTTAGAGAGAAAAAGAGACAAGAATAAGGAGAATAACACCACGACGCGAAGATTTAATTCAAGAATCAATTTGGTGATGTCGTTCTTCATCTATTTTTTTGATTTTCTTCTCTTCACCATGCTAGGCTAGATTAATTCTGTACTAGGGAGCTTGGGAATTGTTCGAGAGAATGCCTAATACTTTAGCCATGTGGTCTTCGGATCGAGTGGGTCCAAAGAAATTAGCTGGAGTATACGAGGTAGATACCTACTCGGCTTTATCTGCAAAGATTGACTCCCTATTTCACAAGGTGAAGAGCATAACACAAATGGTAAATTCAGCACAAGCAAGGAAGTCCAATTGTGAGGAGTGTGGGGGCAGAACATGGCACAACCGAATATCCCATCCTTACACAATGAATGGAACAAGTAGATCATGGTCAATAGGATAAACGTCAGCACAACAACCCCTATTCTGATACATACAATCCGGGGTGGAAGAATCATCCAAATTTCTCTTGGGGTGGAAATCAAAATCAAAATCAAAATTGAGCTCAAGACAACTTTATACGAGACATTTGACTTGATATACATTGCATTGACTTTTACACTTATGTCTTATGTCTAAAGGGGTCGTTGGGGGTGAGACATATATACACTTACCTACTGCTTAAACACTTTGAAAGTTTACAGTTAGGGGGAGCATATGCATATTTGTTTGATTCAGTCTCGCTAAATTAAGTTTTTGATGTTTTAGCAGTGTCAATATTTCGTTTTGGTATGTTGAGTTGTATTGATATTGTTTCTTAGTTTAGCTTGTAATTTAAAACTGAACAATATGCTATTTGAGTTATAATTGCTTAAATGACACTTACAATTGAATTGTGATTATTATTGATTCTATTTTTCACACAGTTTATACTGGGTATTTGAGTTGTCTATTTCAGGAAACGGGTACTACTAAATTTGTTCAAGGCAGATTGTAGTATAAGTGTGTCATTGTTTTGAGTTTGTAACTTTTATTTTATTACTGCCTTGACATAGATTAATATTTTCTCACAGAATGCCAAAGGCAGAGTTTGTTATGTTTTAGTTGATTTTGTAATTGGCAAATTCTGTGAACAAAAGGACCAAATTAATAGATTGTAAAAGTTCAAGGAGTAATGTGCAATATTGTCAAAAGTTAGTTGAATATGTCTAGGGTTTCGAGTTTGGAAAAAAGGAGAAAACGACGCGAATTTTCGCTGGACTGTCGCCAAGGGTTGGCTCGAGCTACAAAAGTAGAAACATCGTCGCTAGACAGTCATCCCTCATTCGTTCAAGCGACACCCTGTCGCTCGACTGTCGCTAGCCTTTCGCTCAAACGACAACTTTATACGAGAAATTTTATTTTCGCATTTTAAGAGCTTTTTTCTTGGCCCATTGATTTTTTGACCTATCTATAAATACCAGAACACGTACTGAACGGTTTTCTTAAGGATGATAATTGAAAGAGCTTCATCTATGAGAAATCTATTCATTCCATCTTTCAACCTTCATCTTGTGTGAGTGTTTTGGTCAGAAAAACACCAGCTTTAATATCCAAATACCAAAAACCAACTTTCTACATATATGTTAGAGAGTGCTGAAGATCGAGGAAGGCGACTGAAGTTCTAGTATGTGAAGAACTGGTTGTTTTTCGTGATCCATGTGAGATAGATGATTCTACCAAGCTAGAGGCTGATGCAGGATAGTGGGGGTTCGAGGAGAGCGTTGGTTATTGCAGTTGCAATTGGTGCAGGGGATCACAAAATTCAAGAGACATGTCGGAATTGCAGTCAGGAGATTAGATAGTTCGTGTCGTCGTCTAGTTTGGTAGACTGTAAGTACAGAATCATGTATAGTGGATTGACCGGTAAAGTGCCCGGAATTTTTCCCAGTTGAGTTTCTCCGTGAACAATTCTTGTGTTCTTTACCGCTTTATTATTTATCGTTGATGATATACAAACTACGGTAATTCAACATAGAATAATTTGATTTACATGATTAACCATCTAGATAAGAATTAAAAATGACTTGTTGCTGTTTAATTTATAATTGTTTTTAATTTCGCATTAAATACCTATTAACCCCCTTGACGTATTGTCAGGGTCGAACTACGTATATTTCAGTATATTCCAGCACTAAAAAGTCTTGGTCACTGAATTCTACTTCCAAATTTAATCCCCTGCATTCACTCCACAATTCCATGAATTGATACTATAAAATCAAATGTTACTGACAGCTTACAGAATAAAAATTTGCAAGAAAACTTGGATTGATTCAAGTTGTCACTACATATATAGCTAGCTGCTTTTAGCATTATATTTTCTTGAGAATGGCTAGAGGCTCGTTTCAACTTATCATTCTTGTGTTTCTTTTCCAGTTTTTGGATTTCGAGATTTTTAAACTTGCATACTGCAAACAAAATCTTCACTCAATTTGCAGGGAGAATGAGAAGAAAGTGCTCATCACGTTCAAAGAAGCCCTTACAGATCCCTCAGGGAGACTTGCTTCTTGGCACGGAGAAGATTGCTGTAGATGGAATGGTGTGAGCTGCGATAACAGAACCGGATACGTAATTGAGATCAAACTCCGGAATCCATATCGAAATAGTTTTAATGGCGATGGACTCGTCTATGAGTTGGGAGGTGAGGTTAGTCCTTCTTTGCTTGATTTGAAATACTTGAATCATTTGGACCTCAGTATGAATAATTTTGGTGGGGCTCGAATTCCAGACTTCCTTGGGTCACTATCCAAGTTGAGATATCTGAATCTTTCTAGTGCATCGTTTGGAGGTCGAATTCCTCCTAACCTGGGGAAACTTTCTGAGTTGGAGTATCTTGATCTCAGTTATTACTATAACGAGACAGTAGAAAATGATCTTAAGTGGATATCAGGTCTGTCTTCTTTGAAATACCTAAATTTGGGGGGTATAGACCTTAGTCTAGCAGCGTCTTATTGGCTTCAAACTCTCAATTCCCTTCCGGTTATTTCAGAATTGCATTTATTCCAGTGTCAGCTAGTGAATCTTCCAACTTCTCTTCTGTCTGTTAATTTTACTTCTCTTTCAGTACTTGACCTTTCGAACAATGATTTTAACTCCACAATTCCGGAGTGGTTATTCAATTTAACTAGCTTGAAACGCCTTGATCTCAAATCGAACAATCTTTATGGTGTTTTACCAGATGCATTAGCAAATTTGACTTCCCTCGAGGAATTTGACCTGTCTGAAAATTCTGATATTGAGGGAAAGTTACCAAGAAAGCTAGGAAATCTCTGTAACTTGCAGAAACTTGTCCTCGCTAACAACAGAGTTGATGGTGACGTAATGGAGTTCATTGATGGCTTGTCTGAATGTTCGAATAACAGGCTCGAGACACTGGATTTGGGATTCAATAAATTGACTGGAAATCTTCCCAATTCACTTGGCAGCCTCAAGAATCTGATATATCTTCTTCTCTGGCACAACTCTTTCAGAGATTCAATTCCAGAAACAATAGGGAACTTGTCGTCGTTGAGGGAACTATACCTCTCAAACAACCAAATGAGCGGAAAAATCCCAGTGAGTTTTGGGGAACTTGTTTCCTTGGAAGCAGTTGACTTGTCTGAAAACATGTGGGAAGGTGTCATAACAGAAGCCCATCTTAAGAATCTCTCCAGCTTGCGTGAACTATCAATTGGTCAGTTGCAGCCAAATGTTTCCGTGGTATTCAACATTAGTTCTGACTGGATGCCTTCGTTTAAACTTGTTTATATCAAAATTCAGGCATGCCAACTTGGCCCCAACTTCCCAACATGGCTAAGGAATCAAACCGAGCTTAAAACCATTGTAATCAACTACGCGAGGATTGCAGATGTTATACCGGATTGGTTCTTGAATATGGGTTTGGAACTTGAAGAACTGGATGTTGCATACAATCAGTTAAGTGGTAAGATACCAAACTCACTCCGTTTCTCCTCTGGTTCGAACGTTGAATTGAGTTCAAACTTCTTTGAAGGGCCTCTCCCACTTTGGTCTCCTAATCTGACTACCTTATATCTGACGGACAACCTATTTTCAGGACCAATTCCTTCAAACATTGGGACAGCATTGCCTCATCTGACAGATTTAGACATCTCACAAAACAAACTCAATGGAACAATTCCACTGTCTATAGGAAATCTGACAGGATTAACAACCCTAGTCATTTCAAACAATCGTCTGTCAGGAAATATTCCTCCATTTTGGGAAAATATTCCTATGCTTTACTTGCTTGATATGTCAAATAACGTTCTTTCTGGTACAATACCAGACTCCATAGGGTCCATACTTTTTCTCAAATTTTTAATCCTCTCTAGTAACAATCTTTCAGGAGAATTGCCTTCCAGTTTAAGAAATTGTACCCAACTAAATAGCCTTGATATAGGTGACAATCAATTCTCTGGAAAAATTCCAGTTTGGATTGGAGAAAACATGCCATCGTTGTTAATTCTACGCTTACGGAACAATTCTTTTACGGGAAATATTCCTTCAGAAATCTGTAGACTCTCGCTGCTTCACATATTGGACATCTCCAAAAATAACCTTTTCGGGTTTATACCCCAGTGTGTTGGAAATCTGAGTGGTTTTCAGACAGAGTTTACATCAGGCGATGCTGCTCGATATGAGGGGGGTTTGCGGCTTATTGCAAAAGGAAGAATAATACAGTACAGTCAGTACTCGTCTTCGCAGCTGTACCTTGTTAACAGTGTAGACCTCTCAAGCAACGATTTATCTGGAGAAATCCCGTCAGAACTCGCGAGACTCTTCAGACTGGGAACATTAAACTTGTCGATGAATCATTTGAGTGGACGGATTCCTTCAGCTTTTGGGAAGTTAGAGTCGTTAGAAACATTAGATCTATCACAAAACCAACTGTCAGGGCCTATTCCAACAACCTTGGTTTCCCTAACTTTTCTGAATCATCTGAATTTGTCATACAATAAATTGTCAGGTAAGATTCCTTCAGGAAACCAGTTCCAGACACTAATAGATCCATCAATATATATGGGAAACAATGCACTCTGTGGATTTCCCTTATCAGTCGAATGTGATAGCGAGATTCCTCCACTTCCTGGTCAAAACAACAGGGACATTGATGATAAAAACGATCTCGAAAAGGTTTGGTTCTTCTCTTTTGTGGGATTGGGGTTTTTCACAGGATTTTGGGCAATTTGTGGATCTTTGATTCTCAAAAAACAGTGGAGGGATGCATATTTTCAGTTTGTGGAGAGGGTATTGGCACGGATTTGTGTATATTTGCATATAAAATTCTGAAGAATGGGTCTCAAATTGTTATGTGCGAAGAAGCCAATCCCTTGTCTGAAGGTGTTAAAGTGGTGTCGTTTAGTTTTAATTGTTTTCTTTTACTTTGTCGATCGAGTCCTTGTAAGTGGGCCAAAAGGCTAGTAGGCAAGTGGGTAGTTGTTGAATTCCTATTTGAGTCAGTATTTTCTGGGCAATGCCCCCACGTTCCTGTAATGGTCAGTTATGAACTGGCCTATTTATGTTTGCTATTATTCAATCAAAAGGCAACGAAGTATTTATCCAATTACAAAATATCCAAAGGAGGCCTGGTAACCTCGAATAACATAAACAATTCACATCACTTTGATTACATAATTTCATAGTTATAACAGGGGTATCAGAGCAGCGTTTCTGGTGCCATGGATGACGGTACTCGCCATGCTCAATTGGTGGAAGCCATTGCAGCACTCAAAGGGGAAAACAGCAACCTGCGTGAAGAGCAAGAAAGGCAAAAGGACATGTTAACTGAAGTTCTTCAACAAATAAGCAATTTGGCATCCAGCTATGAACATTTGGCAGCACATCTAGTTCTAAGGTCAGTAACAATCCTTTGTTTGGGGGAAATGAGGGAATTCAGGCTAAGTCCTTAAGGCTGGATTTTCCTAAATTTGATGGTACGGGTCGGATGAGTGGGTCCAAAAAGCAACACAATTTTTTGACTATTATAAAACGCTTGATGACCAAAGGTTGCAAATAGCCTTTTTCCACTTGGAAGGGAAGGCATTATCTTGGTATAGTTGGTTAAAAGAGGCTAGTCCAGTCAACACTTGGGACGATTTTGTCTCAACTTCAGAAGTGAGATTTGGACCCTCAATATATGAGGATCCTGTGGGAGAATTCACTAAGTTAAGGCAAAATGGAACTGTGGAAGCTTATCAAACTCAGTTTGAAACATTATCTAACAAAATAAATGGGTTATCTGAAGAGTTTCGAATTAGTACCTTTTTAAGTGGCTTGAGGGATGACTTGAGGATCACTGTAACAATGTTTAAACCATCTACTCTATCTACTGCTTTCGGTTTGGCCAGGTGATGCGAGAATTTTCCAACCGCAAGTGTACGGTGTCAAGTTTTAATATAGTGAGAGTAGAGTATCGTTTTTCACAGGGATTGAAATCAAATCCTAATAATTCATGTAATTAAAATAACCTTAATTTTATCTAGAAAACAAAATCATTTGAATGAAATAACTAACTGACTAATTTAATAAATTAATAATGCAATTAAACAAGGTTGACACTAGGGGTGGGCAAAAACCCGCCCAACCCGATCAACCCGCCCAACCCAACCCAACCCGATCGGGTTGGGTCGATTTTTTCCATTTTTTCTTGGGTTGGGTTGGGTGGCAAGGTTAAGTTGGTTGGGTTGGGTTGGGTTGTGGGTTAACACATCCAACCCGACAAAAACCACCCAACCCGACCTACTAATTAAAAAACTAAAAAACTTTGCCAAACTAAAATAGAATAAAGGTGAGAGACCTGGTAAAAAAAAAAGTGAGAGACAAAAAAAAAATACTAACATATCTTCCATTATCTCTCTCACGCGGCGGGCGTCGTCTCACCAAATCATCAACATTGGTTGTGATTTTGGATGAGATCTATCTTCCAATCCATCTCTCTTTAACGTAATATATTAATGTTGCTTTAAATTTAGTACTTTGGTGGCTTTAATGTTTGTTCATAGGTCGTCCCAACTCCCAACCTAACCCGACCAACCCAACCCAACCCGACCGACATTTGGTTGGGTTGGGTTGGGTTGGGTTTCAATCTTTACATGGGTTGGGTTGGGTTGAATTTATGTCAAACCGACCATGTTGGGTTGGGTATGGGTTGGGGGAAAAACCGACCCAACCCAACCCACGCCCACCCCTAGTTGACACTAATATGCTTAAACTCTAGAGATCCAATTTCACCTAACCATCAATTATGCTTCGATCATCTAACTATTCCTTAATTTATTTTTATGATTTATTAGTCAAGAACCCGAAATTATCTTAATCCCCTCTCTCGATGACGAATTAAGAATTACTCTTAAAACCCTAATTTTGAGTCTCCATCTAAAATTAAGATGATAAAATACATTTAGGTCTTTGGTTCTCTGAATGACTACAAATGATTTCATAAGCCTCTCGAACTCTATAATTTCCAAGGTTGTGTTTATCAATGGTCACTATTTAGAATTCATTCTCTCAATAGTAAATCCCAAATCTCATATCATTCAAATGGTGATGAAGCATTCAAAAGTATTAAAAATAGATAAACACAAATAAACCAATTGAATACCCCTTGAAATAGATACTTAAATGATCAAAGTATAATCTCTAGTGTTGGCTATATTGTATCTCTAGAAAATTAAACTACTCCATGAAAATATAAAAGAAAACACAATTTATGTTCTTAAACATTGATAGAATAGAGAATAAGAAAAACTCGTTGATTTGTGAATTCCTCAATTTTCAAGGGTATTCTTCTTGGTGTGGCTGCTGGTTTGCTTCCCCAAAATCCTTTAATTGAACCATTCCAGCCGTATTTATAGTCTCTAATTTAAACTAGTCAATTTTAGGGCTTATGTGGCGGACTGGTATCGTCGCGGCGCAAGGGGGCCTCTTTTTGGGCGCGGGGATATCTCTAGTCTCGGGTGAGAAACACTTTTGAAGCTTCTAGTTGGGTGCGGGGGTGCCCTACAATGGCATGGGGGCTCCTGGCTATGGCGCGGGGACGTCCTCTAATGGCATTGGGACGCCAATACCCCCCTGTAATATGCATCATTGGTTTGGCCGGGAACACTTGAATTGCTCCTAATTGATTCCATCTTTTCATTGTTGACTCTCCTATTATGAAATTACCTGAATGTATCGTAAAAACACATAAACGCAGTAGAAATTCTCAAATTCAAAAGTGAAAGATATCTAATAACTCCGTTATAAAACCAATTTATCAAATACCCCCAAACTTAAGAATTTGCTTGTCCTCGAGCAAACATCAAACCAAAGAAAATGAATAACAAACACACAAACAAAACTAAAAGAAATCAATTAAAACAAATTTCGTTAGATATCTTGCCTTCGTAGCTTAGGATTGGCAACATGCATTAGTTTCATGAATCATTTCAGAATTATAAAACAAAAGTTAACTTCTCACCTATTCAATGCAAAATGGGTGTGTGTGTGAAGAGTTAAGTGCACCACTGTACAATAATAAATTGATCTAATTCCCGACCTTAAAAGTCAAAATTTTCCTTACTTTGCTCATAGGATTCATGCACCCCAAACTTGTTTTCTTTTCACTCCCCATGGTATATTATAAAGTTGATTTTTAATACTAATTTCTTACACCACTCGAGTTTGGTTAAATTTCACTAATCGTAGTTCAACGTATCAACAAATATGGATTCTCCTTATTTTGACTGTTTCAACCTCCAAGACTTGACCAAGTTATTAACCCCTTATCAAAAGTCTAATCCTCTAAAATAAATGTTCGGGGCTTAATCAAGGCATGTAGTTTGTCTTTTGTTTCATGCACCTGCTTTTTTAGATTTTTTTTATATATCTTATGTGGAGACGTTCTCCATTAAACTTTCTAAATGACCGATGTAGCAAGCTTTAGACCGATGACTCCCAAATCAGATGACTTTGGGGCCCCAGGTTTTAAACCCTTGCAGACTTATTCACTCGAGTCATAAATTCTACGAAAAGACGCCTTACAATAAGATTATTATGATTGTCCTCACTAGGATCTTTTTAAGGTAGCTTCCCTTTTATGCAGTGATTAGTGCAATGCCCTTTATTAAACACTTATTCTCGAAAATTGACCTCTAACTTAAGGCTTTTCGCCCAATTTTCATCACATTGGTCTCATACAGTCCATACAACATTTTGCACATACTGAATCCATGTCTTATCTCCATGTCTACCTACAACAGTTCAACCAACCAAACATCCTAAGTTTGGTTCAAGGATATAATAATGTTTAATGACTATTCGTGTATAGCATTTAAGTTCTCTATTACAACCTATAAACAATGGATCAACATATTCATGTACAACATCACAATCAACTTACGTGCATATATATTTTCCGTTTCACATGAATAAGCAAAAATTTAATTCAAACACATAACTCATCCATAACTTATCAACCAAAACATGTTACCAAATATATAAATCAATGCCGGTAAGGCTATCCAACTCACACAAGCATGTGTTTTGTTAAACATGCACACACATCACACAAAAAAAAAAAAACTAAAGCAAATATAAAATTTATAAGACACCCCTCAAATTTAATCTAAACATTGTCCCCAATGTGAAATTAAAGTTATAGAAAGAGACTTCCTTGAATTGTCTAAGTTGCCAATAACATTTTGGTGTTGATGATGCTAAAGTTTATGGATGTTTCTTTTATCTTTTTCCCCCAAACTTGAGACGTATCCCGTTTCTCCATGTCAATGTTGGTTTGAATGTTTCACGACGTCATGTTCTTGAAAAAAATAATCATATTTTAGATGTTAAATACATGGAACATGTGTTACTTAACTCAAATATCTAATGACCAACTTAGTTATTTTGAGGCCCAAGGGAATGCGAGATAAGAGTGATGATTCCTAAATAAATTGTAAAATAAACTAAACTATCCTATAACTAAAAATAAATAAACGATAAATAAATGAATACGTAAAAAGGAAGAAAGCTTGTGTTGCCTCCCAAGAAGCGCTTCTTTAACGTCATTAACTTGACTCAACTGCAGTGCCTATGTTGGATCTTCATGTGACACCTCTCTCTTATTTCTCAAAATCGTACCTCGATACTATGGTCCCTTCAAGATCGTCAGTAAGGTTGGACATGTGGCCTACGAGCTCGATCTACCCCAAGAATATCGAATCTACCCGGTGTTTCACGTCTCGTGCCTCAAGAGAAAGCTAGGAGAAGGAGTTCACCCCAACCCAGTCTTGTCAAGCCTCACTTCCGAAGGAACTCTTGCACCAGAACCTGCAAAGATCCTCCTACGAAGGCTTAGAAGGAAGGGGGAATAGAGCTCAGGTCGAGGTTTTAGTCCAGTAGGCGGGATCGGAGGAAGCCGACGTCACCTGGGAGGATTTGAAAACCCTAGAACAGCGCTATCCTAACCTCGACGACAAGGTTTTCTAACAGAGGGCATTTGTTATGTGCGAAGAAGCCAATCCCTTGTCTGAAGGTGTTAAAGTGGTGTCGTTTAGTTTTAATTGTTTTCTTTTACTTTGTCGATCGAGTCCTTGTAAGTGGGCCAAAAGGCTAGTAGGCAAGTGGGTAGTTGTTGAATTCCTATTTGAGTCAGTATTTTCTGGGCAATGCCCCCACGTTCCTGTAATGGTCAGTTATGAACTGGCCTATTTATGTTTGCTATTATTCAATCAGAAGGCAACGAAGTATTTATCCAATTACAAAATATCCAGAGGCATGGTAACCTCGAATTACCATAAACAATTCACTTCACTTTGATTACATAATTTTATAGTTATAACACAAACAAAAGAAAAGTCTGAAGACTGTGATCATAGAGCAAGAAATTAGGCAACTTCCAAGATTAATTTATGTAATAATTCATAGATAAAGTATTTTACAATAAATGATGCTTTTGAATTGCTATATGCAAAGTATGATATAAATTTGGCTAATCTTTAATTCTGTAACTCAAAAGAGGAAGAAGTACAGTTAATTTTCCTCGTGCTCATTCAAAGTTCGAAGTATCGATTCTGAAAGATAAGATTGAAGCACAAAACAAATTGAGACAGATAAATTACGTACAGAACATATTTAGTATTGTTGGCAACTAGGGGACAGAAAATGCATTTCTTCCTTGACTGTGTTGAAACTTAATAATGTCAAATCTAGCTTACTCTTCAATTAACTCCTCAAGTCTATGAGAGCGATTAAATCTTGTTTTGTTCATGGCTTCTTCGTTCTTGGAGTACAGCCTAAATAAATCCCGCATAAGAATCAAATAAAACAGAAATATACCAAAAAAGGGGAGAAAGGCATCCTGACGCGATTGTTTAGAAGGGAACTTGTACTAAAATATGTCAAAATTATTTCTAGTGCAAATCAGTGATTGGTTCAAGATTTAACCAAATTACTTAATCTAATATTGTGGATATAAATGATTCAAATTGTATTATATTGACGTGGTTTACAGTCAATGGTGTTAATAATGTAATGATAAAATGCTTAGAATAAATCTGTAGGTACATGATAATTTCATAAGTTTTTGCAGAGGAAGACAACTGTCTGCCTGTGTAAAAACCTGTAAAATTTATTGTACTTATAGCCTTGTTCAAATGCCTATCAATCAATTAACCACAAAAAGTTAACTATTCAATATGACAGAAATTAGTCAAAGCAAATCAAAAGTAAAACTTCCTTATCAAGCTCCAATGGATTGGCACCAAAAGTTGAAGGAACGATGCTTAGATCACGAGCCAAAAATCATAAAACAACACCATACAAGTTGGACCAAAACTACCCACTCATATGGTCCACAAAGGAATACTCAAAATCTAGCTAGAAAGACCACGCATAGAGGCGATCGAACATGGGTGGAAAGGGACAGTAATAGGGGGTAAAAACAAGCATGAACAGAGGTACAACCCAGTGCCAGAGAAGATCCAATGATAAGGAGTCGAAGAGGTTGTCACAAAGAGGCACAAGATAGAGACAACCACAAAGTAAGAGCTAACGAAAGAAAAACGCACAGTCAAGTCTCAATAATAATGCCAAGAAAGAAGTCGTGTTGCGTCGAAACATAAAGGAAACACACCGACATATATGTAATAATAATAGGTCAAGTAATGGGTCGAGTCCGTTGAGTGGTCTTTGGCCTTCTTTGTAACTTGGGCTACCGATCGACCTAATAGCACTTAAGTACATTCAATCATAAGTTTCCAATGAAACTAATTGAATCTAGTATCTATCCCAATTATTCATTGTCATTTCGAGATTTACTCAGTATTACAATACCCAACAAACATCCACCTTGATGTCAAATTGAAAAAAAAAAAAAAAGACAAACAAACAAGTTTAGTAGTCGCACAATATGATTTCAAACAAAATTGAAATGTCACATACCTTTATCAATGTTTAGAAGTGTGTAAGACAACTTCTAAACTTTACCAAGAGGAGCACTTTAGTGCTCATGCCTACTGGGTTATAGTCAGAATGCACTTTCTCAAGTTTTATCAAACCTGGGGACGGGATTCACGTAACCCCGTACTAATAATTCGCCTTCGTTGGCAATTGCTCTTGGCGGAGCTAGTATATCTAGTCGTATCTAGATTTGATTTTGATTTTCTGCTTCTTGCTTCTCTATATTCTCTTCTTTTTTTATCTGAAGGTTCTTTCGATCTCGAAATCCAATGGTAGGAGCTCAATTTCTTCACAATCTTATATACACTGCCAAAATCAAACAAGAGATATTAGGTACATAAATAATAGCCTAAAACAAAATAAAAGAAAAAAATTGAATACTATATAAACTAATAAACTCAAATTAAATACTTATTCCCGACAACAACGCCACAAACTTGTTTGTGGAAAACCCGCAAGCCTACGAGATCGTTGACAAGTAATAGAATTGACGAGTTAAGAGTTATCGTCCCATAAGAAATAAATTCAATAGAAGTTTACTAACTTTTTATGGGATTCGAATTACGTAAACAAAAGAGAGTTTAATTTTGTAATTATTCTAAATTAATTTAAGAAAGTTGTAAAAGTTTGGTTTTTATCAAATCATGGATAATTGTATTGGATTTCAAATCCACCTATTACTATCAATTTCAATTCTTAATTTGTAATCTAGTTATGTTCATAGGTTCTTGACAAACGATGAAGCTATGATATATAATTTTCTTTTACAATACAAATTAAATATATCATAATCACGACTCGAATCTATTTCTAGTCAGATTTCGAATGCATTAAAATTTATATTATCTATATGATTGCACACGTGATAAATGTTATTCTTAACATTTATTGTATATATATTAGTTTTGTCCCGTTTTAAATTTATAGTGAGTCTTCCAACACTTCAACAAGAAATAGTGGCCAATGAATTAAATAATGCATTGAGTACGCAAAATTAATCAAGAAACACAAGAAATACTAAAATACTAGTCTTAAATTAAAAAAATAAACAAAATGGTTAATAATCTCCATCTAATACAAAAACAAATCCATCCTAGCATATTGATATATAAATTACAAGAAAAATAATAGAAAAATATTACCCAGATCATGAAATAATTCAAAAGATGTTGATTTTAAATTTTAAGGTTGAACTTTTAAAAATCTTGATGTAATTAGCTTTAATTACTTGATAGGGCTTGATATCATCTCTCAAAATATAATATTGACTCCTTGTTCTTGATGAATTTGATGATACTATTGTGTATGAAGACGCAGAGAGGGTTTTTCAACGTGTAACCCTTGTTTTGTATTTGTAAGGTAAAGTTAGGTAAAAAAACACGTCCAAGTTGTTTTTCATAAGAGTTACAACCAAATAAGGAAAGTTGCATTCGCACGTGCATAATTACTTATTTGTACAGTCGTCAGTATTTGGTCATAACTTTTTCTTTCGATATTCGATTGAGGTGATTTAAAGTAATTTTGGAAGATAACCAAAAGGGATAAAATTCTTCTATAAATAGAATTTCTCCGAGTAAAAATGTAGGTTTCAATATCTGACTAAAAATGGAACATACTTTGTGCGGTTCGAAATTGATTTGTGAAAATCATTTGATTGTATTTCACTCCTTTTTGACTTTTTAATTGCATCCAATTCACTCCCAACAATCCCCAGTTATCGTTTTGTGGTCCGAATCAACTATTGAATATTTTCAAATTGGTCCCGAATTTGGAATTTCTTCATTTTTTTTGCTTTTTTCTCACTACAAGAAAAAATGCCTTTTGCAACATGCAAAAGGCAACATTCATCAATTGCATGTTACCAAAAGGGGTCTATGGCAACATTCAGCAAGTGTATGTTGCTATTGGTTGACAAAATTGAGTTTTAGCAACGTCTTTTTAATGGATGTTGCTAATACACCCTTTTGCTATGTTCGCGGTCCGTTGTCTTTAAATTTTTTACAACGTTTAATGCGCGTTGCTGTTAAGAACTAGAGTGTAGACTGATGGACATCTTAGAAAGGATGGAAACCCTATAAATGAAGCGGTTGCCGAAACTTTGGTACGTGTATTATATCAACATTCTGTCAATAATAATTAAACTTATTATATATATCACTTGCTAGTAAAAAAATTTAAGTTCTATAAGTTCAGAAAAGATAGAGGATTGTGCCAAATCTATTTTCGATACACCAGCAGAAGATTCCATTTGGGATGATGTTGTTGCTCGAGTCCTAGGTCCTGAATGTCGTGGAAGAGTAAGGGGACTTGGATTTGGAGTTACACCATCAAAAGTCGATGGACACAATCAAAGTAATGGTCGAGTGAGAGAACTTGAAAGCCAACTACAAATGTAGTCGGAAAGGATGGGAGCACTAGAAGAAAAAGTTGAAGCACTTTTGAAGTTATCTCAGGTTATATACTTTATCATTATATATAATATGATAACATAGCTTTACATAACTTAGGACGTAGAATAAGTTTTTCATTTTTTTTTATTATTGTATAGATTCAAAATAAGAGTGTAGATGACATGGGTTCACGTGCTTTTACTCAGGTTATGTATCTTATATTATTTATTGTTTGTTCAACATAAATTTAGACTAAAGCATACAAAGAAGTGGTATTCAAGGAGGTACTCCACATTTGGAAAATTCAAGATGTCAACTATTGCATTGGTACCGGTACGATGATGAAGAAATTGTAGTAGAAGGGAAGATTTCATCAACGGACCCAAGTGTAAAGGTGCACCACATGCCACTTGGACGAGATTTTTGGAAGGTTTGGGTTGATGAAGTGTATATGGGTCATTTGGCCTTATATAGACCTATAGATGAATTTTGACTTCTTAAGGAAGCCATGAGAAGTACTATTTCTTGGCCAAAGAGTAGTATTAGACTCATTTGACGAAGGTATTTCATGAATTTTTGGAAAGCCTGTTGGTCAGAAAATTGGTGATGAAGTGTGGAGAGATGCATTTAAGGATGTTGGTGTGGAAGATGGAAAGACTTGTTGTAGTTCTTTTTTTTTTTGAAATGTATTGGATTTTTAGAAGTTTCAAAAATTTTGATCTTAATTTTGTATGGATATTGTTACATTTTGGAGTTCAGTTAATGATGATTATTGGAGTTACTTGATATTGTTATCTTCTATCTTGTTTTGTGGTTGATTTATGTAAACCATTGTTCAATTAAAAAATGTAAAATGACCTACGGCAACATTTGCTGAACATTGCGGAAAGTGTCTACGGCAACGTTCATTGAACGTTACTGTAAGATCTACAGTAATGTTCAATGAACGTTTCCGTAGACACTTTCTGCAACATTCAATGAACGTTGCCGTAGGGTTTACACCAACGTTCCACGAACGTTGCCATAGATGCCGTAGACACTTTCCAAAATGTTTATGAAAGGTTGCCAAAAGTTGGAACTCTACGATGATATCAAAGCCCACAATGTACACTGATAGGAATGTAAAATGCATATTTTTCCCTCCTTATTTTATGTGCTCGTATGATTATTTTGTGCTAAAATGTACTCATTACGCTCATATTTTGATTTAGGTGGCAATTCTATGGATATAGCGTAATTTGGAAGAAATATGTGAAAAATGACCAAAATGGAAGAAAGTGAAAGTTCAAGGACTAAAGTGTAAATATTCTAAACTTGTTTCTAACCTTGTGATGAAGATTCGAGAGTGTTAGAGGTCAATTGGATGAAGAAAGGATTCAAAGGGATGAAATATGGCCAAGACATTTTCACATATCAACTTTCAAGCTGAAAAGTTTTGCATCGGTTTTCAATCTCATATTGAGACCAATTTTGGACATGGTAAACGACCGAATTTGACGATGGTATCTGAATAAAAGTTGTATCCCTTTGAGTTATCTTTCTAACACATCTTGAATCGTCTCAATCGGACATCGGAAGAAGACATTATGATGAAACTACTGAAGCAGACGCAAAGTGGACAGATTTCTAGCGCCCAAGCGCTACGAACTCAGCGCTCAGGCGCTTCACTAGCCGAGAAAACACAATTTCAACAGATTTTCAGCGCTCAAGCGCTGTCCTATAACTCTCAAGTGCCGCGTGCCGCTATAGATTTTAGGTTTTTATTGTTTGGGCCGTGAAAACTCGAGAAAAAGACTCCAAATTGGCCAAGAACGTGTAGGGAAGTATAAATAGACCTAAGGAGGCCAAAACACGGGGCTCTAACCTATTTTCTCTATATTTTTCCTAGATCTATCATGTGTAACTAACTCTTGGTGCTTGATTGAAGGATACCGAAGCCTTGGAAAACATTATAACTGTGAGATCCACCTACTTTCATTGTTTAATTTATATTTTCAGTATTGAATATTCTTCTATGCATAATTTTATGATTGCCATGTTTGAGATCTATTAGTTTTTCATATATTGCAATCTATAGCTAAGTTAAATCTTAAATCCGTAATTGTTTGAATTATTTAACTTGTGAAGCACTAGGATTTGATAATTTTCTGCGATAGAGGTTATTGAATCTTAAGAAGAATGTTTAAATAGATTTAATGCAACCGCTGTTGTTTGCATTATCTAGTTCATCGATTTCTCTATTATTTAAAGATGTTATTAAATTGAATCTTTAGCGCTGGTCTGAGATTATTTGATAATTAGGGTTAATTAGAACGCTGGTTTCTGATTAACTAAAATTAAGGAGAAATATGAATTTATTCCAACGATGAATATTGTGAATGTGAATTGATTATTCTTTGTGGATTGATGAATGGTTATAAATCTCCAATGGTGGAAGTTGACTTTGATCAAGACTCGTTTCATTGATTTAATACAACTCGTTAATTTACATTGTTATTTGTTATAAAATTGATTTCGTTATAAACAAAACCCCCCAATCGTTATACGAAGCATAAATTGTTGAATTGCACACTCTTCGTGGGATCGACCCTTATTTCCACTACTACATTAGTTTTAGAGGTTTAAGGACTATTTTTGGGTGCCTACGACAGCACACCATACACCCGAACGTTGCAAAAAGTCTATGGCAATGTTTTTCGCGCATTGCCATAGGCAGTTTCTGGTGTAGTGTCTTCCAATTAACCCAATTTGCCTCGAGTTTTACCTAACAAAAAAATTAACATCTAATTAAGCCATAATTAATCAAAATTAATTGAATTTAACGATTCAAATAAGTGTATAAAATACACTTCTCAAAGCACTTTCTACATTTGCCTATGCAAAGCAAACTTAGGATCAATCTTGAGGTGGTGGTAACTAGCTTTTGGATCAATGCCCACCATGTCACCATCCCTCCATGGGAAAATATCCAAGTTCTTATACATGAAGTTTTTTAGCTTCTCATGGCTTCATTTAGGAGATCATTTCTAACTTGTAATGACTTGGTGGAATCTTGAGGATCTACAAGGAAGTTCTTCAGTTTTTCCACTAAGGCTATTCATGACATGGACTCGATGATGCGAGGGTTTAATTCGTCATACATGGCCCCTTTTCAAGGTCACTCCCTTCTTTAGGGGCTCCAATCATGTCGACGACTTGCCTTATTTAGAGGCATGACTTTCTTTAAGGACATCAACCATTTCGATGTTAACTACCACTATGTTGACATCACGGGGCTTTGCCTTCTTTAGGGAGTTCAAATAGCGTTCCCTAGCCCTCATTTGGTCATCTCTAACTATTACAATACCATATTTCATGGAAAATTTCTTGTATAGGTGGTGTACAGAGGTAATAGCCCTTCTGTCAAGGTTGGTCTTCCCAAAACTCTACGGTAAGATAACATATTATCCACTATAAGTAACTCTACATAATGGACGCCTACTTGGTAGGACTTCACCCATTTCTATCGCGAGTGATTTTTTCTCTTGGGATGATGTTATCTTCTGTAAATTTGCTTAGTGGGAAAGTCATAGGGGTCAGTTCATGATCCACATTGATTAGAAGATATAGAACATCTTCGTGAAAGATTGATTACTTTTTCCACATCTTTATTCAAAACTCGGTAATGTATTCAATAACTTCTTATTTTTCTTATTCCATCACTATGAGTAGCTGAACTTTATATTGGGCGAACGATGTAATCTACTTGAAATCCCTTTATGTCTTTTATTCAAGATTCATGTTATTTTATCATACATGTGTTAGTTTTGCTATGAGTTTAAATCATTAAATTATTTAATCACTAATTTGATAACTTTGTGAATCTTTTACGAATTGAGAGGTAAGTTTGAAATTTAGACCATATAATAAAATTCGGTATATTAGTATAACACGTAGATATACCTATACTAAATATTGTGATTATCACATGAATTCTTATAACTAATATTTCGTTTAACTAAGGTAGATTCGCATAGAAATATATGATTGAATTAGTCATGGTTATTAAACCCGGACCAGACTGACCGGTTCGATCCGGAACCCGTCGAACCGGACCATGGTCCGGTCCGAGCTGCCATCATTTTTTACTATACAACCAACCTGTTAGAAACCCATCCAACCTACAGTAAACCGTTTACCCAAATATCATATAACCCTCATGATTTATATAACATCCCTAAAAAGTGAAAACCTAGAAGAGTCCCAAAAACGTTTGCAATTTCACTCCCAATTCAGTTTAACTCAAATCTGTGCAGAGACCAAGGAAATCGATTACGTGATGGAGGCATCGTCGGGTATACACTTATTCGATCTCCGCTTTGACAGCTTTATGACCGTCGCGACGAGCTCATCTTCTCTCACTTCTACTCCCACTTTTTTCACTCCCTTTGCCGATTCCTCTATCATCAAGCAACCCTTCGTTATAGGTAATTTGATTCTCAAGACATTTTCACCAGTACTTCATGTTTTTAGGTTGATGGCCACTAGCTTAGTCTAATTTTTCTCGTAATTCGATATTAGAAATTCTGAGAGTTGTTCTTTCTTGGTGATTTCTTTGTATGTTTGTTGGTAGAGTAGGTGTTTTGGACGGTATAGCATCCGGGAAGATAACAATCTGTGACATGATTATTCAACAACTTCATGATCATCGTGTCGTGCTTGTTAATCAGGTTTGAGCTGGTGGTTGGTGCTTTTGTTTTTCTTTTATTCTTTTAATATTTTGGCCGATTTCTGAAAATACCGGATGTCCAATGGATGGCATCACCTGGTAAAGTTAGATGTTAAAGCAGTGGATTATGAAATTTCTAGAAGAAGCGATGAAATTTGAAAATTTTCCGGCTAACTCTTCTCCCCTCCCTCCAATTGTAAAAGTAAGTAGAAAAATGTGTTTTGTTCCATAAGGTATGCTTGCACTTTTACAATTTAAAATAAGAAATAATATGATGCCTCTATTTGAATTCCTTGGGATGTTGGAGCTATTTGTTGAATTTTGACATAAGGTTAATTTAGTTAGTATTAAAAGATGTCAAAATTTTATTATTCAATAAATAGATAATAATATATTTAATAAGCATTGACCCACCGGTCCAACCACCGGGTAACCAGTCCAACCACCGATTTGCTGCATTGTCCGAGTCAGTGTCCGGGTCAGGTCTAACAACTATGGAATTAGTTAAATAGGTTCAATGAAAATTCGAGAGTGGTAAATTGAATACCATAGAAGATTTCAATAGAACACTACATTAGACTCTTGTATCTTGAATTAAGACTTAATGGTGATCAATAAGTGAAATTGTTTGTCCATAATTTTCATATTATTTGAATTCTCAACCAATCTTTGGGTACATTTTAATTAATTTCAACTATTTAAATAAAAAAAATCACTTCAATGCATGATTCTATGTTTACTTTAATCAAATAGGAGTAAGAAAAATTTAATTAAGTTATAAGGTATAGTCCTCACTGGAACTGTAATCTAGACTCAAAGGTTTATTATATTACCTGTTACGATATTGTACACTTGTGATAGAAAAAAGCACAACAAATTTTTGGCGTCGCTGTTAGGGACTATTTACTTTAGTCTTAACAGATATTTTTTATTTAATTTTTTAATTAACAGATAAAAGGTATTCGTTGCATGCTCCGTACCTAAGACGACGATCTCGAACTGTTTGATCAGAAGATAGATCATACTTTCAGAGAAAGAGGCGAAGAACATAAACAAAAACAACATCAAATGGCTGACGATCAAAATATCCATATTCCTATACAGCCAATTGGACAAGTTTTCGAAAGAGTAGCGGTACAACTAGATCAACAATGTGAGCAGGTGGAAATAAATGAAAGGGACTTGCCAATTTCAATGTTCTTGATGCCCATAGCAGTACCCGCGTGCTCTAGTATAATATTTCCAGATTTTGGGGTGAACAACTTTCAGATAAGGGCAGATTGGATCAACTTGACCAGCAACACTTTCCAATTTTTTGGTCTACTTTATGAAAATATGAACACACACATCTTCAGATTCCTCAGAAATTGTAAGAATTTTCATACTCTAGGGGTTAATGAAGACGCGATCAAGTTGAGGTTATTTTACTATACATTGCTAGATGTTTCATTGAAATCGTTAGATTCTGAACTTCATGGAAGTATTTCTACATGGGAGGAACTAACTAGAAAATTCCGCAACAAATTTTTTCCATCGAAAAAAGTAGCAAAAATCATATTGGAAATACAAAATTTTTAACAAAAAGATGGGGAGAGATATCAAAAAGTTAATGACGATTATTGGAGTTACTTGATATTGTTATCTCTATCTTGTTTTGGGGTTGATTTATGTAAACATTGTCAATTAAAAAATGTTAAAGACCGACGGCAACATTTGCTGAACATTGCGGAAAGTGGTTACGGAAAACGTCATTGAACGTGACTGTACAGGATCTACAGTAATGTTCAATGAACGTTTCCGTAGACACTTTCTGCAACATTCAATGAACGTGGGCGGCCGTAGGGTTTACACCAACGTTCCACGAACGTTGCCATAGATGCCGTAGACACTTTCCAAAATGTTTATGAAAGGTTGCCAAAAGTTGGAACTCTACGATGATATCAAAGCCCACAATGTACACTGATAGGAATGTAAAAATGCATATTTTTTTTTTTTTTTTTTTTTTCCTTTTTTCCTTTATGATTATTTTGGTGCTAAAATGTACTCCTTACGCTCATATTTTGATTTAGGTGGCAATCTATGGATACTAGCGTAATTTGGAAAGAAATATGGAAAACATGACCAAATGGAAGAAAGGAAAGTTCAAGGACCTAAGTGTAAATATTTCTAAAACTTGTCAAATCTTGTGATGAAGATAGATTCGAGAGTGAGAGGTCAATTGGAATGAAGAAATGGATTTCAAAAGGGCATGAAAATGGCCAAAGACATGTTCACCATATCAACTTTCAAGACTAACCCAAGGAAAAGTTTAATGACCAGACTCGGTTTTCAAACCCTCATATTGACAGACCCAAATTTTATGAACCAGGTACCCTCCTTCAGCTACAATACACTGGGGAGGCCAAAATTTGTGATTTCCACCAGCCCCATGTGGACTATGATACCTGTGTGACATGTTAAAGCCAGGTCCAGACCCACTTAACCGCAATTTTCCCCGGGAAAGCTATCAGACTTCCGAGACATTGTAATAAATAAAACCTTTTGTCCCACAAGAAACTCCCGGCTCTGAATATGCAAATCATGATATTTCTTGGTTCGCTCCTTGTAGATTTTTGCATTCTCATAGGCCTCCCCCTCTGGACGCCGAAAGACACCATTCACATCCATCTCATTCAACGAAACTATTTCCTCAAGCCCTCCTGCTCGCCAATAGCAGCTCCTGACTAAGTATCTCCAGCAAGGTGAAGAAAACTACATGGTGAAAGAAAATGATAAGGTGATCTTGACTGTACCTTTGGCACTGTCATGCAACATAGCGAGTCATACTCAAAAATTTTCTGGAACAATAATTACTACGAAGAGTGTTACTGGACATCTAAGAGTCTTTCAATTAAATGTTGGATAAGTAAACTGCCAACTGACGTATGCAGGATGAGAATGGCCCAATACTATGTAGTGGAGTGACGATGCTGTTAGAACACATATTAATCAGAAGACTTGTTAAAACTGCGGGATTAAAGAAAGGTTTTCAACCCGTCAATGATAATTAGCAGAGGTCATGTGACAACAACGGGACCCTCAGTGTGAAAATATGTTTCTTCAACAAATACACAAAAACAGACTTTTGCATAATTGGTGGTGGAGAGCTAAAGCCACCTGCCTCCCCTGACCCTAAAACTCCAACCCATTTGGAGACCAGAGTCAACTGCTTCACAGAGAGAATCTACTGTAGGAAAATAGATCGGATGGAAACGGCCCCCTAATGAAAGCTCGCTCTGAATATCCCTCCCCCAAACATCACCTAACAGCATATACTTCTAAAATAGTCTTCATGGAATCGACCAATTCTCTCCTTTATGGGAAGATAGGTTCCAAAATTCAAAGGCAGTCGTTGAAACAAAACGTTAGGGCTAGTGAAAACATACGACTGATCATGTGACAGAGATATTTTGCACGCTGTCTCATTATAGGATGACTGCACCACAGTGTCACCTTGCATAGAAGCTGGTGTGTAATGAAACGGGCCAATCTTATAGCTCCAACCCAACAAGGTATTTTTGGGTAAGTAATCCTCTTCAGGCACAAAACGTCGGATAATCTGATCTGCCCCACGTAAATAGACCTAGTAACGAGAATCGGGGTCCCTCAGTCCTCATCCAAAAATTAGTATTTCAAGTCATGGGCAGAAGATAATTCGTATTTAACCGCTTTGCATGGAGCCCGAATATCGGAGACGCCCCCCCACGTTTGTGTGGTGCTTCAAGTCTGCAAAGAACTTCTTACGCTGATGAGCTGAATATTCTGGTGGTGGGATGGTCTTAGCCAAGTAGTTCACAATATCTGCATACCAAGGTGCTGTCTCCACACTGAATAATTGTTCATCTGGAAAAATCTCATTAATGTCCAACAACCGGTCTTGTTGACCTAATTCCAACCTGGAGAGATGATCTGCTACCACATTCTCACTGCCCTTTTCATCCCTGATCTCAATATCGAACTCCTGTAGCAACAAAACCCAACGAATCAACCTAGGTTTTGCATCCTTCTTAGTCATCAAGTACTTCAAAGCGGCGTGATCGGTGTGGACAATTACTTTAGACCCAACAAGATAAGAACGAAACTTATCAAAAGCATACACCACTGCTAACAACTCTTTTTCCGTGGTTGCATAATTGAGTTGTGCATCGTTGAGGGTCTTGCTAGCGTAATAAATCACATGAAAAACCTTGTTCCTCCGCTGCCCCAAAACAACTCCAACAGCGAAATCACTGGCATCACACATCAACTCAAACGGTAGCTCCCAATCCGGTGCAACAACGACAGGTGCTGAAATAAGTTTCTCCTTCAGAGTTTGAAAAGTCACCAAACACTCTTCAGTAAATTCAAATGGAGTATCCTTCATCAATAAGTTACACAATGGCTTAGTGATTTTGGAAAAATCCTGTATGAACCTTCTGTAAAACCCAGCATGACCCAAGAAACTGCGAACACCCTTCACAGAAGTAGGTGGTGGTAATTTCTCAATGACCTGGATTTTTGCCCGATCCACTTCAATTCCTTTAGCTGAAATCCTGTGTCCCAATACAATGCCCTCCTGCACCATAAAATGACATTTCTCCCAGTTCAGTACCAGATTTGTTTCCTCACATCTCTGCAAAACCAAACTCAAATGATCCAAGCATTCATCAAATGAAGACCCAAAAACTGAGAAGTCATCCATGAACACTTCAATGAACTTTTCAACCATATCAGAGAAGATTGCCATCATGCAACGCTGAAAGGTAGCAGGTGCATTACAAAGGCCAAAAGGCATTCTACGGTAGGCAAAGGTACCGTAGGGGCAAGTGAAAGTAGTTTTCTCATGATCATCCGGTGCCACTGGTATCTGATTGTACCCTGAATAACCATCCAGGAAACAGTAATGTGTGTGACCAGCGAGTCTCTCCAACATCTGATCAATGAACGGGAGAGGGAAATGATCTTTTCTGGTTGCTGTGTTAAGTTTGCGATAGTCAATGCAAACTCTCCATCCGGTAACTGTTCTGGTAGGAATGAGCTCGTTTTTCTCATTTGGTACAACTGTGATTCCCCCTTTCTTTGGCACAACCTGAACAGGGCTGATCCACGCACTATCAGAGATAGGATAAATGATGCCTGCATCCAGAAGCTTCAGTATCTCAGCCCGAACCACTTCCTTCATGTTTGGATTCAGTCTCCTCTGGCTGTCCACACTGGGCCGAAAATTCTCCTCCATGAGAATCTTATGCATGCATAGCGAAGGGCTGATCCCTTTAATGTCGGCAATGGTCCAACCTAATGCTATTTTATGTGCCCGCAGCACCCGTAACAGTTTTTCCTCCTCCAGATCACTGATTGTACTTGAGATAATAACTGGAAGTGTAGATAACTCACCCAAGTAGGCATATAGGAGATGTGGTGGAAGTTGTTTAAGCTCCAATTTGGGTGGCTGCTGTATAGATGGCAAAGGTTTTGATGGACCAGTCCCAAGTTCTTCAAAGGCCCTGTGGCGTGTATATGGGCGATTTGTTTCCAAAAATCGTGCACAAGTCTCCATCTCACTGGATTCAGATTGTGTGGATTGAGAATGCACAATACAGGCCTCATAAGCATCCGACGGATTGTGAAGCAAAAATGTGTCCTGTACTGCCTGGCTGATGACATCAATCTTGAAACAACTGTCTACTTCAGAAGGGAACTGCATGGCTTTGAATACGTTGAATGAAATCTGTTCCTCACCCAATCTCAAAATTAGCTGCCCCCTTTGAACATCGATCAAGGCTCTCCCGGTAGCTAGGAATGGTCTGCCTAAAATGAGAGGAATATCCCGATCCTCTTCCATGTCCAAAATGAGAAAGTCAGCTGGAAATATGAACTTTTCCACCTTGATAAGCACATCTTCAATGACCCCCCGTGGATATGTAAGAGATCTGTCAGCTAACTGGAGTGTCACTGTTGTTGCTTTAGCTTCTCCCAATCCAAGTTTCCTGAAAACAGACAATGGCATTAAGTTAATGCTAGCACCTAAATCACACAAAGCCTTATCAAAATAAATATCACCAATTGTACAAGGGACAGTAAAACTCCCTGGATCCTTAAGCTTTGGTGGAAGCTTTTTCTGAAGTCTTGCGCTAACTTCCTCAGTGAGCATGACTGTCTCATGTTCTTCCAGCTTGCGTTTGTTTGAGAGGATATCCTTCAGAAATTTTGCATAGCTTGGCATCTGAAATAGTGCATCCGCAAACGGGATATTGATATGGAGCTTCTTGAAGATTTCGAGAAAACGCTTGTATTGCTGCTCCATTCTATGTTTCTTCAGCCTTTGAGGAAATGGAATGGGTGGCTCATAAGGATTTACCGAAGTAGTTGTCTTTTCCATTGATGTCTCTGATTTCTCATTTGATGCAGTTTTAAGCTTTTGCTCCTCCGTTTCCACAGACTCTTCTTCTTCCACAGGTACTACCGTGTCTGGAACTGCCCCCGGCTTCTTAACATGGATTTCTGGTAGTTGTACCCCACTTTTAGTTGTAATGGCCTTGGCATGCTCCCTTGGATTGATTTCCGTATTACTGGGTAGATTACCTGGTTGTCTAGTTGTCAATGCAATGGCCATTTGCCCCATTTGAGCCTCTAAATTCTTTATAGCTGTATTCTGATCATGAAGTGTTGCCTCGATTTTCTTCATAAAATTGTTGTTGGCCTCCATGTACTTTGCAAACATCTCTTCTAATGGTAACTTTTTCTCTGGAGGTGGAAACTGACCCTGTGGTCTCTGTTGATTCTGATTGCTCCATGAGAAATTTGGGTGCTTTCTCCAACTCGGATTATAAGTGTCTCCAAACTGATTGTTCTGTTGGCGTTGCCCCCACTGTGCAAAATCTGCATGCTCCACCCTTTGTAGTAGAAGTGGACATGCTGCTGTGTCATGGTCAGCCCCACACTCATTACAGACCGACCACCTGGTTTGTGCTACATTGGCGGTTGGTTGCATATTTTCGACCTTGTGAAACAATGAATCAATTTTTGCAGACAAGGCTGAGAAAGCATCTACCTCATAGACCCCCGATCCTTTTCTCTGAACGTCCCGTTCGGATGACCACATAGCTGAAGTATTGGCAACTGTCTCAAACAACCCTAATGCTTCATCAACATGTTTTCTACACACTGATCCACAGGATGACGAGTCGATCATGCTCTTGAATGATGGATGCAACCCAGTTTAGAAGTATTGGACCTGGAGTCCCTTGCTAATCCCATGATGTGGGCACTTCCGAAGCAGGTTCTTGAACCTCCCCCAAGCTTCATCAAATGATTCAGAATTGCCTTGCCGAAAAACAGAGATGTCGTGTTTCAGCTGTGCAATCTTGGCTGGTGGGAAAAACTTGGTACAAAATTTTTGTGCTAAGTCATTCCATGTCGTGATGCTTGCAATAGGTTGAGAGTCCAGCCACTCAATAGCCTTATCCCTCAAAGTGTGTGGAAATAATCTCAAACGGATAGCATCAACCGAAATCCCCGGATATGAGAAATTCTGGCACATCTCCATGAAACGAGAAACGTGAGTGTGCGGGTTTTCTTCAGCTCTCCCATAAAATTGATGCCCATTTTGGAACAGATGTATGACATCAGTCCTCAGCTGAAAGTTCGGTTGCCCAAAAGGTGGATAGACAATGCTGGACTGACATTGAATGATTTGAGGAATCATGAAATCCCCCACTAGCATATTTCCTTCGTCCACAACTTCGTCTGCATTTAATTGCAAACATGGCGGCCAATTCTCAACAATTTGGCGCTAGATTTGATCCCCCTTCTAGACAAGTTAACAAGGTAAATGTCTCATCCATTGAACAACAAATAGCGAATCTGACTACTCTTGTTCGTCAAATGACCACAGGTAATGTGCAGACAGCGAAGGTTTGCGGAATTTGTTCAGTAATGAGACATCCAACTGATGCTTGTCCAACTCTTCAAGAAGAACCTACGAAACAAGTTAATGCAGCGGGTGGTTTTCCTGGACAACCACAAAGGAATTATGATCCTTTTTCGAAGACATACAACCCAGGATGGAGGGATCATCCCAACCTTAGCTATGGAAACTCGCAATTAAATCAACATGTAGCTCAAAATCGCCCAAACTTTCAACAATATAGGCAGCCATACCAGCCTAGACAACAACAGGGCCAAGCTTCTAACTCTGAAATGTCTTTAGAAGATATAGTTAAATCTCTTACAACTAACACTTTACAATTTCAACAGGAGACCAAGGCTAGCATTCAATGTTTGGAGAATCACATGGGTCAAATGGCTAGTGCTGTCAGTCGACTGGAATCACAAAGTTCGGGAAAGCTACCCTTTCAAACAGTGGTAAATCTAAGGGAGAATGCAAGTGCAATATTACTGAGGAATGGTAAGGAAGTGGGAATCCCAGTAAATGAAACTCCCACATCGTTAGAACAAGACAAGGAGAAAGACATGGACATCACTGTGGAAAATAGTAACAAAACTGAGGATAATGCACCAAAACGTAAGTTTCCTCCACTATCTAATTATAAACCAGTAGCCCCATTCCCTCAGGCTTTGGTAGAATCTAGGAAAAATGATCCAAATAGGGAGCTTTATGAAACTTTTCGAAAATGTGAGGTAAACATTCCATTGTTAGATGCTATTAAGCAAATACCCCGTTATGCTAAATTTTTAAAAGAATTGTGCACTATTAAGAGAAAGCAGAAACTAAAGGAGTGTTGACAGGTCGAAAAAGTGTTCGACTTTGATTACCGCAAGTGTACGGATCGTTCAAGTAATAAAAATGGGTTTTAAAGTCCAAGTATCGTTCCCACGAAGATTGAGTAGTTTAGATATTATTTATCTCGACCCTAACCTAAAGTAAACGAATCCAAAGAGATTTTTATGAAATTGTGAATTTTTACTAAATTGAACTAAAATTATGAAATTGAATGCAAATTAACTAATGGAATGCCAAATGTGAATGTTTGATGAAAATATATGTATGAAAAGCGTACTAGGTTCCCGAATCCCCTCGTAAGCTCACCTCTAATCCCTATTTCACAACTTGATGACACAATGCGTCGGTTGAAGAATCAATGCTCCTATTTTATTCACCAATCTCTCTCGAGTAGAGTTGAACCTATTCTCGCATACCATTTGACTATATCTCTATGACAAATGCAAATATACAAGAATGCATGGATTTTTGTGAACACTTAAAGACTCACGTAAAGCATAGCGGTATATCTCTATCCCCTATCGAACCCTACGATGATTTGTATCTTGTAGAATCTATTCCCCTTCTCTCGAATGCATGAAATAGATCACCCAAACTCACATAATCATTGCGCATATAATTATGGAGACGATAACGTGAATACAAACCATTCAACACCCAACAAATATGTTTAGAATCAAATTGCAAAATAAGAAATTAGAAGTTTACAATACGAGGTTCATCGTTCACCTAGCACAAATGAAACTAGCCTAGCATAACTGAATTAAAATAAAGAAATAAATAAATAAGGGAAGACATCACCCAATTCGTAGAAATAAAGCTTGAAATCCTTGGTCTTGATGTGAAAATCCTTGCCCTAGCCTTTGTTCTTGCCTCAAAAGGATGAAATTCTCTCTAGAAAGGCGTAACCCTAGCTTCTGGACGTTATTCGGCTTATATAGGAGTCCCCAAGTCATTACCATAAGTGTTGGATTCGAAATAGGAAACTCGGAATCTCGCCACTTTTTCCTTCTATGCGACCGCATAGAAGGAATGAATGCGGTCGCATAGAAGGGCCTGTTTGTGCTCTGGAATTCCCTGCATGGACCAATGCGGTCGCATGCAGGGGACCACTATGCGACCGCATAGTGGTAACATCTTTCAATTCATGGCGATTTGGTCCCTGAATCCTATTTTTCCACTTTTCGACCCTTTTTCCATCTTCTTCTTGTTCCAATGCACACTTTCAATACTCAATTGAATCTTTTCATCTCCATGTACTCAATTTCTTCTCCGAGTCATCTTTTGAGTATTTGCATCTTAGTCCATGAACTTTGATTTGTCTCCTTTTTGGTCCTTTTTCTCCATTTTTCTTCCTTTTTCACCACGATCACCGATGTTGACCTACAAACAAGATTTGTAACCAATTTAGCCATGTTTCACGCATATAACGATGGATATCCAAGTTAAACTCATGAATTAACCGTGTAAAATACACTCCTATCAAGTGTGAAAAGGTGAAAGTTGGAGAAAACGTGTCTGCAGTCATTCAAAGGAAACTTCCAACAAAATGCAAGGACCCAGGTATGTTTACTATTCCTTGCATGATAGGTAACACCGGATTTGAAAAAGCCATGTTAGACTTAGGAGCTTCTATAAATGTCATGCCATATTCCATTTATACTTCTTTGAAACTTGGCCCCTTAACTGAAACTGGTGTGGTAATTCAATTAGCTGATAGATCAAATGCCTACCCAAAGGGTGTGATTGAGGATGTCCTTGTACAAGTTAATGACTTGATTTTTCCTGCTGACTTTTATGTGCTTGATATGGAAAACATTGACCAAACTAGCCCTATCTTATTAGGAAGACCATTCTTAAAAATATCCAAAACTAAAATTGATGTTCATAGTGGTACATTGACCATGGAATTTGATGCCATGAAATATCATGTTGATGATAATGTTGTATATTCTATCGATGTAATTGATGATCTAGCACGTGATGTTTTTGATCTTGATGGGAATGATGATTTGGAGGTCGCTATTCGTGAGAGTGTAGAGAAATAGAACGATGAATTAACGTTGAATCCTAGTTTGCGAGAAACTGTTGATATGTTGAACACTCCTCCAAGGTCACAACAAGCAGGTAAGAGTTTTTATATTGATTTGCCTGTTTCTAATGAAAAGCCTCTACCTTCTGTTGTTCAGGCCCCCGTTCTGGATTTGAAGCCTCTTCCTAATCACCTTAAATATGTGTTCCTTGGAGATGACAAAACATTACCATTGATAATTTCCAACGAACTGACTACATTGCAAGAAGAAAAATTGTTGCATGTCCTCAAAGAGCATCGAACATCCATTGGTTGGACAATCGCCGACATCAAGGAAATCAGTCCATCCACCTGCATGCATCGCATTTTGCTTGAAGAATGAGAAAAACCTTCCCGTCAACCTCAACGAAGATTGAACCCACCCATGATGGATGTTGTGAAGAAAGAGGTCCTCAAACTTTTGGAAGTTGGCATGATTTATCCTATTTCTGATAGCAGTTGGGTCAGTCCAGTTCAAGTAGTTCCTAAGAAGACGGGGATAACTGTGGTGAAGAATCAGAACGATGAATTGGTTACCATCCGTGTTCAAAATGGGTGGAGAGTTTGTATAGACTATAGGAAATTAAATGTTGTGACCCGAAAAGATCACTTTCCTTTACCATTTATTGATCAAATGCATGAAAGGTTAGCTGGTCATTCTTACTATAGTTTTGTTGATGGTTATTCAGGTTATTTCCAGATTGCAATTGCCCCAGAAGATCAAGAAAAGACAACATTCACATGTCCATTTGGAATATACTCAACATAATCATAAAATATACTCAACATTCACATGTCCATTTGAAATCATCCATAAAAACCTCTATGATATGCTCAACATAATCATAAAATATACTCACCATACCGTCGCATGCCCTTTGGTCTTTGTAATGCTCCAGCTACTTTTCAACGATGTATGGTGAGTATATTTTATGATTATGTTGAGCATATCATAGAGGTTTTTATGGATGATTTCACAGTTTATGGGGATTCATTTGATAACTGTTTGCATAACCTTGAGTTAATCCTTAAAAGATGCATGGAAACTAAGCTTGTTTTAAATTCTGAAAAGTGTCACTTTATGGTAGAACAAGGTATAGTTCTAGGGCATGTTATCTCATCTAAGGGCATTGAAGTAGATAAAGCTAAAATTGATATTATTCAATCTCTACCTTACCCCGCTAGTGTGCGGGAGGTTCGCTCTTTTCTTGGACATGCAGGTTTTTATCGCAGGTTTATCAAGGACTTCTCCAAGATTGCTTTACACCTATGCAAATTGTTACAAAAGAACGTGGCTTTTGAATTTGATGAGGCATGCAACATGGCATTTGATAAGTTGAAAGAACTGTTGACTTCTGCACCAATCATTCAACCCCCTAACTGGAACTTCCCTTTTGAAATCATGTGTGATGCAATCAACTTTGCTATAGGAGCAGTGTTGGGTCAAAGAACTGGAAAAAACATCTCATGCCATCTATTATGCATCCAGAACTCTAAGTGATGCCCAGAGAAACTACACCATAACTGAAAAAGAACTCTTGGCTATTGTTTTTGCTTTAGAAAAATTTCGTTCTTATTTACTTGGTACTAAAGTGATTATTTACTCTGATCATGCAGCTCTGCGTTACTTGATGACAAAGAAAGAGGCGAAACCAAGGCTAATACGATGGATACTTCTCTTGAGTGAATTCAACCTGGAAATCAAGGATAAAAAAGGAACAGAAAACAGTGTTGCAGATCATTTGAGCCGTTTAACTAACGTGGATGCTGAACTCCAATTACATGAAACCTTTCCTGATGAGCAATTATTTTCTGCAAGCATAACTTTACCATGGTATGTTGACATTGTAAACTTTTTGGTTGTTCACACTCTACCTTCTGATTTGTCTAGGGCTCGAAGAGATAAGTTAAAGAGTGATGCGAAATATTATGTATGGGACGATCCATACTTGTAGAAGCATTGTGCAGATCAAGTGATTAGAAGGCGTGTTCTTGAAAATGAGATCACTTCCATTCTCACCTTCTGTCACTCTTATGCTTGTGGGGGACACTTTGGAGCAAAACGAACAACAAGAAAAGTGCTTGAATGCGGTTTCTATTGGCCATCCATGTTTCGAGACGCCTATTCCTTTTGTAAGTCATGTGAAAACTGTCAAAAAACAGGTAATATATCTCAAAAGACTGAAATGCCACAAACTCCCATACTTGTTTGTGAAATCTTTGATGTTTGGGGCATAGATTTCATGGGACCATTTTCTGTCTCTTTCGGTTTTACTTATATTTTGCTTGCTGTGGATTATGTTTCGAAATGGATGGAAGCCAAGGCCACCAGGATTGATGATTCTAAAGTTGTTGCAGATTTTATCAAGTCTAATATATTCTCCAGGTTTGGGATTCCGAGAGCTCTCATCAGCGATCGTGGAACTCATTTTTGTAATCGAACTGTGGAAGCTCTGTTGAGGAAATACCATGTCATCCACAAGGTGTCAACTGCATATCATCCACAAACTAATGGTCAGGCAGAGGTGTCAAATCGGGAAATCAAATCCATCATTGAGAAAACAGTCTGCCCAAAGAGAAAAGATTGGAGCTTGCACTTGGATGAGGCTTTATGGACGTACCGAACTGCATACAAGACACCCATCGGTATGTCACCTTACCGGTTAGTGTTTGGGAAACCATGTCACCTTCCAGTGGAGTTAGAACACAAAGCTTACTAGGCCGTCAAGAATTTCAACATGAAGATGGATGTGAGTGGAGAACACAGAAAGTTGCAACTTCAAGAGCTAGAGAAAATCCGCAATGATGCCTATGAGAGTGCAAGACTTTACAAGGAGAAGATGAAGGCTTTCCATGACAAGATGATCTCTAGGAAGGAATTTGAAGTTGGTCAAAAAGTCCTCCTATACCAATCACGGCTTCGTCTGTTTCCAGGTAAATTGCGTTCCCGTTGGATTGGACCTTTTGTTATTACTAATGTCTTTCCTCATGGTACTGTAGAAGTTCAAAGTCTGGAAACCTCAAAGGTATTCAAGGTAAATGGTCATAGACTGAAACCTTTCTATGAATGTCTTCAGGTGGAGAACGTGACACAATTAGATCTCAAAGATCCTTTCTATGTCGGTTGAAGGAAAGAGCAATGAGTCGAGCCTAAGACGATAAACAAAGGCGCTGCTTGGGAGGCAACCTAAGGGGAGTTCGTTCCTTTATCTTTTTATTTTTGTTTTTATTTTTCGCATTCCATTTTTTTTAGTTATATTTGTCCTTTTCTTTGCATTGGACCTTACATTGGGGACAATATAAGTTTTAAGTGTGGGGGAGGGATTTAGATTTAAGTTGCATTTATATTGAGTGAGTTAATTTTTTTTTTTAAAAGAAAAACACAAATGTGCATGATTTTTCAAGAAGAGAAGTTGAGGTTAAAAGATTTTTGGTTGTGTATGCTATTTACTGGAATTAATTAGGCCTTTGAAGAACTCATAACATGATTGAATGAATAATCCTCCAACTTAGAGTTGATTAGTGGAGTTATTTTCTTTGAGGATGGTAGTAACTAAATTCTGTAGACAAAAGCCGGTGAGATTTTTGAGCCTTTAGACTGATACATCCATAACAGTCTCATTATTTCTTTTCGTGTGGGATATTCTTCCATGGTTTTGTTTCTCTAGAACTTGCCTTGATTCTCTTCAAGATCACATTGATACATGAATGCACGAACATGATTAAGGCCATCTTTGTTACATAAATGAGCTTCATTAGCCGAATAGCCAACCCTATAATTGAATTTTCCACTGTTGAGCCCATTTGAGCCTTATTGCCTTTTGTTTGTATAAATTCACATTACAAGCTTTAAACTGGAAAAGCAATATCTTTACCCAAGCCTTAGAGCTAGTGGAGTATCGTTGAATGTCATGAGAAGTGTGGATATGCAAGAAAATAAGTGTGGGGGTATCAAGATTTATGGCAGTGCTATTATTGGTGAATTGGAACAAATTTTCTATGTCAATTCAGGGAGTTTCAATATTGGTGTATAATTTGAAGTTTACATTGTGCAAGAAAAACGCAAAAAGGAGAAGGAAAAAAATGAATGATGGAAGAGAAAGGGAAAAAAAAAGAAAGAAAAAGAAAATAAGTGATGAAGGAGAGTGATTTTAATGTGAAAAAGATCTATATTCATAATTCTTCCTACATCTCAAAAAAGAGTTCGATTTGTGTGGGATATATGCAAAAATGATGAAGCTATCACGTGGGGTGGTTGGTTTACATGTTTTATGTATATGTTTGAGCTAAGTCTTTTTATCTTTACTCCACTAGTTTCGATGGCTCTTGAGTCACATACCCAAATATTTCCTACATTGACCATAAACCACATTACAACCTTTGAAAAGTCCTTATGATTCTTGTAAAGCATGTGATCTAAGTGGTGGCGAGTGAGAAGATATGCAAGCATATGGTAGAACATCTCCATTGGAATGAATTTGAGCGAAACACTTACCCTTTTGAACACGTGAGAGTTGAGTGCTTATATCCGTGAGGGTCTACATGTTTAGTTTACTCAATCTTCATAAAAATGCTTGCTAATTGATTATGAGTTGTGTGGAATGTTTATTCATGATATTTTATGTGTTTTGAAAATGCTTGATGGTTCTATGTTCTTGGCATTATGACATGGTGTCTTGGAAAATTAAATTTGAGTTTTGCTCGAGGACGAGCAAAAGCTAAGTGTGGGAGAATTTGATAGGAATGTAAAATGCATATTTTTCCCTCCTTATTTTATGTGCTCGTATGATTATTTTGTGCTAAAATGTACTCATTACGCTCATATTTTGATTTAGGTGGCAATTCTATGGATATAGCGTAATTTGGAAGAAATATGTGAAAAATGACCAAAATGGAAGAAAGTGAAAGTTCAAGGACTAAAGTGTAAATATTCTAAACTTGTTTCTAACCTTGTGATGAAGATTCGAGAGTGTTAGAGGTCAATTGGATGAAGAAAGGATTCAAAGGGATGAAATATGGCCAAGACATTTTCACATATCAACTTTCAAGCTGAAAAGTTTTGCATCGGTTTTCAACCTCATATTGAGACCAATTTTGGACATGGTAAACGACCGAATTTGACGATGGTATCTGAATAAAAGCTGTAGCCCTTTGAGTTATCTTTCTAAAACATCTTGAATCGTCTCAATCGGACATCGGAAGAAGAAATTATGATGAAACTACTGAAGCAGACGCAAAGTGGACAGATTTCTAGCGCCCAAGCGCTACGAACTCAGCGCTCAGGCGCTTCACTAGCCGAGAAAACACAATTTCAACAGATTTTCAGCGCTCAAGCGCTGTCCTATAACTCTCAAGTGCCGCGTGCCGCTATAGATTTTAGGTTTTTATTGTTTGGGCCGTGAAAACTCGAGAAAAAGACTCCAAATTGGCCAAGAACGTGTAGGGAAGTATAAATAGACCTAAGGAGGCCAAAACACGGGGCTCTAACCTATTTTCTCTATATTTTTCCTAGATCTATCATGTGTAACTAACTCTTGGTGCTTGATTGAAGGATACCGAAGCCTTGGAAAACATTATAACTGTGAGATCCACCTATTTTCATTGTTTAATTTATATTTTCAGTATTGAATATTCTTCTATGCATAATTTTATGATTGCCATGTTTGAGATCTATTAGTTTTTCATATATTGCAATCTATAGCTAAGTTAAATCTTAAATCCGTAATTGTCTGAATTATTTAACTTGTGAAGCACTAGGATTTGATAATTTTCTGTGATAGAGGTTATTGAATCTTAAGAAGAATGTTTAAATAGATTTAATGCAACCGCTGTTGTTTGCATTATCTAGTTCATCGATTTCTCTATTATTTAAAGCTGTTATTAAATTGAATCTTTAGCGCTGGTCTGAGATTATTTGATAATTAGGGTTAATTAGAACGCTGGTTTCTGATTAACTAAAATTAAGGAGAAATATGAATCTATTCCAACGATGAATATTGTGAATGTGAATTGATTATTCTCTGTGGATTGATGAATGGTTATAAATCTCCAATGGTGGAAGTTGACTTTGATCAAGACTCGTTTCATTGATTTAATACAACTCGTTAATTTACATTGTTATTTGTTATAAAATTGATTTCGTTATAAACAAAACCCCCTAATCGTTATACGAAACATAAATTGTTGAATTGCACACTCTTCGTGGGATCGACCCTTATTTCCACTACTACATTGGTTTTAGAGGTTTAATGACTATTTTTGGGTGCCTACGACAGCACACCATACACCCAAACGTTGCAAAAAGTCTATGGCAATGTTTTTCGCGCATTGCCATAGGCAGTTTCTGGTGTAGTGTCTTCCAATTAACCCAATTTGCCTCGAGTTTTACCTAACAAAAAAATTAACATCTAATTAAGCCATAATTAATCAAAATTAATTGAATTTAACGATTCAAATAAGTGTATAAAATACACTTCTCAAAGCACTTTCTACATTTGCCTATGCAAAGCAAACTTAGGATCAATCTTGAGGTGGTGGTAACTAGCTTTTGGATCAATGCCCACCATGTCACCATCCCTCCATGGGAAAATATCCAAGTTCTTATACATGAAGTTTTTTAGCTTCTCATGGCTTCATTTAGGAGATCATTTCTAACTTGTAATGACTTGGTGGAATCTTGAGGATCTACAAGGAAGTTCTTCAGTTTTTCCACTAAGGCTATTCATGACATGGACTCGATGATGCGAGGGTTTAATTCGTCATACATGGCCCCTTTTCAAGGTCACTCCCTTCTTTAGGGGCTCCAATCATGTCGACGTCTTGCCTTATTTAGAGGCATGACTTTCTTTAAGGACGTCAACCATTTCGATGTTAACTACCACTATGTTGACATCACGGGGCTTTGCCTTCTTTAGGGAGTTCAAATAGCGTTCCCTAGCCCTCATTTGGTCATCTCTAACTATTACAATACCATATTTCATGGAAAATTTCTTGTATGGGTGGTGTACAGAGGTAATAGCCCTTCTGTCAAGGTTGGTCTTCCCAAAACTCTACGGTAAGATAACATATTATCCACTATATGTAACTCTACATAATGGACGCCTACTTGGTAGGACTTCACCCATTTCTATCGCGAGTGATTTTTTCTCTTGGGATGATGTTATCTTCTGTAAATTTGCTTAGTGGGAAAGTCATAGGGGTCAGTTCATGATCCACATTGATTAGAAGATATAGAACATCTTCGTGAAAGATTGATTACTTTTTCCACATCTTTATTCAAAACTCGGTAATGTATTCAATAACTTCTTATTTTTCTTATTCCATCACTATGAGTAGCTGAACTTTATATTGGGCGAACGATGTAATCTACTTGAAATCCCTTTATGTCTTTTATTCAAGATTCATGTTATTTTATCATACATGTGTTAGTTTTGCTATGAGTTTAAAGCATTAAATTATTTAATCACTAATTTGATAACTTTGTGAATCTTTTACGAATTGAGAGGTAAGTTTGAAATTTAGACCATATAATAAAATTCGGTATATTAGTATAACACGTAGATATACTTATACTAAATATTGTGATTATCACATGAATTCTTATAACTAATATTTCGTTTAACTAAGGTAGATTCGCATAGAAATATATGATTGAATTAGTCATGGTTATTAAACCCGGACCAGACTGACCGGTTCGATCCGGAACCCGTCGAACCGGACCATGGTCCGGTCCGAGCTGCCATCATTTTTTACTATACAACCAACCTGTTAGAAACCCATCCAACCTACAGTAAACCATTTACCCAAATATCATATAATCCTCATGATTTATATAACATCCCTAAAAAGTGAAAACCTAGAAGAGTCCCAAAAACGTTTGCAATTTCACTCCCAATTCAGTTTAACTCAAATCTGTGCAGAGACCAAGGAAATCGATTACGTGATGGAGGCATCGTCGGGTATACACTTATTCGATCTCCGCTTTGACAGCTTTATGACCGTCGCGACGAGCTCATCTTCTTTCACTTCTACTCCCACTTTTTTCACTCCCTTTGCCGATTCCTCTATCATCAAGCAACCCTTCGTTATAGGTAATTTGATTCTCAAGACATTTTCACCAGTACTTCATGTTTTTAGGTTGATGGCCACCAGCTTAGTCTAATTTTTCTCGTAATTCGATATTAGAAATTCTGAGAGTTGTTCTTTCTTGGTGATTTCTTTGTATGTTTGTTGGTAGAGTAGGTGTTTTGGACGGTATAGCATCCGGGAAGACAACAGTCTGTGACATGATTATTCAACAACTTCATGATCATCGTGTCGTGCTTGTTAATCAGGTTTGAGCTGGTGGTTGGTGCTTTTGTTTTTCTTTTATTCTTTTAATATTTTGGCCGATTTCTGAAAATACCGGATGTCCAATGGATGGCATCACCTGGTAAAGTTAGATGTTAAAGCAGTGGATTATGAAATTTCTAGAAGAAGCGATGAAATTTGAAAATTTTCCGGCTAACTCTTCTCCCCTCCCTCCAATTGTAAAAGTAAGTAGAAAAATGTGTTTTGTTCCATAAGGTATGCTTGCACTTTTACAATTTAAAATAAGAAATAATATGATGCCTCTATTTGAATTCCTTGGGATGTTGGAGCTATTTGTTGAATTTTGACATAAAAATTGATCTTTAGTCATCTATATTACATAAGGTTAATTTAGTTAGTATTAAAAGATGTCAAAATTTTATTATTCAATAAATAGATAATAATATATTTAATAAGCATTGACCCACCGGTCCAACCACCGGGTAACCAGTCCAACCACCGATTTGCTGCATTGTCCGAGTCAGTGTCCGGGTCAGGTCTAACAACTATGGAATTAGTTAAATAGGTTCAATGAAAATTCGAGAGTGGTAAATTGAATACCATAGAAGATTTCAATAGAACACTACATTAGACTCTTGTATCTTGAATTAAGACTTAATGGTGATCAATAAGTGAAATTGTTTGTCCATAATTTTCATATTATTTGAATTCTCAACCAATCTTTGGGTACATTTTAATTAATTTCAACTATTTAAATAAAAAAATCACTTCAATGCATGATTCTATGTTTACTTTAATCAAATAGGAGTAAGAAAAATCTAATTAAGTTATAAGGTATAGTCCTCACTGGAACTGTAATCTAGACTCAAAGGTTTATTATATTACCTGTTACGATATTGTACACTTGTGATAGAAAAAAGCACAACAAATTTTTGGCGTCGCTGTTAGGGACTATTTACTTTAGTCTTAACAAATATTTTTTATTTAATTTTTTAATTAACAGATAAAAGGTATTCGTTGCATGCTCCGTACCTAAGACGACGATCTCGAACTGTTTGATCCGAAGATAGATCATACTTTCAGAGAAAGAGGCGAAGAACACAAACAAAAACAACATCAAATGGCTGACGATCAAAATATCCATATTCCTATACAGCCAATTGGACAAGTTTTCGAAAGAGTAGCGGCACAACTAGATCAACAATGTGAGCAGGTGGAAATAAATGAAAGGGACTTGCCAATTTCAATGTTCTTGACGCCCATAGCAGTACCCGCGTGCTCTAGTATAATATTTCTAGATTTTGGGGTGAACAACTTTCAGATAAGGGCAGATTGGATCAACTTGACCAGCAACACTTTCCAATTTTTTGGTCTACTTTATGAAAATATGAACACACACATCTTCAGATTCCTCAGAAATTGTAAGAATTTTCATACTCTAGGGGTTAATGAAGACGCGATCAAGTTGAGGTTATTTTACTATACATTGCTAGATGTTTCATTGAAATCGTTAGATTCTGAACTTCATGGAAGTATTTCTACATGGGAGGAACTAACTAGAAAATTCCGCAACAAATTTTTTCCATCGAAAAAAGTAGCAAAAATCATATTGGAAATACAAAATTTTTAACAAAAAGATGGGGAGAGATATCAAAAAGTATGGAATATATTCAATGAGTTAATGAGAAAGTGTCCAAATCAAGTGCAATATTTTTACACCGGACTTTTACCAATGTCAAAATCTCAAGTGAATTCCTCTGCTGGTGGATCGATAATTAGAAGATCCGTACAACAATGCATGTATTTGTTTGAGTTAATTGCCATGACACATTCAATGTTTTCATCAGAAAGAGTGGTACCATAAAAAAGTGACTGGAATTTATGTATTGTCTCATAACAACTACCAATGCACAGATAGCAGCTTTGACAAAACATGTAGAGTTACTAGTGAAATCACAAACCCAAGGAACACATGCAGTGATAACCAGTCCAGTATGTGAAAATTGTGGAGCCAATCATCCTACAAAAATTTCCTATCTATGGGTTTTCCTGAAGAGCAAGTAAATTTCATTCAAAATGACTCTCACAATTTCAACCCATATGGCCAAACATATAACCCAAGTTGGAGACAACACCCGAACTTCAGATGGTCTGATAATCAGTAAGGGAATGGTTTAAATAATACCCATCAAGAGAAAAAAAATCAGGTTTAGGGGAGATGTTCAATCAATATATGCAAAAGAAAAACAAGGTGTTCCAGCAAATTGACACAAACTTTCAGAATCGGCTGTCATCTATCAAGAAACCGGAGACACAAATTGGTTAGATAGCTCAACAGGGGGACATTGTCAAGCAATATGATGTTAAATCCAAAGAAACAAGTGCAAGCTATTACAACTAAAAGTGGAGTACAGCTGCCAGAAATACATGTGAAGTAGCCAGACAGAAAAGAGAATGAGGCAGAAATAGAAGAAGCAGATGAAGAGAAAAAATCTGCACCAATTGCAAAAGAAGCATTTGCTAAGTTTGTGGAGATTTTCAAGAAATTACACATAAAGACCCATTTCGTAGATGCAATTACACAAATGCCTAATTATGCTAAATTTTTGAAGGAAATTCTTTCCAATAAGAGAAAGTTGGAAGAACACGAGATTGTTTGCCAGAACGAAGAATGCAGTGTAATTCTCTTGTAGAAACTACCTCCTAAGCTAAAGAACCCACCCAGGGAGTTTTACTATACATTGCACCCTTGGTTCGAATTATTTTGAGCATTCACTATGCGATTTAGGTGCCAATGTTAACTTAATACCACTCTTTATTTAAATCTCTCTTGAATTGGGAGAAGCAAAACCTACAACAATCTCTTTGTAAATGGCTAACAAGTCTATCAAAAAATCAAAGGGAATTATAGAAGACGTGCTAATCAAGGTTGATAAATTCATTTTCTCGATGGATCTCATCATCTTGGACATGGAAAATGATGGGAAGATGATTCTTTAGGTGGACAATAAACATGTTATATTCAATGTGTTTAAGGTAATGAAACACCGATTGACTTCAGAAACCTGTTGCCAAGTTGATGCTATTGATGAGCTTGTAACTGATACATTTGATGCTGAACATCCAGCAATTCTATGTGAAACATATATTACACAATCAGACTCATCGAATACAAAAAGAATTGAATGTACTGTACATTTAGATGAACAACTTATGGGAAGGAAACATTGACAATATGAGTCTATTGGTGCTAATCCATTACCATCGATGTCGTCAGTGGAGAAGGCCCCAACTCTTGACTTAAAACCTTTGCCATCACATACATGTTATGTGTATTTGGGAGACTCCATTACACTTTCAGTAATCATTGCTAATGATATGATAAAGGACGAGGATAAAAAAGTTATTGAAAGTACTAAAGAAGTACAAAACTGCAGTTGGATGGACAATAGCTGACATTAGAAAAATCAGCCCCACTCTTTGCATGCATAAAATTTTTAATGGAGGACAAGTCAAAACCCTCAGTGGATGCAAATCCAACTTTAAAGGAAGTAGTGAGAAATGAAGTGCTGAAATGGTTAGATGCAGGGATTATCTATCCCATATCAGATAGTTCTTGGGTGAGTCCAGTACATATGGTGCCTAAGAATGTTGGAATTACAGTGGAGAATTACGAGAACAAGGAGTTTGTACCCACACGGTTAGTAACAGGGTGGAGAATGTGTATAGATTACATGAAGTTGAATAATGCTACAAGAAAAGATCACATCCCATTACCCTTCATTGATCAGATGTTGGAAAGTATAGCAAGTCACTCTCATTATTGTTTTCATATCAGGATACAATCAAATATCCATTGCTCCAGAAGATCAAGAGAAAACAACATTCGCATGCATATATGGAACTTTTGCATTTAGAATAATGCCTTTTGGCATGTGCTATGCACCTGCAATGTTTCAGTGATGCATAATGGTAATATTCTCTGACATGGTAGAAAAGTATATCAATGTATTCATGTATGACTTTTCAGTATTTGAAGATTCCTTTGATGACTGCTTGGAACATTTATCCTTATTATTACAAAGGTGTGAAGAAAATAATATGTTGCCTATTTGCGAAAAGTGCCATTTTATGGTGAAGGAATGAATATTGTTGGGACATATAATCTCTTCACAGGGTATTGAGATTGACAAAGTCAAGGTACAAGTTATCAAAAAATTACAGTCGTATACATCAATGAGAGGAATCAGAAACTTTTTAGGATGTGGTGGGTTTTACAAAAGATTCATTCAAGACTTTTCGAAGATTACAAAACCTCTGTGCAATCTATTGGAGAATGATGTGCCTGATTATGCCCAAAGAATAATGTGGTAGTTGTAGTGCAACTTTGGGGCGTCGTATCCACATGGAAATAGGAAAAGTATCAAGGGTTCCAAAAAGGATGGTTGTTCTCATGAATTATGGGAAATAGATTTGCTTGTCACTGAATCGAGATTTATTTTTGGGAATAAGGAAATTAAAGTTAATGAATAAGATAGTGAAGCATCGGGATTATCTCATTCGAATCGGATCAATCACATCAATTATTCCATTTTTATAACACAATTAGAGGCTTTCATGTCGGCACTCTAATCGGAAGATATGTCGTTTAACCAAATTTAATTCTAACGTGCTCCTAATGGTTAACTTCCTATTACAATGTCACACTTGGTTTATCGAAATCAGATTCAAAATCGACTATACACTAAAGCATAAAGCAGTAGAGAATCACACCAATAAACTTAAATAATTGAGATTAAAACCTAAGTAATTATTTCAACCAGTCCATAGAGAGAGCGTAACTAATTCTATGACTAATTTAATAAAAACTAAGTCAGTATCAAAATTAATTTATGATCAGGAAAATAAATCCATTAAATCAATTTAATTTCAATTGTAACTCTAGAATCTAGTTTCCCTATAGCACAATTACACATTAATTTATTGGAATAAGATCAGAAAATCGGCTTTATACATCTAGCATAAAGTATTAAACAATCCACCAATAACATTCATGAGATTATAATTCAATAAATATTTCAATTCATCGATAGAAAAAGATTCTTAAAACTGAGGAATGATGCAAGTAGAAAAGTTTTTTGTATGTGGTTGATCTATGGCAAAAAAGAGTTGACAACTATGATGTAGAGTTGCAACCAAAAATGCCTTGATCAAATGGAAAACAAAAACTTCAAACTTGTAGTCACAAAAAACGGCATTGATGAGTTGAAGAAAAATCTGGAAATTTTCAGAAAAGCTTGGATGAAAATGACCGTGAAGGAGGAGCTGATGATCTAAAAAAAAAAAGGGTTCAACATTGAAGAAGAAACTTTTGATGGTTCCAACCAAAATGTCATGGGGGAGTGTTGAAGTTGTGACTTAACTAGATGAATATTTTGTTTTATATTTAGTTGCATTAGTTTGGTTAATGTCTAACCAATGAAGTGATAGAATGCTAGTCTAGTTGTGAGCTACAACAAGCAAGTGGGCTATCTAGTATGACTTTGTGTAAAAGTAGTGATAATAGGTAGAAAATATCTTGTAAAATCTATCTATGTTTGGGTATAAAGAGAGCCAACCGTGTATGAAGAAGTGTGGAGAGAAATATATCAAAATGTAGTCCCTTGAGCCTTCTCTTCTCCTCTGGTTTCTTACCAAAAACCAGTGTATATATGTGTGTTTATGTTTATATTTTGTTCCTCCATTAACACTCCTCCATACCATAACAAACCAATACCATATTAGAGCTCCTTGAACGAGCTTTTGATCTTTAAAAACCCAACAGAGTATTTATGCTTTGTTTTGTATGTTTGTTCAATAACTGGTATCCACTCTCCTCCATCCATAAACCAAATGCATGTTTGAGCTCTTGAATGAGCTTTCGATTCAACGAAATTTCCAACAGAGGAGAAACCAGGCAGACTCTCTCTGCAGTTGGAATTTCTCCAAACTTTCAAAATCAATTGTCAAAGATGCTAAATAGCCACTGATACCACAATTTAGGAAAACAACTAGGAAAGAAATAACAATCAAATAATTCGATTGATAATCAGGAATATGCTTCCTAATTAACCTTCGCAGCCTTGATTTAAGGGCAATTGTTCACCGTCTATCAGTGGAACGCCGTGATGTAAGGGCAGCATTTTGGTTTGCATCAGAGAACGTCAGTTTCCCTGAACGAAGTTGGTATATACGTGGAATGGAACAAGCAATTTGGTAGCTTATCATTGAAGCAGCCAGTTTGGTTATGGATTTGGGAGACAGAAAAACACGGATGGTGATCATGTTCTTATAGGTGGATTACTTTGGATATTGAGGTGCATTGGTTGTTATCGCTGCAAATAATGTTTAGTATTATGAATTTTAGTTGCCAAAGTTATGAACTGATATTTATCCTAATTATAATATGATGCAACCAAATAATATTAGCAGATATGAGATGGAGATCTAAATCAATGTCACTTCAAGTTTATTTCTAATTACTTGGAAATTGGCTGGCAAATGCTGAAAAGTGTTGCTTCTTTCAGCGAAAGTAATGTCTGATGACCAGAATAAAATAAGTAAATTGCAATGAGTGATGTATTGTGATACCATCAACGAGTGGTGAAAAATAAACTCCAGAACGCTATTTTGTTTGATTGAGTTCTGCGGTTCCACTCTTGTTTCATTGGTTATCTCTTGACAAGTTACATCTCTTTCGGAATATGCCAAGGCGTATAATGTATGATATTGTCAAAAATGTATTGACATCTTCCAATTAGAATAAGAAGAGATGATGTGCGGAAGTGTTAACATTGTATTGAGGAAACAACTAAAGCGACAGCAAATTCGGGACAATAGATGTCAACTCTAGTTGATGGATGACCAAAGATATTGCTACAAATATTTGTTGAGTGGGTGATGTAGCTGGAAAGCATGAGAACAAACAACACATTCAATTGTGTTGGTTCGCACAAATTATAGAGATGGATTAAACAATATGAGAGAGCTCAACTAGATTTTATTAATTATCAAAAACAAATAATTCTTAAAAACAGTGGAAATCCTAAAGAGAGCCATGTAACAATGATTGGAAGACTAATAAATTCAAAGCATTGAAATAAAACAAATAAAATGGTCCAAAAGGACGTCATTTTCCTTGGTTTAGTTGAAGAAGTTCTACTATCGAACTTTGTACTTGTTCTCAATTGTCAAGTATCATGTAATGACAACTTTTCGCTGGACCTGTAACTTGAGAAACAATATTGGAAATATCGTGCTCCAATAGCCCTGAATCCCTTGACACTAGATCCATCGTACACACCATCTTCAGGGTTCTTACAAATCCTGAATCCAGGAGAAATAATATGGACTTTCTCTAGAATCGCCATATAATACATGCCCAATTTGACTTGAATCAGTCTTCATTCCTTGAATCTCTTGATCCCACACTTGAAAGTGAAAAACTTATCTTTTTCTAAACTAGAATTTAATGATTTATGTTGAGAACCAGATTTCAGATTTCATGATGATCATTGAACAACACTGAAAAGTGCTTTTCAAAGTTTATAAGTAGATTACATGTGGTTTTTTTTAAACTGCTTCTCGAGAATCTCGTCAACGGGCTTTTTATCGAGATATGGTAGTTCATTATACCTTTCACTTAAGTTAGTCCTAAAATCAGGATTAATTGGAGCAAAAGAATCATGTCGAACTCCAATTCAACATCATAATGTAAAATCAACTGGTTCTGTGCAGCTCGCAGCACCCCATCCGTTAGTTCCTTGTGCTTCTCTTCTTCTTGCACGTACCCCGCACCCTCTATCGAGATGTTAGGTCATCGCTGACATTTTCATGTGAGCAAGTTCAACTGTTATAAGATACGTGTCATTTCCTCTTTATATTGCACTTCTACAAAAGACTTACAAATGAGCCATGAACTCCTCGATAGCATACTGAGCTTAGACTGACTTTAAGACAAATATGATGCAACGAGAAAACAAGAGAAAGAAGACACAAATTCAATCTCCTTCGTTCATGTAAAATAGAAAAATGCTGTGGGTACACGAAAAAAAAAACCAAATTTTGTACAAGAATTTTAATTCATTTCACATGGAAGCCCCACTTGAATTAAATATTGCCAAAAATGGGGGCCCAACTGTTGTGTGTATTCTACCCGATTTCTGGGGTGCCCATAGCATTGCTCTGTAAAATACTGAGATGTATTGAACAAAATGAGAGAAAATTCCCCAACGTTTTATCAATTCATTAATAACTAAATAACAAATAACTTCTTCTTCTTTGACAAAAAAAATAAAAATAAATAATGCTTAAAAGAGTTTAAATAGTGAGAAATATTAGAAAAAATCTTATGACGATATAGGAAAAAAATACTGTTAAAAAAATAAGTAATAAGAAACAAAACGAATTATGGGCAATGAAATAAGAAAAAAGCTTCAAGTATAAACAAAAAATTACAGAATTTTTATAGGGTTTCAAATGTTGTCTCACATGGAGTGGCCCCACATGATTAAAATATGGGTAGTGATTCTTGTACATCAAGGGGTACATTCGGGTGTCCAAATTATGGACACCCGGCGGGACAGGCACTCCCTCCAATAGTGGGGTGCCGGGTGTCCATTATGGACACCCTTATGTACCCCTTGATGTACATATAGTATTTTCCATTATGGACACCCTTATGTAAATATTGGAAAAAAAAAACCTCCCCCACCCACCTAGGATTTGAATTCTGGCAAGCACATGGACAAAGTTATAACGTGCGTTGGTGCATTATATGGTCCACATGTTTTGAGCTAAATTTTAAAAATAAAGTGTGCGTTGGTTGTCTACTCTCCACTTTTTTATTGGATTAAAAAAATACTTTACGACAAAACTCTCCACTTTCTTATTGATATACGTGCATTCATATGATCTTCGTTATTGATGTGAATTTGAAATAAAGGGTGAGATATTTAACTTCCTAAATATGTAAATGTTCTCTAATCCATTGTGATGCAAACCCCGTAACAACGGTGACTATGAAACCCACAATTAGATTGATGTGGAACCCAAGAATGCCAATTAAATCCGGCTTTGGATTTGAACCCAACAAAATGAACCAAAAAACCCAACGAGAATGATGCTACGCTGAACCCCTTGATTACACAATGAAGAACCCAACAATCCGGTTGTTTGAACGCCACAAGATTTAGATATTAATAAGTTCGATAGTTGTTCAATTGAAGAACAATGAAAGCTTAAAGCCTCTCAATTAATAATTTGTCAAAAGTCCTTACAATGAGAAATATGCCAAGTATTTATAGGTAAACCTTAGGATCTAGTTTAAAATGGAAATAATTCAAGAAATATTGCAAAATCATAATAGAAAAGGAATTCTAGTCAAATTAAGTAACTTGCGAAAATTGCAAAAATTCTCCCTGAACTTGGCCTATGTGATCTCATAGGCTAAGCTTTCAGCCTCCTTTTGGTTACGGGTCACATGCATGCGACCGCATGCATGGTGCAACTTTTGGCCTCCAAGTTGTTCTTCTTGATTCGGATGTCATCCATTCCTTTCCGGCCCTCGACTCCAACATGAGACTTGTCCAATGGCTCGCCAACTTCAACATTTTGTACTTCGTTTCTCGATTACTTGATTGCATAGCTTCTTTGGTTTGAATTGAATCCCGACTCTCCTCCGAGCTCACCTTTGACTTCTCCTCAATGCACCTCGATCTCTTGTCTGCTCGATGCCTAGCCTGTATCATATCATCCACTCTCTCTTCAAAAGGATTCGACCTCGAATCCAAACCTACACCAAACGAAGCAACATTAGTAACCTTGCAAATAGTAATTGTTACAGACTTACCCCTCAAAGTTAGACTGTAGCCTCCATTGTCGGTCATAGCAAGGATATGGAATAGTCCATCACTTCTAGGATGTAAGCTGGGCCACACTTGATCTCGTATCCTTCTCTTACGTATGTACAACAAATCACCATTGCCCAGATCAAATGGTATACACCTCGAAAACTCCATTTTGCAGGCATGGAACCTTTCTAGTATAGTCTCATGTTTTCCAACGAGTCTACCACTTGCACCAATAGTTAAGGCAATTAAATCCGACCAAATTAGAAGATTAAAACCACAAACCATATCAAAACATGCGTAAGAAATAGTAGAAACTGTCAATTTAATCCCTAACACATGCCATCCAATTTCCCACAAATAGTTATGTAGATTGAGATCAATATAATTCAAATATCTATCATGCACAACTAAATCCTTATCGCCTATGATGATATCATCACATAACATGTGACCTCGTACTTTAACAAACAAGTGTAGTCCCTTGCAATATAAGATATGGTCATAAACTAATAATTTTTTCCTATGAATGCACGCAAGAAACGATTATTTAATCCCATGAAAATATTAGATGGACTAGTGAGTTCAAACAACCTAACTAACCACTTATAAATTTCTTAGTTGACCTTATATTCAAGTGTACCACAAATGTATGATACATGCAAATCAACAAGTATATCATCTAGCTGAGGTGTAGTTGTAAGGTTAAAATTACATGCTCCAAGTGAAAACTTATCCCTACAAGTTAAAACATTATCTAACCTATGCACGAGATAGAAAGACCTTACCATTGGTGATTCATCACGCCCACTCCATGTCTCTCCCTTCCTAGGCATTAGTAATAATGGCACACTATATGGACTCAGGTGCTCCTTCATACCCCATGACATTCAGTTCCTGGCATATAAACTCCATCCATTTCTCTTGAAACTCCTTTGCCTCCTTAGGGAACTTATATTCAACCTCCCGTAATGAAGAATTAACAAAGTTGGGGTGGGGTTTGTTAGTTTCAACCACAAGTTGATATCCATCGTTCGGATTGGGTGAAGACCCAATAGGAATGCTCATGTGGTACAGATCTTCAAAACCCTGCAAGATAGAAATAGCCAAACTAGGGAGGGATGTGTGAGTTTTCTCAAAGTTGAGGGGTGGTCCTTTGTTTACCAACAACATTTATCTTGTGCCAACTATAGCCTTTTTACATTCGCTCCTCCTTGCAAAAGAACTCGCTTCCGGCTTTTCTCTCATCTCAATTGGCTCTTTTTTTCTCCTCTCTTGTGGCATCTTTCTCCTTTTCCCCTTTTCAGCCACCTCGTCATTTTCTCTCTTACTCACTAGCTCACTGTTTTCTATCTTCTCATGTGGCCTTTCTCCCTTCTCCCCACTCTCGGCTACCTCACCATTTTCTCTATTTTTTAAAGACTCTCTTTCCCTTCTCTTCCTCATTTCTCAATTTAATTTGGTCTTTATAAATTTGTGCCGGTGTTAATGGCGTAAGAATAATAGACCTTCCCTCCTTGACAAAGCTATATCGGTTCCTATACCCATAATGTGTAACTTTTCTATCATACTGCCATGGCTTGCCCAACAAAATATGACCCGCATGCATATGCACCACATCACATACAACCTTGTCATTATAGCTCCCAATCGAGAAATCAATCATCACCTTTTATTCACCCTAACTTCTCCACTTTCATTCAACTATTGCAATTTGTAAGGTCTAGGGTGTCTAAACAATACCAAACCCAATTTCTCAACTAAGGTTGTGCTAGCCACATTAGTGCAACTCTCACCATCAATGATTAAACTACATGTATTATCGTGGACATGGCACTGGGTGTGAAATAGGTTTTCACGCTGCTGCTACAAATCATCTACCTTGACTTGAGTGCTAAGAGCTCTCATTGTGACTAGCAGTTTCCCCACAACAAATTCTACTTTTCCCTCTTCATCAACATTCTCCAACACTGGCATGTCATCACATTCTCCTTCACTTTCACTTACCACCTCTCTGTTACCCCAAACAATCATCACTCTGTTGTTAGGACACTGAGAAGCAATGTGCCCTTTATTAAACACCGAAAATAATTTATATCCCTACTCCTTGATTGCTGTGACTCCGTTTTGGGTATGGTTTTGCTAGCGCATTCTTTTCTTCCACATTGTATTTCAGTCCTTTCTTTAAATCCCGCTTCATTCCCTTTATTACCTTCCCACCTCGACTTCCAATTCGGATTAGGAGACGAAGTGTTCACCGGTTGCCTCGTAGAACCTTTCTTGTTCAACTGTCTTTCCACCTTCATGGCTACATGCAACATATCCTCCAACTCCACATAGTGTTGTAGTTCCACCACATTAGCAATCTCATTGTTTAACGCATTCAAGAACCTAGCCATGGTAGCTTCTCGATCTTCCCCAACATTTTCCATAATCATCAAAATCTCCATCTATTTATTATAATCTTCTACACTCTTCGAACCCTGATATAAACTCTGTAGTTTCTGATGGAGCTCCATGTAGTATTGACTAGGTACAAATCGTTTCCTCATAACCACTTTCAATTCATCCCAAGTATTTATAGGCCTCTCCCAATTCTTACGCCGTGAAGTAAGCACTTGATCCCACCAAGTGATAACGTAATCAATGAACTCCAACACCGTAATCTTCACCTTTTTGTCCTCCGAATAGCTATGGCACTCAAAAATCAACTTCACCTTTTTCTCCCATTCTAAATATGCCTTGAGATCACTCCTAACCTTAAATTGTGGAATCACCATTTTTACATTACCCAAATTACCATCAGCTTTACCTCCATAATTGTTTCTACCTCGTCGTTCAAACCTATCTCCTTTAGGTCTCCTTCGTTCCATCTCTTCCCCTTCAAACACACCTTCATCCCATTCACTGCCAACCTCTTGTTCATCCATCCTAGGAACTCGCCTACCCGCCCTCCTATCGTGAGGTACACCAGCTGGTTGTTCCTTACTAAGATTCCCTACCGAAGTATTCAGTTGCTCCATCCTTGCACTCGTATCCATCAACATTCGTTCAAGCCTATCCATCCTATCATTCCGCGAATCTGTTTGATTACCGTGCCTACTGGAATTTGAACTTTTCATGTCTGACATTCTCTTAATTTCTGCCTAACCAATTTTACTCGGAATCACTCAATTGGCTTTTATCCTCTAATAATCTCACCCTCTACCTTTTGACCACTCAATGCCTTTACCAAGTGCTTCCAAAGACAACAATGAAATCACTGGATCGAACTTGTGACTTCAAAAACTGAATAAATGGATGATTGTGACTCAAGAGAAGTATATAAATTTTTTTTGGGATGACAAGAACAATTTGGATGACAATGGAAAACACAAGAGAATTTCAACTATGAATTTTGAATCAAATTTGATGACAAGAACAAATTGATGATCCGAAATTTGTAGAACATTGGTAGCAAATCAATCAAACAAATCTCAATTTTTTTACTATACGGATGAATAGTATCGTACATGAACAGTAAAAAATAATTTTTTTCACAGATGAACAATAACTGCGATGAACAATACTTTTTTTTAATAAACACAAGATTATACTACCAACAAGGAATTGACTTAACAAAGAATTGAAAATGAAGAACGACTGAAGAACGCGAAGAAAGTACGGAGAAATGAATTTAAATGACTTAACAAAGAAAATAAAGGATATAACCTGATAGAATTGGAACCAAATCTCTGATACCAACTGATGCGAATCCCGTAGAAACGGCGACTACGAAACCCACAACTAGATTGTTGCGGAACCTAAGAACGCCAATTAAATCCGATTTTGGATTTGAACCCAACAAAATGAACCAAAAAACCCAACGAGAACGATGCTACGCTAAGCCCCTTGATTACACAATGAAGAACCCAACAATCCGATTGTTTGAACGCCATAAGATTCAGATCTTGATAAGTTCGATAGTAGTTCAATTGAAGAACAAGGAAAGCTTAAAGCCTCTCAATTAATAATTTGTCAAAAGTCCTTAAAATGAGAAATATGCAAAGTATTTATAGGTAAACCCTAGGATCTAGTTTAAAATGGAAATAATTCAAGAAATATTGTAAAAATCATAATAGAAAAGAAATTCTAGTCAAATTAGGTAACTTGGGGAAATTGCAAAAATTCTCCCCGAACTTGGCCTATGCGATCGCATAGGCTTAACCTATGCGGTTTAGCCTATCGCATAGGCTAAGCTTTCAGCCTCCTTTTGGTTACGGGTCACATGCATGCGATCACATGCATGGTTGCACTACGAGGTCGCATAGTGTAACTTTTGGCCTCCAAGTTGCTCTTCTTGATTCGGATGTCATCCACTCCTTTCCGGCCCTCGACTCCAACATGAGACTTGTCCAATGGCTCGCCAACTTCAACGTTTTGTACTTCATTGCTCGATTACTTGATTGCATAGCTTCTTTGGTTTGAATTGAATCTCGACTCTCGTTCGAGCTCGCCTTTGACTTCTCCTCAATGCACATCGATCTCTTGTCCGCTTGATGCCTAGCCCGGATTATATCACATTGTTTGAGTTGCAAGTTGGTACCCTAACCTTCAGTGTGGTTGCATAGCCAATCTCTAATGACGGCATTGTTTAAAACATTGTTCAATCGTCACATGATCCCACATGACCAACTTTATGATTTTTTTGTCACTTTTTCCCTTACGATAAAATTGTCATAACACTTTTGCCTCTGATAAAGTTGATTATATCAAGATTATGTGACGATTTAACAAAGGGTGTTATGTGACGATTTAACAAAGTGGGTTGAATGACTTCTGCAATTGGAGTCCAATTTTAAAGGTTTGGAAACTCTTTTTTTAATATGACTAGAATCATGTATATTTTTAATGATTTATCTCGAGTTCTTCATATCTACACAAGAAATATGAAATGTGACGTTGATGTGTGTACATGAATAATCGACCCAATGCAGTGCATAGTTGTTAAGATTACATGGTTTCAAGGTGGCAGCTTATATTTAGCCTCTCGATGCCTAGAAGCTTTCCTTTAGTTTGGATATATGGTTTTGTTAGGGTTAAAAACATGGGTGTCACTGGAATTTTTACGTTGATTACTAAGCTTTATCCTTTTTGAAGTTGATTATTGAACTTAAAATATTTATTAAAAGTTGGTTAATTAACAAAAAAAAACTAATATGACACTAAGCTGACAAATCGTATGAATGAAATAACTAACTTGAAATAAAATTTTAGTTCATGGATTGATGAGAAATTTTCCTAACATTGTGGTGACCCACCAGCATATTAATTCACTGATTTTTGTTGCCACACAACTTAATTTGAAATACTCCACTTTGCAGATTAAATAATAAAAAGAAATAAAAATTTATTCATAATATTTAGTTAATATTGTTGGAATATTCCATCCTCCAGCTCGCCTTCTTCTAGAACCTTCTCCAGCTCATGTTCACTAGCACATAAGTTCACATGGCCAGCACATGCAACTCTTCTTCTAGTTCTTTCTTTTGTTATAAGTTTGTTAGATTTTAGTCTATAAATAGGGCAATGTATTCACTTTTACATTTGAGCTTGATGATTAATAAATAGTTCTTCCATCATCAGTTCCTTCAATATAAATTTACATATTGAAATCTATTCTTTATTTTCTGCTGTTATGTTCTGCTATCAATTATTTTGCTGGTTTCGTTCCTTTCATTTTATTACTGCTAGTTCATGTTAATCTGTGCTGTTGGTTTCATTTTCTTAAGATGGTATCAGAGCGTGATTGCTTTCTGCTGCTGCTTTTGTTTCGTCGCCAGATCTGTATTTTGGTCGTCTTCAAAGTGTTCGACAAAAGTCAACTGGCGAGGCTTGGAGTTGCACTGGTTATTATTTGCAGTCCTAGTTGGAGTATTGTTCTAGTATTTCTAGTTTTCATTTTACTCATCAATGGTGATGATGTCTTCAGCAAATCCCCGGTTCAGAGCCATGGATGCTCCTTTAATCCAGTTTTATGTTGCTATTTTTTTTTTCTCTGGAATGCTTCTCTGCTGGCATGTTCCCAACATATTCTCCAACTTACCTCCAGGCTACTTTCTTCCAACAGCTCCTCTCTATAATTCAAGATGTTCCATCTTGAGGGGAGAGTGTTGGAATATTCCATCCTCCAGCTCACCTTCTTCCTGAACCTTCTCCAACTCACGTTCACCAGCACATGAGTTCACATGGCCAGCACATGCATCTCTTCTTTTAGTTCCTTCTTTTATTGTAAGTTTGTTAGATTTTAGTCTATAAATAGGGCAATGTATTTACCTTTACATTTGAGCTTGATGATTAATAAATATTCTTCCATCATCAGTTCCTTCAATATGAATTTACATATTGAAATCTATCCTTTAGTTTTTGCTGTTCTGTTCTGCAATCAATTACTCTGCTGGTTTCGTTCCTTTCATTTTATTACTGTTGGTTTATGTTAATCTATGCTATTGGTTTCAATTTCTTAAGACTGGAATTGCAGAGTGAATTTTATTTCAAGTTATTCTTTTCAACAATGATCTCGAACTGATTTATCTGTTCCACTATCCAATTCCAATCCGTGTGATCTGCTGGTTTTTCACATTCGGTATTCAGAATAGCCTGACCATGGAGTTCTGAAGGACATGGAGTTCCGCCATATGTTTGATAAAATGCTTGCAGAGGCATGAAGTTGCACTGGTGGTTTTACTTCCACTCATTGCTGGAGTTTATTTAGCTTTTCCATTCTTCTTTCATTCATCAACGGTGATGAAGTTTTTCTTCAACAAATCCCCGATAGAGCTATGGATGCTCTTTCATTCCGGTTGAAGTATATTGTTGTTTTTTATCTCTTGAGTGCTTCTCTTTCAACCTCAGGCTTCTCTCTTCCAGTTCTGCTTTTCTCTTCTACAATTCAAGATGTTTCATCTAGAGGATGGAGTGTTGGAATATTCCAATATCAACATCACATATTCCAGCCCCTTATTCACGTGCTCCGCTTCACCATGGTATGTGTGTTACTAATGTAAGGGAAAATACATGCATATGATCATATCATTAGTGCACTATTTGTACAAAAGGCATCATGCCTAGCTGTTAGCGACCTTGCCGTGCCGAATGGGGAGATAAACATTCTCATCGCGTGATATTCTCTTCCATTCGAATTCGCTTACGTCTTCGTAGCGACAAGTGAGTTTCGTATCCATACGTAATCATCTCATCGGACGAAAACAATGGCACCACATCCACATGGACATGCATTCACAAACCTGCAGTACCTTATACTTACTACCTTCGACCCCAGCCTTCACCTACCGCCCCTCTGAGCATTGGTTCCTCGGATGGATGGCCGCAGTGCCTCTGTGCATGTCGAAGAAATCACACAATCTTCATCATTGTGCCCCGCAATGTGCGCTCCTCGAAAGCTCCTCAAAAGGCACATAGGCAATCGTGCAACGCTGCCCTTTTCATCCGTCTTCCCCACAGCTTTCTTCGTTATGTCCCGCTAGCTTGCCGACAATATCCGTGGCCTAAAATCTTTTATCTACAAGAACATGTGACATTATCCCATACCAATACCGTATGTTCGAGCAGACCCACTCTGATACCAACTTTCACGGATCGCAGGTTTGACTCCTGAGGTTCAACGCCTTAAGGCTGCCCTCCCCTCATTCTCTAGTCGGCCCCAGAATTTTTACATTGATTACTAAGCTTTATCCTATTTGAAGTTGATTCTTGAACTTAAAATATTTATTAAAAGTTGGTTAATTAACAAAAAAAACTAATATGACACTAAGCTGACAAATCATATGAACAAAGTAACTAACTTGAAATAAAATTTTAGTTCACGAATTGACGAGAAATTTTCCTAACATTGTGGTGACCCACCAGCATATTATTTCACTGCTTTTTGTTGCCACACAACTTAATTTGAAATACACCACTTCACAGATTAAATAATAAAAAGAAATAAAAATTTATTCATATTATTTAGTTAATATTGTGTACCAAACATGCTCATATAACAAATTTACCTTTTCTGTACATATACGTTAATGCCCCCTTCCAAGTGCGCAGTGAGAAGTGGCACAAACACTCGCCGGTCAAAGGAAACCAGTCTAAATTTGAACCGCTTCATTATGGAAGCGACAATGTACTTCATTTGAATGAAAGCAAATTCTTTACCAAGACAAACTCTTGGACCGGCTTGAAACATTGGAAACTTGTAAGGGCATATATTTTTTAATGTTTTTACTCTTCCTTGTTCCATTTTAGAAATCCATCTCTCCGGTTTGAAATTGAATCGTTCATTTCCCCACAAGTTTTCCATCCTCCCCATACCATAGGGAAAATAAGTAACCCCTGTCTCTGGCTCGGACTGGGGTGTCGTCCGGCAAGACGTCATTGGAAAGAGCATGCTTTGAATCCCATGCAACTGGTGGATACAACCTCATAGACTCACAAATACAAGACTTTGAGAATTTCAATTCTTTCAAGATTTCATATATTGTGATAACTTTTCATTATCATTGTTAACGAAAAATCCTAATTCCTTCACCACCTCATACATCTGAATGGCATGAAAATAGATAAAAGAGCCACGTCATTGCCGTCGATGTTGTGTCTCTCCTTGCCATGATGAAGCCTATCATCATGTCTCTCATAAAATCTTCTTCATTGCCATCTGTTGAAGACACAATTTAAGTAAATAAATCTCTATAAGTTTGAGCTTTTTAGATGAGATAGTTTAACGTTATATCAAAATAGAGTAGACAGAAGTCTTAAGTTTAAGTTTCACTACCAACTATTCATGAAAATTACGAACGGATCGTGATTGTAATGCAAAATAAAATCAGGCCAACATACCTAATATCATTTTTGATAAAAGATCTTGTTCATCACCTCATCGTCTACTTTTTCTCAATTTCTCCTCTTGTCATGAATGATATCTCCACAAATATGTGGATTTGCACAATGGCTTCTTTAAGCCTCTTTTCTGACCCGATTCCAACGAATTTCTTAACCTTCCACAAGGCAGATAGTTTCAAAAGTTTGTTTTCAAAATATATTCTACATTTTTTGGGTTTGCTATAACAATGGCACGTTAAGCATCAAGTCAGGATACTGTGATAGTCTGTGTGGGTGCACCATAGAGGAGATCGGTGTACCAGTCCAATAAAAGGTGTCGATTTTTGTAGAAAGAGATCATACATCCAATCATTGGGTATGAAGTTGGACCATGGCCTAAGAACTTGTGGAATTGCCTGAATTTCCATGGAACTGAATTCAAGAAGTAGACATATGAAGGGGCAAAAATGAGAGTGCCCAAAATTTTCTTATTAGATGGGTATATATGAAGAAGGGGTAAATAGCACAAAACTTCACTACATTTCAATGTTATTGTGCAAAACGTCCATACCTTTAATTTTTTGGCATTTTCACCACTACCTTCCACCTTTCATCACGCAAAAGGTTTTTTTCAACCATTTTTCTAATAAGATGATGATTTTACCCTCATATTCAAATGAAATAAAAAAGAAAAGAAAAGAAAAGAAAAAAATATACAACTAATTACAATCATGGTTCTAAAATTTTCAAAATATTACAAATAAGTCCTAAATTTCCCACCACCACTACTTTCACAACCCCACCATACCGCCACCTATAGATCCACATAGCGCCACCTTCTGGCCACCATGCTCGCCGAACTCCACTAACACTAGGTGGCAGCTTGGTATGTTGTTAAAATGGTGGTGGTGGAGAATTTATGATTTCTTTGTAATTTTTAAAACTTAAGGACTATAGTTGCAGTTGGTTATTCATTTTTTTTCTTTTTGTTTTGTTTGAATAGGAGGGTAAAATAGTAATTTTATTCAAAAAATGGTTGAAAATGACCATTTACGCAATAAAATGTGGAATGTAGGGGTAAAAATGTCAAAAAATGAAAGGTAATGACGTTTTACACAATAATATTGAAAGGTAGGGATGTTCCATGCTATTTACCCGAAGAAGTGTTTCTTTCCAAGTTGATAGAAGATGCTTTGACAAGTTAGCTTGTTCTTGACTTCAGCACCATATATTGATTGGTAGTGTAGTGTACTTACAAGATGATAACACGTCTTGTCAATTCAAAAGTAAACATGTCTGGTTGTAAGATAGAGTTGTCATACCCGCTTGACTAGATAAACATCGATTGGTATTGTATGAACAAGATTTTTGACTTTTCTTCTCTATATCATGTACAGTATTGTCTAGTTTAACGATACAAATACGACGGAAAAGAACATAAAATGAAAGTAATTAGCTGTGAGATTCCAAATCAACATTTTATTATGCAAGTCATAGTTAAGAACTTTAATAAAGAAACGAAATTAGAAAGATGTAGTACAAAAAGTGGGGAGATCAAATCCTGTTAAATAGATTACGAAAATAGATTAAGTTATTTGTAAATTGAAAATGTATATTTCTTTGACATTACGTAAGGTGTCAAAGTCGAGATCATTAATTATTTTAAGTGTAGTTAAAACTAATGATAGAAATATATGTCACTGTCACACAATATCAACAAAATTGTTAAGAAATTTGTAATTGTAGCAGAACCGTTACCAAAATATGGTACGTGGTAATAAAAAAATTGTGACCTATCTTACTGACCCCACAAAAATGTTTAGAAGTGTTGACACACAAAAATGAGGCCCAATTAAATGGTCCACTGAATGCAGCCCAATTAGGAAATTCGAAGGATAGGCCCAAATGAGACCATTTAAAATCCCAATACGGAGTTATGTAGCGGAGACCTATCATTGTCCAAGCCTGCAAGACGCCTATGATCTAGACGAGTATATTTTCTTATTGTTATTTAGAGCGACGGACCCATCATCGCCCAAGCCTGCAAGACGCCCAGGATCTGGACGAGTATAGTATCTTGTTGTCATTTAAAGCCACGGTTGCAAGCAGTTGAATGATAAGTAGGCAGCAGTTAAAAATGGCAGTTTCTTGACAAGTCATACATTATGGGGAAAGTGAGTAGTTACAGGGCGGCGAGCAGTTTCAAACGGTTCTACAAGAAAAACTGTCAAAGGATGTATAAAAGAAAAAAAAGGACATAGAAGAAGGCCCCCCGAATCAACCACTCTCAAACAGAGAATTATGTAATTTCATTTCTTTTAGTTCTTCTTGTCAAACTTTCAATTACTTTGTGTGCTTGTGCCCCTTGGAGGCATCCCGCTTCTTGCAAATTGTAATCTTCATAAATAAAGCACCCCTTATTGGAACTTTGTCTCGAGAGGTTTGTTCCTTATACAATCGTCTGAACCATCTTTTAATTGTTAGCGAGGCTCAATTTCTGCGTGAAACAATTTGGCACGCCCAATGGGATAGTTTGGTGTTTGAAGATATGAAAAGTGAAGTAATATGCCTTATAAAAACTTTGATAAGGAGCCAGCAAGCTAATGAATAGTCCAGTCTGTGATCGAAAGATATGAGGAGCAGCAATTACTCCAGGAACAGGGGATAGAGTCAAAGTCATTACAAGCCAATGATAGAATTGTGAGTCCTCGAACCATGAGTGCATTGCTCGGTGAACTCACACAAGATGTTGTTGAACAGGTAAATTTACGAAATGTTCATAACATGGAAAGATTTACTCAAAATGGAAATGCACATTATGACAACATGGCCAAACAACTAAATACTTTGAATGAAATCATGAATAAGTTAGCGGGCCAAATTGTCAACCAGCTATGCCAAGTATAGGGAATTACTTTCAAGCTAGGACGATTACGGGACATAATTCCCCGGTCTTAAGTTCGAATTAAGGAATAGAACCACCATTTGGACCATCTACTTCAAACCGAAGGTAGTGGAATGACAAACTTGAATAGTGGTAACAGAGTATCAAACCTGGGAGGTAACCCAAATGCAAGAGATAATGTCCGAGCCAATGGACAGAACACCCCGCGTGCTAATGATGGCAGAAATGCTCAGGCTAATGGTAATAATGATTTAAATAACGGTGTTTTTGCCACAAACCAAGGACCAAACATTAGGCCTCAAGTAATTCCACCAATAAATCAACCTATAGGAGTCCCATATGATCCCAACATTATGTTGATGAATCAAATTATGGAGATAGTGCATGATCAAATAGCTTTTGAAATGCGTCTTTTTATCAAGCCGACTTACACAAAGCCATATTCTGATTGGGTAGATCAAGCATATTCGTGGCCTAGAGGGTACAAAGTACCAGAGTTTTCATTGTTTACCGGTCTGGGAGAAGTTCCTACTCTGGAAAATATAGGGCGATTCACACTGCAATATGGCGAAGTAACTGATTACCACAAAATGAGACTATTCCCTAGTTCGTTAACATGAGTAGCTTTCTCGTGGTTCATTAATTTGCCAGCAAATTCTGTACAAACATGGCAACAACTAGAACAATTGTTCCACGCTCAGTTTTACAAAATTGAATCCGAAGTTACTCGACCGATTTGGAAACTTTACGTCAACTGCCAAACGAATGGGCATAAAGTTTCCTTCAGAGGTTTAAGATGGCTAGAAGTAAATTTTTTGTGCCTTTACCCGAAAAAGAGTTTATTAAAATCGCTCAAAGCTGTTTGAGTTTTGATTTAAAAAAGAAATTCCAGGATCGAGAATTTCTCGACCTGTTCCAATTGAGTGCTAACGTGATTATGTATGAACGTCTAATAAGGGAAGATGAACAAATGAAAAACTCTAGCAAATGGACTTATTATAGAGACATGTTTATGCTGTTAAAGACGAATATTACGATCACACGGAAATATGTTTGGCCGAACTGATTAAGGAAGATGCATTTACTTGTCCTATAATGGCCAAATTTAGAATGTCGGGCAAGGATGAGCCTATAAAAGGTGAAAACATAAAGGCTAGGATATTCTCATTTGATGTGACCAAAGATAACCTTATATTCGATAAACTATATAAGGATAAGCAGATAAAATTGGGCAACAAGTATAAATTGCCAGTCCCTGAACAAATTAAGGGTAAAAGATATTGTAAATGGCACAATGCATGGTCACACATGACTAATAATTGTCTGGTTTTTCGTCACGTGTTATAGGATGCCATTGAGTTAGGGCGAATCACATTTGAAGCTAAAAAAATGGCAGTTGATGAGAATACTTTCCCATAGCCACTTGGGGTGAATATGGTGACAATTGGTTTAAAAAATAAGTTACCAAAATTCAAGCTAGTCATAGATTATGGAGAAGAAGATTTTGAGTCACATCTCAGCGTTTTTGAACGTATCAAAGGAAATGAAAGCATCCTGTATCCTAGATACAATGAAGAAGTGAATGAAAATTTGGAAAGACCAGGAATGTGGTGATATCAACACCGTCCTAATATTATTCCAAACTTCCAGCCTGGTGGAGGGCGAAGTATGTCGTTCTATGGGAAAACCGCCTTTTGAGAGGTAGTTCAGACCAATAAACAATGGAAGAACATTCAGGCCGCAACCTCACCAATCGAATGTATGGCATTCGTTCCAGTATAATACAAGAAGAGTTGTACCCTTTAATGAAATGACCAGAACTCAACAAAGGCATTGTCAACAGAACTATGGATGAATGATGAGGCAACAACGTGGATTGTCACGTCCTAAGGTACCTAAATTACTTGAGGTGGCTAACAAAAATGTTCTTAAATATGATAAAGAGGCTAGTATGGGTAAATCAATGGAGGAATTACCCGAAAGTTCTTCTGGGAGATCAAAATTTGAGCGTGGAAAGAAGGATGACAATGAAGAGGATCCTGGGTGATCCCTCACCATTTAATTTGGTACGCTACCTCCTGTTATGGCTAATATCTATTTATTAGCCAATGAATTCAAAAATAAGGACATGGAAGAAGAGGAAAGGAAAGATAATGAGGAATATGCATGTGTGCTGGAATGTGAAGAAGGTCAAACATCTCAGGAGGTATATGATGAAGAATAGAATGGTGGCATGACTGACCTTGAGGAGGAAATTGACTTAGAAGCAGAGAGGAAAAGAAGAGGAGTGTCGTACAACAATTTAATGAAGCAACTGTATCAGGAAGGTGTCCACGAAGTGGATTTGTTGGGCGAACTTTCTGGGCGTCCTTTTGACTTCTATGTATTATATAGGACACCCAAGAGAAAGGTAAGGGTGCCTCGCTCTAAGAAATATGGGTCACCTCCAAGAATATTACCTCCCCATACAGGTTGGATAATCGAAGAAGAAGCATTGGAAGAAAGTAAGGAGGAAATCCAAGAAGCAGAAACCCAATGTGAAATATTACACGTGGACTTGTCACAAGGTAATAATTCAATGGAGGCTAGACAGGAAGTGTAAATAGATGCAGCTAAAAAGGTCATCTTTAAGAGACCAACTATGAAATTAACCAAAATACTTGAGGCTGTTGTACGTGAAGGCCTTAGTCAATGGTACACCCGTGGCAAAAGTGCTTATCGACAATGGAGCAGCCATAAATACCATCATATCCAGAATGATGAGGAAATTCCCAAAGGCAGAATGATCCCAATAGAGATTGTTCTCACAAGTTTCAATGGGGGAGCAACTTCAACTAAAGGGGTGATGGACATAACTATGGGAACAACTACTAGGACCACATTTTTCTTTGTAATAGATGATCCTACTAGTTACAATGTGCTACTATAAAGAGATTGGATTCACGGGAGTCATTGCATACCTTCATCGCTCCACCAATGCTTGGTTTTCTGGAATGACAAGGGCGAGATAGAAGTGGTGCAAGCAGATCATAGACCCTTTGTCGTAGAAGTAAATTCAATAGACAGGTTTATATACAAAGGAGATTATGGACCTGTCAAGGCAGTTCAAGATGGGGAAGAAGTTCATTTTCAGTAGATTCACTTACTGAAATGTTCAATCAAATGAGGTCAAACATAGTGGCCCTAGGAGAGCCAGTAATTGGCAAAAAGATAGTCAAGGAACTCTAATGAGTTGTCAATAGTAAGAAAATAGGGCCGATATTCAGGCCTTCAAAGCCAAATTAATGGCTTTCAATAAGAAATGTAAAGAGAAGACAAAAGAAAAAGCAACACTATAGACGTTGAGAAACAAATTAGTAGTGTTCAAGTTGGAGCAGAATATTGGCGGAGAAGTCAACAAAGTGGATTGCTTAGAAGAAGAAGTGCCTACAAGGAACCTAGACAATGAAGTAATGAGGATCACAAAGCCTGGACATGCTCAAGCACAAAACCCTTTGATAAAGGTGAATATTGGCGATGAAGATGAAGATTGTCCAACATTTGTCAGCCAGATGCTTAGTCAAGAGGTAAGTAACAAATTAATCGCTTTATTAAAAGAATATAAGGATTGCTTTGCTTAGGAATATGAACACATGCCTGGTTTAGATAAAATTTTGGTAGAACATAGGTTACCAACTAAGCTAAATTTTAAACCTCATGAACTTGATAAAAATAAAGTGAAGGTCATTTTAGAGGCCAAGCCACCTGGAAACAAGAAGGAATTGCAAAGGTTTCTGGGCTAAGTTAACTTTTTGAGACGTTTTATCTCTAATTGTGCAGGGCGAACGAAAGCTTTTTCGCCTCTCTTAAAGCTGAAAAATTAGGACGAGTTCGTCTGAAAAGAAGAATATCAATAGGCTTTTGATAGTCTGAAGACATATTTTTCAAGTCCACCAGTGTTAGTATCACCTATCAAAGGATGGCCAATGAAAGTATACATATCAGCTGAACAAGAATCGATAGTCGGAATGGTCGCACAAGAAGACCAATTTGGTGAAGAAATGGTGATTTATTATTTGAGTAGACATTTAACAAAATGTGAATATAATTATTCTGCTATTTGCTTTATATTTCACACGTACAAAACTAAGGGCCTATTTACGGCATGTAACTGTTTACTTGGTTTCTAATATAACTTTAGTTAAATATATGTTTTCGCGTCCTATTTTACACCAAAGGATAGGCCTTTGGACTTTGGCATTATCGAAGTTTGAAATACAATATATCCCCCAAAAGGCAGTTAAAAATCAAGCGTTGGCGAACTTTTTGGCCGATCATCCATTCCTTGACATACCTAAAGAAATTGAATTGAAAATTGACTCATTTATTAAAACCTTGGGTTCTATACTTTGACGGGTCAAAAACTTCTAGAAGTGCTGGGGTAAGAATAATTTTAATAAATCCTTTAGGGTTTATTATAAGTTTGCTTTCACTTTGTGTAACGCCCCAAATTCTATTAACTCAAAGCGCTACTTAAATCGAAATATCGTGTAAATAAGTATTCCCAATAAACGCCAAAATGCTTAAATATTTTTTTTAACAACTATAACAAATTAGAACTAAATGGGGAAACGTCCTTTGAATATTTTACTCGCATCTAAAAGTCAAAACCAAATATAATAAGCAAAGTGCCACAATTTGCAAACACTAAAATTTGAGATTAAATTGACAAAATAGAAACCGGAAATTTAAAGTACTTGTTTCAAAAATTTGTAAATTAAATGGTCTATTATTTAATCAAGATTGCCCCGCTCATTGTCTTGCCTTGCCGAGCTCCTTAACCTAAAATGGTGGAAAAATATTGGGATGAGCATAACGAATTATACTCAGTGGAGAAAACAACAAACAGTCCAAGTTAAATCTAAACATGAAATCAAATTATGAATATAATACCAATACAACATATTGTAGCAATATGTACTGTGGGACATCGCCAAGGACCCAATTACGATCCCGGACCTTTTTGTGGTCCCTGACAACATGTTATAAGCGCTTAACATATTTTGCACTGTGGGACAACCCCAAGGACCCACTTTTGATCCTGGACCTATTTACGGTCCCTGGAAATCTTTTCATATGTATAAGCATTTTATCACAATCAAAATCACACATCAAGAATTAACATAGACAAAATAACCACAATTGCTTAAATGTAAACCTCACCTCAAAATCTTGAGAATTTTCTTGAAATTGAACGAATGTGATGTTACCGTGCTTTAAGCTTTTCCCGCTACCCCATCTAGCAAGAACAAAATTAATATAATTTAGGATACTAAGTCCTAATTAATACTTTAAAACTTCTAGGGACTTGATTGAACTTTTTGAAAGTAAAGAAATGAGTAATTTGATAATTTTTTAAATCTTTAGGGTCTAATTATCAAAATTAGAATGTTTAGGGCCAATATGATAAAATTAGAAAGTATTTTATATTTAATTTGAAGAATAATCAAACTTTAGGGATGAAGAAAGAGTAAAAATCAAATAGGGGACTAACTTAAACTTTTGGCCAAACTTTAGGATTTAAAAATGAGTTTGCAATATTTAAAACCAACCCCCCATCCCCAAATCCCATTTTCACGCAGAGAAGCTGTCCGTTTCGAAATCAAGCGAAATTCCAAATTTGGTTTTACATTTTGGTGGTTCCCAATCAAAATTGAGGTCGGGGGATGGAAGTCTAACGTCAATGGAGGTTCGTGCGACGTTGTTCTAGGCGAGAGGGGAAAAATAGAGGTTGTGTTGTGTTCCGTTTGGCAAGAAAAGTTGCAGGTAATTTTGGGGTTTTCAAGCGTTCTTCTCTGCTCAGAAATTTCAGTCACAAGAAGCAAAATGGAGAGTAAAGATTGGAGTTGCAATTGAACCGAGAATCCGAGATGGAGTATGAGATTTCATTTTCTTCATTTCATTTTTTTTGAATATATTGAGAAGACACAGAGATTATGGAAATCCCGAAAACTGAAAATTAATTTCGAAAGAGTTACCTGCACAGATTTGTCAATAGTGATTTACTGGTTCGAAATTGCAACTTGAAATTAGAAGAAAACTGGTACATTGTGCTAATATCGATTAGAATATGATGATGATAAAATCAAAGTAAAATAATTGTTTCAATGTTGAGAGACTTACCTAGTTGAAATGCCTATATTTATTAGGAGGTTTTGCAGTCGTGAGTGAATTTTTTGGAGGTGGAATTGATTGGTTTTTAGGTTTTGACACTGTTGAGCCCCACAAACCTATGCTCCAAAATTTGGACAATTGATTTGGGCTAATAATGGACTTAAACTTGGACTGAAGATGAATATTGGACCAGGAGAAATTTAAAATAGATGTTGGGTATAAAATTCGACCCAATAAGGAAATATTGAATTTTTAAGATTAAAAATCGTTTTAATTCTTATATTAAATGTTTTGCTATACAACTCAACGGACGTAAAATAAATTCTAAAATTTGATGGAATGTCGTAGCGACACAACTTAAGTTATTAAATTTGCATTTTAAAATTCGGGTCGCTACAACCTTCCCCTCCACACTTAAATAAATTTCGTACTCGAAATTAAACTTACTTGATTTGAAAATGTCTGGGTATTTGGCTAATATCTCCTCTTATCTTTTCCAAGTTGCCTCTTTTCTACCATGCCTGCTCCATTGGACTTTAATTAAATGAATATCTTTATTCCTCAAGGTATGAACTTTCCTCTCAAGTATAACTACAGGAGTCTCCCCATATGTCATATCCTTGCTAACATCCAAGGATGCATAACTAACAATGTGGTCCGGATCATGGACATATTTCCTTAGCATTGAGATGTTGAAAACATTATGTACTGCTGATAACTCTGGTGGTAAAGCCAACCTATAGGCCACGTTTCCAACTCTTTCCAAGATTTCAAAAGGTCCAATAAACCTTGGTCTAAGTTTCCCTTTCTTTCCAAACCTTATCACACCTTTCATAGGAGCCACTTTAAGGAACACTTTTTCACCAATTTCAAATTGTAGTTCCTTTCGTCTCTTGTTAGCATAAGACTTCTGTCTATCTTAAGCTATTCTAATCCTTTCTTTGATCTTCTCCACAGTATTTACAGTCTGTTCCACTATTTCTGGACCCAAAACTCTCTTCTCACCAACTTCATCCCAATGAATTGGTGATGTGTACTTTCTGCCATAAAGGGCTTCATATGGTGCCATGCCAATGGTAGACTGGAAACTATTTTGATATGCAAACTAAACCAATGGTAAATGCATTTCCCAGTTACCACCAAGGTCTAAAACGCAAGCTCTCAACATATCCTCTAAAGTCTATATAGTTCTCTCTGACTGTCCATCTGTCTGTGGAAGATATGTTGTACTGAATTTCAATTTAGTTCACATAGCTATCTATAGGCTTTCCCAGAACTTGGATGTAAATCTGGTATCCCTGTATGACACTATAGAAACTGGTAGACCATGCAATCTTACAATTTCTCTGATGTACAACTGAGCATACTGGTCTAAACTGAAAGTCATCTTCACTGGTAGAAAATGAGCAGATTTTGTCAAACGATCAACTATGACCCATATAGCTTGATGACCTCTAGTTGATCTAGGAAGTCCAACGACAAAATCCATTGCTATGTGTTCCCACTTCCATTCAGGGATCTCAAGTAGGTTCAACAATCCAGATGGACGTTGATGTTCAGCTTTAACTTGTTGGCAAGCCATGCACTTCTCAACAAACAAGCCAATTGACCTCTTCATGTTTCTCCACCAATAAATTTTTCGTAGATCCTGGAACATCTTCGAACCTCCTGGGTGTGCAGTATAAGGTGAATAATGTGCTTCCTCTAGAATCTCCTTCCTCAAGGTTTCATCATTCGGTACACACAGTCTCCCATTGAACATGAGAGTTTCATCAATTGATACTTCAAAAGCTTTAATACTGCCAGCGAGTGGTCAGTCCTTAATCTTGCACATAAATTTATCCTTACCCTGAGCTTTTTTAATTCTGTCTCTGAGGGTCGGTCGAATAATTAAAGAAGCTATAATTGTAGTTGTGTAATGTGGAGGAGCTACAACTTCAAGTCTCATGTTGGCAAAATCCTTGATCAACTGTTCTTAACTGGTTAGGGCAGCTAACTGTCCTTTACCTTTCCGACTAAATGCATCAGCAACAACATTAGCCTTGCCAGGGTGGTAGTGGATAGTACAGTCATAATCTTTAACTAACTCCAACCACCTTCTCCGTCTCATATTCAATTCCTTCTGAGTGAAGACATACTTTAGACTCTTATGGTCTGTGTATATCTCACACTTACTACCATATAGATAGTGTCGCCATATTTTTAAAGCATGAATTACAACAGTCAATTCCAAGTCATGTGTAGGGTAGTTTTGCTCATGTGGTTTCAACTGTCTAGAGGCATATGCAATCACTTTTCCATGCTGCATCAATACACATCCCAAACCTTGTTTCGATGCATCACTATAGATAACAAAACCTTCTGACCCTCAGGAATAGCCAAAATTGGTGCAGATATCAATTTCTGTTTCAATTCTTGGAAACTCTTCTCTACTTTTCTGTCCACTGAAACTTCACTCCCTTCCCGGTCAACTATGTCATCGGTCCAGCTATTTTCGAAAATCCTTCGATAAACCTTCGATAATATCCAGCCAATCCCAAGAAACTACGAACTTCATTCACATTGGTTGGTGCACTCCAATTAGTGACACCTCAACCTTGGCTGGATCAACTTCAATACCATCTGTGGTAACCACATGTCCAAGAAAACCAATTCAGTCGAGCCAAAATTCGCACTTCTTGAATTTTGCATACAACCTTTCCTATCGAAGTGTCTATAATACAATGCTGAGATGCTCCTCATATTGTTCCTTGTCCCGTGAATAAATCAAAATGTCATCAATAAAGACAACTACGAACCGATCCAAGTATTGATGAAATACTCGGTTCATCAAGTCCATGAAGACATCTGGTGCATTAGTTAACCCAAACGGCATCACAGTGAATTCGTAATGTCCATATCGAGTCCTAAATGCGGTTTTTGGTATATTATTGTCCTTAACCTTCAATTGATGATAACCTGATCTCAAATCAATCTTGGAGAATACAGTAGCACCCTTTAACTGATCAAACAAATCTTCTATTTGTGGTAAATGATACTTATTCTTGACTATAAGGCGATTCAACTCCATGTAATCAATGCACATCCTCATTGATCCATCTTTCTTTTTCACAAATAGTATCGGTGCTCCCCAAGGAGATACACTTGGTCGAATAAATCTTTTATCCAACAGTTCTTGTAGTTGCACCTTCAACTCCTGAAGTTCCTTCGGTACCATCCTGTATGGTACTTTAGATATGGGTACAGCTCCAGGTACCAAATCAATCGTGGATTCCACTTGTCTATTTGGTGGAATACCAAACAGATCCACTGGAAATACATCCACAAAATTACGCACAACGGTACATCTGTAGCAGTTACCTCAGTTGCCTGAACACTAGTGATGCTCACTAGATATCCTTGACTGGTACTTTTTCTTAACATCCTTTGTGCTTTCAACGATGATATGCCACGGGGCATGCTTTTGACTTTTGTCCCAAAGAAGGTGAATTCATATTCTCCCGATTTTTGAAATAGCACCTCCCTCTCATGACACTTAATTGTAGCATGATTACCACTAAGCCAGTCCATGCCTAAAATGATATCAAAATCCCTCATTTCTATTAAGTACAAGTCTGCCTCTAAGTTCTTCCCATCTATTTCAAACTTAACAGCTTTCGACATCAGATTGGTGATAATAGTTTCACCCGAAGGAATACTAACCTCTAGGGCATCATTCACACTTTCACACAAATTTCCAATCTTAGCATGAAAACTAGCAGAGATGAAAGAATTCGTAGTACTAGAATCAATCAAAACGATAGCGGTATATTGAATACTGATAGAATACCTATTATCACGTCGGGATCTTTCTCTGCCTCCTTCTGAGTTAAAGTAAGACTCGAGCCTTTCCTTTCTTGGCATCTTCTTTACCCATGAATTCAGGACATTCACCAGGAAAATGACTAGGTTTCTTACATCTGAAACATATCCCCTTTCCGAGTAAGCACTCCCCATAGTGACTCTTATCACACTTCGGGCATATGGGTTTCTCAGTGCTAGCATTTTCCTCAATTTTTTCCCATGATTTCCCTTTCTTGTTCCGATATCTGCCTTTGCCAATATTCTGACTGTCCCATTTCCTTTTCACTGGTGCTTCTGCGGGTTTCTGAATAGTCTTTTCCAGGTTTAAGTGAGAGGATATAGCTTGTGCTCGCTCAATCGCTTCAGCATAGGTAGTGAGTCCTAAACCTGCCATGATTCCTCCAATTTCTGGGGGTAAACCCCTTTCAAATCTTCTAGCCTTCTTGATATCCGTGTCAACCAGATGGATAGCATTTCTGGACAATTGATTGAATTTCATTTTATATTCCACCACGGACATACTTCCTTGCCTAAGTTCAAGGAACTCCGTTTCTTTCTAATCCCGGAAAGACTGGGGAAAATACCTTTGTATTATTAATTCCTTGAATCCTTCCCAGGTCAGTTTAAGTTGTTGTGCCTCAGTCCTGGTGTGTTGATATGACTCCCACCAATGATCTACATCCTCAGCAAGATGGAACACAGCGCATGACACTTTCTGAGTGTCCGAGCATGATATGTGTTTAAAGATTCATTCTAATGCCCTTAGCCATTCCTCTACAACTAGGGGTCCCGCTCGACCATTGAATGTTGGTGGCTTATATCGGCGAAACTGTTCAACAAATATGCTGGTGTTGTTTGTATTAGCTGTGGATTCGATAAATTAGGGGCATTTCGTGGAGCTTTGGGGCTTGTTGCTAAGTGAGCCTCTAGAGAGCATTCACAAGGTCCCTTAATGCATTATTTCCCACAGCGCCAGTAGCAGCCTGGCCTGGGGTAACGTGTCTTGCAGTAGCCCGATTCGCGGGAGTTCGATTTGTTCTACGAGACATTCCCTAAACCATAACAATATTAGTCTCAACTCCCACTTAATTATACAATTCACAATGCTCATCCAATAATAATAAAATCTAAAAGGGAAAGAATCATAGAAAAACAAAGTGGAGCTAAAAGAAAATTTTATTATTATCTCAGATTTTCCAAAAGGAAAACAAAATAATAAAATTGCAACCAATATCTATAATTCAAAATATGTTCTCCAACTGAATTCCACAAACAATTCTTCCTTCATCTCTCTCTCATACATTCCTTTTGGCATATCAATTATGAAAGTAAATTCCATTGGAATAGGTTACTACATGTTTTAGTCTAATTCTGAGGACTAAACTTATAATTTCTGAAAAATTTTAAATGCTTCACATCACAAGTTCAACTCCTATGCATAATAACTCATGGGGAATTTTTATAACATGTACTGGATACAAACTTTCAAACATTTCAAAGTGCATCAATTATAGTAAAATTTCATTCTCATGTAACTTTTCGTTGTAAACATTAAATTTCAGATGCAGCTATCTAATAAATTCATGGTATCCAGCAATCGAAAATTTTCAAACTTCATCAAATAAAATTTTCTGAACATTTTACCTTTCCGGAGTGGGCATGGCGCGGCAAGAGCGGGTATCATTCAAATTAAATACTAAACATTTTCTCATTTATTGTTTTTTTGTAGAATTTTCACAAGTCTACAGAAAGGTAGACATATGCTCTGATACCATGCTGTAACGCCCCAAATTCTATTAACTCAAGGCGCTACTTAAGTAGAAATATCGTGTAAATAAGTATTCCCAATAAACGCCGAAATGCGTAAATATTTTTTTAACAACTATAGCAAATTAGAACTAAATGCGAAAACGTCCTTTGAATATTTTAATCACATCCAAAAGTCAATACCAAATATAATAAGCAAAGTGCCACAATTTGCAAACACTAAAATTTGAGATTAAATTGACAAAATGGAAACCGGCAATTTAAAGTACTTGTTTCAAAAATTTGTAAATTAAATGGTCTATTATTTAATCAAGATTGGTCCGCTCATTACATTGCCTTGCCGAGCTCCTTAACGTAAACAGGTGGAAAAATATTGGGATGAGCATAACGAATTATACTCAGTGGAGAAAACAGCAATCAGTCCAAGTTAAATCTAAACATGAAATCAAATTATGAATATAATACCAATACAACATATTGTAGCAATATGTACTGTGGGACATCCCCAAGAACCCAATTAAGATCCCGGACCTTTTTATGGTCCCTGACAACATGTTATAAGCGCTTAACATATTTTGCACTATGGGACAACCCCAAGGAGCCACTTTCGATCCCAGACCTATTTACGGTCCCTGGAAACCTTTTCATATGTATAAGCATTTTATCACAATCAAAATCACACATCAAGAATTAACATAGACAAAATAACCATAATTGCTTAAATGTAAACCCCACCTCAAAGTCTTGAGAATTTTCTTGAAATTGAACGAATGTGATGTTACCGTGCTTTAAGCTTTTCCCGCTACCCCATCTAGCAAGAACAAAATTAATATAATATTGAGAAGACACAGAGATTATGGAATTCTCGAAAATTGAAAATTAATTTCGAAAGAGTTACCTGCACAGATTTGTCGATAGTGATTTACTGGTTCGAAATTGCAACTTGAAATTGGAAGAAAACTGGTGCATTGTCTTACTATCGATTAGAAGATGATGATGATGATGAAATCAAAGTAAAATAATTGTTTCAATGTTGAGAGATTTACCTAGTTGAAATGCCCATATTTCTTGGGAGGTTTTTGTAGCCGTGGGTGGATTTTTTGGAGGTGGAATTGATTGGTTTTTAGATTTTGACACTGTTGAGCCCCACAAACCTATGCTCCAGAATTTGGACAATTGATTTGGGCTAATAATGTATTTAAACTTGGGCCGAAGAGAAATATTGGACCAGGAGAAATTTAAAATAGATGTTGGGTGTAAAATTCGACCCAATAAGGAAATATTGAATTTTTAAGATTAAAAATTATTTTGAATTCTTATATTAAATGTTTTGCTATACAACTCAACGGACGTAAAATAAATTCCAAAATTTGACGGAAATATCGTACTGACACAACTTAAGTTATAAAATTTGCATTTTAAAATTCGGGTCGCTACACTTTGGATATAATGTGTACCAATAATCAAGCTGAATATGAAGCATTGATAGTAGGTTTAGAGCTGTTAATAGAGTTGGGGATAAAGAATGTAATTATTAGGGACGATTCCCAATTAGTAATTTACCAATTGATTGGTGATTTTAAATGCCAAAGTGATTATGCCGTAAGTCAATATGAAATCGCCCAAGAATTATTGGAAGAATTTGATAATGTAGAGCTTCAAAATGTTAACAGGATGTATAACGATTTAGAAAATGAATTATCCCAAATGGCATCGGGTTATTCAAATGTGCTAAATTTGGAATCCACTTGTGAGTATAGAGTAATATTACCCGTAGTACAATGGAGGGCAATGAGGATTAATATTCATTGCATACAAAATAGAGATGCAATAGATTGGAGGGTAGAAATAAAAAGATTCTTGAGAGAACCTAACATAGAGGGTAATCAGAAAATGAAGTTACGTGCATTGAATTACATACTGATTGATAAAGAGCTATTCAAGAAACGCTCAGATGGTGTGTTATTGAAATGTGTGAGTTTGTAAAAGGCCAAAACCATCATGGCTGAAGTACATGAAGGAATATGTAGATCCCATCGGGCGGGCCAAAGAATGATATGGTTAATTGTTAGTAGTGGGTACTTTTGCCCAAAATGGGAGAATCGTGTGGTCAGTACGCAAAAATTTGTTTAACATGCCAAAAGCACGATCCAATACAAAGAGTGCTAGCAAGAGAAATGGCACCCATTATTAAACATTGGCCGTTTAAATATGGGTGATAGAGTTGATAGGAAAGATCTATCCCCCGTCGTCTAAGTAACACACGTTTATAATAGTTGCGACAAATTTTTTCATTAAATGTGTCGAAGCAACACCTTTAAAGGAGATTTCTCACATGAATATTGTAGACTTTATTTGTGACCACATTATTTATAGATTTGGGATACCACAAACTCTAATGATGGATAATGGAACTTCTTTAAATAGGGATCAAGTGAAGGAATTCTTGATCGAGTTCGGAGTAAAGCTAGTAAACTCCACACCTTATTACGCTCAATATAATGGACAAGCAAAATCTTCTAATAAGATTTTAAAAAATATCATAAGGAAGATGATAAATGAAAATAACAGAAATTGGCATGAATGTTTAATAAAGCTTTATGGGCTTACGAACGTCACTATTCACTGAAAGTATGCCGCAAGCGCACGGGTCGCGTACACGTAGTAAAATGGACCTTTCAAGTCCAAGTTGATCCCACGAAGAGTGTTGATCTCAATTACAAGCAGTGTTCTAAAATGCGGAAAAATGCGCCGCCTAGGCGCGAAGCGCAGTGAAAACGCGTCGAATTGGGGTATGCGGGTAAAAATGTGGTCAAACTTTTTTGTTGACCGCCTAGGCGCGAATAGGCGGATCAATGCGCGCCTAGGCGCGATTAGGCGAGATTAGGCGCGTTTATTCTGGCTTAGGTGCGCCTCATTAAGGGATTGCTAACAATAGTCCATAACATTATAATTATAAATACTAAGCCCAAGCCTAACCTTAACAAACCCAATATCCCAAGAGCCGGCCCATCACCTACACATTTCAACAAAGCAGAAATGTCTGTTTTTACCCTATTCATTCCCTGTTTAGAACTCGAAAACTCGCCCGACTCCTGCTCCGTTCTCCTCCTCTGAGCGCCTTCAGCCATTCTCCTCCTCCGTTCTCTCGTGTTCTCATTCTACAAAAGGTTTATATTATCAGAATCCATGGCTGCCCAAAGGAATTCCATTTGAGGTTTTCTCCAACCGGTTCGGAACTCGAAAATGTTAGTTTTCGATTTTTCCCTTCTTTGATTCTTTCGTACTTCGTAGACTTTTCTTTCACACTTGGGTTTCTCAAATAATGTACTGAAAGAAGGGAAAATTTGGGGGTCCAATGTGATGATAATTTCAGTTTTGATTGATGCTCATTTGGAATTTGGCCTCTGTTTTGAGTGGAAAGTGCCTTCTTCATCAAACTCATGATCTCCACCTAATTTACTCTTATGATAAGAACTTTGCTCGAAGATGAGAAAATGACTGGAATTAAGCAAAACGAAGATGAGAAAATGCATGTGAACTTCTCCTCATGGGTCATTGTGGAAAGAAGTAGTTTTGTTTTTATTTTATAGCTTTCATAAAGTGTACGATATTTTGGCTGATTGAAATGCTAGATCTTTTGTTGTAATTGTATATTAACTTTGAAGTACTATAACATTTGCTATAAATAGTACTAATTTTTGTAAATAGAAGAATATGACAGTTATGTTCATAACTCTATTGAGTTGTACAAGAGCACTAGCAAACCAAATAAATTATTTGGCTTGGAAGAATGTTGGTGATGTGGTTGAGTTTCATATTGTTATGTGGTTTGTTTCTAAAATATGAAAAATGTAATAATTCAGACCCGATTTTCATAGTAGTAGATTGCTGGAAAATTTTGTGCCTTGGTTTTTTGGAAGTTACAAGTTAATCAATTGCCTTATATGTTGCAAAATGTAATAGGTATGCAAAAGCAGATTTCAGATTTCATATATTGATAATATAACTATCCAAACATAAGAAGCATATACTTATCTTGATTTTATGGACAAAAATGGGGAATCTTTAATGGTTTCAGCACTAGTAAGCCCTTATTTGTTATGCAACATTTCCTGATATTAAATGGTGTTGTATGGTTACTAATAAGAATACAAAATTGGGGGTGTTAGTGTACATTGTACCTGTATCAAATACAAGGTCCACTACAGGAAATGCGAGGCAAGTGGGACGATATGACTTATTTGGGATTTCATTGATCCAGTCCATTTGTCCTGTGCCATTTGAACCATATGACTTATCTGGGATTTCATTGATTTAATTGTAAGGCACTTTCCACTCAAAATTAGTGTTTATTTCATTATATATCTATCTGTTGATTCTGTTCTGGACTTGCAAATCAATTATGTTGTAATTAGTGTGCATTTGTCTAGGAAGTAATGGAGCGAAATGATTCTTCAGTGGCCTTTAATCCTAGTTTTGAAGATAGTGATTTGAAAAAAGGTTCTGGGGACATTGGATGGGAAACTGGAATTCTTGAAGATCCTACTAAACCTAATAATGTGAAATGCACATTGTGTGGTAAAGTTACAAAAGCAGGAATTAATAGGCATAAAATTCACATAGCGGGAATTAAAGGAAAGGGTGTGAGACCATGTCCTAAAGCTAGCAAAGGGCAAAAGACCAAGTACCTTGAAGCAATTGAAGAGAATACGTCTAAAAGGTTAGAGAAGGCATTGAATGAGGCTAAATTGAAGGATGATGTAGTTATTTCTTCTTCTACACGTGAGGAAGAAGATGATGAAATTCCTATCATTGAAGGAGGGTCTAGGAAGAGGCCTATTCGTGTTGGTCCCATGGATAATTTTTCAAGGCCAATCAAGGTAGATGGTGTTAATGCAAGTAAAATAACGAAACAACATAATATCTATGATGCAATTGCTAAGAAAATGGCATTAGAAGTTCATCAATATTTGGCAAGATGGGTATATGAAGTTGGAATTCCTTTTAATTCCATTGAAATGCTTTATTGAAGCTCTTGGTCAATATGGCCCAGGTTACACCCCTCCTTCACAATACCAACTAAGAGAGCCACTTTTGAATAGAGAGGTAGAGAGAACATATGAAACTCTTAAGAAGCAAGAAGAAGAATGGAAGAGTAATGGGTGTTCTATAATGACCGATGCTTGGAGTGATAGAAAAAGAAGAAGCATTATGAATTTGTGTGTGAATTGTAAATTGGGAACCACATTTCTTTCTTCAAAGGAAACTAATGATAATGCTCACACTGCTCAATACATATTTGACTATGTCAATGAATGTATTAAGAGCAAAAAGGGAAAAGAGGCATTCGATGTTGTTGTTCCCAACCATTTTTGGAACTTGATAGAGTTGTGTTTGAGGGTGTTCACTCCATTAGTGAAAGTGCTTAGACTAGTTGATGGGGAGGAGAAGCCTTCAATGGGCTTTGTTTATGGAGAGCTACAAAAGGCAAAAGATGACATTAGAAAGACATTGAAGAAGGAAAGTGATTATATGCCAATCTTGAACATTATTGATGCAAAATCCAAAGATCGACTTGATAGTCCACTTCATACAACGACATATCTTTTGAATCCATTTTATTACTTCAAGAATCCAAGTATCAAAGATGATGAATTGATAACAAATAATGTGATTATTTGTGTTGAGAAGTTCTTTCTCGATGTTCAAATGCAACATCATGTGATAAATGTCGAGTTGCAAAGATATACTCAAAAAGAAGGTGCATTTGGAAAAAATTTAGCTATAAGTGGATGTGAGAACAATACTTCAAATTACAATCCGGGTATGTTTAAATTATTTTATTTTCATTTTTTGTTAATAGTTAAATACTTAAATTAGTATACCACATGGATATATAATATATTATATTTATCTCTCTTTTTTGTATATACTAGCTAGTTGGTGGGACTTTTATGGCAATCAAACGCCAAATTTGAAATTCATGGCAAAAAGGATCCTTGGTTTGACTACGAGTTCATCGGGTTGTGAGAGAAATTGGAGTGTCTTTGAAAGTGTAAGTACTAAATACTTAATTATGTTGCTATATTTTAGTTATTACTTTGGTAGTGGTCTGATGATTTAAAGTTTACTAAAAATTTTCAACTTCTTTCATGTAGGTGCACACTAAGAAGAGAAATCGCCTAGATGTTACAAGGATGAACAATTTAGTTTATATCCAATTCAATGCAAGATTGATGAACAAAAAGAAGAGGAGCAAAGATAAAGTAGAAACTCTACTAACAAGTGATGCTAGTAATGCACAATCTTGGATTGTTGAGGGTTGTGATGAGGAGGAGGAGAAGGTGGTGGTGGTGGAGGTAGAGAATAATATCTTACAACATACAAATGGTTTTCCAAATGATGAAGATGAAATAAGGGAGCGCGACGAAAATGATTTTGTATCGGATGGCACGGAAGATGAGTTAGATGAAGAAGAAGAGATCGAGTTAGAATCCGATAAGGAGTTAGACACAAGTTAGGCTATGTGACTTAATATAGAAGTGTTCTAACTTTTATCATATTTTGTTAGTTATCATATTGTATGTTGATAACTTGCTAACTTTTATCATATTTTGTTAGTTATCAACTTATCAATATCATGAAGGCATTTTACTATTATGAATCTATGATATATTAATATATAATCAAAGTTTGCTTGTCTAGAATTGGTTCCTCAATGAGTTTAATTGTGCAAGGCCTCAAGAAAATCATCTACTTAGTGTCCAATCCATTAACAATATAAGTAATATTTAATAGTAAATGTGTATGTTTATTTTTATATAAAAAATTGTTTTTTTAATATAAAAATCTATTTATTATACTTAAAATAATATTAAAAGTACGAAACGCATTATGACGCATATTCTTCGCATTTACACGCTTAAACTTGTGATTCTTGATTCTCGATCTCGACGCATCGCAACGCATTCCGCATTTTAGAACACTGATTACAAGTGTATTTGATTCAAATTAACGAAATTGACACACACAATTAAAAAAATTGATTTTTAAATTGAAAAGTAACAAAAGACACGATTTATATTTAACAATTTAAAATAACACTTAAAAAGTGATAAGATTTTGATTTAAAAGAGGTTGAAATTTATGATTTCACTTAACCTTTATTTCATTAATATCAGTCCAATTATGCTTCGATACAAATTACCAAAATACATAGTTAGACTCGATTTTCTAATTTTAGTCAATAACCTCTGTTGAGCGATATTAACCCTAACTAATTAAGTTCTACCACATATCTCTATATTAATAAAAACTTAACCAATTGCATTAAATTGTTGTGAAAATACTCAAAGGGTCACCTAAGGTAGGTGTATATCTCTATATCACATAAACAAGTATAGTATACTATACAAACCTAGGGTATTAATTATTTTGGTCTAGTAAGTGCAACAATTTTTCAATAATTGTCCAAACCACTTAACCACATCATCTATTGATCAAGTAAATGACATAAAATCATACACAATAATTAATACACCAATATTTTGATAAAAGAAGCACCATTCAATACATGCTATGATATTAATAAAAATAGGTTAAGTTACTATATAAACTCCAACACAAACTACTTAGCTCATTATACAAAAATAATAACAAAGGAGATATTGAATACAATATATTACAAACATTGGAAAATAAATGAAGGAATACTAAAGTATTATATACAACCCTTTTTGTGTAGAATTGAATTCCTCCAAGCCTTTTTCCAAGTTTTCTTGATGATATCTCCTTGTTGATATATGACTTTTCTTCCAAATGAACCAAGAACCAAAGCAAAACAAGAAAAATGGAAGAAAAAAGAAAAAAGGGGAGGGGGGACGTTTTTGAGAGCAAGAGAGAGATATTCTAGATGGTAGTCAAAATAATGTTAGCCAAAAATATCTAGTTTTTCCTACCAATTTTGCTACTAAGTTATAACAATAGAAAAATAATATAATTTAGATATTATGGGATATTTTGTGACACAAAACAAATATCCTAAAATATCTATCATTAAACAAGCCAAAAATTCATTTAAGGCCTTGATAAATTGCACTCTAAGTCCTTCAACTTTCTGGCGTGTGCATTTTAGTCTCTAACTTCACAATTTTGTACACATTTGGTCCTTTTTCTCCTCTTTTCACTCATTTACTTCTTGTCGGGGTCTTTGGCCTACGAAAGTAACAATTACACAATTATAAATAAAAATCTACTCAATTTTATTAATAATAAATTCCAAAAAAAAATGTCAAATAAGTGTGTAAAAATACACTTATCACAGCCCCAAACTTGAGCTCTTGCTCGTCTCGAGCAAGATTGACTTCTAACATAATCATGCAAATGCGATAATGATCAACATATTAGATACCTTGCCAAAAGATCAATGAGTATAAAATTGTATATCAATTCACAACCATGCTCCAAATGATGCTACAAAAAATAAATTAAACTTATCCAATGTTCGATCAGTGTGTGTGTTCATAGCCATTTTTAATCAACATCTAAACTAGGAAAAATTGTCAAAATAGAAGAAAATCTTTTAATTGGTTCCAACCCGACCCTGTGTAGTCAAATATATCCTTACATGCTCATGAGAGTTACACTCCATAAAATAGATAATCATTTATTTCCCGATGTGTAAATCTAAAGGTTTCTCTCAATCACTCTTTTCTTTTACCGCTCTATTTCAGTCAACTAGCATGCATTCTTAGGTGAAAATGGAATAAACTAAATAGGTAGAACCTCACAGATATAGTACGATCACTCCACTCTCAAGTGTTTAAAATTGGGTAACTGTTTCGCTCATATTCATTCCAATGAAGATGTTCTACCATAAGCTTGCTTATTTTCTCATTCGCCACCACTTAGATCACATGCACAACACAAATCATAAGGTCTTTCAGGGTTGAAATGTAGCTTAAGGTTAAGGTGTGGAAAATATTTGGGTAAATGACTAAGAAGTCCCAAAATAAATCAGTGGAGTAAAGATATTCAACTCAGCTCAGCATAGATAGGATTTGTACACAACCCTATCACTCCAAACAATGACTTCTTACTTTTCACATATTCAGCACAATCACCCTTTTTCTTCTTTCAAATCTCAGGAGAAATTATGAATATAGACATATAAATCAGTCTCATCGACACATTTTTTCCATGTCAATCATCATTCAATTTTTTTTCACCACACCAATCATAGTACCTCAAAAGATATCGATACCCCCAAACTTCTTTTTTATCGCACCCAACATTCAATGTAACCAACAACACTCCACTAGCTTCAAGGACTGGTTAAAGATATTGTTTTCTGGATATGAAAGCTTGTAATGTGGGTTTATCAAAGAAAAGGCAAAAATGCTCAACAGGGTTTATCAAAGGAAAGATTAATTTCATGGTAAGCTATTTGGCTAATGTGGTAAAGCATATGTACAACAGATGGCCTTAATCATATTCATACATATATGTGTCGATTGATCTTGAAGAGAATCAATGAAAGTTCTAGAGAAGCAAAATCATGGAAGAGTGTCACACATGAAAGAAGTAATGAGAATGTAATAAATGTGTTAGTCTATAGGCTAAAATCTCACCAGCTTGTGTGTTCACACTATTCAGTTACTACCATCTTTAATGAAAACAACATCTAGCTAAACCTACATTTCTCGCAATATGGTAAGGTGAAAGAGAAGTAGACATAGGTTGATAAAATGTATCAAGCAACTCACAACCTAAGGTCTTACCAATTCAAAAGTTTTCCAACAAAATAATCATTTCCACATCTAGATGACAATCAATCATGACTATTGTGCTCAATGTAACTTAGGATCTCACATGGACAAGCAATTTGAAAAACTTTAGGCACCAATAGCATATATGGTCATGCATAGCTTATGAATCAATAACAATTTCAAACATCATGCAATTCAAAGCCGACAAGGCTCACCTAATATGTCGATACAAAATCACTAAAATATGTACACAAACAAAAGCTGACAAGGCTCTAACATCGAGCAATAACAAAAAACAACATAAGCCGGCAAGGCTCACCCCCAAACTTAATTCACACATTGTCCTCAATGTGTAAAGAACAAGCAAAGGAAAGAGGAGTAACGAAACTTCCCTGAGTACATGTCGTCGAAAGATGCCTGCTCTGAATTTGTAGGTCATGACATTGTGTACATTGCACTCCCAAACCTCCTATAAAATCTGGCATGTCCTAAGAAACTCATAATCCCCTTCACTATGGTTGGTGGAGGTAATTTTTCAATTACTTGAATTTTTGCCTTGTCAACCTCTATGTCTTTAAGAGAAATTCGATGGCCAAGAACTATACCTTCCTGGACCCTAAAATAGCATTTCTCCCAATTTAGTACCAAGTTGGTCTCTTCACATCTTTTCAACACCAACTCCAAATTACTCAGGCATCCATTAAATGAGGTTCCAAATACTGAGAAATCATCCATGAAGATTTCAATACATTTCTCCACCATGTCGGAGAAAATAGCCATCATACACCATTGGAAAGTAGTAGGTACATTGCAAAGGTCAAAGGGCATTCTTCTTTATGTCAATGTACCGTATGGGCATGTGAATGTCGTTTTCTCTTGATCTTCAGGGGCCATTGGAATTTGATTATAGCTCGAATACCCATCCAGAAAACAATAATGAGAATACCCCACCAACCGCTCAAGCATTTGATCTATGAAAGGAAGAGAGAAGGGATCCTTTCTAGTCACATTGTTAAGCTTGCGGTAATCAATACACACTCTCCAACCTGTCACCGGTCTAGTGGGTATGAGTTCGTTATCCTCATTTTCCATCACCGTGATACCTCATTTCTTTGGCACCACATGAACAGGACTTACCCATGGACTAACTGAAATTGGATAAATGATGCCTGCACCAAGCCATTTTACAACTTCGGCTCTTACCACTTCCTTCATATTCGGATTCATCGCCTTTGATGCTCAACTGATGGCTTAAAGTCATTCTCCATCAGTATTTTGTGCATGCAAAATGACGGACTGATTTTCCAAATATCTACAATCATCCACCCAATAGCTTCCTTATGTTCCCGCAAGACTCGAAATAACTTCTCTACTTCCATCTCACTTAAGGAATTAGAGATGATAACTGGAAGTGTGGATGATTCACCCAAATAAGTGTACCTCAAGTGAGGTGGAAGAGTTTTCAATTCAAGAATGGGGGCTTTTTGAAGAGATGGAAGCGGTGGTGAAGAAGTTTTTTCCAATTCCTCATAATGTGGTACCCTCTTGTAAGAATGTGAAGGTAAAGCTCTCAAGTAATTTGCCATGCTCTCAACTTATGGGTCCCCATCATTGACAGTTGAAGAATGCACAAAGCATATTTCAAGGGGGTCCTCAGAACGCCCATATAGAGAGTCGGCTACCATTTGATCAATAACATCAACTCGAAAACAAGTATCGGGTTCCGAAGGGTACTTGATTGCTTTTAAGATGTTGAATGTGACTTGTTCATCTTGCACCCTCAAAATGAGGTTCCCCTTTTGCACATCGATCAAAGCTCGACCGGTGGCAAGTAATGGTCGCCCTAAAATAATAGGGATATCATGATCCTCCTCCATGTCAAGAATAATGAAATCACCTGGAAAGATGAACTTGTCAACCTTGACCACAATACATCCTCAACAACATCCCGATGATATTTAATTGACCTATCAGCCAATTGCAAAGATACCGTGGTGGCCTTAGCTTCTCCCATTCCTAACTTTCTAAAAACAAATAGGGGCATTAAGTTAATGCTCGCTCCAAGGTCACACAAAGCTTTACTAAAATTTATATCACCAATAGCACATAGAATAGTAAAGCTTCCTGGATCTTTGATTTTTGGAGGTAATTTGTTTTGAAGAATGGCGCTACACTCTTATGTCAACATCACCGTCTCATGCTTTTCGAGTTTTCTTTTGTTTGAAAGGATATCTTTCATAAATTTAGCATAACTCGGCATTTGAGCTAGAGCATCAGCAAACGGAATGTTAATATGTAGCTTCTTGAACACCTCCAAAAATTTACCGAATTGAACATCCAATTTATGCTTTTGGAGCCTTTGAGGGAAGGGAATATGGGGTACATAAGCTTTGATCGGTATTGGAGCCTTTGATGTTGATGGCTCATGTTCATCTGTCTTGCTTTTTTCGTCAACCCCCTTCGGTTCTTGCACCACCTCTTTTTCTTCAACTGGTACCTTTTTGGATTGAGCCTTTGGGGGTACTACCGTAGGTTCATGCAATTGAATCCCACTCCTGGTAGTAATGGCTTGCACATTTTCTCTTGGGTTTGTTTCAGTGTTACTGGGCAAAGCCCCTTAAGGCCTCTCAGAGAGAAGTTTGGCAATCTGGCTCACTTGATGTTCCAAATTTTTCAAAGAGACATCATTGCGTTCATGATATTGCAATTGATGGTTTCCCAATTTAGAAATAGCCTCTTCCCAACCTTCTTTCTTCTCTTGTGGTTTTGGATTTAAAACATTTTGGTTATTCCCATAAGAGAAGTTTGGGTGATTATGCCAACCAGGGTTATACGTTTGAGAGTAAGGATTGTACCCTGGGCATTGAAAGTTTTGAGCATATGCCAATTGCTCGGTGGATCCCGAACTACCAGCAATCAGTGGACAACTTGAACTTGAATGATTTGCTCCACACATTTCACAAATAGGCAGGGATTGTATCATCTGAGCAAAATGAGAGCCAGATGAGGAGGTAGATAGACTTTCTACTTTTCGTGCTAGAGAGTCAATCTTGGCTAAAACTAGAGAGTATGCTTCACTCTCTCGAGCTCCACTAACTCCCATTTTAACTTGTCTATCCGGCCATATGGCACTTTGCTCACTCATCACTTCAAATAACTCATATGCCTCACGGATACTTTTGTTTTGAACTGATCCGTTTGACGATGAGTCTACATTTGAGCGGTGAGAAGGAGTCAAACCGGCATAAAAAGTATTGGACTTGTTGTGCTAGAGTAATCCCATTATTTGGGCACTTTCTTAGCATGTCCTTAAACCTCTCCCAAGCCTCATGAAAGGTTTCTGAGTCAAGTTGTTGGAATGTGGCTATATCGTGTTTGAGCTTAGCTACACGAGCAGGTGGAAAGAATTTTGTTGTAAGTTTTTGTACCAACTCTACCCAACTCGTGATACTCCCAGACGGTAGAATGTCAAGCCACTCTCTTGCCTTATCTTTTAAGGTGTACACGAATAACCTCATTTGGATAGCCTCCACACTTACACCTTCATAAATGAAATTTCTAACAATTTCCATGAACCTTGCGATGTGAGCATGTGGATTTTTATCTATTCTCACATAAAATGATATGGTGTTGGAGAATAGATTAATGACATCCGGCCTAAGTTGGAAGTTCGGATGTCCATAGGACGGATAGATGATTCCCGATTGATTTTCCACCACGGGGCGGTTCAAGAAATCCCTAAACAACATGTCTTCCTCATTTACTACGGGATTTTGAATCCTTCCCGCTTGATTATCAAAACCAGGCGGAATACCATCTCTAGGAGCTTGTTTGGACTAAACAGAATAAGTAAAAGTAAGAAATAAAGTTCGTGAATGACAATTAAACAAGTAATTTGATCAAAACGCTCCTCGACAATGGCGCCAAAAACTTGTTCGCTGAAAATATGCCGCAAGCGCACGGGTCGCGTACAAGTAGTAAAATGGACCTTCAAGTTCGAGGTGATCCCACGAAGAGTGTTGATCTCAATTACAAGTGTATTTGATTCAAATTAACGAAATTGACACACACATTTAAAAAGTTGATTTTTAAATTGAAAAGTAACAAAAGACACGATTTATATTTAACAATTTAAAATAACACTTAAAAAGTGATAATATTTTGATTTAAAAGAGGTTGGAATTTATGATTTCACTTAACCTTTATTTCATTAATATCAATCCAATTATGCTTCGATGCAAATTACCAAAACACATAGTTAGACCCAATTTTCCAATTTTAGTCAATAACCTCTGTCGAGCGATATTAACCCTAATTGATTAAGTTCTACCACATATCTCTATGTTGATAAAAATTTAACCAATTGCATTAAATTATTGTGAAAATACTCAAAGGGTCACATAAGGTAGGTGTATATCTCTATATCACCTAAACAAGTATAGTATACTATACAAACCTAGGGTATTAATTATTTTGGTCTAGTAAGTGCAACAATTTCTCAATAATTGCCCAAACTACTTAACCACGTCATCTATTGATCAAGTAAATGACATAAAATCATACACAATAATTAATACACTAATATTTTGATAAAAGAAGCATCATTCAATACATGCTATGATATTAATAAAAATAGGTTAAGTTACTACATAAACTCCAACACAAACTACTTAGCTCATTATACAAAAATAATAACAAAGGAGATATTGAATACAATACATCACAAACATTGGAAAGTAAATGATATCTCCTTGTTGATATATGGCTTTTCTTCCAAAACGAACCAAGAACCAAAGCAAAACAAGAAAAATAGAAGAAGAAAGAAAAAAAAACGAGGAGGACGTTTTTGAGAGCAAGAGAGAGAGATATTCTTGATGGTAGTCAAAATAATGTTAGCCAAAAATATCTAGTTTTTCTTACCAATTTTGCTACTAAGTTATAACAATAAAAAAATAATATAATTTAGATATTATGGGATATTTTGTGACACAAAACAAATATCCCAAAATATCTATCATTAAACAAGCCAAAAATTCATTTAAGCCCTTGATAAATTGCACTCAAAGTCCTTCAAATTTCTGGCATGTGCACTTTAGTCCATAACGTCACAATTTTGTACACATTTGGTTCTTTTTTATCCTCTTTTCACTCATTTACTTCTTGTCGGGTCTTTGGCCTACAAAAGTAACAATTACACAATTATAAATAAAAATCTACTCAATTTTATCATTAATAAATTCCAAAAAAAATGTCAAATAAGTGTGTAAAAACACACTTACAGTCACCACGCTCAAGTACCAAAGTAACTCATTTTTAACTTAATTATGGACAAGAAGATGTGTTGCCTAGGGAAATCAATGTGCAGTCGATTAGAGTAATCTTGCAAAATAATTTAAGTGATGGTGAGTATGCAAAATCATTAGCTCATAATTTGTTAGAATTGGACGAGTTAAAATTGGACGTCCTAGATTGATTGCAGGTTCAAAAATGAAAAATAGCTAAGTTCTATAACAAAAATGTTGTAGCCAAGTCTTTTAGCCTGAGCGATTTAGTTTGGAAGATGATACTCCCTTTGGATATCAAAAATCCAAAGTATGGCAAATGGTCACCTAATTGGGAAGGACCATATAAAGTTAAAAAGCATATTGCCTAATGGAGCTTACCATTTGGAAGATTTAGATGACACGAAGCATATAAGATTTATCAATGGTAAATACTTAAAGAAGTATGTTCCTTTTATATGGGAAAGTGAACAGATATAAGAAAATCCTGTAAAGTAAAATCAAGATGCTAGGCACACACCATGTCATCAAAACAAGTAAAGTGAGTTGGATGATTACATTCAAATAAAATAAGAGCGAAGTATGTTCAAGTAAATATTTCATTATCAAATACTTCTTACAAACCAATGGATACAAAATACAAATTGTCTATAAACCGCAGTTGAAAGCAGGCTATCATTGTTCTTCTATCAACTACTACAGAAAAATGGTAAATTGGCCTTCGTTGCCTTCCTAAATGCATCGCTACAATGATAGGCATATGGTCAAAGAAGAACTCTCAATAAGTAATTGTTCCACATTAAGAATTCCCACTGGAGATCATAAATGGAGAGGGAGTTGAGAAGACCTTTATTGACCAAAGAAATGTTCCTATACCTCCCATACCAAAGAAAATATCAAGACAGATGGTGAAATTGGGAAAAGAAAGATTCATTTCGGTTGAAAGAGGAATTAATTGATCTTTTGGATATGGAAGATCGATCATTTGAATGCCAAGTGATGGCAACAGATGAGTTTTGGGAAGAATGAGGTTGACGATGACAAATATGTAACAAACACGCAGCTTTATAGAGATTTGAAGGCGAATGGACGGAATATGAATGGCTAGATACATACGTAGTAACCAAAATTGAAAGTCCAAATCTTGAAGAGAAGTCGGAATATCAAAAGTTTCATTCCGTGTAAAGATTCCACAAGGGAAAATGTGCATGAATATGGCACGAGATTAATAGTTAGATTTTTGGGAAGTATCGACGATTAAAGAAAACATCAATTATGTTGTTTCAAAATCTATGCAAAAGACATCACCCAAATGAATAAAATGATTGTTCCATTGATAAAATTGGCTGCTAGTACATTTTTTGCCAACGGTGGCTACCATTATAAAATTACAAGAACAAAGTGTAAGACGAAATCGTTCTACAAAAGAAGTCAAAATATTAATGTCTTAATTACAGCTTGCCCCAAAGAGAGCGCATCTGTTCTCTAAGTTTTCCCCATTCATCGTCCTGTTCAAGAGAGGCAGTGGATAGCTCGGTTATAAATTCCTCATCAACTTCCAGTTTTGAGTAACGATCAACCAAAGATTTGCTTCTTGGAAAGCAGTACGCTTCTTGGTGACTAACCTAGCCTTACAGTCGTCCATCCTTACTTGAAGTTCCTTCATCTCCGCAACCAGATTTATCATCAAAGAATCTTCAACCATAACCTCAGAGGACATTTCGTTTAGATTGATCTTGGCCTTCTCAATCTCTTGAAGCAAAGACTCTTTTTCATTTACAGCACGAATATACTGAGTTTTCTTAGCTTTTAACTCAACATTTCTGGCCAGCAAAGAACTGATCTCTGAGTGGATACGTCAGCTTAAAATCAGACGAAATTTTGAGCGAAGGAAGCTCATGTGCTTGAGCCATTTTTGCACTTAAAAGCTCAAACTTATCTCTTTGGCTAGAAGCACTGACCTTGTTGATATCCATATCCATGAAAGAAACATATTCAAGCACTGATTGCTTGAGAACGTTTATATCTTCTTCTGAGAATGTAGCAAATGAAACAGAAGAACGACTGGCTAAAGAAGAATGAGAAATAGCCCTTGTCTTTACTTGTTCCCAAGAAGTGAACAAATCCTGAATGGAGCATAAGATGGCGTCAGTGTCCTGTAAAGAAAAATGCAAGCATTTAGCATTTTCATTACAATAAACGAAGTGAAGATAGAAGATAAAACAGAGGCTACCTCATCAGCAGCTTTGGAAAATTGGGGCACATCACTGGTTGATCCAACTACCTGTGGGGACTTCCCTTTATCCGAACTAGCAGGCTCTTCCACAATGGGCATATTTATGGAAATCCCTGCAAGAATCAAACGATAATGAGTTAAAGGCCAACAACAAAAACAAGGGAAAAGACCACAAAATATGTATTACCTTCCGGTTCAACACATGAAGGGTCAGCACCCTAGGAAGGTGGAAGTTCTCCAATCGACTGGGCGATCAAAGACTCTTGGCCTGTAGGCAAAGTCCCTTCCCTAGATGACTTAGACGAAGAAGCTTTGGTGGAAGGTGGTGGAACAAGGACCGGTGAAGGCAGAGTCTTCAAAGGAGAAGTTGAGCTCTTCTAAAAAATCTAGGTAAAACATTAATATATAAAAGATTTTTCGTGAATAAACAAACTATGCATGAATAAACAAATTCAAATACCTTTCTCCTGACGATAAGAGGGGTATCATCATTGTCATCGTCGTAGTCGTCGGGTAAACTTGATGAAGCTGAAGCTGGTCGTTTGCGGCTGGAAACATCCTTAGTTGTCCAAGTTTGAGCATGTGGAGATCCAGATGGAATATGATTCACTATAGAGCGTTTAACACGAGCTGGATAGGACTTTGAAGAAGAAGCAGGATTTTGGCAGCTAGAGGAATTGTAAGAATGGGAGAAACGGAAAAAGTCCCTAGCCTTTCTAACAAGTGGAAAGCACGGTTAGCATCAATTGCAAACAACCTATGCTTCACAGATGACCAGAGTTGTTCAAAAAGAGGGTGAACGACAAATGTGGGATTAAAAGGGTCTAAAGAAAAACCATTGGTCAAAAGGGCATTGCGATCATCAATGGCCTGCACTTTTGTTTTATTTATGGTATGAAAACGTTTTGTCAAGCTCTTGGAAAAACATGGAAGAACAGCCACGTTTGGCCAAAACCAAGCTGGCTGGCAACAAATTGGGGAGTATATATCTCAACCCTTTCCTTAGCATTTGTTCCAGTCAAGATGTCATGGAACAATTCTTTCCTAATAAAAAATTGAGCCCAAATGGGCAAAAATGTGCTCACATCATTCATGGTAGAAGGAGGTTACACATAAATCGGAATTTGGTGAAGAAAGAAAGGGAAAAAAGGAAGGGGTTGAATTCAAGTTATAAAAGAATATGAAAACGTCCCTATTAGACATATTTATAGGGCTCAATTGATTGATGAATAGCCCGTAACAACTAATTGATCTAAGAGGAGCTGGTGGAGCACCAAGCTATGGAAAATATGCTTTCAGCCACAATTGAGCGAGCTAAAGAGGCCCACTGCCTGTAGGAGATGCACCATTCCTCTATGAAAGGTAGCTAAGAATAATGAACAAAGGTTTAAAGACCTACCACGCACTAGTTCATGCGCTATGGGCAAATAAGCCATGGAAGGTTTAACGCTGGGTACATAAAGAACATATCTACAAAGCAAAACTTGAAGAAAGGTAACACGCTCAGCATGGGAAGGTTCAACACTAGTATAGTTATAGAGTTCTTCATGCTCGAACATGAATCAGTATATCTCTTATCAAATTTTAGGGCAGCAGCAGTTACCAAAAGGAGGAAGAAATGGTGTCGCCCAGAGGTGGAAGATTAACTAAGGCGCCAACATCCCTCAAAATAATGGACATTGGGCCAAGTGGAAAATAAAAGTATTTTATTCAGAAGACCAAAAACTCAAAGCGGTAGGAAAAAGCATATGGTCATAAATTGGGTGATGGAGAGCGATTTCTAATAAATCAGAAATCCTAGCATGATCAAAAATTGCCTTAGCTGGGCCATGATTTGTCATACGTGCATGTCAAAGATGAAAAGTAGTATTAGTTTTAGGCCAAGTGCGAATACCTCTTTTACGGATTGGCTTTAGTGGAAAAAGATTCAAAAAAGGAGGATCTTGAGTGCAATGAAACAACTGGCCCACCACGGCTTGCCCAACAGAATTAGCATCATTAAATGATGGGCCCAAATAGAACTTGTTAAGAGTAGGATTAACTGGTGAAAGGAAAGTTGAAATTATATACGGTTTAGTGAGAAGCTCTTGGAAGTTTTCAAAACTAAGGGAGTTCTCTGAAGTCTCCATTTACTACGGATTTTAATCTTCTCGAAGGTTTTTAGAGTGTTAGTGTTTGAGTAGAGAATCAAGAAGATGAGCAGTGACTTTATAGGTAATAGAAACGCGGCGATGCAGAACATGGGTATAATGGGGCGATGAAGTAGCGTGTTCTTTGGTTTATAAGAGTAGCGTGATATTGCACTTATTTGGGATGTAGAAGGTCACCGCAAAACAAAATAATGATTGAGATTCTCCGCCCTTTTTGGATTTCAAGCATCACGGGAAAACACAAAGGACGAATATGACATAAGATTAATAATCGATATTAATTTTACCATATTGGAGGGTAATTGTTGACACACAAAAATGAGGCCCAATTAAATGGTCCAAAGAATGGAGCCCAGTTAGGAAACTCGAAGGATATGCCCAAATGAGACCATGTAAAAGCCCATGATAGAGTTATGTAGCGGAGACCCATCATCGCCCAAGTCTGCAAGACGCTTAGGATCAGGACGAGTATATTGTCTTGTTGTTATTCAAAGCGACGGTTATTGAAACAATTAATGGGCAATCTTATCACATTCTACGATCCAAGAATCTCGGTTTCAAGCAGTTGAATGATAAGAGTAATGGCAGCAGTTAAAACGGTAGTTTCTTGACAAGTCATCCATTATGGAGAAAGTGAGTAGTTATTGGACGACTAGCAGTTTCAAACGATTTCACAAGAAAAATTGTCAAATGATGTATAAAAAAAAAAAAAAAAGAACATAGAAGAGGCCCCTCGAATCAACCACTCTGAAATAGAGAATTATGTAATTCATTTCTTTTAGTTCTTCTTGTCAAACTTTCAATTACTTTGTATGCTTGTGCCCCTTGGAGGCATCTCGCTTCTTGCAAATTGTAATCTTCATAAATAAAGCACCCCTCGTTGAGACTTTGTCACGAAAGGTTTGTTCCTTGCACAATCGTCTGAACCATCTTTTAATTGTTAGCGAGGCCCGATTTCTGCGCGAAACAAGAAGAAAGAAATATCTTTACACACACACACACAATTATAAGAAGCTGAATATAAAATTACATTAAATACACTATTATAGATAATATCTTTTGAGAATTTTTGATAAGTAGTACTCGATTATAATGAACAGTACTATTAGCAATATTTTAACTTTCATTCTATTTAGCATTGCAGAACGATATCTAATAATACGTAACAAACATGAAATACGGTTGTTTTATAAATAACACGTGCACACCATGACATCATGTATTTTTCTATACTAGACCACACAAACTTAGTCCCTCTTTCGATCAGCTTAAAATTTAAATTGAAATTTAAGTCAATGTCAATAGTGAATTTTAATTGTGCATTAATGAGATTCTCAACTTTTCAACCAACATTCAATTAATTTTTATCAAATATATCGAAAGCATGCTTAGTTCATTATGTATGAATACTACAGTAGCACAACGCTTTTCCCAGCTATATTATATTGTATGTGTAGGGTATTTAAAAGTCTTCATTTGCTAAAGAAGAAATAAAAGTCGAGAAACAAGAAAACACCACACATTATTTTTATTTATTTATTTTGTATGAATTAGCCTATAGATATTGGATTAGCTTTTTAAATTTTTTAAGATCAGATTTAAGGAACCTAAAGTATGATATAAAAATCAAAGTGTTTTATGGAAAATAAAATTTCTTGAAAATGTAGGTTATGCTAAATGGACCGATTCTTTCCAATTTTATTGTTTGGGTTCCCTCAGCACATATGAGAAAGGATAATTAAATTCTGATTGGACCATTCTCTGAACCTTGCCTTTATTAGTAAAGTACAAGATTTCATCCAAAGGAGGCAAGCTAGGGATGACAAAAAAAATACATTTAACTTGATACCCGTCGGGTTCCGGTCCGAATGGGACGGGGATTACCGGTCTAACCGGGTAAATGGGGCGGGGACAGGACGAGGGTCAATGTCCCGAAGGGGGTATAGGACGGGTATTAAAAATATAGTCCCCGCCCCGCTACCCGCTCCATTTAAAGTTAATTTTAAATTTAAGTTTTTTATAAAAAAAAAAATATATATATCATCATTTTTAAAAAGAACATAAGTTGTTTTTAATAAATTGGTAAAAGGTAATAATACTTACTAACTAAAAACATAAAAAATTTAAAAGCAAAAAATAAAATAAATAAATGGGGCAGAAGCCCCGCCCCGAACCTGCCCTGTCCCACTTTAACCAAGTATGGGGATGGGGTAAGGTAACAAAAATACCCGACATGACGAGAGTGAGAATGGCCAACCCGTTCCATACCCACCACATTGCCATCCATTTCAATAGTGAATTTTAATTGCGCATTCATGGGATTCTCAACTTTTCAACCAACATTCCATTAATTTTTATCAAATATATTGAAAAGTATGCTTAGTTCATTATGTATGAATGCTACCGTAGCACAATGCTTTTCCCAGCTATATTGTATGTGTAGGGTATTTAAAGGACTTCATTTGCTAAAGAAGAAATAAAAGTCGAGAAACAAGAAAACACCACACGTCATTTTTATTTGTTTGTTTATTTATTTATTTTGTATGAACTAGCCTATAGATATTGGATTAGCTTTTTAGATTTTTAAGATCAGATTTAAGGAACCTAAAGTATGATATGAAAATCAAAGTGTTTTACGAAAAATAAAATTTCTTGAAAATGTAAGTTATGCTAAATGGACTGATATGTCCCGGCTCAATAACTGGGACATAAACAGGGGCTCCCGCACTCCAATAGGAGGGGCGTCAACTGTCCTTGTCCCGGTCACTGAGCTGGGAGAAGGGGCTTTCCCTCTTCAATTTTATTTTTTGGGTTCCCTTATAACATATGAAAAAGGATAATTAAATTTTGATTGGACATGAACAAAGCCATTTATTTTGGTCAGTTATAGGACATGGGACCATTCTCTGAACCTTGCCTTTATTAGTACTAGTCGGTGACTTGTGCGTTGCACGAGTTTTGTAGTAATTGTGTTTTTGTTAGCGTAGGAAGGAAAGTAACACGAAGAGCAAATGATATTTAGCAACACGCGTCTGTATTAAAGATCATTATGCACAACAACAAAATGATAGAAGATAATTTATTCATGGGAAATAACATCAAATTTAAACATTAGGCATATTAAGTTGGGATAAAGAAAGGATAAATTATAAATTAATATCATTTTGATCATCTCATAAGTTATTCACTCATGCTAGCACATGGACAGTTATCAATACGAACCTTATAAACATTTAACGAGGATGTAGGAAATATTCATTGAAACCAACATCGACTGCAAGTTTTCGTTTGTATCTACACATCCTATACTACGAAACTGATTCTATTGGGTGTCTTAAAATGAAGCATTTTATGTATTTCAGCACAAAAACTCCACAATTAGGCCTGAAACAACATAGTATTAGACTATATTAGTAATGTTAGTATGAAAGTAAATTCAATAATAAGTTTAATACCATAGTAATTAGTATGTTAAATGCTTACCCACTATTTGTGCAAGTAAGACAAGTTGTATGAAATCCATGGAAATTGCTGTACAATTGACGCAGAACAAAAGTTCTAGGGATTACAAACGTAAGCCCTAATGAAAGAAAACGGTATTGCACAAGAAAATATTCTCCAAAAACAAATTGCATTTATTCAAAAACAAAAGAGTCCTTAAATAGTCTCTGGAAACCCTAATTAAAGCAAAAGACCAAAATAGACCTCCACTAATTTAAGACAATTAAAAAAACGTACAAAAGTAAAAATAGTAAAACTTCAAGTGCTCGGTAGATTGCCTTAAACTGCAAAATTTGAAGCCGAAAATGACGTCAAAAGTGTAAACCCGGGCTGGGACATTGTAGAGCGCTGTGAGATGTTCCCGAAAACATATTATAATAAAAATTCTAACACTGGTGCAAAAAGTTATGCCCGTTTCTTCGAAACAACTCGTTTGGCCAATTTCCGATCCAATTCTTCTTCAAACTCTAACGCCAATTGTCCTACATCAACAATGCTAAAGATTGTTTATCTTCATCAATAAGTTGTATAAAATCTTTAATATACCGATAGATTGGAAATTCCAATTGGGTGATGGTAGCAGAAAACCATTGATTTGGAGCAAGAATATATTCAAGAGACATATAATTGTAAATCCTATAATGGATTCCACATATAATTGTAAATGGATATATAAATCCTATATAAATATAAATATGTAAAAAAATATATATATGTGAAAGTCTTCGCGTGCGGAGACTAAGGAACCAATCTCCGCATGCGGAGGCTGGTGCTTCCGTACGCGGAGTATCTAGCCTCCGCGTGCAGAGGCTGTGACTCCACGTGCAGAGGAAAGTGCCACCACACGCAGAGAGTAAGCCCCCGCATTGCGGAGACTCCAACCTCCGCGTATGGAGGCATCAGCCTCCGCGTTGCGAAGACTGACAAATTTCCCAAATTCTGCACAGTCCCCATTTTCTCTCCCCATTTTCCCCCAATCGAATAACCATTTCCAGCCATATTCTCTGTAGCGACCGCGAACTTTTAATTATTATAAATTAGTTTTCTCGAAAAACGTGTCGCTAAAACGTTAACCCTAATTTTCTAGAGAAGTGCGTTCGTCTAGCCGTTATAAAGTTGAATTCAAAACTATTCGATCGAATAGTTTCCCGAATAATTATTATCAATTCCGATTTATTTTATTTAAATCCAATTTTAATAATTTCAAGTCCAATATTTAGAACCCAATTATTTAAAGTCCAATTTAATATAAGTCCAATACTTTATACTTTAAGGTCCAATTTTATTAGTCCAATCCTATTTGTTTTAGCCCAATTTTATTCAAGTCCAACTAGAAAATCACTAAGCCCAACTTTTCAACCCAATTAGCTTTTTTAGGGATATGTGCCCTATCATCCACTATTCATATAACTCCCTCGTTTTCCCTCCTCCTTCACTATTCATACAGCAGCCTGGGTAAGAAATCTCTCCCTCCCTCAACTCCCTCAAGTTTTCCATCACTCCAGTTTCACAATGGAAAATCAATCTGATACTAGAATTTCGATTTCTAGTATCGACATGATGATTCCACACAAACCAACACCACCTCCACTGCCTAACATCACAGATCGAGACCACACCTCAACCACCACCAACAGGCCACTGCTCAAGCAATAACACCAAATGCAGAAACCCAACTACAGCCACCCATTCTCGAAAGGCACCACCTCAAACCAACAACATTTCACACAATCGACATCCTCAAGCTCAACTGCAAGCTCACACGAGCTGCAGTCTCAACACCATCCAAACCCACCATCACCCAGTTTCGAATCATACACTGCAGCTACCCATTCGAACGGTCCAGCCCTCAGTCCAGAAATCGCCATCGCCAACATCCACCACGAAAACAGCCAAACCCGAAACCGTAGCTCCACCACCCCATGGCCACGAAACCAAAACCCAAAACAATAAATGGAACACCAACAGTCGAGCCCCAACTGAGAACCGCCACAAACGAGCTACCCGAAATCAAACCACCCAAATTCCACCAAACCGAGAACAAATAAATGCAAAACCCAAACCAAGAAAAGATCAAAAACACCTTAAAAAAAATGTCAAGCCATTCGACCCAAAACCCTTGAAGCGCCACCATGTGTGGTGAACTGCCACTGTTCCCAGCACAGTGCCTCCTTATTCACCTTTTTATTATAGGTAGGAAACTACAAGATTTCATCCAAAGGAGACAAGCCTGCCGAGCAAATAAATCATTCTCCTGTCAATCAGTGCACTAACTTCCAAAGGAAAATTTCACGGTTTAAGCCAATGTTTCACTATCATTATTTAAATTTTTTATCTTTATATTTATACTCATTTTACACCATACATTTACAAAATAATATATTTACATATAAATTCAAAACTTTTTCCTTCTTTTTAATTATACATTCTTCAAAAAAATCACTATTCAAAACTTAATTTTCTCAAAATAATTGTTGTCAAATAAGGGACCTCCATTAAAATTATAATTTACTTTTATCTATTTTCTTATCAACCACAGATTCTCCAATAAAATAATATTATACGTAAACCCAAAATTTTTTCTTCTTTTTAACCACACATGCTTCAAAAAAATAACATTCCAAAAAATAAAATGACAAATAATGGGTGTCAAACTAGGGTTAATGTCCTTGCAAAAAAGCCCTTTTAACTAACCAAAAGGTACAGTGGCAAAACAATGCAATTAAAGACTGTTTTGTGGAAATTAAAATTCATATTTTAATTTACATTAAAGTCAACAATTAATTTTAATCACATATTTTATGAACTCATAACTTTTCAACTACATATTTCATTTTTTTTTATCGAATAAGAACAAAATGAAGTTAAATGACCTATTTAGGACAAAAGAAATTTAGCCCATGTTTAATTTTGTTAAAAATCAAATTTTTAATAAAGTTTAATAAAAATTGATGAAATGTTTGATCGAATTTTATGTCCATGAAATGTAGAGTTGAAAATGAATTGGAAAAAAAATAAGTTTAAAAAATGAGAGTCAAACAAGAACTTTTGTGGACCATCAAAAGTGAATATTTAGGTGTCTATTTGAATGTATTGCAACTTAATTTGGTTAATGATCGATTGTCGTAGGATATACCCAAGCTTGAGTAGGTTATGATCAAAAGAAGTGGAAAATGAAGAATTTCAAAATTTAGGGACTAAACTGCAAATATTCAAAAATTGGTTTAGACCAAGAAACGACGATTGAAGATTACATGGAGCAATTGGATGAAATTCAAAGAGAAATGATGGAGTCAATTGGATGAAACTATAAGAGGAATGATGGAAAGTGAACAGAAAAAGAAATCAAGATGCACAAAATATAAAAGCAAGGACCAAAATGATCGTACCTTAAAATGTGTGCTCGATGAACATCAGAGGGTGTTCGAGCACATTTTCCATAACTTGAGCACTCGATAAACGTCAAGAGTGCTCTCGAGCATATGTCCATCGAGAGTAGTTTCCTTTTTCGACTCAAACACTTTATGGAAACCAATTGCAATGCGACTTTTTTTTGCCTAAATTCGACCTTATATATATAGAACACCATCAAAACAGTATAGGACACCTCTCATATCATGCATTACATATAATCTTGCAATCAAGACAATAAGTTACTCATTTTCTTGGGGGAATCCAAGGGGCGAGATGCAAGAAATCAATTCTTTGAAAATCCAACCATGGTTTTTGGGTAAATAATAGGCTGGTACAGCTGGAGATCAATCAAGAAACCATTGAGATTCAAAATTTTGTGATTCCTAGTCTTTTTCTTCATACATCAAAAATTCAATTGATGTCTTACAAATTAATTATGATTTCTTGTAACTTTGTAATGTTGGACTAGATTTTTAGTTGCTAAGACACAGATGAACATTTCTTATGAAGCTTCAATATATTCTTTTATATTTTGATGCCCACTATATTTCTATTTTTGGATGATTATTGTAGGTTTAATGTTTTTCAATTATTTTATTAATAATTGTATTAATTTGTGAATCTTTTATGTTTGAGAGAAATAATAAGATATATAGCACATTATAACAATTGTTGTTAGATTCGATAGAGGATAATGATATATCCCGATGCTTTGCATGATTTTAACATATATCTTGGAGTTTTATTACATGATTTATTATTCATATCTTTCGTAAAGATATAGAAAATTCACATGACATAATAAACTTAACTATATTCGAGAGAAATTATTAAATAATTTAGGAACTGTGATCAACAAAGTGAATAAATATTGTGATGATATTGAATTAAATTATGTTGGATTAATAAGGGGGGTTGACGTTCAAAAATGACATGGTCAATTTTGATCAACTTAATTGATGATTTGAGCTAAGTAATCTTACCGGAATAATTAAAAAGATGACAATTGTATTTAATTGAAGTGTTTGTAGAGAGTGCGTTGAGAATACATGAGTATAGTCCCTGGGGAGATCGTTATACTCCTATTTATAGGCTTGAAACAAGCAAGTTGACTGTCCAACATCACATCAACTATAGTGTGATCTTAAAACTTGAATTGAAGGTCTCTGATTGGCTATTTAGGTCGGCCTAAACAAGTCATATTATGATGTTGAGGTGATGAATAATCATTACAAACCTTTGATTGGTTGAAAGTCTAACACTATCATCATGACCGCCACATGTCATTACGAAAAGGGTCACGGAGGAGACAGTGATGTCATTCATGAGGTACACATGGCAGTGGGCAATGATGATGTATCCATGATGACAGTGCGGGCCGAACTGATCTCAATATCCCTCAGTTCGTCCTTCTTGATGTAATTAGATCAACTACATTTTTCAATTGAAATAATCTCGATTTTGACTTTTTGAGTTTGGATGTCAACAAACATCCCCAAGGTCCAGATGATTAAGGTAATAAAATTTGGACCTTTCATTATTCTTATTTTAATATCTATTTGATTTGAAAAGTCATGAATAATGTGCATGAACGATGCATTATGAGGCATTAAATGACACTTGTAAAATTTTAAAGGGGTGCCTTTTTCCCTTGATGATGTCTTATGGGAAAGTTTCTCAATAAATGTATCCTAACCTTCCAATTTCCTGCTATTTTTTTCATTGAATGGTCTAGATTCTTCAACCCCACTTCCTTTCATTTAAATACTCATTTCTTTTTTATTAGTCCCATGAGAGAAGAGTGCACTCTTGGGAAAATAATCAGGAGATATATATTCCTCTTGAGAATCTTCCCATGCATCAAGTTCGGAAGTTAGAGAAATCTTTTTCCCGGTACCCATATCTATCGTCCACTCAATTGAAGTCTCCCAACCCGTTACGTGACATGGTGCTCCATGAAGATCTGGCTATAGGTCTACTTAATGATGAGTTAAGGAGTGTGGGTGTTGCGGAATTAGAGGTCGGTGGTGGAGGTGAGGTTAGATTGGCGGGGAACTGAGAATGCTTGAATATTCTATTTTTTGTTTCACCTCAAAATTTAGAATAGTAGCATAGCACTTTTCATATTCCCAGCTCAGTAAAGTTTCGTAGTCCTGTGAGGGGGCACACAATTACAATTGAAGTAGAAATGAAAAATAATAAACACCAATATTTTACGTGGACAAACCACAGGCAAATTGTAGAAGGATTTCACTATAGAAGAAGGATTAAAAGAATTTCTCTCTAAAATAAAGAGAGCACAAATGACAACACCCTCTCTTATATTAGTAGAAAAAATACACTCTCTCTAATACAAAGAAATACAATATTTAGGAGAAACCTCACTATTTTTCTCTCTAAAAATACTCTCTTCTATATGGTTTTTAGTCCAAAAAATGGGATAATAATTTGAAGTATATAGGCATGTATATATAGAGAAGAAAAGGAGGTGGTTTGACTCATGGTTGGCAATTTGAATTCAAGTTGTAAAGATATTTTTGTTGACTAATTATAACACTTAATGAAGAAGTAAAATTGCTTCTTATCAAATTGACTTCTTTGTTCAATAAAAGTGGCTTTACCGCCACATATCTCCCACTTAAAGTCACTTTTGTAACTTTTCTATCATTTCCTACACTTGTCATCTCCATGCTGCTTATGTATCTGCTAGGCCTAAGGAGGATCGATACCAGATAAACTTATCATTATATCGGCTTTGTTAACATATCTGCTAGGTTGTCTTTTGTATGGATTTTATTGTATATCCACACTTCCTTCTTCCACCCTTTTACGAATAAAGTGATATTGAACTCGTATGCGCTTGCTAGATGTAAAGTGCTCTGACTATCACAAAATAGAGCAATCTTCTCTTGTTTGTGTCCGAGCTCCTCCAGTAACATTTGCAGCCATATTGTATATTTGCTAGCATGTGTAGCTGCGACATATTATGTCTCCGTTGTAGAAGTAGCCACGATAGACTACAATTTTGGAACCCAGCTTACAGCTCCTCCAGCAATAGTAAACACATAACCTGTTGTGGACTTGTTCTTGTCAAGATTGCCTGCATAATCTAAATAAACATAGCCTCTGACAGTAAAGTCTGATCCTCCATAAAATAATGCAACATTTGAGGTACCCTTGACATATCTTAGGATCTTCTTTACAGCACTCCAATGCTCTTTACCAGGATTCGCCATGTATCAACTAACCACTCTCACTGCTTGTACAATATCTGGTCTTGTACAAACTATAGCAAACATTAAGCTACTCATTCTTGATACGTATAGTACTTGAGACATTTCCATCATCTCTGCTTCATTGCTAAGACTCATGATATGATCCGGGATGCACCAGCAATTATCAAGAATTCGAAGCATGTTGGAGAGAGATTTGAACCAAGTCTGAGACTTCAAAGAGATGATAAAAGCTATACATTTACATGTTCAAGCAAAGGAGTCCATAATATCGAAGTTGACATGCCAAGGAACAAGTTTGGTGAAGGGGACGAACTCGAAAATCAATTGGATCAACACGAAAGTTATTCACTGGTTGTCAATCTCATATTGAGACCTATGTTTGACATGGTAAACGGTCGAATTGGAGGATTATGTCTGAAATAAAGTTGTATCCCTTTAAGTAGTCTTTCCAACTCACTTTGAATAACTTCAATCGGACATTGGTAGAGAAAGTTATGGCCAAAATACTGAAGGCTATTCGGAGGAGTGATTTTGAAGCATGCGGCCGCATCCATGCGACCACATGACCTATTACTGAGACCAAATGGGCTGCAAACTGAAGACCTATGCGACCGCATAGGATATACGTATGTGTTCTTGTGGCGTTCAGATATCCGGGCTAGATTCATCAGGCACGAGATCAAGAGGTCATCATATCATCGACGATTGTGGTGGATTGGTTCATAATTCTTGGGTCGAATCCAAAAATTTGATTCTATTGGCTTTCTTGGGATGGTTTTAATCTTGTTGCTGGGTTGCGTAGCTACTATTGCTACATGGTTCTCATCAATTGTTATCAGAGCAAGGCTCTAATAATCAAGGTTATATCTTTTCTTATTTCATTTGAGTCTTGATTTCTTGTTTTCTTAGTCTTCACGTTCATCGAGTCAGTCCATATTTTTCTTGAGTTTTGATCCAAAAAATTACAAAAAAAGAGTCAAAGTTATTTTTTTGGGCTATTTACAAGTCCAAATTCAATTCCGTTTGTTTTGCTGGATTTGTAATCACAATCCTGAGTTTAAAAAATTTATTACCGGGGTATTTCCAGCAAGTCCAATTTTAGTTCTTGAGTAAAAAAAAAAGTGTCAAATTTCATTCAAGAACCACTTTCTTGAATTAACATTTAGTTTCTTCACTTCTACTTGTCCAGTTCTTTTGTTATCCTTTCATTCCATAATTCTCTTGAGTCACACATCGCTCATAATCGGGTTTGAATTCTTCAAGGATAAGATTTGGTTGAGTTTGATTTTGACTTTGAAGTACTTAGGTGAATGTGTGCTCGATGAACATCAGAGGGTGTTCGAGCACATTTTCCATAACTTGAGCACTCGATAAACGTCAAGAGTGCTCTCGAGCATATGTCCATCGAGAGTAGTTTCCTTTTTCGACTCAAACACTTTATGGAAACCAATTGCAATGCGACTTTTTTTTGCCTAAATTCGACCTTATATATATAGAACACCATCAAAACAGTGTAGGACACCTCTCATATCATGCATTACATATAATCTTGCAATCAAGACAAATAAGTTACTCATTTTCTTGGGGGAATCCAAGGGGCGAGATGCAAGAAATCAATTCTTTGAAAATCCAACCATGGTTTTTGGGTACATAATAGGCTGGTACAGCTGGAGATCAATCAAGAAACCATTGAGATTCAAAATTTTGTGATTCCTAGTCTTTTTCTTCATACATCAAAAATTCAATTGATGTCTTACGAATTAATTATGATTTCTTGTAACTTTGTAATGTTGGACTAGATTTTTAGTTGCTAAGACACAGATGAACATTTCTTATGAAGCTTCAATATATTCTTTTATATTTTGATGCCCACTATATTTCTATTTTTGGATGATTGTTGTAGGTTTAATGTTTTTCAATTATTTTATTAATAATTGTATTAATTTGTGAATCTTTTATGTTTGAGAGAAATAATAAGATATATAGCACATTATAACAATTGTTGTTAGATTCGATAGAGGATAATGATATATCCCGATGCTTTGCATGATTTTAACATATATCTTGGAGTTTTATTACATGATTTATTATTCATATCTTTCGTAAAGATATAGAAAATTCACATGACATAATAAACTTAACTATATTCGAGAGAAATTATTAAATAATTTAGGAACTGTGATCAACAAAGTGAATAAATATTGTGATGATATTGAATTAAATTATGTTGGATTAATAAGGGGTGTTGACGTTCAAAAATGATGTGGTCAATTTTGATGAACTTAATTTATGATTTGAGCTAAGTAATCTTACCGGAATAATTAAAAAGATGACAATTGTATTTAATTGAAGTGTTTGTAGAGAGTGCGTTGAGAATACATGAGTATCGTCCCTGGGGATATCGTTATACTCCTATTTATAGGCTTGAAACAAGCAAGTTGACTGTCCAACATCACATCAGCTATAGTGTGATCTTAAAACTTGAATCGAAGGTCTCTGATTGGCTATTTAGGTCGGCCTAAACAAGTCATATTATGATGTTGAGGTGATGAATAATCATTACAAACCTTTGATTGGTTGAAAGTCTAACACTATCATCATGACCGCCACATGTCATTACGAAAAGGGTCACGGAGGAGACAGTGATGTCATTCATGAGGTACACATGGCAGTGGGCAATGATGATGTATCCATGATGACAGTGCGGGCCGAACTGATCTCAATATCCCTCAGTTCGTCCTTCTTGATGTAATTAGATCAACTACATTTTTCAATTGAAATAATCTCGATTTTGACTTTTTGAGTTTGGATGTCAACAAACATCCCCCAAGGTCCAGATGATTAAGGTAATAAAATTTGGACCTTTCATTATTCTTATTTTATTATTTATTTGATTTGAAAAGTCATGAATAATGTGCATGAATGATGCATTATGAGGTATTAAATGACACTTGTAAAATTTTAAAGGGGTGCCTTTTTCCCTCATGATGATGTCTTATGGGGAAAGTTTCTCAATAAATGTATCCTAACCTTCCAATTTCCTGCTATTTTTTCGTTGAATGGTCTAGATTCTTCAACCCCACTTCCTTTCATTTAAATACCCATTTCTTTTTTATTAGTCCCATGAAAGAAGATTGCACTCTTGGGAAAATAATCAGGAGATATATATTCCTCTTGAGAATCTTCCCATGCATCAAGTTCGGAAGTTAGAGAAATATTTTTCTCGGTACCCATATCTATCATCCACTCAATTGAAGTCTCCCAACCCGTTACGTGACATGGTGCTCCATGAAGATCTGGCTATAGGTCTTCTTAATGATGAGTTAAGGAGTGTGGGTGTTGCGGAATTAGAGGTCGGTGGTGGAGGTGAGGTTAGATTGGCGGGGAACTGAGAATGCTTGAATATTCTATTTTTTGTTTCGCCTCAAAATTCAGAATAGTAGCATAGCACTTTTCATATTCCCAGCTCAGTAAAGTTTCTTATTCCTGTGAGGGGGCACACAATTACAATTGAAGTAGAAATGAAAAATAATGAACACCAATATTTTACGTGGACAAACCACAGGCAAATTGTAGAAGGATTTCACTATAGAAGAAGGATTAAAAGAATTTCTCTCTAAAATAAAGAGAGCACAAATGACAACACCCTCTCTTATATTAGGAGAAAAAATACACTCTCTCTAATACAAAGAAATACAATATTTAGGAGAAACCTCACTATTTTTCTCTCTAAAAATACTCTCTTTTTCTATATGGTTTTTAGTCCAAAAAATGGGATAATAATTTGAAGTATATAGGCATGTATATATAGAGAAGAAATGAGGTGGTTTGACTCATGGTTGGCAATTTGAATTCAAGTTGTAAAGATATTTTTGTTGACTAATTATAACACTTAATGAAGAAGCAAAATTGCTTCTTATCAAATTGACTTCTTTGTTCAATAAAAGTGGCTTTACCGCCACATATCTCCCACTTAAAGTCACTTTTGTAACTTTTCTATCATTTCTACACTTGTCATCTCCATGCTGCTTATGTATCTGCTAAGCCTAAGGAGGATCGATACCAGATAAACTTATCATTATTAATCGGTTTTGTTAACATATCTGCTAGGTTGTCTTTTGTATGGATTTTTTTGTATATCCACACTTCCTTCTTCCACCTTTTTACGAATAAAGTGATATTGAACTTGTATGCGCTTGCTAGATGTAAAGTGCTCTGACTATCACAAAATAGAGCAATCTTCTCTTGTTTGTGTGCTCCTCCAGTAACATTTGCAGCCATATTGTATATTTGCTAGCTTGTGTAGCTGCGACATATTATGTCTCCGTTGTAGAAGTAGCCACGATAGACTACAATTTTGGAACCCAGCTTACAGCTCCTCCAGCAATAGTAAACACATAACCTGAGGTGGACTTGTTCTTGTCAAGATTGCCTGCATAATCCAAATAAACATAGCCTCTGATAGTAAAGTCTGATCCTCCATAAAATAATGCAACATTTGAGGTACCCTTGACATATTTTAGGATCCTCTTTACAACACTCCAATGCTCTTTACCAGGATTCGCCATGTATCAACTAACCACTCTTACTGCTTGTACAATATCTGGTCTTGTACAAACTATAGCAAACATTAAGCTACTCATTCTTGATGCGTACAGTACTCGAGACATTTCCATCATCTCTGCTTCATTGCTAAGACTCATGATATGATCCGGGATGCGCCAGCAATTATCAAGAATCCGAAGCATGTTGGAGAGAGATTTGAGCCAAGTCTGAGACTTCAAAGAGATGATAAAAGCTATACATTTACATGTTCAAGCAAAGGAGTCCATAATACCGAAGTTGACATGCCAAGGAACAAGTTTGGTGAAGGGAGTGAGCTCGAAAATCAATTGGATCAACACGAAAGTTATTCACTGGTTGTCAGTCTTATATTGAGACCTATGTTTGACATGGTAAATGTCGAATTGGAGGATTATGTCTGAAGTAAAGTTGTATCCCTTTAAGTAATCTTTCCAACTCACTTTGAATAACTTAAATCGGACATTGGTAGAGAAAGTTATGGCCAAAATACTGAAGGCTGTTCGGAGGAGTGATTTTGAAGCATGCGGCCGCATCCATGCGACCACATGACCTATTACCGAGACCAAATGGGCTGCAAACTGAAGACCTATGTGACCGCATAGGATATACCTATGTGTTCTTGTGGCGTTCAGATATCCGGGCTATATTCATCAGGCACGTGATCAAGAAGTCATCATATCATTGTCGATTGTGGTGGATTGGTTCATAATTCTTGGGTCGAATCCAAAACTTTGATTCTATTGGCTTTCTTGGAATGGTTTTAATCTCGTTGCTGGGTTGTGTAGCTACTATTGCTACGTGGTTCTCATCAATTGTTATCAGACCAAGGCTCTAATAATCAAGGTTATATCTTTTCTTATTTCATTTGAGTCTTGATTTCTTGTTTTCTTAGTCTTCACGTTCTTCGAGTCAGTCCATATTTTTCTTGAGTTTTGATCCAAAAAAAGAGTCAAAGTTATTTTTTGGGCTATTTACAAGTCCAAATTCAATTTCGTTTGTTTTGCTGGATTTGTTTAAAAAATTTATTACCGGGGTATTTCCAACAAGTCCAATTTTAGTTCTTGAGTAAAAAAAAAAGTGTCAAATTTCATTCAAGAACCACTTTCTTGAATTAACATTTAGTTTCTTCACTTCTACTTGTCCAGTTTTTTTGTTATCCTTTCATTCCATAATTCTCTTGAGTCACACATCGCTCATAACCGGGTTTGAATTCTTCAAGGATAAGATTTAGTTGAGTTTGATTTTGACTTTGAAGCACTTGGGTGAAAGCATCGAGTGGAAAAAGGCAGAGTGGTAAGATTAATAGAGGGAAAAAGCCATAGTGAGTGAAATATGAGTGAAGCAAGTGAGGCATATAAATATTTTAGAATTAGGATGTCTATCAAAGACGGTTCTAAATCAAGTGGGAATCAAGAACAAGCTGAGATGGCTAATGACATGTATCAGCAGTTTGAGAGGTTGATTGATGACTTACGGGATGGGATGGCTATATAGGCTGCAGATATTGCTGAATTACGTAGGCATCGCTCTCGAGGAACTCCTAATACAAGAAGGCAATGTAGGCAGGAGCGTAGGATGAATTTTAAAGTTGAATTTGAAGCAGGAAGTGTTGATCATAATATGGGAAACATCAAGGTGATTATTCCAACATTCAAGGGCATAAGTGATCCAGATGCATACTTGGCTTGGGAAGAAAAGGTGGAGCTTATATTTGGTGTTCATGGTTACTCTCAGGAAAGAAAGGTAAAGTTAGATGTAACTCATTTTGTAGATTATGCTAAGAGTTGGTGGAATCAGTTGACAATTTCTAGGATGAGGAATTATGTGAGACCTATTGAAACTTGGGATGAGTTGAGGGCCATTATGAGGAAACGACATGTACATAGCCACTATTTTGGGTATATGAGTGATAGGCATGAAAGAGGTTTTCGGGATGAGCCTAGGAGGTGTGGTGGAGTTGAGAAGTCAATGGAGGGTAAGATACCTATTGAGACGCATGTTAGTAGTATTCCCATTAAACCGACTAGTTTGGATTATAAACTAGAATTTTCAAAGATTCGCGACATATTTAATGCCTTAAATGATCATACCAAGGAGCAAGTGGAAAAAAAGAGAAAAAATAGTGAGGTGATTGATTTTGAGGAAAAAAGGGAAATGCCACAAGAGAGTGAAAAAGAAATTGAGCGTGAAATTTCAGAAGGGGAAGTGGAGTTGGAAAACAAAATTGAAGGAGAGTCTTCGAAGGTGAAGGAGGAGTTGGAAGTAAACCAAAACGAGGAGGAGTGTGAAGATGAGAAGGCTTTGGTGAAAACTAACAATTCCCTCCCTAGTTTGGCTAATTCTGTTTTGTAGGTTACTGAAGATTTAATTCCAGCAAACTACCCCATTGGAATACCACCCGATCCAGGAATTGAGCTTCAGTTGAGTTTCTCTTATTTGCCAAAAATTGACTTTGTGATTCCCGAGGAGACGAAGGAGTTTCAAAGGCATTGGAAAGAATTTATATGCAGTTGGTTGGATTGTCGAGGTGAAGTGATGGGATAGCTGAGTCTATTCGCAGTGCCATTGTTACAACCACTTAAACAGCGTAAGACATGGAGAAAGCACGATTACTTGCCAATAGAGATTATTTTTGGAGCATTACAAACTTGCAAAAGGGAGCCATTGGGACATCACACTTTGATCTGTGTGATGGATATTAGGAGTTCATGCTGCAACAACTATGGCTGATCGAATTCATTCATATCTACAAAGCTTGTGGGTGCCATGCATTGATCCTATACCAGGAAGAAATAAGTTTTTCATTTGATCCAGGTGGTGCAGTGATTAAATTGTAACAGGTTGGTTATATTCTACGCAATCACAAGGCATGGATTTGAGGACGAATCCTCTTGAAGAGGGAGAGAATGATATGATCTGGGATGCGCCAGTAATTATCAAGAATCCGAAGCATGTTGGAAAGAGATTTGAGCCAAGTCCAAGACTTCAAAAAGATGGTAAAATCTATAAATTTACATGTTCGAGCAAAGGAGTCCATAATATCGAAGTTAACATGCCAAGGAACAAGTTTGGTGAAGGGGGCGAGATCGGAAATCAATTGGATCAACACGAAAATTATTAACTGGTTGTCAGTCTCATATTGAGACCTGTGTTTGACATGGTAAATGGTCAAATTGGAGGATTATGTCTGAAGTAAAGTTGTATCCCTTTAAGTAATCTTTCCAACTCACTTTGAATCACTTCAATCAGACGTCGATAGAGAAAGTTATGGCCAACATACTGAAGGCTGTTCGGAGGAGTGATTTTGAAGCATGCGACCGCATGGCCTATTACCAAGACCAAATGGGCTACAAACTGAAGATCTATGCCACCGCATAGGATATACCTATGCGATCGCATAGGATAAAACGGCCCATAAAGTTTCATTTTCGCTATTTTTCCATATTTTGTTAGAATTCTATTATATTACGAATTCCTATAGTTTTGGCAAGTTAATCTCATTTTTTACTAGCTTTTAGGATTTAATATAAATAGTTATTTCCTTTCATTGTAACTTAAACTTTTTACATGAATTAAATTAAAGCTTTTACTTTCTCTCTTGTTCTTCAATGGACAAACCCTTTATTCTTCATTAAACCATTTCGAACTCATCAAGAATCAGTGTTCTTGTGGCATTCAAATATCCGGGCTAGATTCATCAGGCGTGTGATCAAGAGGTCATCATATGGTCAACGATTGTGGTGGTTGCTTGGTTCATAACTCTTGGGTCGAATCCAAAACTTTGATTCTATTAGCTTTTCTTGGGATGGTTCTAATCTCGTTGTTGGGTTGCGTAGTTACTATTGCTACATGGTTCTCATCAACTCATACTTGAGGATAACTTGAAATTAATAGCAAACATTAAGCTACACACTGCTGATGCGTATGGTACTCGAGATATTTTCATCATCTCTACTTCATTGCTAGGACTCATACTTGAGGATAACTTGAAATTAATAGGAAGAGGAGTAGGAATTGGCTTACAATCCTGCATGTTGAAGCGTCGCAAGATTTTCTTCAACTAGTTCTTTTGAGAAAGCTAGATCTTCCTATTATTTCTATCTCGGTAAATTTGCACCCCTAGAATCCTGCTTGCTGGTCCCAAGTCCTTCATTTCAAACTCCCTAAACAACTGTGCCTTTAAATCTGTAATACGATCTTTGTTGGGGCCTGCTACCAACATGTTGTCGACATACAATAACAGAATAATGAAATTGCCATCACCAAATCTCTTACAGTAAACACAATGATCTGAACTATGTCTGTTGTATCCAATGCTCATGATGAAGGAATCAAATCTCTTATACCAACATCTCGGCGCCTGTTTGAGAGAGTATAGAGATTTGTTCAACTTGCAAACCAAGTTCTCTTTTCATTTTTCTTCAAAACCTTCTGGTTGGAGCATGTAAATCTCTTCTTCAAGTTCTTCATGAAGAAATGTAGTTTTCACGTCCAACTGCTTTAAATACAAGTCAAATGTAGCATACATCGCCAAGATTGCTCAAACCGTTGTGAGTCGAACAACATGAGAGAATATTTCGTTGAAGTCTATGCCTTCTTTCTGAGCGAATCCTTTCACCACCAATCTAGCACGATACCGCTTTAATTGGTCATTTCCATCTCGTTTGATTTTGTAAACCAATGTTCCCGATGGCCTTCTTTCCTTGTAGTAGTAGAACAAGATCCCATGTTTTTTTTTATGGAGAGCTTCAATTTCTTCTTACATTTCTACCATCCACGGAGAAGCTTCTTGGCTTTCTGTAGCCATGAAAGTTGACTACACTCAATCCTCTATTAGTAGAAGTATGTGACATTTCCTTCCATGATGTACTCTAAGTACCAAGCAGGTTCTTTTATCTCCCGAGTTGACCGTCAAACTTGTAGAGTTGCAAACTCAGCTTGTTCTTATTCTTCATGCTTTGATGATGCTTTAGAAAAATTTGGAACTTCTTGTTCTTGTCTTTCTTCAACTTGAACTGTAGTAGTCTCTGGTTTCTCTTTTGAAGTTATCATTTTCTTTTTCTTGTACCTTATCTTCTACAAATACATCCCTACTGATTAGCACCTTGCGGGCAGTGGGATCCCACATGCAATACCCCTTGACTCTATCAGCATACCCTAAGAAAATACATTTCCTGAATTTTGGATCCAGCTTTGATGTTTCTTAGGCATTGTACATAACATAAATAGGACTTCTGAATGTATGTAAGTGAGAATAATCAGCTGGCTTATCAGTCCACATCTCCATCGGCATTTTTAGATCAATTGCAGCTGATGGTGACCAATTGATCAAATAACATGCGGTATTGACTGCTTTTGCCCAAAATGACTCGGCCATCCCCGCAGTTCTCAACATTGCTCTTGTTTGTTCTAACAAGGTTATGTTCATCCGCTCTGCTACTCCATTTTGTTGTGGAGTGTATGCCACCGTGAGCTGCCTTTTGATACCTTCTTGTTGACAGAAGCTATCAAATTCAATACTAGTATATTCTCCTCCATTGTCTGTCCTTAAACACTTGATCTTCTTTTCAGATTCAATCTCAACCCGCGATTTGAATATTTTGAAAACTGAAAATACATCTACCTTTTTTTATTGGATATACCCAACATCTCCTGGAGTAATCGTCAATAAAAGACAAAGTATTTTGCTCCTCTTGGGGACAAACCAGGTGCTTGCCAAACATCAGAATGGATTAGTTATAAGATAGCTTTGCTTCTAGCTGATGAACTACTAAATTTCAATCTATGCTGCTTACTAGTGACACACTGCTCACAAAAGAGTAATGAAACTTTTTTTTAGCCTTAGAAGAAGCTTTTGTTCAGCTAGAATCTTCAAACCTCGTTCCGACATGTGGCCAAGCTTACGGTGCCACATCATTGTTTCTTCTGCCGAACTTACCAACGCAGTAAATGCTTCTCTCTCTTGTTGTGTTTCTCCTTTAAGCATGTACAAATTTACAGCTATCTTTTCTACTTTCATCATTACAAGCGCACCTTTAACTATTTTCATGATCACATCTTGAATATAGATTTTACACCCACTATTACCTAATTGTCTCAAAGACAATAGATTTTTCTCCTAGCCTTTCACATGTCGTACCTCATTGATAGTGCGAACTGTACCATCATACATTTTCAATTTAATGGTACCAATACCAGTGATCTCCAGGGCATGATCATTGCCCCATAAACACAGGTCCTCTTGAGATAGGTTCATAATCATGGAATCATTCCCTCCTTGGTGTCATGTGCCATGTAGCTCCTGAATCCATAATCCAGACATCAGAAAACTATTTTTTACCTTCAACAACTATTGTTGCCTCGCTGTATAAGATTTCACCATCATCTGAGGTGCTTGCTACACAACTCTGAGCTTTTAACGTCTCATGACATTTTCCTTTAGCTTCTTCATTCTTCTTGAGACTCCAGCAATCCTTTTTTAAGTGTCCTTTCTTGCTATAGTAATAACACTTGGCATTCTTCTGACTCCTGGATTTTGATCTACCCTGATTTTGACTCATACTGGGGTCACGTTCCGCTGATCTCCCTCTCGTCATTGTCAAAGCTTCAACTTGTAGTAAGCCTCCCAGTCTATCTTCTTTGCTTTTGCGTCGACTTTCTTCTTCAAGAACCACATTTGCAATATCATCGAATACTAGAACTTCAATGTTGTTGGTTAAGTTGATGATGAGTTGATCATACGAATCAGGTAAACTTTGAATAGAATTTCAGCACGTTCACCTGTCTCTATTTTATGCCTCGTTGCTGTGAGCTGTGAAAATAAAGTGTTGAGGGTGTTGATGTAGTTAGTCATCATAGTTGACTCCATCATCCGAAGGGTGTAAATGTTTTCTCCTCAAGAAATTTTGTTGTGTAGTGATTTGGACTCGTACAATTTTGTCAGAGTATCTCATATCTCTTTTGCTGTTCTTTTCTCCGCCACACTTGACAATACTCCATCGGCTAGTGCTAGGTGTAGATTAGCAATAGCATTGCCATCCATCTCATTCCATTTGCCGTCGTCGTGATCTCATCGGGCCTATCTCCAATTGCCACCAAGCAGTTATCTTTTCTCAAAATTGCTTTTATTCTCATTTTCCACAATAAGATATTACTCCCATTGAACTTCTCTATTTTGTACTTCGTTGTCATTATTGAAGAGGCCTCATTTCCACTAACTGGATCTAACTGTAGCACGAGAATCAACTATAAACCCGACACTCATGGTTGGCAATTTGAATTCAAGTTGTAAAGATATTTTTGTTAACTAATTCTAACACTTAATGAAGAAGCAAAATTGCTTCTTATCAAATGGACTTCTTTGTTCAATAAAAGTGGCTTTATCACCACAATTCGTTCCTTCAATCATCGAGCTTGTAATCCGTTAGATGGTGGAGTAGCTCTTAACCATGCCATTTTAGCTTTTCGCCTTAGGCTACATTTCCTCCTATAGTTCGTAGGTTTTTGTCTTCATGGGGTATTGAACCTACTCAGCTTTACCCAAATGGATGGATGACCCTTTTTGGATGTCTACTATTGTGGCATAGCTTAGGATTTCCAGAGCTCAAAGTTGAGGAATTAAAAGCTTTGTATAATTTTAAGGATGATGGAAAGGATTCAGGTTGGTATTACGGTAGCATGAAACTGAATTTGGGATGTCCCACATTCCTAGATTCTCTTTCTTCTATTAAGAGATGGAAAGAAGAATCTTTTTTTGTTTATGATGACTCGCAGTTTCACCCGTCTGAGGTGGAAAGGGATGAGGTGGTACCTGCCCGTTATCAGATATTAAATAAGCAATTTGTTTATTAATTTTCTTTTTTCAGAAATTGCTCCAGATTTGATATTTACGCTTTTGTATAGCTTAGTGCAAAGCAAGAATCACATCGGAGTTGTGGAGAATGTTAGATGTCGTACGGGCTCTCATGTGTCAAAAGAGGTCTTGTGCTCTTTTGATTAGTGATTTTGTCTCTTTCAGGATGGTCTATTTCTTACAAATACTCATCCTACTTCAAGTAATAAGTTATGTCTTTGTTTTGAGTTGTGAGAAAGGTTTCCATTTACACTAACTTGAGAATTAATCTTCATCCCTTGTAGGTCCAGGGCTTGAAATGAGGAAGTTTAATGACACGGACTACAATACTTCAAGAGGGCACAAGAGAGAAGCTCCAGTCTGTTAGGTTTTTTTATACCCAATAAATGTGGGCAATGATTTAAAACAGTTAACGGATAATTTATCGACACCATAGACTTGGCTCGACTCGAATACTACCGATACTTTTGGAAGGCCCAAGTTAGATATGGATTGGTGGTTTTGATTAGTATGGGCTTTATTGGTTAGGCCCTTTTACCTATTATGAAGTTGGCTCATCTCTTTTGGCCCAATTATGTGACCTAATTTCTATTGGTATATATATCCAATCTTCTTGTAGAATAAGTGTGGTGCAAAATTGAGAGAAGAGAAAGAGAAGGGAGCCGGTTGTTGTCTTGGTGAATTTGGAGCCATTACCTTCTTCTTGTTTCTTTCTTCCTTAGTGGTTATTTGTATCCACCCATTATTGATCCTTTGTAGGTTAATTAGAAGAGAGAATCTTGGTGCAACTAAGTAGAGGAAAGTGTTGGGTCGAGCTTAAAGCCATGTGGTGTTCAATTGTGTTTTTTTTAGCCCAATCTCTTGACGTTTGGAGTCCAAATTACTACATATGGTATCAGAGCCATCTTTTAGTGTCAACCGCGCAAGATCGACAAGGAAAGAGACCGGCCGAATCGTGCAGATGCGATTTCAAAGAAAATTAGACATGTTTTCTTCGTTTCTGGCCAAACCGTTGACCGGACGGACAAAGGGATGGTAGACCCATTCTCTACAGACTAAGGTGCACCTCTATCTAGGCCTCAAAACTGATGACCATATTCTTCATCTTTTCCTTAGAATAAAGTGCATCATATATATCTCGTCAATAGTGAGAGTATCCCAACTATAGAGAATGGTATCTATAAAAGTCACATATGAAGGCCGCACCGAACATAACATATCAACTTTAAATCCTCTTCATCATACTTGACTTCCATAGTCTCCAAGTTAGCGGCGATTTTCTTGAACATTGGTTGATGATATTCCAAAGATCTACCTTCTATCAAGTGATGAGAATACAAGCGTTGCTTCAAGTGTAACTTAGTTGTCAAGCTCTTTGTCATACAAAGTTGCTCTAATTTTAAGTTTTTAACTACAACCCAACATTACTTTTCGCCTTTACCACATCCTGAAGAATTTGATTAGAAAGATGAAGATGTATTTAAGATAGGGCTTTCCAATCCTTCCATTACTTTTCTTTCGCAGTCATTATTGTGGACATTCTATATATCCCCAACAAAGAAAAATCAAGATCTAATTAAGCCATAACCGCTCTCATCTTGATCTGTCACAAAGAAAATCCCATGTTGCTATCCAAAAGAAGAATCTCAAATTTCATAGTTGTCTTCCCTGAAACAATCGATCTTGTTTAAACCTCGCTTTAATAAACAATTTGGACCTCTTAAGAAACGCCAAGAAACCTTGAGCTCTGATACCATTTGTTAAGAATTCAGCCAAATAATTAAAGACGAAAATAATATGAGCAATATGAAAATAATGGATTACACAACAACCAAGATTTTTGTAGAAGAAGATGAGAATTTATTATACCAAGAAATTAAAATTGTCTTTATAAGATTTGATTATCTCAATCGAAATCTAAATAATTCTCCCAAATTTCTAATATTTACTATAATGATCTAATTGCTATCTTGAGTCTCTAAAGAATCTACACCTTGTGGATTATTTATATGAGTCAAATTTTGGAGTAATGGATGAAATAGAGTCCTTAATCCCAAAGTCTTTATCCCACTCAAACTCTCAATCAAGTATGAAATTTGATCCCTTATTTATTCATAATTCTAAACCAAAATAATCTAAACTTCTTTCATGAATAAAAGTTTCAAATCACATGAAATTTGAGTCACAAAACATAACAAATTCTTAACCACAAAAAGAATACAAAAATTCATAACTTACATTTTTGAGGTGACCACATTTTCTCTCCGAAAATCCGAACTTTGTTTACATTCCCTCCATTCCAATATCAAGAAGAAAGTATTCTTGAATTCATATTTTATTTCGAGATGTTAGCATTTACAAAATGTTTAATGTTTTTATCTTTTAACTTACTTTTTTGAATTGTTATATAGAACTCGCTCATATAAATTTGCAATTTTGCAAATGTTTATTCATTCATTCGGTTTGATTTTGCATATGTTTTTGAATAAAGATTACAGGTTCTCCATATTGTCAAAATTTTCCTATTTAATAAAGTATTGGGTAAATTATTTATGAAGATTGTCATTTGGTAGTTGAACATTGATGAACACACTTAATGCTATGAAAAATGTATTCCAATCACACCTCTTAAATGCTACTCTTTAGGTGCTAACCGTAAATATCGACAGTTGAACTATCGAAAAACTATGGAGACTGACAGTTCAAAAGTCAAACTCAACACTTAGGAAATATCGGGAAAGACATTTAAACTGTCGTTTTCATCGGTTTGCAATTGTTTATTATAATTTATTTGTAGGTACCACTTGTATGCTACTAAAGTTTGATATATTAATTGTGTTGAATGCTTATCATTACTATTTGAAATTTCCAGGCATGATTAATAATATGAGATTCATCGTATTGCACGAGAGATATTTTGTGCATGTAGGTGACGAATAAAAGTGGCGAACGAACAAAATCACTTCAATCATAATAATATCGGGACAATATCCTTACATGAGAACTTGGATAACCCACAACATGGTCCAAGGCCGATAATATTGTTGGCGGTGATGAGAAACTGTCACCGCATTCCACGGTATTGGACATATGCGAATTTGTGCACATAGATATTTTTGACGTAGGTGTGATATTTTAAGAGATTATATCTCCTTATGCATTAGAAATTGTAGGTTATTTATGAAATATTTAACTTTAAATTTGTTGTACTCTTCTTACATTAGTTGCTGGAAATTTATAGTTGTATGTAATTAATATGTATAAATTACCAATTTCATTCAATTTTATTTCTCCAACTTCCATTTCATGTACTCGTTCCACCTTCTCAAAGTTAGGGCTAGTGAGCTACAAACTTCTATGTAATATAATAATTGCAAAAGATTTAACCCCAATCACTATGTGCACATTGCTTAATATGGCTAAACTCGAAATTGAAATACACAACTAATAAGTCTAGGTAAATCAAGAAATTTAGTCTGTATCAAGAATTCGGATAAAATATTTCATTGGGAGGCACTGCTTCTAGAACTATAGTAGTAAACACAAAGAATTTCTCATGTCCATCTTAAAAGTCAACCTTGTTAAAAAGAGTAGTCCAAGATCTTTATTAATTGGTCCGTGTCAACATCATTTATCGATGTGGGATATATATCCCTTAACACGCCCCCGGAAGATGGTGGCTCATTTGAGCAGACCAATCTTGAAATCCATGTGCTCATTTTAGAGTCTTAACGGAATCGAATCGCTCGTTGAAGCATAATTGACTCTGATACCATGTTAAGATTTGGGGGTCCATCTTAAAAGGTCAACCTTGTTAAGAGAAGTAGCCCAAAATCTTTATTAATTGGTCTGTGTCAACATCATTTATCGATGTGGGATATATATCCCTTAACATATAGAAATATAATATGGAATATTTTCCATTATAATATTTCCTTTTAGTGTATGATTACTTTCTTTAGTAGTTGATTGTGTAATCATTTTACAGTTATTTGTAATCCTATAAATATGGTCTTCTACATTGTGAAATTTACAAAACCATAATAATACAATTTATATTTCTTGATATGGTATCAGAGCAGGTTTAACTTGGTCTTGGGTTAAACTTGCAATACATAAACTTCAAAATCACAATAGCAGTAACTTGAAAAAGATGTCTCAGAGATCTTCTGTAGCTACTTCAACAATGTTAGGTCGTCACTTTGCAACTCCTCGAAGTTCTCGGCAAAGAAGCTCTCAAATAATGAGTGGTCATGTTTCATAAATTTTCAATATTTCTATCCTCTTTTCAGAAATATCAATTACACCAAAAAAAAAAAAATTCTTTTTCTTGGGATTTTAATTCTGTTTTATTTGAAGGGTTGGCACCTTGAACTTTACTGGCTCTTCCCTTACCCCTAGACAAAATCAGGGGTTTTCTTATGTTAAACTTTGGAGGGTCGGTACTTTGAACTTTATCGGCACTCCCCTGCCTCTTAAACAAACTATAGGTTTTTAATGTTAACAAAAATAATAAATAAATAAATAAACTTTGAAGGGTCAGTACCTTGAACTTTATCGGTTCTTTCCCTGCCCTTGAAAAATTCGAAGTTTTCTTATGTTAAAAAAAAAAAATGTGTCCGTCAAATATTTTCTTCCCGCAAAAAGTCACTTATCTCCAGCAACAATGACAAAGACCTCAAGTGCTTGAAGTTCTTCAGTTTGGAAGATTTTATTAGATCGATTTCTTCAAACTCAATATTCTACCCCATATTGAGTTTGAGGGGAGGGTGTTAAATATAAAAATATAATATGAAATATTTTCCATTATAATATTTCCTTTTTGTGTATGATTACTTTCTTTAGTAGTTGATTGTGTAATCATTCCTTTTATTTTTATTTCCTTTTACAGTTATTTGTAACCCTATAAACAGGGTATTCTATATTGTGATATTTACAAGACCATAATAATACAATTTATATTTTTTGACAACAATGAACCTAAACAATTTTCCAAGTAAATATAAAAACAAAACATCAACATAAAAACCTTCAAAATACCACAAATTACAAGTTCAAAATGGTCACATTTTTTCCCAATCAAAAAATCATATTATTTCATACTATTTTCTCTCTTCCTACCACTCCCAGTGTAGGAGTCCTATTTGACACTGACGTTATTCGAAAGCGCCTCGAGTGCCACTTCGTCGTCACCACCACTTCTTCATTTCAACCATGACACAATCATCAACATTGTTATATCTTACCACAACATAAAAAAGGACGAAATTGTTTTACAAATCAAAACGTTCAAATTAATTACCGTTTTTAACCTTATTCTTAACATTCCTAGTAAATGGAGTCTGGGTCGATGCAACCGAAATCAAATGCGCATTGAGCGGTGTTTTTTCGTCGCAATCACTTCGTTATTTTCAATTGGAACGGTGGCAATTGAGGGAGCCTCAATGTGGAAGAAGGCGCGTTCGTGCCCTTCGGGCAATCCTCCAACCGCATCGTGGTTCGTCCTTCTAAGAAAACTATGAGTATTATTAGCACAAAGGAATTACACATGAAAAAATAACAAAGGTTAGATGATGATATGTCGTACATTTAATTCATAACATACGTAGAAGAACAGTTGAACCGAATATGGCATACGAACAAAGACTATAGAGAAAAATCAAAATAATGTCGAGAATCCCAGAATATAACAGTCGAAAATGATAATTTATCTCGACAGATGGTTCCATAACTGTCGAGATGATAGTTAATCTCGACCTATGAGTCGCAAAACAACTACATGGAAGTCTCCATATGCTAACATGAATAAAAAGTTTGAGGATTAAAAGTGAACCACATTGCATCAACAAAGTGAGACAAGCTATATACGAATGCAAAACCAAATTCACAAGACAATAGAACAAGAATTTAGGTTAACAATAACCTCCAAAACAATCACCAACACTCTATATGTTTTAGGTGAAACTAACAAATGCATCTATGTGTTTCTAAATAGGTTTGTAGTCACAAAAGTCTAATAATTGGAAGAGATAATATAACAAATCATTGACACTGCGTCTAAAACTAGCAGCTTGTAAATTTACATCATCAATGGAGTTATGTGAACTTGCCATTTTTACAGAAGCTATAAAGAATCCTCATGAAGAGGAACGATGGAAAAATCGAACCTTTTTTTATACATTCCCTTGATTAAAGAAATAAAATCACCAAATTTGTTTATGACATAATATTCTGCTCATGGGAGAAAAATCACATAAATATAACAATGAAGAAAAAATAGTCCATCCAAAATATTTGAAAGAAACAATACAAAGATTTAAACTTTTCCTTTTGTTGCTGCATTGTCCATTCCTGACTTGCCATATAGAGATCAACCGAAATAAATCAAAGATTTAAAACATTGTCTCCCATTAAAATAATTCAAGATTCAACAGGAAAGCCACAAAATCAACACTGATAAATGGAAATTGAAAATGTGAGAGAAAAATGGAAATTTCAATAGCCACTTCGCTTGTTCCAGATGTTACGACTCTCGAACGGGAAAGGAGCGTTAGGAGGATGAGCAGCTAACGGAGGCCATAGCTTCAAGATTTCGATTTTGGTTTTCTTGCTTTTGCAGATGGGAGGGAGAGTAGTGTTATAAAAAGGAGATTTTTTTACGTGAGGGTGGGATGGGGTGGGGGTTATGTTTTTCTACTCTTTGTATTAATTTTTTTATTTAATCAAATCAACTTTTATTAAGGACATCCAAGGTATTTAGATTTTTAAGAGGGTGTAAAAAAGTTTAAATGACATTCTTATAAAGATTACTAGTATGACGCACGTGTTACCAGCGTCGTTGGCTATTTAATAGCGTGGTTGTAAATCTATTAAACATGAAACTTGTTCAGTAAAAGAACAAGCAAAGGAGAATTTTCAATTTTGCATAGAAAAAGAAAAGCAATACCCGTTTTCCAGCAAAATAACGACCATTTGTTGATTGAGAAGCCAGCACAGCAGAATCCAAGGACTTATAGTGCACATACACATTTCCCCGCAAATGATATGAATTTATTGCATACCATTTTTATGTCGGTTGAGCTCCGTAGAAAGACAATATGCAATGTACGACAAATAGTGTGCATCACATCTCGCATATATTACCATTTCTTCAGGTAATGGACATTGTCTCCAGTCTTCTCACTAAAATTAGATTGTGAAACAAAATTAGTAGAACAGCATTACTATAATCAATTTCCCCGATGTTGCAGACAAAAGATCATGGAGAATTGCAATCAACTTGTCATGTGCCTCCATGGAGAAATCATATCCACTTACTCTAGCATATGGTTACGAATTAACCCTTCCTTACTTTGATTAAAAGGGAGGAACATTTAATTACCAATAAATTTTCATGCTGTGGTAGCAATTAACTGTCTATTGTGCTCATTAGAATGAAAATAACAGAGAACTGCACTTTTATAGGATGAACTCCCACACATGAAAAATCCATGATGATGATAATCGGATTTTGCAATCCAAGCAGGCTTCATTTCTTCCCTCATTTATTAATTGGACTTTCCAACTTTTTATTAATTTTTTTATAAAAGACATGTCCACAGATTGTAGATGCTTCCTAAGATTAAGACCCATTAATAGTTGAAAGTGAATACACATGTGCACATATTACCTAAAAGAAAGTATATTTAAATGCTTCTCCCAAAACTGACTATTTTGAAAGTGAATACACACGTGCACATAGCTGTTAGTTGTTACTCCTAATATACTATTTCTAGGCCTTGTGGTACACTCCTTGAAGAAGGAAACCTAATAACAAAATACAGCTATATCTATAAAAGTCAACCATTAACGTATGTAAATTGCATGTCAAACCTGTAAAAGTTTATTTGTTGCAACACCACAATATGTTTCAAGCAAATACGCCAATGATCTCTATGGTTTTGATAACGTCGCATGCCTGGAACATAATAACACCAATAGTTATGCATGAATATAAGATGCCACAACCGTATGTGACCAAGTATAACCATGAAACATATATGTAATAGGGCAAAGCAGTCCACCATATCTTTGTCTTCCCTCCATGCTTTTCATTGGTTATGAGCATGGAACCACATTAAAGAAGCTCTCAATGTGACATAGAAGTTAATGAAATAACAATCATAAACAAATAAAATATCTCACCTTTGCCGTATCAAATAAGTTTACAACATATATGCGGAAATCTCTTTGAAGCCAGAGAAAATCATTATCAGCACCATGGAACACCTACACCATAGTTTTTCGTTGACTGTAACTTGATTTTGACATGAAACTAAAATAAAATGAAACAACATTCTTGAAATAACACACTCTATCACATAGTTTTGTGAATAACTCATAGGATATAATGGCAGTATTTGTAGAAGTTGAACCTTTTATTGTTCCTCTGAATCGTCAATTAAAGAACACTATGTTTATCATCTAACTATAAAATAAAAAACAAGATCATTTCAGGGGTTCCTTTGGTAAAAGTTATAAATGAAAGATGGCAACACTTAATTATATGACATAATTCTACATGATAGTAAAATCTGCGTCCATATGCATACACTTCGATGCAATCCTGGGCAAAGAAGGCATTTTTAAGAAAATTTAAAATAATATAGAACTACAGAACATAGTATTCCATCACACAAACAAATGTCACATTCCACATTATAAAATGGTAAAGATAACTTGAGACGAAAAGGAAACTTGTTCCAGATATTTTACTGGGGGAAAAAATTGAGAGAGAGAGAGAGATTAGTGCATTGCTAAGTTGGCTCAAATTATTGGTCAAATTAATTGATGGTTTTTGCAATTTACTGAAATTGATGGAATTTCTGAATTATTCTGAACATGTTACTCATCTACGAGATTTTTTGTTTAAATATAGTATATTATGCACTTCACTTTGTTCAGGCAAGCAAGGGCTTTGCACCTTGCCTTTGAAACTTAAGAGGATTAATGGCTGGGGAAGCATTGGGTATTTTCATTACTATGTTTAATCTTTTTGTTTTTAATTCTTTGACAAGTTAATTGGCACCAAGAGAGCACAACTCATGTTGAGTCAAAGTTTCACGTGAAACTATACTGGTTAAATGTGAAGAACAATATCCTCCACATACTTCCCCATACAAGACTAACTCCTTTGTGCACTTATATGCTGCCATGTTCTTAGTGTTACTCCTGTTTCAGGCATTTTACTTTTAGATCTAACTTTAATTTTAATCTAGCTCTCTCTTCTATTGTCTTCTTAGGTCTCTTGGTTCCACTTGGTCAAATAATTCAAGACCATGCTACTCTTTCTTCAGTTTTTCCCCCCAAGTAAAAAAATTTCCTAATTTAGTCCAACTTATCTTCCAGCAGTTAATGATTCTTTTTGCATTAAGTGGTAACTGAGCACAAATATTTTAAATCACAAGAAAGTATGCTTAGTACCTATACTTTTTTTTTTGATAACCGTGGATGTCCGGGCCAGTTTGCGCGCACCTCGACTAATCCCACGGGGCCTTGAAGTTTACAGCTGTTTCTCACCTCAGTGGCCTTGAGGGGACTCGAACTGGTGACCATTGGGGAGCAAACCCAAAACCTGACCAATTGAGCTACCCCTCAGGGTTCTTAGTATCTATACTTTTTCTACAACAAGTATCGAAGGTGTGTAACTGAAGCACAAGTATTACCAAAATTTGGCCAAGGTAGTAAGAACACAATCTTTAAGTAATTCAGTCCAAAAGGTCAAAGGTTATAAAATTATGGATCTACTCCAATCCCCACTCAAGAAACTCTCACACTACGTTAGAAATGGCAAAATAGAAGCTATGACTTGAGATAAATAGATGGTCTTTGAGGCTTAACAATACCAAATACCCAAACCCCAAAAACCTGAGCTAACCCAAACAATCACAAATCAAACCAATTAAGCTTTATAGAGAAAACCACAACAATTCTAAGAGAAGTTCAAATTCAAAATAAAGTAGTCAAAGATTTTCTTAATAACAAAAATCACTCGAATTTACAGCAAAAACCAAAATCGACTTAAAAAAATTTACCAAAACAAAAAAAAATTACCAGTTCACAACCGAAGAGCTAAAACAAAAATTGAACAACAAAGAAGAAGAATAAAACAAAAGAGAGGAGAGACCGAAACTTTTATGAATCAATCATTCAAAATTTTCAATGATATCCGAAATGACCTTCTCATGTCCCCTGCCTTCATGGCTGAAAAGCGACTCTTCATAGTCAACAGGCTTACAAAAATCTCCCCACCTTCCTCGCGAATTTGAAAGCAGCCTCTACTCAGAACCCGGCTCACTTCCATAACCCACTGTCGGACCCCCATCAATCAAACCCCCGGCATTGGCATCTAGGGTTTTTTATCTCAGTTTTTTGCGATTTTTTTGGGTTTTTCTGAAGAATTTCGGAAAGGAACGAAAACGGGAAGAAGAAAGACTATGGAAAGACCGAAGAAAGGAGAAATGTTGCGTGTGTCAGAAGGAAATTGAAAATGGGAGAGCACAGACACCATTTGCATGTGTGAAAAGAGAAAGGAAAAGGTAGAAAAGTAATAAAAATCTCCCTTCCTCGGCTTCTATGGCTCGAAAATGGCTGTCTTACTTGACCAATCGGCTTATGAACAGTGGCCTCCAAACTCACTCTTTAACTAATGTAGGATTAAATGGTAACCTTTCAAGGTTTTTGTGGAAAACTTCCATACTTTTCGTTTTTTGGGGCAGAACATCCTTACCTTTCACATTATTTGCGCTGAACGTCCTTTTCATCAATTTTTAACATATGACAATTATACACTCCTATATAAATAAAACAAAAAATAAAAGAAAAGAAAAATAAAGAATAAATTGCAATCTGCTCCTAAATATTTTTTAAAATGGAAATCGGTTCAAAATTTATGAAAATATTAAAAATAACAAAAACACACACTCTCTCTTCTCCTCCATCTCCACCCTCTGATCACCACCTCTACTCTTCTCCACCGCCACAACCTCCGAATATTGGTACCAACACATGAAAGCCCAAGATTAGCTAACCAAGAGGGGGGTGAATTAGTTTTTAAAACTTTTTCGATAATAATATAGGATTTAAAAACTAATGTTCATGCAAATGATAATAGAACAATTTTAATGCACATAAACACGTAGGTAAAGGAAATAAGTTTGCACAAAGTAATAGCGTTAAGTAAAAGAGTTAGAGAATGCAAACGATATAGTATGGAGGTTCGATCCAACGCAATGATCTACATCCCCCGTTACCAAGCTCTCCGTCACGAGTAAGGCCTTTTTCACTATGTTGATTGACTTGTGGTGCAATCTAACATTTTACAAAGCTTCCGGTGACTAATAACCAATGAGCACCGATTCTTTTACAATTTTGAATTTTCCGGGACCTCAACACGACCCACAATTCACAAATGAATATTACAAGTGAAAACTTCTTTTTTTGATGAATAATGAAATCAAGTTTGATAACAAGAAGAGAAGAGGCAAAACACTTCTATAGATGGCAATGAGTTTTGCTCAAATGTTGATATGAAAAACCTTTTGATAAACAATGATTTTCACAAATTCAATCACTCAAAAGTTTTCTCAATAATTTGATGTTATTGATCTTTAAGGATAGCAATATAAGGTAGATGAAATCAATAATAGCCTCACTTTAATGCTCAGGAGTTATATCACAAGTGAAGTAATAGTGAGGTATTTATAGTCTTTAAACGATCAAAAATTTTGTTTTACCGGACGTCCGGTAAATACCGGTCGGTCATATATCCGGTAAATTTTGTCAGAAAAATGGAATATTGGAAAAATGACCGTTGGCCAAAATTGGCTTTACTGGACGTCCAGCACAGCCAGTTTGACCCAGAACGTCCTCGTTTTAACTTTGTATCAATGTAGGAATTGGAGAGACGTTAAAAAATGTTTTTCAAAGTGTTAAGCATATTTTAAAAGTGTGTTCTGATTTTGCTTTTGAAAAACATATATTTTTGTTTTTATTTTTATAAAAACATTTGCATCGAGAGTTTTTGCAATTTTATGACTTTGAGCATATCACGTTGCATTGCCAAGTATAAGAATGTGTTACCTTTACATATAATCATAAAAACGTTTAAGTGCTAAGTTTAATTAGCATGATGTGCATTTCTTGATTTGTTCATCGACATGTGTCTTGATTTTCTTGATCTCGTTGATCTTGAACTTGTGCCATCAAATAAGTTCTTGTACAATAATCACTATGGCTGCTCAAAATCAATTTGTTAATAATAAACATGATTTGTTTGTAATAATCAAAACGAGACGTCAACCATAGGTCAACAACACAATCTCCTCAACACCTTCTACAATTCCATCCCAAGAATTCCCCATATCATCCAATAATCCGGCAGAAATCAGCAAGCAAACTTAGCTACTAAACAAATGGATAAACTGTCGAAAGTCAAACCTCTTGCTAGCAACAGGTTCGCAGACCACCACCATCCGGTTACCCACACCCAGATGACCTCATCCATGTGGGCAATTCATCCAAAACACTTATCCAACAGGTTCAATTTGAAACTGAAAAAATGTAGTCGCGACTATCATAAACTGCGCACTGAACTTAGCTGATTCTAGCGTCGTCCCTTTGACCTATGGTGGCAGACCACTCCATTCAGTACCCTATCATCATGACAAAGCTATTTGACCCATGGGTCTTCCACAATTTTGCCTGGATTCGTTAGAACTTCAGGTCGAAATCCAATTAAAATTTTCAGAACATACTATTTCTCCCACGAATTGAACAGCTTCGGGTCGAAATTGACCTAGACCCATGGTTGGGATAGGTGCACAAGGTGAAGATGGACCTAGACCAGGTGGTCCGTAACCATGGGTGTTCCGGACGGCGCCGAAATTTAAGAAGTTCCCAAGCTGTGTCACAACTGTCGCGATTAGCGAAGAATCTGGCATGAAATTAAATTTTTTTGTTGATGTTTGTCATAAATTGTTGGCATGGGTGTGGTTGTTTGGTGATTGGCAATTGATAGGAGGTGAGTTCCGATCATGGGGGTGGCCGGAATGTAATTTTCGACGATTTTTAGATTTGAGGATAGTAAACTTTCAGCATTAATTCTGGTCACTACAATTGATGAAATTAGGAGTGGTTGGGTGGCAATTGAAGTGGAATTGGAGGGCTATTGACCGGTGTCAACGTCCAATGGCTTGGGTAGCCGAAGGCTGCTGGAATTTGGACGTATTTGGGCTAAAAAAAAAAAGGCAAAAAATCGCCACATATTTTGGACTAATTTGCATTTTTAAAAAAGTTTAGGAACATATTGCAATTTATTCTTTATTTTATTTTATTTTTTGTTTTATTTATATAGGATGTATAATGGTCATTTTCTGTTAAAAATTGGTGAAAATGACGTTCAGTGCAAAGAATGTGAAAGGTACGGACGCTCTTTCAAATGTAGGGACATTTTGCACCAATTACCAATTATTAAAATTTAATATTTTTTAAAATACCAATAAAAAAAAGTAACATTCGGTACAATTTCCTCGTTAAGAATCTACGTAGGAGACCGTTTCAAGAAACATCTCCTCTCACACGAACGAATCCAAAGGTTGAGCCCTAGCCCAGATCCACTTAGATCCATTTTTTTTAGCTAGTGTCCAAATTTAAGTGCTGTACTTGTCCAAGTTTCAAGCACATTCCTAGAAGCCGAAGCCACCTCATCTATATGTCAAAATGGTCATTCAAGTTCCAAACCCAATAACCTGAGTCTATAGCCTTAAAATCCTAACCCACCCTATTTATATTTCTAAAATAACTAACCCTTTGATAATTGAGGTACTTACGCATACCCTATATTTTGGGTAGTTTTGAAAAATCATGATAAAGTTGGATTAAATGGTAATTAGGTATATTTGAACGTAGAAAATACGCTCAACCTAAACATCACGGCTACCACGAAAATCAGCCTCAAAACTGGAAAAATCAAGGGAAAATTCGAAGAAGAAATCTTCCATAAATTCGTTCATTATTCAAAATTTTGAAAAAGATCAATGCCACTTCAACATTGAAAGCTCTGGGAAAAGATCTAGAAATTCTTCATGTAATACACAAACAAAATTACAGGATTTTTTTTTTTATGTTTTTGGCTCCTTATTTAATTAGTTTCCCAATTTTGTTATTTTAAGATAGTTTAGTGTTCTCTTTATATATATTATGAAAGTAACAACAGTAATTATCAATTTTCAGCTAAATATTAACATTTATGAAGTTTGTTTTTTATGATTTTGTTATCGTGATTGGAAACATGTTTGAAAATAACGTTGTTGAACTTCAGAGGAAATGGATTGTGTCAATACGCATGAAAATTTTGCTTTGAAACAATTAAATCATTGATGCATGCAATGTGTTTGACAAAACGAGAATGTGAATTCTGTTAATTTTCTATAAAAAAAAAGTGACATTCTGTCATTTTTCTCAAAAAAAAAAGTTACACTATATCCTTTGAGCAATTAACTACATGCATACGTGTGCATTTTTGGAAATTTGAACATATCAACTCAAGCCATGTTTTATGGTAATACATATGAAAAAACAAAACTTTGAATTAATTAAATAATTGATTCATGCAAGGTGTTTGACACAAAGATGGTGTGAATTCTGTGACTTTTCTATGAAAAATTGACAATTTATCACTTTAAAAAAAAGTTGCATTGTATCCTTGGAGTAATTAACTAGATACATACGTATGCATTTTTGGAAATTTGAACATATCAATTCAATCAATGTTTTATGGTAATACATATGAAAAAGAAAACTTTGAATCAATTAAATCATTGATGCATGCAAAGTGTTTGACACAAGGAGAATATGAATTCTGTCACTTTTCTAAATAAAAAAAAAATGACATTCTATCAATCTTCTAAAAAAAAAAGTCACGATATTTCATTGGAACAATTAATTAGATGCATACGTGTGCGTTTTGAAAATTTGAATGTACGAATTCAAGCCCTGTTTTATGTTAATACATATGAAAAGGAAAATTTTGAATCAATTACATTTATGCATACAAGGTGTTTGCTCAATGAGAACGTGAATTGTCACTTTTCTACGAAAAAGTCGCATTTTGGTTCTTTTCTCTAAAAAAAGTTACAATATCTGATTGGAGCAATGAACTAGATGCATGTGTGCACTTTTGAAAATTTAATATAGGAATTCAAACATAATATTATATTAATACATATGAAAAAGTCGTAATATTTCATTGAAGCAATTAATTAGATACATACATGTGTGCTTTTGGAAATTTAAATATATTAATTGAAATCTTCTTTTAATCTTGTATTCAATTCATATTTATTTGAATAAATTCAATTGATGCATTCAAGGTCTAGCAAAAATGAGTGTAAAAAGGTGATATTCTATCACTTTTCTATGAAAAACTCGTGGTGTCTCATTGAAACAATTAACTAGATACATACATGTTTTTTTTTTTAAATTAAAATATACGAATTCAAACATTATTTTAATCTTTCATTCAATTCATACGTTTTTTTGAATCAATTCAATTGATGCATCCAATTTATTTGCGAAAATGAGAATGTGAAACAGTGACATTATCTGAAAAAGTCGCAGTATCTTAGTGGAGCAATTAATTAGATGCATACGTGTGTTTTTTAAAATTTAAATACACGAATCCAAAACTTATTTTAATCTTGCATTCAATTCATATTTGTTTGAATCAATTCAATTGACACATTTAAGGTTTTTGCAAAAATGAGAATGTTAAAAGTGAAAAAAAAAAAAATAGATATTTTTGTCTTTTAATTTATGTTTTTGCTTTACCAATTTTGGCCTATTTACGGGCTATTTTATTCGTTCGTCGAGTGACATTTTTGTTATCGCTTTGAAGTATTCATGACAAACTTTGAAATATATATTTCGAATTTGAAAATCGATAAACGACGAGTTCATAATAACAAGTCAAAAATGCCGCAAGAAATGAAGTTAATTGTTACGGTTTATTTGGCTTTCAATAATTCATGTAAAATAATTTTCGACATTTAAACTTCATCCATAACATATTTATCATGGCTACATTGTAAGCTTTCTAACAAATTTTAAATCGTTCAAAATGGATAACCGTAGCAGAAAATATAGTATCAAACGAAAAATTTTAATAATAAAAAATTTATAAAGTGAAAAATATCATATGGGAAGTGCCTCCGTTAGTCTTTGGAACGATTTTGCTGACTTTCAAGTGTTTTATATTTTTAGTGAACGTAATTATTACAATTATTAAAATCTTATTTTGGTTTTAAGTGTATTAATCAATTTCTTTTTTTTTTTAGGGTACTGTGTCTAATTTCCATTTGATAATTTATCAAAATTTAGCGGCCAAGTTTGGAACTTTGGACCTAAGTATTGATTGGGAAACACAATGTGTCCAACCCATCACCATCAGTTGTTTATTACATTTCTAAATGTATTTAAATTCTTATTAAAAAGGGATAATTACAGTAAAAATCCCAATATTTGAAACATTCTCAAACCTTTTATTTGTTGCAGCCGTCACACCTAACATTTCTAAACGTTGCAAGTGAACCATTTCTAGACAGTATTCATCCACAATTCCGTTACTTGACCAAAAAATTAATTTTGACCACATTTTTAACATTTAAAAAATGGGTAAAAGAGTAACTTTATATTTATCACATTAAATAATTAAACTAATTAAATAAAAAAAAAAAAAAACAATCGTCTACTTCTTCTCACTGTTGGAATGTCGATTGCTTCACACTCAATTTAAGTCATTGGATTACACATTGATATATTTAGCAATATTTATTAAGTACTATGTTTGTCTCCACTATTTTCATTCGGTTTATTGATAATAGTTTATACTAAAATGAAATAGTTGGATCGTTATCGACGTTGTCGATTTATCATTGAATTGTTGTTGCTTTGTCGGCTTATTGTTGAATTTTGTTGCCTTATTAGCTTTTTGTTGGATTTTTAATTGTTGTTGTAGCATTGAATTGTTGAGGTATCCCCATGTGTCTGGCACTTAAAAAAGGGAATGCGCCATGTGGCACCTTAAACGTGTCGGTATCGATAACATGTCCGTTCGTCATTGTTTCAATCCCCCTAACTAAGTTTCTGGATTCACTCCTATTCTTCAATGCCCAGAGCCAAAGTGGAACTATGGCCCCACAACGACTTGATAAGGATGAGATAATCATATGATTTTCTAAGGTAACATATAGGCTCATTGAATTAAAGCACTTGATAGAGCAATACCATGGTACGAATGTCCAACCCACAAGATGCGATAGGCCATTTTCGTGAATCCATAGCTCGACACTATAAATGTGTCGAACAAAGGCTGCATCCAAAGGAGCAAAGCCGCTTCATGACAATTCATGTAAGCAAACTTCTCATACATACACTTAGAATAAGTTTCTCTAAGTACTCATTTGAATCAAGTTCTAAAGGTGATTCACATGTATTTTGTAGTTGAGATGACCACCCATCCATCGGTACTGTGCCACTTCTTCTATCAACACTAAGCTCTATCATATCCCACTTAGAGAGAAAAGGAAAGGAAGAAGGACATATGAAATCAAAATAAACAAGACTATTCTACAAGTGCACATTACACGTTTATTATTTGTCCGCACATCTATCGCTACTATATAAAAAGGCGAGTTTTAAAGAAAAGACATTGTAGATGCAACAGTACTCAATGAACAATCACTGTTCATTTTCCAATTTTTTCACTCCTCGATCTTCCAATTTTATTTTATTCACGCGTCCTCCAATTTTATAATTTCCTCCATTTCCATATTCTCTTTTCCTTTTGGCATAAAAAAAATGAAGCGCAACCAATCCTAAAGATCCATAGGATTAATTGTGGATCCAAAACAATAATAGAAACTTTTGAGTCTTCGATTTGGCTTTAGAATATTTTCTGATTTTATTCATGGCCATGAAGTCCTATTATCAACATGAGAATATAGCATCTTTATTGTTGGTTGTAGAGGTTATTTGTTATATATATTTTCTTCAGACTTGTAATTGAATCTAATGTAATTTCGAGGGTCATTTATTTTCGTTAAGGTAGTATGGATTCAGGTTTAGTGAATGAAATCTTTGTTATTCTACAAGTTTCATGAGGGTAATGTGTTGGGATTGGTGACCCAAATTAGGGCTACCATATGTGAAAAACTCAAATTAGGTTGGAATTTTTGGGAATATATTTTTCCTTCTTTGCACGTATTTGGAAAATTATTATTTCTCTTATTTCACGTGTTTTATTGGAAAAATATTTTCCTTTATTTCACGTGATTTATTTTCATCTTGGGTTTGGACATCTTCCTTATAAATAGTAGTCTCTTCATTCAGTTTTAGTGACCAGAGAAGCCATTATTGCTGTAATATTATCTCCATATTGTTGAATAAAACATCAGTTCCTCTGCCAATTTTCTTTTTTCTTCTTTACTTTAATCTTATTATTTTTTCTTGTGATCTTTGTATTACAATTTGTCATTAATCTCAATTCCCGCGTTCGAGGCGATTTTCCCAACAAAGTGGTATCAGAGCCGAGGCTGCTGTTCTTCGTGATTTTTTTTGGGATTTTTCAGAGATGACTTCATTGAAATATGATATTCTGCAACTGGATCGTAATACAAGGTTTTCGCTATGGCAAGTAAAGATGAGGGTTGTGTTGGCGCAGATGGATTTGGATGATGCTCTGCTGGCTTTTGATAAAATGCCAACAAATTGGACAATGGAGGAGAAACAACGAAAAGACAGGAAGGCTTTAGCGCAGATTCATCTTCATCTCTCCAATAATATTCTGCAGGATGTCTTGAAGGAGAAAACGGCGACTGCTTTGTGGTTGAAACTGGAGCAATTATGCATGACCAAAAGTCTCACGAGCAAACTGCATCTAAAGCAAAAGCTATGTTCCCATTGCATGGCAGAAGGAGGATCACTGGAAGACCATCCGGTTGTGTTCAAGGAAATTGTCGCAGATTTGAAAACATTGGAGGTCAAATATGATGAGGAGGATCTGGCCTTGATCCTGTTACGCTCTCTACCCACTTCTTATTCGTCGTTTAGGGACACGATCTTATAAAGTCGTGACACATTGACCATTGAAAATGTTTATGATGCTTTATTCTCAAATGAGAAGATGAAGCATCTAGTTGGAGCTACTACATCTAGCGATGGGGATGCTCTGGTTTCTCATGGTGATCGACGGAGGGATAGACCGAAAGGGAACTTCAACAATGTGTATTGCTTCTACTGCAAGATTAAAGTAAAGAGGGCATGTGAAAACCCCAAATAAGATTGGAATTTTTGGAAATATATTTTTCCTTTTTTGCACGTATTTGGAGAAATATTATTTCTATTGTTTCACGTGTTTTATTGGAAAGATATTGAGAAAATATTTTTCCTTTATTTCACGTGAGTTGTTTCCATCTTGGGTTTGGACATCTTCCCTATAAATAGTAGACTCTTCGTTCAGTTTTAGTGATCAGAGAAGCCATTATTGCTGAATTCTTGTAATATTCTCTCCATATTGTTGAATAAAACATCGGTTCCTCAGCCAATTTTCTCCTTTCTTCTTTACTTTAATCTTGTTCTTTTGTCTTGTGATCTTTGTATTTCAATTTGTCATTAATCTTAATTCTTTCGTTCGAGGCGATTTTCCCAACATAATGTTGATTCAGATTGCGATGTTCAGTCTTAAGATGGAATTTTTGTAATTCTGCACATTTCGTGCTTTTATAATGAAGTGCAGGGATTTGAGCAGTTGCTTTTTCTAGAATCCTTGACCCTTAATTTTCTTGTTTCTATCTATTTTTGTTGTAGATTTCCCTTTCTTTTAAATGATCTTTGTAGAACTCAAAAAGGATTTAGTGCTAACTGCTAACTCCAACATAATATTCCTAATGCATTATTCATATTTACATAAGGGAATTATTTAATCAACATAAAATACAGAAGTAAAACAGAAATTGGAGATCAACTAACAAATATGATAAGTAAATTGTGTGCGTTGAAATTGAACAAAAAAAAATGTGCCCAGATTTTTCGTATTATACAAGAACAAACTAGGTGAAATTTGAGGGTAATCAAAGTAATTTACATCGTGAGTTCCAAAGGTGAGATATTTGAAAAATCGGTACTGGTTAGTATGTGTCCATGTCTCCGCGTTGTGCGGAGACACTCTCCGCGCAGTGTGTCCGTGTTGCACGGAGACTTAAGAAAGTCTTCGTGCTGAGTGAAGACAGGGTCTCTCCGTGCCTGAAACTGGAAACCATTGAATATTTGGCTGAGTTCAAAAACCAGAACATGAGAATATGATCTTTACCTAAGCCATCTGCGTGCTTATTTCAACAATACACTGATGCTCTCTGCTACAGCTTCTTCTACTCCAAAACATACTCGAACACATCGATTTGCCGAGTCTCATTCCATCAAGTTTATCCTGTTCATTTTTCTTGAGTTACACTTTCTCTGGAATAAAAACTTGGACAATGTCCATGCTTGTAGGTGCATAATGGGATTGTTATAGAAGGAAATAGAGATCCCTCCGCGTTGTGCGGAGCGGAGAGGAGCTCCCTTCACGCAGCATAGAGACATGCTATAATTTTTTGACAGGCTCATACCCATCTTGATTCCCGCACTTTCTCTTCATATTCTTGCATTGTACCGTCCAACCACCACATTTTTATCTCTACGCTTTTCTATCTATTTTTTTTTTGCCCTATAGGTTTCCCAAATGATTTCTTACCCTTTGATTTTTTTTGCTGATGCATTCTGTTCTTAAAAACAAAAAAAGGGACACCATGTTCGTGTCTCGGTATAGCGCGGAAACATCGTATTGTGTCTCCGTGCAGCACGGAGACACTGTATCACCGATTAGGTCGATCCCCAGAGACATGGTTTCACCGATCAGATCGGTCCCTGTTGGGGGCATTGCCCCTCGACCCTCGCGACCTAGACAGGTCGATCCCCGTTTCGAAGCGACAGACCATTTGCATAACAACAACAATAAACAAATAAATTAATTAAGAAAAAATTGTTAATGTTTGGTACTTGATCTCTCTCTCTCTCTCTCTCTCTCTCTCTCTCTCTCTCTCTCTCTCACGCATAGAAACACAATTAGTATTTTCGTTGATTGACATTTCATTTGTATTTAAATGCTTAACAAATATTGAGTTTTTTTACCGCTTTAGGCCTTTGTTTATTTATTTACTTTTCTTGGAGAAAAAGATAAAAGAAAATTAAATTCAAGACTCGTTCAAACATAAAACAGTATTTGCATAGCTTCAATTAATGAATATATACCCTTCTTTTTTGTAACCAATTTTCAATTTGTCTTCTATTACAGAGAAGATAAAATCAAATTCTTCAAAATAGAAATGGAGGTTGTGAACTCCATTTTACAACTTTTTTGCTATATATTTTCGTTTTTCGATGTATGCTTTATTATTTAATAAATCAAATACTTCTGTAAACCCGCAATCTTTATGAATGTCAAACGTTTGATATTTTCAATTTTTTTTGGTGAGTTTCTGCACTGTGCAATAATATTAGCTTTTGAAATAATAATCTTGTTTAATGGAACAATAGCGAGGCAATAATATACTCTCAAGATTTTGAATAATCCAATAAATTTTAAACTACTTTTTTTGAATATCTACAATTTCTACACTAATAAAAACACAACAAATACAAAATTCGTGCAACGCACGTGTCAAATACTAGTATATATTAAACACGTTGGGATTGCATTTGATTGTCAAATTGAAATATGCTACCACCTTCTTTTTAGTTACTGTTTTTACTAATTGGTTCATGTTTTATAGGTGCATGCTGAGAACATAGTGTTTGCTTGATAAACTTTTTAACCATTCCAACTTCAATTAATCAAACGTTTCATAAAATTCACATTTTTTTTACCAATTTTTCAGTTACACAACCCCTAAATAAATAATCATCATTGTACATTTTTTTCACAAGGAGAGAAATTACTTTCTGTAAGAGCATTCAAACACAAACCAAGCCCTACTAAGCTGAGTTTTCTTCTCACAATAAAGCTTCTTGTACACCAAGCCCCTCACAATAGGGGGGCCCGCTTCCAAAAAAAGTGGCCCCCCTATTGTGAGGGGGCTGTCAAACTAGGTGTACACTCTGAGTGTACACCCTAGTTTGGTCCTTCTTCTCATTCTTTGATATGTTTTGGAGCTTAGCCAAATTCAAAGTCGAGCTTTAGCCTTAGCCCTTATGTGGTTCGTTACAATTTTCAAATCAAAAGCTTAGCTCTTGTTTGAGCTCCATTATTTGAAAAACATTGATTTTGAAATAGTGTTTTTTGAAAAATGTATGGTTAAAAAGTAAGAATTTTTTTTGAATTCATGTGTAATATTATTTTATTAAGAGAATTATTGGTTGATAAGAGAAGAGAGAACGTGTGGTTAAAAAATAAGGAAATTTTATTAGTTTGTGTGTTAGATATTTTATTGTGTAAATGCATGGTTGAGAATGGTACTGTCGCAAATAATTTAAAATTTCAAAGAATACAAGTGGGGCTTTATTGTAATAAGCTTACAACACAACTCCAAAAATTTCACCATTTTTGTTGGGGGGGACCCACAAAACACCCATGTTATCTTTGCTTTGAAGCCTCAAAATTTCTCGACTAAATAGCACAAAACGTCCCTACCTTTGGGTTGATTTTGAAAACCTTCCCTACCTTTCATTTCTTGCCATTTATGCCATTACCTTCAACATTTTGTGCGATGAACATAATTTTCACATGTTTTTGATGATTTTACCCCTCATTCAAATAAAACAAAAAGAAAAACTAAAGAATTAATTGTAGTCATGCTTCCAAATTTTTAAAAAAATGCAAATCAGTCCAAAATCCTTATTAAAACATTAAAATGAAAAAAAAAATTCCCCCTCTCTTCTCGCTTCTTCCTCCCTAAGGCAACCACCCACCACCGCCGCCTAAATTGCTGGAAAATGCTCCCTTCACCACCACCGGCAAGTTTAACCCACATGCATTTCACAAGCCAAAAATTGGAACTCTTCAAAGGGTTAAACCAAAGTTCCTGTCTCTCTGTCTCTCACAAACCACACTCCCAACTTACCTATGAACCCTAAATCCCAAGTTCCCCAAACCGTAAATCCATCCCCCACAAACAAAATCCGTGCTGCTCGAATGCCATTCCATCTCGCCATCGTGATTTGCTGCAACTACTTCGAAATGAGTTTTCCTAATTTACCCCGATTCTACTCTCATGCTGACTAAGTATCCTGATGCATTTAGTAATTGTGCCACACCCTCAGCAATTGGAGCGAGCTGTTATGAGCAATTGCCATAGTTTGAATGGTACCTCTGTTTATTCAACTAGAGAACCAAGTAGCAGCAATGGAGGAGCCGATTATCATGTGTCAAGGAATCAAGAAGTTCAGCCTTTTAGCATAGACTAGTGTTGGACGTACGTTGCACGACTCGACGTCAAGTGTATGTATTGGTAATGGTTATATTGGTTGAATTGAACTGTAAGAAAAATTGCTTCTATTTCAATCGATAATAAGTTTCGCGATTTGAACAACCTATGACGTGAGAAATTGAAAACAAAATAGAAATCAGGTTTAGAAATTAGACTAAAATGATTCTACTCTAACTAATAATAGTTCAGTACAAACCTCAATGTTGGAGTAAGCATTTTGCTTCTTCCCTTTTGGAACTGCAATAATAGCATAAACAAAAAAAAAATATAGTTTCCTCTAAACCAGATGCTAACAGAAGCTAAAGAAGGATAAAAGCAAATGTTTGACATTATATCCATAATCTTCATCTATCAATTTTTGACTACTGAACTGTCTCCTTTTATATGTAAAAATAAAATGATGACCAACAAAATCACATGGATGAATTTATTACTAAGTCCAAGTCCTTTGGCCAAATTTGTATAATAAATTAATAGTACATGATATAGAACAATAAATAGCGAGTTTGAAAATAATTGAGTGCATCTTTCATAGGATATGAACGGAGCAACCCATAATAAAAATCAGTTGGCATGTTGTGAACTATGGTTATTCTAAGACCACTTGAAAATTAAACAAAAGATGAGAAGTGGATTATGGTAGGACTTGCTATTTGCTTACCAAAGTCAAGGACAATATTATCTTCTGGCACACGCTTGACAAATAGTGTAACAACACTTTTTGATGGTTTCTAATAACATTGTTGCCTGTAATACAAAACTATTAGACAAAAAGAAGTAAATATAAAAATGGCCCCTAGAACATCAAACCATATGAACTGTACAAGAAAAAAAAATTAACTAATAACATGTTAAATGTTTTTGTCTTGCTGATGTTATATGATCTTGATTTAGATAGTGAAGTATGGGAATTCCAAGACTAAGAAACAACCCAATAAAGCGAAAATCAGAATTTTGAATTTGAATCTTAAGAAGGAAAATGAGAGAATGCAACGTGAAGAATTATCTAACCATTCCAAGTGGCCTCATCCGAATGCATACCACCAGCTTCATCTGCATAGGTGCATGTACCTTCTAACAACTCAGATAGCTCACTAAAATAAGTTAAAAAAGCAGAATGCGGTAAAAACATGTGAAAAAATTGTAGTTTTTGGTTGCATGTTTTTTAGAGTGCTGAAATCGAATTACAGATAGAAAATGAATACCAAAAGTTAAAAATTCGCTAACAAAGTTATCTAATATCAATGATTTCAAGCACCTTGGTCTGGACCAGTTTGCTGTCGGAAATCTAGTAAAAAAGGAAATTCGCAGTGATTTGAATGTAAAAGAATCTTTTTCTCTTTTTATGTTAAATTTCAATAATCTGAGAAGAACTAACTTTTGAAGTCCTAGGATAATCGTGAAACAAAAAGGCGATAATTGTTTTTAAGTAAATATCAACAAATGAAATAGGTGATCAAGAAATTTGTATTATATTAATAAATTAAATTTGGAATGCGTATTCCTTTCCATATACTAATTGTTATTAGGGATTAGTACTAAGAATAAGATAAGTTAAAAAGAGCAGAATGCAGTGAAAAATATGTGAAGAAGAGTGTAATTAGTTTTCAGCTATATTTTTTTAGAGCGCTGCAATCAAATTACAAGTAGGAAACAAATACCTAAAAATGAACAATTTATCAACAAAGTTACCTAGTACTAATGATTGTTAAGTAAACAGAATATGATTGGCAAATATTTAATGTCATCAAACACACCTGTGGTATGATTCCAATAGCTGGTAAAGCAGCAAAGACATATAGGTAATCATGAACCCTATATAATTAATTTTATGTGTACACCCGTAAGACAAGAAATTTATGAAATGAAATCAGCTATATTTAGCAGGGTCCCGATAAGTAATTAGTTGCATAACTTTGAACAACTGTTGATTTGCAGAAAAGCTAGTTTCATGTGTTGGCATGTACAAATTATTGTTGGTGCATTTTTTAACAATTCATAATTTTAATCATGTATTCTCTATGATGGGCTGAGTAAGAAAATGTAATATTTTTTCCTGGGGATGAAAGTTCTTGGAAGGTATTATGTTCATATATTGATGGCATGTAATAAGTTGGAATCATCTTCTAAAATATTTTTAGAGTCCTGAAAGCAAAAATATTATATTTTATGAGCATGAAAAGAAAATTACAAAAAGTGTGCTTACAAATAAAGGATGGTGGTTATTATATTTAAAGGACAAATAAACTTCTTAATCAGATATATAATAAATAGTTTTTAAAAACTATACAAATACAATACACTGGTAATCTAGTGAGATTTGATAATTTATGTATGGATTACTCATCTAAACATCAATGGAAAGCAATACCTGCAATTGGTTTTTTATGGTTGGTGAGGCAAAGTACGTTTTCAGCCAGCTGGAAGAAATATGGTCTATTGTTACTTTTGTTGATTGAGTGTTGTATATTTCAAATGAAGGGATGTAACTGGTGTCTGTCTTTGTACAGTGCGCTCTACCGATGACTATGTTGGTCTTCTACATGGTCATGAAACGCAGATTAATAAATATAGTATGAAAGAAAATATTTGACAATACGAATACAAAGTAATATGATGATATTAGAAGGGCTTCACAGATTGACAAAATTTAGATAGTGTTTGTAAATATACAATGATATATTATTTGTGTAATTTAATCATGTAAATTACTAACATATAAACCTTCAAATACCAGGTCTACGCAATATTTTTAGGGCGAGAACTTCACATTGAACTCAAACACCATGGATATGGCTTCTGTATTCTTGAGAGTTACCTATGTAACATGTATGGAGATGGAGATGCATAGCCAGACAGAAATCTAACACAACCAAACGTTTAGCACCCTACAATCCCTGTTCATCCTGAACTCCCCAAAGAAAGAAGAATGAAGTAGGACAACAAGGTTGCCTATTTTAAAGTCGACCTGGACTCAACATGGGCTTAGCAACTACATGGAATTTACATGAGGGCAAAGTTCTGCTTACATGTAGTGTTATCATCCAACAAGGATGTCAAGAGGCTGTTGAACAGTATCCAACCGTCTCCAAGAATATTGTAGTAAAAGGAAAAATTTAGGTGTAATGTCTATGTTAATAAGAGAGAGCAAAAGCATTGTGATAAAAATCTTAATAAATATTCAGTAGAAAAATTGCAAAGAAAATAATTTTTTAAAAAAAATTTAATGTCCTTTTTTAATTAAAGATTTCAACTATAAAAAGGAGTAGGGTCTTTTTCCTCTCCCGGTTCTTTTTCCCTTTCCTCATCCCACTCCCTCCCTTTCCTCATCCCACTCCCAATCTCTTCTTGTGCGAAACGGCCAACCGTAGCAAAAGTTAGCAATCGTCGAAGTAAGACGTTGCAAAATATATAAATGATTTTTCTTATTTTTATCTCAATTTTCGAGGTCATTACGGGATATCAAACGAAGTCAAAATATTGCATTTTTAATATTATATCGAAGTTCTCACGACCTAGTTTCCCCCATCTCTAACGGCGTGCGAAACGGTCAATCGTAACAAAAGTTAGCACTCGTCGAAGTAAGACGTTCCAAAATTAAACGCACAGGAGAATAGAACTGAGGATATAGGATATAGTAGGGAAAAAAAGGTGGATGAACAGGTTAGAACAGTGGAAAGGGGGTGGAGGCTTTTAAATATAGTAAGTTAATTTTTAATATACGTATGTTCGTCGATGGTTTTTTTTATCTCATTTTTTGAAATTATTATGGGGATATCAAACAAAATCGAAATATTGCATTTTTAATATTATATCGAAGTGCTCACTGCCTAGTTTCTTCCATCTCTAACAGCGTGTGAGACGGCGAATCGTAGCAAAAGTTAGCACTCGTCGAACAGTTTATGAACAGTGATAATTGGGTTGACATTTGAAGAAGAGAAAAAAAAAAGAAAAAAAGATATGAACATGTTAGGAACAGTGATTTTTGGGTCAAACGAAGTCGAAATATTGCATTTTTAATATTATATCGAAGTGCTCACGACCTAGTTTCTTCCATCTCTAACGGCGTGCGAAACGGCCAACCGTAGCAAAAGTTAGCACTCGTCGAAGTAAGACGTTCCAAAATATATAAATGATTTTTCTTATTTTTGTCTCAATTTTCGAGGTCATTACGGGATATCAAAGGAAGTCGAAATATTGCATTTTTAATATTATATCGAAATGCTCACGACCTAGTTTCCCCCATATCTAACGGCATGCGAAACGGCCAACCGTAGTAAAAGTATCACTCGTCGAAGTAAGACGTTCCAAAATATATAAATGATTTTTCTTATTTTTGTCTCAATTTTCGAGGTCATTACGGGATATCAAACGAAGTCGAAATATTGCATTTTTAATATTATATCGAAGTGCTCAGACCTAGTTTCCTACATCTCTACTGGCGTGCGAGACGGCGAATTGTAGCAAAAGTTAGCACTTGTCGAACAGGTTATGAACAGTGATAATTGGGTTAGCATTTGAAGAAAAAAAAAGATATGAACATGTTATGAACAGTGATATTTGGGTCAAACGAAGTCGAAATATTGCATTTTTAATATTATATCGAAGTTCTCATGACCTAGTTTCTTCCATCTCTAACGGCGTGCGAAACAATCAACCGTAGCATAAGTTAGCACTCGTCGAAGTAAGACGTTCCAAAATATATAAATGAGTTTTCTTCTTTTTGTCTCATTTTTCGAGGTCATTATGGGATATCAAACGAAGTCGCAATATTGCATTTTTAATATTATATCGAAGTGCTTACGACCTTGTTTCCCCAATCTCTAACGGCGAGCGAAACGGCCAACCGTAGCAAAAGTTAGCACTCGTCGAAGTAAGACATTCAAAAATATATAAATGATAAAAAAAAAGTTGTGAACAAGTTATGAACAGTAATTTGGCTTTTGTCTCAATTTTCGAGGTCATTACGGGATATCAAACGAAGTCGAAATATTGCGTTTTTAATATTATATCAAAGTGCTCAGGACCTAGTTTCCTACATCTCTAATGGCATACGAGACGGCGAATTGTAGCAAAAGTTAGCACTCGTCGAACAGTTTATGAACAGTGATAATTGGGTTGGCATTTGAAGAAGAAAAAAGAAAAAGAAAAAAGGTATGAACTGGTTATGAACAGTGATATTTGGGTCAAACGAAGTCGAAATATTGCATTTTTAATATTATATCGAAGTGCTCACGACCTAGTTTCCTACATCTCTAACGGCATGCGAGACGGCGAATCGTAGCAAAAGTTAGCACTCGTCGAACAGTTTATGAACAGTGATAATTAGGTTGACATTTGAAGAAGAAAAAAAAAAAGAAAAAAGGTGTAAACATGTTATGAACAGTGATATTTGGTTCAAACGAAGTCGAAATATTGCATTTTTAATATTATATCGAAGTGCTCATGACCTAGTTTCTTCCATCTCTGACGGTGTGCGAAACGGTCAACCGTAACAAAAGTTAGCACTCGTCGAAGTAAGACGTTCCAAAATATATAAATGAGTTTTCTTATTTTTGTCTCAATTTTCGAGGTCATTATGAGATATCAAACGAAGTCGAAATATTGCATTTTTAATATTATATCGAAGTGCTTACGACCTAGTTTTCCCAATCTCTAACGGCGTGCGAAACGGTCAACCGCGGCAAAAGTTAGCAATCGTCGAAGTAAGACGTTCAAAAATATATAAATGATCAAAAAAATAAAAAAATAAAAGGTTGTGAACAGGTTATGAACAGTAATTTGGCTTGGAGTCTTTTAAATATAGGTAGATATGAAGCAGGAGCAGGATTTATATGCTGAGATGCAAAAAAGAAACAGCTTTGATGTTGTTTCAGGAATGCAACAGCAAGCAAGAGGGACGGTTGGAATTAACGTTGTTGGAAGGGGTGGGGGGTTCTTGTTGGAGGCTAATCTACCGCTGTTTCCGATCCCATGGCAGTCATCAAAATGCACTATGCTAAGGCCGAACAATTTGGTCTGCAGAACATTATCATAGAGGATGATTCTTGGAGAAGCAAAGGGGATGTAGACAGGTAGTGAAAGTGGAGAGGGCTAAATTCCTTATTTATGCCTCATGTATATTAGTTTTTGTATTTCGAATTAAGCATTGTTAGGCATTGGACAGTTTCGAGTCCATCTTTTTAGTTCAGAGGATTACTAGGTCTGTAATATTGCAGCAGCTTTGTATTTGTTGTATTTGATGAAAGTACAGAAATAACCTGTCAAGAGATTGGGAGGAATTTCTGTAATTATGGTTTTGTTTGAAAGCAGAAGTTGTGGACGATCACCATTAACCTGGAAGAGTCATAGTTCTGTAAAGCTCTGCGCTTTTAAGAGGTGTATTGTTACAACCCAATTTTTTAAGTAGTCAAAGTCAAAGGTAGAATGGTCAAAGTCAATATCAATAAGGATTTAATTGGACTAAAATATTTTTGGGGTTAATTTTATTATTGGATATATGTGAAGGATTTAAATAGATTAGATTGGAAGTTGATGACTTATACACCATGGAAAGTATAAGGACTCAATGTGCAAAATCTCTACTATCTTTGACATTTCAACCCAATTGTCTTATTTCCCTCACTCACTCACGCACAGAACCACTTACGGGCAGAAGAGAAGAAAGGAGAGAAAAAGGAGGAAAATAAAGGAAAAAAAAAAGGGAAGAAAGGAAAGGAAAAAGGGGAAAGAAAAGGGTTTATATGGTCCGAAAAATTCTAATGGGAGGAGAAGAGTTTGATTTCTAGCTCAAGTTTCGTGTTTGGTTAGCTTCCCTTTTGATTCAAAGTGGTGACGAACAAATTGGAAACGTCTATCAGTCGATCTAGCTTGTAGCTCATACTCTGTGAGTGGAAAAGTTTACGTTTCAGAAATGAATAATTATTGAATTTATATTATATTAGGAACTTAATTATTTCCTATATTCGATTTGACAGCATGATTTCGAGAATTTAATGGATTTTATAGTTAATTCTTTTAAGGTTAAATCCAGTTCATTTAAATTATTCATCTAGCATTTTATATTCATATTACGTGTTCCAACATAATAAAAGTTATTTTAAAACCACCAGAAAGTACCCATGTGATTTTACCCCGGTCTGCACTGATGTGAATGTGTTTCCACAGTGTATGACCAGATTCAGTTATTTACCCCGATTTGCACTGATGTGAATGTGTTTCCACAGTGTATGACCAGATTCAGTTATTTTACCCGCTCTGCACTGATGTGAATGTGTTTCCACAGTGTATGACCAGATTATCAGAGGACTTTGGGACCCACTCTCGTACACATATAGGCTTTGGGCCGTGTACTAGGGTGCTTAGCCTTTGGGGCAGCTCTGCGTACGTATGACCAGATTATCAGTTTATCAGATTTGAATGGTTTTGCCTTGTACATCGAGATTACTCTGTACATGTGCAAGGCTATTCATTGGGTACTTCTTGGTGTGACTATTAGTATATCACATTATGTTTATTCATATGTAGATTCACAGATTTTTGAATATCAGATGATAGTTCCTTCAAATTATAGAATTTAGCTTATTCAGTTACAGAAATACGATATTAACTTACGGAAATGACAGCTTTATACAGATGTTTGTTGACACCAGATTAGCTATACTTGGCATATTTTTCAGTTGGTTATTCTGCACAAAGAGTAAGAATTTGTGATTTTAGCATGTTTCAGTTCTAAACAGACGATCAGAATTTAGTACTTCTTAAAGCTGTAAGAAATTAAATTAGATTTTTCAGTGAATATTTATTAATGGAATAGTGCATGTAAATGCAATTTAGCCACTCACTGAGTTACAAGCTCACCTCTTTTGTCATGTTTTCCTTATCAGGAGGCCGCTGAATTTGAGATACTTGGAAAGCCTGCTGCAGCCAGAGCCTGATTAACCACCATCTAGTTGCACGATTTTAATCATTTCATAGTATGTATTGCATTTTGGGGACTCATATTATAAAACTTTTGGCCTTATATTTTGTTGAGGCGCATTTAGTAGAAAGGTTGTAAACTTGATGTAATGCATTGTGGTTGCGTTGTGGTGGCATTGGTGGTTTCCACAATGTTTGGTGTAGGTGTTTTTATAAATATTTGTTGATTTTTTTCAGGTTGGTTTTGTCCATATTTTAGGGGAAATCCTGTCAAAATTTTTATAAAAATATTATAGTCCTTGATTAGTCAATTAGTCATAGAACAGTCTATGTGGCCTTGGTGGTGGGTCCAGCATCTAGCTGGAATTCATCATCGGCGCACGCCACGTCTGGGTCCACTAGGGTGACTCGAGGCGGGGTCGTGTCATGTATCCCCTTTAGTCATGTCATCATTTGTGGGTTGTAAAGATGGCTTGTGAAATGGATGTGGGTTAAACTTGCTGGTGGTGAAGGGAGCATTTTCCGGCGATTTAGGCAGCGGTGGTGGGTGGTGGCCGTAGGGAGGAATAGGCGAGAAGAGAGATATATATATATTTTTTCATTTTTAATGTTTTAATAAGGATTTTGGACTAATTTGCACTTTTTAATAAGGATTTTGAGAGCATGACTGCAATTAATTTTTAGTTTTTCCTTTTCTTTTTATTTTATTTGAATGAGGGGTAAAATCGTAAAAAACATGTGAAAAGGACGTTCAGCGCACAAAATGTTAAAGGTAAGGATATAAATGCCAAGAAATAAAAAGTAGGGACGATTTTCTCAACCCAAAATAGTAACGTTTTGAGCTACTTAGCCAAATTTCTCAAATGCACTTCCATTTCCAGGGGAGGTTCTCCAAACTAACCTTTTTAATTTTTTGTTAAAAAGTCAATTTTATCCTTAATGAAATGAGTTATTTATTGCAAAACATGTCCTCAAGTTTAGAATAGTTTTATAAACTAGTCTTATTTCTTTTATTTTTATTCATCTTCACTAACTATTTTTTTTTTAGTCTGATTTTTCTTCAAAAATTTCTTCATCAGTTTCTATTTCTTCAAATTTAACTTCTTCACATTCATTTCTAATTAAATCAAAATCTGTAATTAATATTATAACTTTATTTTTTAGACATTCAGTACTTATATGTTATTCTTCATTGCAATTCCAACATTTTCATCATTTTGTATCTAATGGTTTTTCATTTTTTTATTATAAGATTTATATTTTCTTAAATTTGTTATATTTTTTGTATTTTTTATGTTTTCTTTTTCTTTTTCTTTTATAATCATAACATCCTCAATTTCCTGATACTTCAGTATCTCTACAACAAATTCTGTCTTGTATAAATCCCGATTGTTTATAAATCATTTGATTACTACACATTAAACTTATTTCATCTTTTATAGTTCTTATTATAAATCCTAAAGTATAAGCTTCTGCATTTCTTCCTATTTGTTTTTCTCTAATTTTATTTTGAAAATAATTATTCCACGGTGGTGGTAATTTCCTAATAAAAATTCCCTTATAATGATTGTTTTTGGCTCCACTTCCAAACATAATATAATAATATTTACTATATTCACAACAATATTCATTAAGATAACACATATTACAAATTTGTAAATGTTCCATTCTATTCTTAGCGTCTTCTATTTCTTCTGTTTTAACTCTAGTATTTTTGTTTACCCGATTTTTTCCTGTAAATTCTCTATAAATTCTTGTAGCGACTTTATTTATTCCTTCATTTATACTAGTTCCAAATCATGTTTCAATACTATCTTTCTAAATACTTTTTGTTGTATTTTCTAATCCGCCAAACCAATTAGCTGCATTTTCTTTAAAAGTTGCTAATAAATATTCAGTTCTATTTTTATTATCGGTATTACTATAATTATAATTAAAGTGTGCTATTATATTTGTGCTCCATTCATTTATAGTTTTTCTAACATCTAATTCACAATCTAAGTTTAAATATGATCCTGCAATTGTCATTTGTTTTGATTCTCTTAAAACTGGTTTTAAATTGGTCTCGATACATTTTTTCTTTTATAGTTTTAAAACCATTTTTTGTATTAACATGTCTTCTTGGATCTATTTCAATTTCATATCTAGCTGTGCTAATTTCTCCATATTCTTCTTCTTTAACTGCTCGTGGTCCTCATGTTTTTCCAACCAAATGATTTTTAGTTATTTCTTCACAAATTTTTAAATCTTCTAAGTCAAATATTAAGCTTTCCATATCTTCGTTCATTATTCTTCTATAACCCAATTTTTCCTCCTTTTCTTCTCTTTATATAAGATTTTCTTCTTGTTTTCTAAGATCAATTAATAATCTTTCGATATCTTCTTTTAATCCTTCATCAAGTTTTATTAATTCTTCATATTTTTCAATTTTCTTTCTAACTTCTTTAAGTTCTTCTGTATAATCTGGTTTAAATGGTTTTTTTTTTATTTAAATTTTCTATTCTTCTATTTAGAAAATTTTCTATTCTTAAGAAATTATTTTGTAATTTTTCTTTTTCTTCTTCATAACTTATTTCAACTCTAGTAATTTTTTCATCAATCATTTTTATACATTTTTCAATTAAATTGATTTTATCATTCATACTCATCCTTTAGTTCTTTTACAAGGTGGTTTAATAATTTCAAATCCTAATTTCTCTAATAAAATATCAATTTTATAATTAATAGTATCTAATTTTTCTTCTAAAGTTGCAATTTTATTAATATTATTTTTCTGTGCAATTTTTGATATTTGGTTTTGAATTTCTTCAAGTTTGGTTTCATCAAGCATATCTAGATTATTAATATGTTCTTTAACCTTATTAAATTGTTTAGACATATTTTCATTTAAAATTTCTAATTTTTCTTTATCTATTTCATCTTTTGGATCTATATTGTTAATTCCATCTATGACTTCTATATCTTTAGCTTTTAATTGTCCTAACTATTGTCATAAAAACGCATTAGTCCAATTTGTAGTCTTGTATTTTCTATTTCTTGTTTATCAAATCTTATTCTTGTTGGTAGAGTCATTTTAGTCTGGTTGGTTTAAGGGATTGACAATGTTATTTATCATTTGTTCTATTTCTCTTCTTAATTGTCCTTCTCTTCCTAATTTTCTCGTAATTTCATTTTTTATTAATTCTCTTTTAATTTTATTCCAATTGAAAATTTCTCTTTCAATTTCTCTACGATTACTTCTAGTTATTATTTGATCTTCTAAAATTTTTATTTTATTATTACAAAATTCTTTAGTTATTCCATACATTATTCTTTATCATCAAAGCTAAGATCAAAATCATATAATTCGGCTACTTCACTATAACTCACATGTTCTTCTATATTTTCAAAGATTCTTTCACTATTTTTACTATCTAACCAGAAAAATATAATCATTTTTATTATTTCTTTAAGTAATATTTCTTTTAATCCATAATAAGCAATTGTAAGACATTTTTTATAATATCTAATATCTTTTTTTATAAAATTTATTCCTCTAGTATAACTATCATAAGTTTCTGGAATTTCTATTATGTAACTATAAGTAATACTATTAGTACATCTAAAAGGTACAGTTCTATAATATAATTCGTAATTTTCCATAGTAAAAAGTTCTTCAAAGTATACAATCTTCTAAAAATTCTTATATAATAATTTTCATACAAATATTCAGACAATATATTTCCTTGTAGCTTAAACTAAGGGTCTTACCACGCTTCGCCAAATAGAAAGAATGTTATGTGTTCTTGGTCACCTTTGTCATAAGAGCTCGCTAAAGTCCAACGGCATCACAGCAAAACGGACATAACGACACTCATTACTCTCAAATAGACTCACTGTGTAGAACAACACTCAAAGCGTAATAAAAGATTTATTTCAAACTTAAAGACTTTATTGATATGATGATAGTTTGAAAGCTATTATATAAAGATTTTTACAAAGATTGATACTCCGAAGAGGGGTTTCTACTCTCTAAAGAAAGGGATTACAAATATTATTTTTTAGAGAATATATCTTTTCTATGGATTTTTTTGGTCATGCCTCTTCAAATGAAAAGAGTCTTCATTTATAGAGAGGCTCGCGCTTCACCAAGAAGCTTCTGGTCAATCAAATTTTTACAACACAAAAGCAAAAGTACAATAATTTCTTCAAAGTGGTTGAAATAATTAAAGCACTTTGTCGGCTACTTTATTCCAGTGTCGGTAACTTTATTCCAGCTTTAACATCTGTCTCCTTTCTTTAATGCCCACGTGGTGTTGTCTTGTGATGTTGCTTTCTTTATCGTCCTTTACTTGTGGACGTGTCCCATCAATCTACATGCTTCTTTTATGCATTCCTCGCTTCCAAGGAAATGGTCATTGATAATTTCACAAATTTTTTCTTCAAGAATTTTTGATTCCTTATCTCCTCTGCAGATAAGAATCCAATTGTTGCTCATTCCATAAACCATGTATATTTCTTCATAAGAGAACTGCATTGTGGAGCAGACGGATTTTATTCCAAGAGCTCGTCTGTAAATCATCCATTTTCTATTGATAGTGGGCAATTCTTTAAAAATCTGAATCTCCTTGAGTGGATTTCTATTATTTTTTCAAATAGTGATGAGATGATGTTCTCCATACCATTCTGGTTCTTTATATTCAAGACTAATTGTGTAAAATCTCAGTTCAACTAGTTGTTTGTCACTAAATTTTTTAACACAATTAATAAATTCTTTATCAAATTATTCAATTTCTTTTAGATCTTCTCCTGGGAAGAGTCGATCTAAAAGTCCAAATGTTGCTAATTTTCGAATAATATTAGGATCTGCACCTTGAACAGCGCTAATCTTTGGATAAATCGCCGTTGGAAGGGCTGTCAAGTAAAGATAACTTCCTTCTCCAAAATTATATACCCATTCTGAGAATTCATAATACTTATTCTTCATAGGATGTAGATTAGCTCTAATGTGATGAGTAGTAATTATTCTCTTTGGTGATTTAAGGTCACCAATCGATACTTTTTTATTTTCTTGAAATTCACTGATAACAGTAGGCTGTTCCAATGGGCCTTTTGATAAGGATGTTTGAGTACTTGACTCAGCGGCTCCTTTTCCACTTGTGATTTTTTCCAACAATTTGTCAATATTGACAGGTGATTGTTGTGGACCCCTTTTTTATTACTTTTTCCTCTTTCGATGTAAGAGAGTCATTCTTCTTGGATTTCGAAAAAGTCTAAACATTTTTCCAACTTTTCAACTATTTTTTCTTTATTATCATTTAATTTTTCAATATTTTTCCCACTTTCAACAACTTTGCTTGATAAGTCACACACAGTTTGTCGAATATCAAGATGATCTTCTTGAACAGCAAGATAATCTACATTAAAATCTGTTATAAGATCTTGTAATTCCTTTGTAAATGCTTCAATCTTTTCCATATTCATGATTTCTACTTAAGAAATCAGCAAATAAGTTATCTTTTCCTTTAATATATTTGAATTTAAAATTATAGAAAGATAATAACACTTGCCATCTGTGCAATCTTCTATGTTGAGGTGAATTTGGTAATATATTATTTACTAATCCATTAAGTTGAGTATTATCAGTTTGAACAATAAATTCCTTAGGTAATAAAAACATTTTGAATTTATTTATCCCTTTAACAACTGGTAGTAATTCTTTTTCATTGGTTGAATAATTTACTTCAGCATTATTAAATGTTCCACTAGTGTATCTACAAATTTCATTTAAATCGGTTTTTAATAAAACACTCCAATATAAATCTGATGCATCTGTTTGTACAATTAATTTATCTTTTTCATCTGGGAGTCTAAGTTTAGGTAAATTTTTACAATTTTCTTTTAAATTTTTAACACAGAGTATGTTCTTCATTCCATCCAAACTTATTTGATTTTCTTAATACTTTTTCAAGTTTATTTCTTTTTTCTGCAAGTTATTCTATAAATCCTTCAGCATAATTAAGACATCCTAAGAATTTTTGAATTTGTTGCTTATTTTCTAGTTTATCAGGAAATAAAATTATATTTTCTGAAATATGAGGCTGCAATTTTATTCCATCATTATTTATTATCATTCCTAAAAATTCAATTTAATTTTTTGCTATTACTGCTATACTTACCGATTTCACTAATGACTATGAATAATATTTCCTTGTTGAGCGTTTGATAAATTTATCTGTTTTTAAATTTGAAACAGATGAAAAATGAAACTGTTTTTATCTGTGTTGGAGTAAATAGATAAAGAAAGTGAATTGATTTTGAAATTTTAAGTGGGAAGTGTTTGGAATTCTTTATAACTTAAAAAGGGTATAGTAGTCTTTTAAACAATACAATATATTTGTAATTGTATATCATTTTAAAGGTATTTTTGTCTTTTAAGCCTTAGAAGCCTATTGTGGTGAATGTAAAAAAAAGGGTAAAGTCAAAAAGTGCATGTTTGACAAGGGCAATTTAAAAAGTACCCCCTCAAATGGACCACAATGGAATCCTCAAAACCCAGCCAAAAAGACCACGCACAGAGGCGGTCGAACAGGGGTGAAAAGGGACAATAATAGGGGGTAAAAATGTTCATTAACACAGGTACAATCCAGTGCCCAAGTGCCGGAGTAGAGCCAATGATAAGGAGTAGAGGATGTTGTTTCAAAGAGGCATAAGATAGAGACAACCACGAAGTAAGAGCCAGGAAAGAAAAAGGCACAGTCAAGTCTCAACAATAATGCCAAGAAAGAAGTCGTACGTTGCGTCAAAACACAAAGGACAAACATCTATATATATAATACTCCCTCCGTCCGGTTTATACATGCTTACTTTTCTTATTTTCTTGTCCTCATTACATAGTCATGTTTCTTTAATAAAAATGTTTTATTTTGTTTGTTTACTAATATACCCCTATTTCTACTACTTCCAATAATAATTTACTATTAGTAATTGATCTAGAAAAGTTTTTGGTAAAAACTGTTTTACCAATAACATTAAATAAGTTCTCTTAATCCGTATGAAAAACAAAACAAGCCTATATAAATGGGACATGGGGAGTAATAATAATAATAATAATAATAATAATAATAATAATAATAATAAGTCAAGTAATTGGCCAACGGGTCGAATCTGTTGAGTGGTCTTGATCCTTCTTTGTAACTTGGGCTTTATTGATTCTAATAAAATAATTATTATTTTTTAATTATTTTCGGAATTATTTAATGGGTCAACTAGCCAGTAAAATATAACTGTTTTAACTGCCCAGTTTTAATATCCATTACCATAGGCCATTACATCTGCAACTTAATGCTAGATCATGGTGGAAGAAGTTACATCTCTTTATGCCTATATAAACACACTTTTGGGTATTAGGAAATTACAACAAAAACGAAATTGTCTCTTCATATATACAGTAAAATATTATACTCAAATTATTTTTTCATATTTCTGGAGTACACTTGAGAGTTCTGAAAACCTTTTGTGATTGCTGCACAATTGGTTTATTTGATCGTTGTATCCTGGAGGTGATTGTCCACGGAGGTCGCAGCAGTTATCGACGGGCAATTTCGCTTTAGGACATCGTGCTGTCACGAGACTCGATCTATTGATAAGTTTTTTCTGCACTTTACCATTATTTTATCCAACAAAGGGGACCAAACCAGGGTTGTCTCCAGGATTTTCATTCATTACAAAGAGTTATACAGAATTAATTATCCAAAGTCCTTTTACCACTCAAACTTCCAATCCTTGATTAACTTCGATCCATTTTTCAATCGGACTTCCAAACCAAGAACACTCTCGTTCTTTTATCAATTAACCAACCGAATCCTAGTCCCGATAGGAATTTAGGTCATATTCCAACAATATCCACTTTAATACAAATATAAATGCAATGTATTATTCTTTAAGCAATTCTCCAAACAGAGTATTTAAACTCCACCTCTTCCACCATGCCCTTCCGGGCATACTCAGCAATTGTGAACAAAATCCAAGCCTTGCTTACTAACAGAATTACCTTGGGCCCCAAATCTACTTGAATTATCCCCATTCATTCCAACTCCACCAGAGTTGCCAAACCTACTTGAATCACCACGAGTCATACTGTCATCAAGATCAAAACTAGCTCCACTTGAGCTAGTGGCAGGTTTTTAGTAGCATTGCTTGAATCACTATAAGCAACACGTTTATAAATAGACCATAAGCCACAGCTGCATCCAAAGTGAACGTCGAATCTTCCAAAACATATAACTAGGACTTTCTGTTTCCCTTCAACACAACTCTAGAACCCTTGCTAACTTTCTGAACTCCACTTCAGCACAACTTTGGAACTCGTGCTAACTTTCAGAACTCTATCTCCATCGGTATATTTGCACCATTTTGAATCAAGAGTACTTAAGGAGATAATATTTTTGTTCAAAGTGTTCTGAACTTCCCATCAAATATCTTGATTCTGATCTTACTAATACAAGCTTTCTTACAAGGAAAATTATTTTCCATTACCACAGAACATCCTGTAATAGTTTTATATGTTGAAAACCAATCCCAACTAGAACAAATATAAAAAGTGCAAGCTATATCAAGAATCCAATCCTTATCAGGTTTGGAGTCGTCGTCCAAAACAACCAAAAGATCTCCATCATTGTAATCTTCTTCTACAAGACTAGTTTCATCGGAATTATGAGGTTGTCCCTTCTGATCTATAGTATCAAATTTATTCTTGTCATGTCGCTTCGGGCAATCCTTGTGCCCCCTTTTCTTGCAGTAATAATAGACTATATCAATTTCATTAGCCTTTGACTTGCCCCTTCCATGACTAACCGAATCCTTCTCACGAACAACAAGATCCTCTGCATTGGCCTCCGATCCAATGACCAGTTGCTTCATCTTCTCTCTTGAATAAAGTGTGTCATAAACCTTGTCAAGAGTGAGAGTATCTTGACTATACAAAATTGTACCCTTGAATGTCATATGTAGACAAACTCAAATAACATGCTATCAGGATTTAATCAACTATATTTAAAATTCAAATTGTTATTAGTGATAGAATATTATTTTGTGGTTAAGGATCCCATAATTTAATCAACTCTATTTTTATATGGTATCAGAACAAGAGGACTAATTCTTTATTGCTGATAATGAGACAGCCATGAAATGCAACAACATTATCTCTGCAACTACTGGCCAGTCTAAGGCCGAGCATCCAACTCCAGACAACACTGTTTCTACAACTTCTGTCCCGTCCCAGGCCGAGCATCCAACTCTGGTTTCTCCAATTTCTGTGGCCACCTTTTTCGGTAGCGACACAACTTTTCTTCACATTACAGCCTACAAATTAGATGGTAAAAACTATTTGTTGTAGGCTCAATCTGTCAAAATTGTCATTTGTGGCTGAGGCAAACTAGGTTACTTCATCGGTGAACTTCCTACTCCTAACCTACTGATCTCACGTGCATGACTTGGCTGGCCGAGAACTCTATTGTTCTCGCCTGACTTATTAATTCAATGGAGCCTAAAATCAGCTGTCGATATTTCTTATTTAAAACAGCTAAAGAAGTCTGGGATGCTGCTCGCCATATGTACTCTGATCTTTGAGATGCTTCCCAAATTTTTGAACTTCATTCCAAATTGAAAGGGATGAAACATGGCTCTAATTCTGTGACTCAGTATTTCTCTGATCTTCAAGATGTTTGGCAAGAAATTGATCTCTTTTTTGAGGATGATTCTTCTTGCGTTGGGTGTAGTGTCAAACAGCAGCACGACCTTGAAAAAAAACGAGTTTATGATTTCCTTGCTGGTCTTAATCGTAATTTAGATGAGGTACTGTTGGTGTTATGCCCTAGATCCAATCGATTTAGGTTGTAAACACTTTAATATGTTTAATGCATTTTTGGCAAGATCTGTTATTTATTTAAATTACTTCTCTAACGAATTATATTAAATAACAGAGTCCGTAGATTTAAGTCTTTGCAATTTGTTAATCACAAAGAGTTGTGATTGTGAGATACAAATTACAAGATGACTGAATCTTAAATTATCCGTGGTTGTAAGTAATAACGAGATACGGATATCGTTATTATGGATAAGCCATCACATGTGACATTTCTTACTTGAGAAGTAAGTAGCTGATCTCACAAGTTGAAATGTAGTGACACTTGAATGAACATGTGGATGTTTTGTTATAGAACAAAACATTGGAGACCCACTGAGAGATTCCACATGGAAAACTATCTGAGTGTCAGTGGTTAATCTCTAACGTTCGGTAGTGGAATTGGTCCTTTGACTTGAGATCATCATAGTGCCTTATGTGAGGACAGTCATGCTTTGGTGATGTCGGATGTCGCTCTGTCAAGGGTCGCTAATACGGCATCATTCGGGTATGTCAAGAATCATATGAAGGTTGTGAATGATCAATAGAGGATTCGTCCCTCTTTGATAGTAAGAGGTTATGATCTACATTTCATCCAATTAAGTTGATAATGAAATCCTTGGCCAAGGTGAACTCATAAGTTGAAAAGGAGTTTTCGACTGACATTGACTTAATAGTGAGATAAAAGATATGATCGATAATTGAGATTGACACACATCCATATCTCGTAATTGATCGGATCATATTGACGAAAAGATTATAGTTTCACGGTAAACGAACAAGTTTGATTTTGTCATACCACGTGACATTTCCCGTCACATGTATTGCCCTGACACATTGCTAGATGTCAATCTGGGACGGCGGATTTTAATTGATGATAAATTAAAAGGGGTATTTTAATTTATCAATTTTTGATTAGATCAAAATAATAATTCACGACGTTAGACATCGTGATTGGGAACCTAATGGGTCACACACAGAAGAGAACCAGAAGAATGAGATTTACCAATTAATTAATTGACAAGTGTTGGATAATTAATTAATTGATTTGCTTATTAATATACCCGAATTAATTAATTGGATTAATTAATTCATGGACCGGATTCAATTAAATTAATTAATTAAATATTGGACTGGGTTCAATTTAAGAGACGGGTCGAGCATGTTTGGACTTATACTAATAAGCTTCTAGGGTTTGAAAAACTATAGAAATTTTCATTATTCTTGCTAGCACAAGAAAAGAAAACCCTAGCAACCATTCTTGTTCTCTGTGTGGATCACCATTGGAGGCTGGACAATTGGACAGCTTGGATTGCAGATCGTGATCATTGGAGTTCGAGAATCAGCAAAAGAGTTTGCAGAATTCCTCAAGGTATTATTTCTATCACAGTTTCTATCTAAATACAAAGCAGATCCTTGTTTGGGATTCGAAAATAATTTTATTCCGCTGTGCATGCTTAAGTAGAATCCCAACAGGTACGAGGACGAGTGGTGGCACGAGGACCTTTCATTCCACAGAGGAAGCTTTTGCTGAGGTTCGACGTGAAGAGGGCCATCGAATGATGTTAAAAGTTGATCTACCACCACTTCTAACTGCCCTAGAAAGATCAACATTGGTATCCAAAAATTCCTCTTTCAATGGGCAGTCTAGCGTGGAGAACGACCATGGTGTGATCATTGTAACTGTCCTGGCCATACTCGAGAGAAGTGTTGGCAGCTACATGGAAAACCACCAATTGGCAACCTCGAAAACAAACTGATGGGCAAGCCTACCAGACCCAATTTGGTGAAGACAAGGCTCGACACACTGACCCTTCTGCACCATTCAGCGAAGAACAAATTGAGTATCTTTGTCGCCTCCTAAATCAGTCATCCTCTAAGTGTAGTTTCTACACGTATTCGTTGCCCTAAATCATGATATTTTATTGTCTTTTGGATAAAATTCCACATGATTTATGTTATATTGTGTTTTGTAGGTAAAAAATTATATTTAATGCAGAATTGGATAAAAAAATGCAAACGTGGCGAAAAATGACAAAATCCATACATGAAACTTTGGAGAGAAATAATACAATGAATGGGTTGGAGTTAAATGAGTCTCAATAGACTTGCATCGAAAAGTTTATAGAGACACAGAAAAACGTGGAAGAGAACTGCGGCGAAAGGGGAAAAATGCAGAAAAGAGAAAAGAAAAGAAAAGAAAAAAAGAGGAAGAGAAAAGAGGGTAGAGAAAAGACAGAAAAAGGACAGAAAGAAAAGAAAGAAAAGAAAAGGAGAAAAAGAAACGCACAGAGAGAGAAAAAAAGAAAAAAAAAGAAAAAAAAGGATATTGCAGACACCATAAATCTCACGTTTTGTCAATTTTTGGTGATGTCATTCTACTTTTGCGTGTTTTTATTTTTACAGTATGAATAGTTAGTTTTTATATTAGAAAAAAACAATGTAGTTGACTTGTTATCCTTTATTTTTCTATTCAAGATTTATGTGATTTATTTATTTATGTGTTGGTTTTAGTATGAGTTTATTGCATTAAATTATCTGATCAATAATTTAATAATTATGTGAGTCTCTTACGAATCGAGAGGTGAGTTTGATGTTTAAACCATATAATAAAATCGGTAAATTAATATAAAGTGTAGAGATACTTATACTAATTATTGTGGTCATAATATGAATTCTTAGAACTAGTGTTTCGTTTAACTAAAATTGATTCACATAGAGATATGAAATTTAATTAATTAAATATGTTCAATGAGAACTCGAGGGGGGTAAATTAAATACAATAGAAAAATTCGATCGAACGCTACATTAGGTTATGAATCTTGAATTAAGAATTAAAATGATCAATAGATGAAATTGGTATGCCCTAATATTCATCACATATTTGAAGATTCAATTATCCGTTGTTTGCAATTTTTTATATTTTCAATTAGTTAAAAGTAATTAGGAAAAATAATCATAACCATCATAATTATTTACTTGTTTCTATCAACTACGAATTAGAAAAATTAGATTAAGTCCTAAAGTGTAGCGACCGAGAACTTTTAAATAAAAATAAAATTTATTTCTCGAAAAACGTGTCGTTAAACCCTAAACACTAACGTTAAAGTGAAACGCGTTCGTCTAGCCGTTATAAACGAATTTAAATTATTTCGAATCGAATTCATTTTCGAATAATTTTAAATTATCGATTCCTTATTATATTGTTTAAATCCGAATTTTAGTAAATTTAAGTAAAATATATATATCTTATGATTATTTAAAGCCCAATTATTTAAAGTCCAATTAAGATAAGTCCAACATCGAAATTATTTATTTTAGCCCAATCCAATTAAGTTCAATTAAATAAGGAAAAAATTCATGGATCAGGCTTTATCTTTCGTGAAATCAAAAATCAGGCCCAAAGGTTTAAATTTACAAAACTCAGGTTTTTCATTGAATTAATTAATTATATTTTACAATTAATTTATATAATTAAATATTTAACTGATGCACCCCACTCTACCCCACCCACCCCACCCCACCCAACCACTGTTCCGGCTACTACTCCGACGGCCGGCGACAACTCCGATGACCGTTCTCCAACCGCGCTTAATTCCGGCGACTATTTTCCGGTGACCGTTGACCGCCGCTTAATTTTCGATAACTGCACCGATTCAAAGGTCACAGATATATTATTAAAGGTCACAAATTATTTTGAGGTCACAAATGAAAAAAAATTATAGGTCACAGATTTTTAATTGATCACAGATTAAAAAAAATTGTTGGTCACAGATCAAAAAAATTATGTCACATGTCACGTATTTTCAAATTTGTGGGTCACAGATTCCTTATTTAGTCACAAATTATCAATTTTAAAGTCACAGTTCAATATCTAAGTCACAGACATCAAAAAAATCGTCACGGTTCAATAGCTAGGTCACAGACACCCAAAATCCAAACACACGTCCCCCAATCCCAGCACATCACCAATACTTGGTCACAGGTCGACCAAATAGTTGGTCACAGACACTTTGTCACATTTGTTGCCGACCCTAATCCCTAAACCACCCACCAATAATAACACCACCAACCACCCAAACCACCACCGTCGCCACCTAACACACCACCACCACAACCACAACCACAACCACCGCCATAATAATACAAAGCACCCAAACCATCGCCGCCCGCACCAAGAAAAACACCACCACCGCCCGTCAACCCCGCCACAGATCCGTCCCACAAATCAGCCCAACTACCAACACACACCACAGATCCGCCCCACAAATCACCATAGACCCGCCCCACAACTCACCACAGATCTGTCCACAAATCAGCCCAACCACCAACACCGGTAGAAGCCAAAATCTGGCAGCAGCCCAGATCCGGCAGAAGCCAAGATCTGGCAGCAGCGTCGCAGGGAATGAAACAGCAGCAGCGCCTGTCGGATCTGGGACGCTGCTGCCGTTCGTGGTGACCGCCACAGATCCGTTCAGCAGCGTCGCAGGCTGACCGCCAAAATCAGCCCAAATCACCATTGCCTGCCAAAATCAGCCAAAATCTACCCAAAATATGTCGCTGACCGCCACAGATCCGTTCCTCACAAACCAGCGTCGCAGGGAATGAAACAAATCACCATTGCCTGCGACGTTGCTGAACTGCTGAACGGCAGCTGCGACGCTGCTGACCGGCAGCAGCGCCTGTCGCAGCTGCTGTTCAGCAGCGTCGCAGGCAGCAGCGCCTGCGACGTTGCGGAACGGCAGCTGCGACGCCGTTCAGCAGTAGGGAAGGGGGGGGGGAAGGGGAAGATGGAGGAGGGGGAGGGAGAAGGGAGAAGGGAGGGGGAGAGGCAGGCGGGCCGGGCGGGCGGTGGTTGCCGGCGGTGGCGGTGGAGGTGGAGGCGGCGGTGAGAGATGAGATGAAATGAAATGAATTAGGGTTTGGTTAGAGTTTTATATTTAGATAAAGTTTGTGGGGGTAGGTAGGAGGGTGGATATATATTTAATTTAATTTAAAAATATTATTATTAATATTAATTGTGAAATTAAAACCTGATTTTTGATTAAATAAAGTATAAACTTGATTTTTAAAAACATAAAACTAAACACCTGGTTTAGTGTAATTTCCTCATTAAATAAGTCCAAAAATTTAAATTATATTCTTTTAGCCCAAATTCATTAGGTCCAATTAGAAAACCCCTAAAGTCCAATTTCTTGGCCCAATTACACACCTAGAAATTTGTGCACTAGATTGTTACTGTTCATATATTGTTACGGTTCATATAGCTCACTACTTCCCCCCTTTCACTATTCACACAGTCAGCACTCTTTGTAAGAAACTCTTCCCTCCCACAAACTCCATCAATCCGGCTCACTGGGAATTCATGTGATGCTAAAATCAAATTTTTAGCACCACAACAATCCCTCAAATTTGGAAACAATCAAGTTGATGCTAGAACCTAAATTTCTAGCATCAACAAGATGATGATTTCACAGAATTCGGATGCCTCAACTTGCCAGAACACAACTGTAAGTACCCAAACCTCAGCCATTCCTTCAAACACAGACACACGCTGAAAACAAGATCTCCACACCATCACCGACTCCAAAACCCACCAACACCCAAGTTCCAGCCACCTATTCGAATCAACTACACCATTCCCAAAAGCACCACCTGCAATATTCACGGAATAGCCACCTCAAACCACACACAATTTGAAGTAGTCACACAATCCTAAGCCGCAACCCCAAAACCCAATTTTCGAACTACCAAATGCAAAACAAGCAAAAATCGCAGCTGCCACCCCCACTCGACAGCCCCTATTTCACCCAAAATCCACCTCCAACAGCTTTAAACACCAAGAAGTAAACTAACCTAAACACTTACCTCACTTTTCCCAACCCATTTCCAGAAAAATCGAACCCCAAGCCTCGATTGATTTTCGGACAGCACGCTAAAATCTTCCCCCAGCCACCTCCACACTCGCCCGGCGCCACCACGCAACGGTGGCGTCAACGCCGCCTCTCGCCAGTGGTCAAATCGGAGAAGGGGCTGAACCCCTCTCCCTTTTCCCCATCGCTGCTCTCCCCTCCTCTCTGTCGAAATGAGAGAGTGGGTGAGATATATAATTTTTATATATTGTTGATTTTTAGGAAAATTATCCCTTTAGCCCACAAGATTTAAAAGTCTTTGATTTCAATCCCCAAGTTTAGAAAATATTATTTCAGTCCTTAATATTTTATTTTCAGTTTTAGCAAATTTCCGATTGAGTCCTTAATTTATGGAAGATTCAATTTCAACCCTTTAGTTTTATTTTCTGCTTTATTATATTTACAGTTTAGTCCCTAACTTTTAAAAGTTACTATTTCAGCCCTTAAACTTTAATTTTCAGTTTTAATAAATTTCCAATTTAGCCCCTAAACTTTATTTTATCATTTTAAGCCGTTTATTTCAGTTTCGATAATTTTCAATTAAGTCCCTAAATTTTATTTTATCACTTTAAAACGTCAAATTTTCAAAATACTAATTCAAAACTTATTTTCTATTTTGGCTAGACGAAACGTACGGACGATTAAAAGCTTGAGATTACTTTCCGCTTCATTTTTGCACGTAACTGGAGATTATTGAGGCATACTCGCCTCCATTAATTAGTTTAAATTATAATTGCATGTCTTATGTGAAGTTACGTGAATTATATGATTTAATGTATGAGATGAGAATATGTCGTATGAGATATATGATGTTGTTATGCTTGCCATAACTTATATGCTTTAATACATGAGAAAGACGAAAATCTCCTATGAGATAAGATGAGAATCTCTTATAAGATAAGATGAGAATATTATGCATAACTTATGTACTTAAGGCACGAGACGAGACTACCCACACCCTATATTTTCAAAGAGCCTATGATTTTCAAGAAAATGAGTCAAAGATGATTATGATGATGTCACGTTATATATTGCATAAGCATGTGTTCAATTATTCTGTAAATTAATTATCGGCGATGAGTCTACTGATTATTTCTTCGAAATACTCATTCCGTTATTTTAACAATAATTGCAGATTTCAGAGATGGTCGGATGTGATGGGCAGTGGTGGCATAAATTGAAAGTTGTAGTTATTTGCTTATGAAATTTCCGCTTTTGAAATATTGTTAACGTACTTTGTTATTTCTTTTATTTCAAAAACATAAGATTTGAATTTTAAAACGATTATTCTAAATTATATAAATGAGTTTTGTTGCCGACGATATTTACCGTTACGAATGGGATGTGATTTTAAAAATTAGGTCATTTCCGTAAATTTTTGATTACTAAAATTAGGGCAAAAGACGATGACGTGGCAATCCGGGTTAACGGAACTCGGGGGTATCCGAGCCTGTCTGCGTTTCTGTAGACTGGCAAATTTTCGAGGCGACTACGCGGAGGTAGCTCGCAGGATATACATAGATGCACTGGTGTCACCTAATGTGAAGATTGAATATGACACCTTCTGCATGAGATTTGTGGCATATTGGCCCATGTATTTTGAGCACCGCTTTTGGGTTACACCTGAAGGGGAACCGAAACATGAGCCAATGCTCGAGCCCGAACTTGGGCAAGAAGATGGGTTAGTACCCGAGGATGTTCCCGAAGAAGAACCCGAGGAAGACCCCGAGGAAGAACCCGAAGAAGAACCCGATGAGGAACTCGAAGAAGAACCCGAAGAAGACCCGGAAGAAGACTCGGAAGAAGAACCAGAGGAAGACGCTGATCCAGCGCTCGGAGAATTCTCAGACGCCGAATCATGTATAACCGAAGGAGAATAGAGAGATAGGATCTAGAGTAGGTTTGACATCATTGTATAAAAAGAAAATGGAAATGGTCGGCATACATGCCTTCCTACTCATGTACCCGTACCAAAAGAAATTGAGTTATGAATGAAATGATGTTTGAATCCTATTTTTCGTCTTTCGAGTTATCTTTATTTGTTTACACACCTAGTCAACTGTTACAAATTACCTTTAATTTTATGAAGGTCATGGCACCACCTACTCAAACCGATATCATCCGAGAATTACTCAGGGCTGTGCAGGAAATAAGATAAATTCCACAGCCAGTCAACCCCAACCCCATAGTACCAATAATTGAACAGTTTAGAAGATACAGCCTGCCTACATTTGACGGCGGAGATGGGCCACTGGCGGTGGAAGAGTGGCTCCAGGCCATTGAGAAGATTTTAAAGCACATAGCCTACCCTGAATACAAGAAAGTAGACTGTGCAGAATTCATGTTATTCGGAAGAGCGAAATTTTGGTGGTAATCCGCATCCCGCACAAGGAGCGAAGAACAACAAGTAGCCCTGACTTGGGATGATTTCAAGGAGGAGATCAGGGACAAGTTCTTCCCACAAGCTCTCAGAGATCACAAAGAGGTTGAATTTCTGCGATTGGTACAAGGTGAAATGGACATAACCGAGTATAAGAGGAAATTTGAAGAACTGTCATGCTATGCTCCACATCTGGTGGAGACGGAGTTCAAAAAGGCTCGACGATGTGAGAGGGGTCTACGCTCTGATGTTAGACAAATTGTCAGTTCACATAAGCTACCGACTTACCGGGAGGTAGTAAAGAAGGCTCAAGCAGTAGCCTATGCCGGTGAGAGAATGGGAAACCAAAGAAATCATTATAAGCAGAGAAAGTGGCAAGGTCCGAGCCGCGACCAAAATCAGAACCGGAATCAGGCATTCATTAAGAGGCTGAATCCAGGACCAACAAGGAGGCAGATGCCCAATTTCATCCCCCTGTCCTAAGTGCCAGAGGATGCATAAAGGAGAATGCCTTTTTTGGAAATGGTGTCTGCTACAAGTGTGGCCAGTCAGGTCACTTCACATCGGACTGTCGTGCTCAGCCCGCCCAGGGTTCCAATCAGAGGACGAACCCAGACCAGAACAGGAAGGGGAAGGCAAGAGTATTTGCTATGGACGCAGCCAAGGATTCCGACGTGATTGCAGGTATACTAGTTACTCTGGTATTCTTGTACATGTCTTAACTGCTTTCCATACCATATTTTCCTTTCCCATCTTGAGCGTGCTATTATGATACCAGGTATACTGTCTATTTCTGCTATTCCTGCATATGTTCTGATAGACTCGGGAGCCACACATTCATTTATATCCGATGCATGCTTAGAAAGACTGAACCTAATAGGAAAAGAGACTAGTAGTACCCTCGATGTTAGTTTGCCGTCAGGAAGTACTATCGATACTAATAAGATAGTCAAGGCAGTACAAATAGATTTTGATGGTCAAGTTCTAGAGGCAAACTTGAATATTATTCGAATGAAAGACTTCGATATTATTCTGGGTATGGATTAGCTCAGCACCAATCGTGCCGCAATCATGTGCCACGAGAAAGAGGTTATTTTTTGCAAGGACGGTGAAGAAGTATTCAGGTTTTATGGGACGAGGATCAAATCACTTCCTCGCCTTATGTCCGCTTTACAAGCCGAGAAGTTTTTAGCCAAGGTCAATTGTCAAGGCCTTTTGGTTAGTTTGCAAGACAAGGTCGTAGATGAGATTACTCTGAAATCAGTACCAGTAGTATGTGAGTACGGTGATGTTTTTCCAGATGATCTACCCAGTACTCCGGCAGATAGACAAGTGGGATTTTCCATTGACTTGGTACCAAGAGCTGTCCCTGTTTCCAAGGCTCTGTACCGTATGGTACTAAAGGAATTGCAAGAACTGAAGGTGCAATTGGAGGAATTGCTAGATAAGGGTTTCATCAGACTAAGTGTATCTCCATGGAGAGCACCTGTTTTGTTCGTAAAGAAGAAGGATGAAAGTATGAGGATGTGCATCGACTATCGAGAACTTAACAAGTTGACGATAAAGAATAAATATCATCTCCCCAGGATCGAGGACTTATTCGATCAGTTGAAAGGTACATCTATTTTCTCCAAGCTTGACTTGAGATCTGGTTACCATCAGCTAAAGGTTTTACCAGCTGACGTACCAAAGACAGCGTTCAAGACACGATATGGACATTACGAATTCGTAGTGATGCCTTTCGGACTCACGAACGCACCTGCGATATTTATGGACTTGATGAACAGAGTCTTCCATCAGTATCTTGATAAATTTGTTATTGTTTTTATCGATGACATACTGATCTACTCCAGAGATTCGGGACAGCATGAAGAACATTTGAGGATTGTATTGGAAACACTGAGAGCAGAAACGTTGTACGCCAAATTCAAGAAGTGTGAATTTTGGCTTGAGAGAGTAGGTTTCTTGGGTCACATTGTTACAGCCAAAGGCATCGAAGTTGATCCTTCTAAAGTTGAAACTGTAACGAATTAGCCAACACCTGCAAATGTTGGAGATGTGAGAAGTTTTCTTGGATTAGCCGGATACTATCGGCGATTCATAGAAGGTTTCTCTAAAATAGCAGGTCCTATGACTCAGTTGACCAGGAAAGGAGGTAAGTTTCTGTGGACCGAACAATGTGAACAAAGCTTCTAGGAACTTAAGAATAGACTGGTCTCAGCACCAGTGCTGACCATACCAGATGGGTCTGATGGTTTCGTTATTTACAGTGATGCATCCAAACATGACTTAGGTTGTGTATTGATGCAGAATGGCAAAGTGATAGCTTATGCTTCAAGACAGTTGAAGCCATATGAGAAGAATTACCCGACACATGACCTAGAGCTCGCAGCTGTAGTGCACGCTCTTAAGATGGTAGTAAATGTGAGATTTACACCGATCACAAGAGTCTCAAGTATTTCTTCACTCAGAAGGAACTGAACATGAGACGTTGCTAGAGCTGGTAAAAGATTATGACTGCACCATTCTTTACCACCCAGGTAAAGCAAATAAGGTTGTAGATGATTTAAGCAGAAAGAACGCCGGACAATTATCAACTTTGGGAACAATGCAAGATCAATTGATTCGAGATTTTCAGAATTTAAGAATTGAAGTGCAAGCCCCATCAGTCCAATGATCTATTAGATTGGAAAATCTGACAGTTAAACCAGATTTGAGAGGTCGGATTGTGACGGCTCAAGCCGGAGATAAATTCCTAGAAAAGATCAGATCTGAAGTTGGGACTGGCAAGAGAATAGGTTTTGAGATTGCCTCTGATAAAGCACTTATATTCAGAGGGCGTCTTTGTGTACCAAAGGATGAGAAAATCAAAAATGAGATTTTTACAAAAGCTCATTCAGCACAATATGCATGCCACCCAGGAGGGACAAAGATGTATCGTGATTTGCGCAAAACCTTTTGGTGGAGAAACATGAAGGGTTGCATTGCAATGTTCGTCTCTCGATGCATGACTTGTCAGCAAGTTAAGGCTGAACACCAGAGACCATCAGGATTGTTAAATCCTTTGGATATACCAGAATGGAAATGGGAGAAAATTTCCATGGATTTCGTAACAGGGTTACCGAAATCGGTGAAAAGACATGATGCTATTTAGGTTATTGTAGACTGACTTACGAAGTCAGCTAATTTCCTACCGATCAGAATGACTCTCAATGTGGATTAGTTAGCCCAATTGTATGTTAGAGAGATCGTTCGACTTCATGGAGTACCAACTTCCATTGTCTTGGACAGAGACCTGAGATTTACTTCGAGATTTTGGAAGAGTTTACAAGTAGCTATGGGTACTAAATTAAATTTTAGTACTGCTTACCATCCCCAAACCGATGGACAGTCTGAACGCACTATTCAGACACTAGAGGATATGCTTAAAGCATGTGTATTAGACTTGAGTGGTTAGTGGAATTTGCCTACAATAATAGTTTTCAGGCTACTATTGGTATGGCACCATATGAGGCACTTTATGGACGACGATCTCGATCACCAGTCTATTGGGATGAAGTAGGCGAGAGGAGAATTTTGGGTCCAGAATTGATTGAGAAGACCGTTGAAACTATTGAAAAGATCAGACTACGGATCAAAACCGCACAAGACATGCAGAAAAGCTATGCCGATCGAAGGAGAAAAGACTTGGAGTTTGAGATTGGAGAGAAAGTATTCTTGAAGGTAACTCATATGAAAGGAACTATCCGTTTTGGCAAAAGAGGGAAGTTAAGACCTCGTTTTATCGGACCATTCGAGATATTAGAGAAAGTAGGTAACGTGGCTTATCGTTTGGCATTGCCACCAGAGCTATCGGCCGTACACAACGTCTTTCACGTTTCCTTATTGAGAAAATATATCCACGACCCAAGTCACGTGGTAAATTTCCAGACTATTTCGATTCAGAGGATTTTGTCTTATGAAGAGACACATATGTGCATTATTAATAGAAAAGTCCATGTCTTAAGAAACAAAGAGATTCCTTTAGTCAAAGTCCAATGGGGTAGACAGGATAGCGATGAAGTTACCTGGGAGAAAGATGAAGAGATTCTGGTTAAGTATCCAGATATTTTAGATCAAGTAAGTTTAAATTTCGAGGACAAAATTATTTTTAAAGGGGTAAAGTTGTAGCGACCGAGAACTTTTAAATAAAAATAAAATTTATTTCTTGAAAAACGTGTCGCTAAACCCTAACGTTAAAATGAAACGCGTTCGTCTAGCCGTTATAAACGAATTTAAATTATTTCGAATCGAATTCATTTTCGAATAATTTTAAATTATCGATTCCTTATTATATTGTTTAAATCCGAATTTTTGTAAATTTAAGTAAAATATATATATCTTATGATTATTTGAAGCTCAATTATTTAAAGTCCAATTAAGATAAGTTCAACATCGAAATTATTTATTTTAGCCCAATCCAATTAAGTTCAATTAAATAAGTCCAAAAATTTAAATTATATTCTTTTAGCCCAAATTCATTAGGTCCAATTAGAACACCCCTAAAGTCCAATTTTTTGGCCCAATTACCCACCTAGAAATTTGTGCCCTAGATTGTTACTGTTCATATAGCTCACTCCTTCCCCCCTTTCACTATTCACACAGTCAGCACTCTTGGTAAGAAACTCTTCCCTCCCTCAAACTCCCTCAATCCAGTTCACTGGGAATTCATGTGATGCTAAAATCAAATATTTAGCACCACAACAATCCCTCAAATTTGGAAACAATCAAGTTGATGCTAGAACCTAAATTTCTAGCATCAACAAGATGATGATTTCACATAATTCGGATGTCTCAACCTGCCAGAACACAACCGTAAACGTACCCAAACCTCAGCCATTCCTTCAAACACAGACACACGTTGAAAACAAGATCTCCCCACCATTACCGATTCCAAAACCCACCAACACCCAAGTTCCAGCCACCATAGCCACCTATTGGAATCAACTACACCATTCCCAAAAGCACCACCTGCAACATTCACGGAATAGCCACCTCAAACCACACGCAATTTGAAGCAGTCACACAATCCTAAGCCCCAACCCCGAAACCCAATTTTCGAACTACCAAATGCAAAACAAGCAAAAACCGTAGCTGCCACCCCACTCGGCAGCCCCTATTTCACCCAAGATCCACCTCAAACAGCTTCAAACACCAAGAAATAAACTAACCCAAACACTTACCTCACTTTTCCCAACCCATTTCCAGAAAAATCGAACCCTAAGCCTCGATTGATTTTCAGACAGCACGCTAAAATATTCCCCCAGCCACCTCCACACTCGCCCGGTGCCACCACGCGACGGTGGCGCCAACGTCGCCTCCCGCCGGTGGTCAAATCGGAGAAGGGGCTGAACCCCTCTCCCTTTTCCCCATCGCTGCTCTCCCCTCCTCTCTGTCGAAATGAGAGAGAGTGGGTGAGATATATAATTTTTATATATTGTTGATTTTTAGGAAAATTATCCCTTTAGCCCACAAGATTTAAAAGTCTTTGATTTCAGTCCCCAAGTTTAGAAAATATTATTTCAGTCCTTAATATTTTATTTTCAGTTTTAGTAGATTTCCGATTGAGTCCTAAATTTATGAAAGATTCAATTTCAACCCTTTAGTTTTATTTTCAGCTTTATTATATTTACAGTTTAGTCCCTAACTTTTAAAAGTTACTATTTCAGCCCTTAAACTTTTATTTTCAGCTTTAATAAATTTTCAATTTAGCCCCTAAACTTTATTTTATCATTTTAAGCCATTTATTTCAGTTTCGATAATTTTCAATTAAGTCCCTAAACTTTATTTTATCACTTTAAAACGTCAAATTTTCAAAATACTAATTCAAAACTTATTTCTATTATGGCTAGATGAAACGTACGGACGATTAAGAGCTTAAGATCACTTTTCGCTTCATTTTTGCAGGTAACTCGAGATTATTGAGGTAGACTCTCTTTCATTAATTAGTTTAAATTATAATTGCATGGCTTATGTGAATTTACATGAATTATATGCTTTAAAGCATGAGATGAGAATATGTCATATGAGATATATGATGTTGTTATGCTTGCCATAACTTATATGCTTTAATGCATGAGAAAGACGAGAATCTCCTATGAGATAAGATGTGAATATTATGCATAACTTATGTACTTAAATGCACGAGACGAGACTACCCACACCTTATGTTTCCAAAGAGCCTATGATTTTCAAGAAAATGAGTCAATGATGAGACTACCCACACCCTATGTTTTCAAAGAGTCTATGATTTTCAAGAAAATGAGTCAAAGATAATTATGATGATGTCATGTTATATACTGTATAAGCATATGTTCAATTATTCTGTAAATTAATTATCGACGATGAGTATATTGAGTATTTCTTCGAAATACTCATTTCGTTATTTTAACAATAATTGCAGATTTCAGAGATGGTCGGATGTGATGGGCAGTGGTGGCATAAATTGGAAGTTGTAGTTATTTGCTTACGAAATTTTTGCTTTTGAAATATTGTTAACGTACTTTGTATTTCTTTTATTTCAAAAACATGAGATTTGAATTTTAAAACGATTATTTTAAATTATATAAATGAGTTTTGTTGCCGACGATATTTACCGTTACGAATGGGATGTGATTTTAAAAATTAGGTCATTTCTGCAAATTTTTCATCACTAAAATTAGGGCAAAAGACGATGACGTGGCAAACCGGGTTTAACGGAACTCGGGGCGCTACATAAAGTCTTCGTGAGAATGATATCCAGACTCGAATGTCCACTTTACTATTTGTTACAATATCGTACACTTGCGATATGAAAAAAGCAACAAGTTTTTGGTGTCATTGTCGGGGACTATTTACTTTTACTTTTAGTTTATTTTATTTTTAACTGTTATTTGATTTGATTTGATTTTACTTTCTCTTATTAAAAAAAAGTCGTCGTTGTATGCTCCACACATAAGGCGACGATCTTGACCCGTTTGACTCGGAAATAGAACATACCTTCAGACGAAGACGCAAGGAACACAAACAAAAACAGTAACATCAAATGGCTGACGTTCAAAATATTCCTATTCTTATTCAATCAGTTGGACAAGTGATCGCAAGAGTAGCGGCGCCACCGGATCAGTAGCAAAAGCGAGGGGAAGTAAACAAATGAGACTTGTCAGTTTCAATGTTCTTGACACCCATAGCCACACCTGCGCGATCCAATATTGTGTATCCTGATTTCGAGGTAAATAATTTTCAGATAAGGGCAGAGTGGATCAATTTGATAACAACACTCTCCAATTCTACGGACTACCTCATGAAAATCCGAAATTGTCAAAACTTTCATGCTCTAGGGGTTAATGAAGACGCTATTAAGTTACGGTTATTTCCATATGCACTGAGAGATTCTGCATTAGAGTGGTTAGATGTCGAACCTCATGGAAACATTACTACATGGGAAGAAGTGATTAGAAAATCTTGCAACAAATTCTTCCCTCCAACAAAAGTGGCTAAAATTAGATTGAAAATTCAAACTTTCCAATAGAAAGATAGAGAGAGCTATCATGAGGCATGAAATAGATTCAAAGAACTGATGCGAAAGTGTCCAAATCATGGAATCACAATAGGTAATTAAGTGCAGTACTTCAACATCGGACTCTCACCACTGTCAAAATCTCAAGTGGATTCATCTGCTTGTGGACCGATCATAAGAAAATCAGTACAACAAACTATAGATTTATTTGAGTTAATTGCGACAACAAATTCAATGTTTTTATTAAAAAGAGTGATACCATCGAGAGTATCTAGGATATTTGAATTAGCTATCATAGTATCTACCAATGCGTAGATAGCAACTTCAACCAAGCAGGTAGAGGTATTGGTGAAATCACAAACGAGAGGAACACATGCAGTGATGGGTGGTCCATTATGTGAAAACTGTGGAGCTAAGCATTTGACAGAAAACTGTATGTATATAGGCTTTCCCGATGAACAGGTCAACTTCATTCAAAATGGCTCCCACAATTTTAACCCATATTCGCAAACATAAAACTCAGGATGGAGACAACACTCGAATATCAGATGGTCGGATAATCAACAAGGGAATGGTTAAAATAATGCCCACTAGGAAAACAAACCAACTTTGGGGGAGAAAACAGACAAAGTATTCCAACAAATTTATACTTATTTTCAAAATCAACAAGCATCTATCAAGAAGTTGGAGACACAGATTGGTAAAATAACTCAACGACTTACAGAACGTCTACATGGATCATTACCAAGCAATACAATAACAACAATTTGAAATTTACACAGTTAAATCCTAACAATACCTAGAGGGTGGGTGAAAAGGTATTTTATGCTGAATTAAAAAAAAAATTAATTAGCAACAAGTCACAAATTAATTGTCTCTAGATGGTTATTCAATCAAGTCAATTTAATCATATGTTTAAATACCGCAATTCATATAATCATTAGGTAAAGCAGTAAAAACACAAGAATGGTCACGGAGAAACCCCAACTGGGTAAAACTCTAAGCACTTTACCGTCAACAATCCACTATAAACGATTCATGATTTACAGTCCACCAGACTAGATGACGACACGTACTAACTGATCTCTTGACTGTAATTTCAACAACTCTCCTGAATTATGTGCTCATGTACCAATTTCAGCTACAATTTCCAAAGCTATCCTAGATTATACTCTCCTGTAGCAACTCCTAGTTTTGTGGAATCGTTTATCTCCTGTAGAACCCGAAGAACAGCCCATTCTTCACCAACTGGAACTTCATTACCTTCCTTAATCTTCAGCAACTCCGACAGATATGTGGGAAGAAGTGGTTTGGTATTTGGATTATGAATCTGATGTTTTTCTCACTACTAAGAACGAATCTCAAAAAAACATGAAGGTTGAAAGCTATGAAGATGAAAGAATATTGACGGCATAGTATTTTTTTATTGTTCAACCTTTGAAAATCTCATTCTGAGACTGTTTGATATATTATAGGTATGGTAGAAAAGAGATGGGTCGGGAAAAAAATATTTAAAACGCGAAATAAAAATTTCTCGTATAAACGTGTCGCTCGAGCGAGGAGCTAGCGACAGTGTGTCGCTTGAGCAAAGGAGGGGCAATGGTCTAGCGATGATGTTTTCTGCTTTTATAGCTCGAGCCAATTCTTGGCGACAGTCCAGCGAAAATTTGCGCCGTTTTCCTCCTTGTTCCAAACTCGAAACCCTATACCTATTTAATTAACTTTTAAACAAATTGCACATTACTCCTCAAACTTTTACACTCTATTAATTTAAGTCTTTTTGTTCACAGAATTTGTTAATTACAAAATCAACTAAAACCTAACAAACTCCCCATTTGACATTTTGTGACAAAACACTAATCTATGTCAAGGCAGTAATAAAATAAAAGTTACAGACTCAAAACAATGACACGACCTAAACTACAAACTGTCTTGAACAAACACTGCAATACCTGTTTCCTGAAATAGACAACTCAAACATCAGTGCAAAATGTGTGGAAAACATGATAAAAAATAATCCTAGTTCGAACACTTCAATTGTAAGTGTCATTTAAGCAATGGTAAGCAATTGTAACTCAAATAGCATATTTTTCAGTTTTAAATCACAAGTTAAACTAAGATACAGTATCAATGCAACCCAACATACCAAAACGAAACATTGACACTATAAAAATATCAAAAACTTAATTTAGCAAAACTGAACTCAAACAAATATGCATATGCTCCACCTTACTGCAAACTCTCAATGTGTTTAAACGATAGGTAAATGTATCTATGTCTCACCCCAACGACCCATCAAACATAAAATGATATCAATTTGTAAATGTATCCATGTCTCATCCCAACGACCCCTCAGACATAAAATGCAAATCATAAAATATGATATCAAATCACTTTTACAATTCAAAATTTTTCTTCCCTTTTTTGTCACAAAATGACAAGGGACAAAGCAAATTACACAACATCTCAATAACGTAGGCAAAAGCAACCACAAGTATATGAAGTGAATAGTAAACTTCCCACAATTTCAACTTAAAGCACCCATAGAGTAAATAATATAAGTGACTTATATGTGTTAAGTGACACTAATCATCTGTCAGGAGTACTCCAAACCTTAAATTTGTGAGAAATGACATGCTAAATATCACTGCCAATACGTATATTCATCTACTTATGAAAGTTAAACCGTATAGCACATTAGAACCTACATATGAAAGCTCATTTTTAATGAAAATTTTCTTTTCTCCCCATGACGTACAACACAAATATTTTTCTTTTTATCACAACTTCCAATAGGAATGGTCATATATTTTGATTCATCTTAAGTTCAAGTTCATTTCCATTAAACGACAAACATGACCCATGTAACGAGCTTTAGACCGATTAACCCAAGTCAGATGACCATAGGAACCAAGTTAAGAGAAACCCGCAGGCTTAATTACTCAAATTACGTAGGCTCCAAAAAGAACCATTAAGATAGAGTCTCTTTTTTTTTTTCCAGACATATATTGATTCATACAGGGGTAATATTGAGCTTACATCTAATAAAAATGGTCAATTCATGTTCAAAGTCACCCTGCTAACATGTGACTATCATCCCAAATTTCACTCACGCGGTAGAGTCCCACTGTCAAGATCATAGTGTGTATAGTACAGATGGTATATAAAGAGACCTATATTAAATATTTCATAAGGTATCCTAAGCTAGTCATGAAAATTATATTACAGCTCAATAAATAAACTCATTCTGATTACAACCAACAAAATCAAGTGTAATGGATATCATGCTGTAAAACTAATTTCCAAATCAACATTCCTTTTTTTTTAAAACCATACTTAAAAGCAAACAAATGCAAAAAAATAGAAGAATCAAAACTAAAAGAAAAAAAAATAAGTGGGATACATATATGAATGAATGGACACAATAAACTGCACATGCATGCACCTAAACACCAAATTAGGGTGAAATTTGAATGTCATTACCATGAAGAGCACGATCATTTTCACGACCTTCGAGGTTGCTCCTCTTAACCTAAACTTTATTAGAAGCAGAAGATGATTGAGTTAATCGAGTCATCATCTCAGTTAAATGGCTGATTTGATTGGCAAGAAAGTCAATCTTATTAGTGAAATACATATTCTTACTTCTATTCATATAGTTACGATACCTAGGTCGAATGTGTCCCAATGCACCACAGTGGTGGCAAGTGGGAATAAACCGTGGTTCAAACCTGCTCAGTGATTGATGCCAATAAGTAGGATGATTGACCCTACGATGTTCGATAGGTCTCGATCAAATGGCATGCTTACCTTTGGGTTTTGGATAAGTAATCTCACGAGCTTTGTTCATGGCAAGAACGAACGTGGTCTTGGATGTACTAGCTGTAGAATCACGGTTATGAACATAACCTAGACCATGCCTATCACCCGCAGACTTGTTCATCACAAGCAGATTATCCGGCTCTCGCGAGCCACTCATAAATGATTGGAGTTGAGCATTATATTTATCAAGATCAAAAGTTAATGATTTAACTTTAATCTCCAAGTTTTCATTGATGAGTTTCAACTTTCTCACTTTATTGATCGAATCATGAAAGTCACTCAACAATTTTTCACGTTTAAGCTCAATCTCGTTCATTTTTTTCAAAACGGCATTGTTGAACTTCTTGATTTTGAGACTCTCCTCAAACAATTCACGATAAGACTCGTGAATGTCTGTCTTATCATCAGACTGCTTACTCTCATTCTCCTCTTCCTCATTCTCAATCTCACGATTGGATTCGATTGTAGCAATCGAGGTGAATGCCATGAATTTTTGTTCATCCTCACCACCAGATGCCTCATTGTGAGAACTAGAATCCGACTCCTCATCACTCATGGTCACGGTTAAAGCCTTACGCCTTTCCTTATTCGAGTTCCTATTCAAATTTGGGCATTCATTCCTATAGTGACCGTAACCCTTGCACTCTAGACATATTGAGTTTTCTTAGTGGGAGTCTTAGAGGTTTTATTCTCATGTCTACCTCTCGAGGGTTTACTAGGAACTTCACTACTCTATGCCTGAGGCTTTCTCATATTCATCATCACCTTCTGGAATTTTTTAACGAAATACACAATTTCGTCGTTCCTAAATGTCTCAATGTCAGTGGACTCGCTCTCAGTTTCTCTAATAGTGTTCATAGCGATGGATTTAACCTTTTTAGGTTGTGAGACAGTGAGTTCATAAGTTTGAAGTGATCATATGAGTTTTTCAATTTTAACAGCATCCAAGTCCTTAATCTCTTCTATCGCAGTAACCTTATGTCTGAACCTCTCGGACAGTGATCTAAGGACTTTTCTAACAATTTTTTACTCGAGGATCCTCTCACCTAAATTAAAACTTGAATTGACTATGTCATTCAGTTTAGCATAGAAACTATCAAATGTCTCATCATCAGCCATCATTATCTATTCAAACCTAGTGGTTAACATCTGCAATTTTGAGTTCTTAATAGTTTTAGTTCCCTTGTGTAGTTTCTAGAATATCCCAAACATTCCTAACAGTTTCATACATCGATGCACGCCTATAGTTTTCAACAGACACAGCCATAAACAGGGCATGAAAGCCCTTACTGTTCCAATTACACTCGTCCAAATTAGTTTTGGTCCACAGAGAAATATTAGTGGGCATAACTACACCAAGAACAGTTGTTGACGGAGTTCACCCATTTTGCACTATTATCCAAATACGTTCATCCAAAGCCTTTAGAAAAGCTTTCATTCGAACTTTCCAATAGCCATAATTGCTTCCGTCGAAAAATAGAGGCACAGACAAGGACTGACTCATCTAGAATTAACAAAAAGGGTCGGGAATCGATTTAAGGCTTTCATACCAATTAAAATTTATGCAGTTCAACCCTAACAATACCTAGATGGAGATAAATAGGTATTTTATGTAGAATTAAAAATATTAATTAATTAACAACAAGTCACCAATTAATTGTCTCTATATGGTTATTCAATCAAGTCAATTTAATCCTATATTTAAATATCGCAATGAATATAATCATTAAGTAAAGTAGTAAAAACACAAGAATGATTACAGAGAAACCTCAACTGGGTAAAACTCCGAGTAATTTGCCAGTCAACAATCAACTATAAATAATTCGTGACTTACAGTCCACCAAATTAGACGACGACACGTACTAACTGATCTCCTGATTGTAATTTCGACAGCTCTCCTAAATTCTATGCTCCTACACCAATTCCAGCTACAATTTCCAAAGCTCTCCTAGATTCTGCAATACTGCAGCAACTCCTAGCTTTGTTGAATGGTTTATCTCCTGTGGAACCCGAAGAATAGCCCGTTCTTCACGAACTGGAACTCCAATTACCTTCATCGGTCTTCAACAACTCTGATAGATACGTGGAAGAAGTGGTTTGGTGTTTGGATTAGGAATCTGATGTTTTTCTCACTACCAAGAACGAATATCAAAGAAACATGAAAGTTGAAAGCTATGAAGATGAAAGAATATTGACAGCATAGTGTTTGCTTATTGTTCAACCTTCGACAATTACAAAATCAACTAAAACCTAACATAATTGATGACGATAATAGTAGTGGAAAATGATCCACACGGGGCTCATGTAAAGGTTAAAACATATGTACCTCTACTTCTATTTTCCCCCAAAGACTTCGAAAGAAGTCGATGGAAGAAAATATTCATTCTATAACTATAAGGAGTGGGGTACAATTACCAGAGATTACCGTGAAACAACCAAAAAGAAAAGAGGACCAGCAAGATGTTGATGAAGCTGTAATGGATGAAAAGTCTGCACCCGCCTCAATTGAGAATGAAGAAAGTACAGCACCAAGTCCAGTTAAGGCTTACATGCCTCACATTCCTTTTCATCGGAGGCTTACGGAGAACAAACAAGATACAAAATTTGAAAAATTTCTTGATGTTCTCAAGAAACTCTAGATCAATATCCGTTGATTGATACAATATTACAAATTCCAAGCTACACAAGATTTTTAAAAGAGATGTTGACAAAGAAAAGAAAGCTTTCAGAGTTTGAAATTGTGGCATTAACGGAGAAAATTAGTGCAAGAGTGTAAAACAAATTGCCTCCCAAGTTGAAAGATCCAAGGAGTTTTACTTTTCCTATTTCAATTGGAAATTCCTATGCTATTAATACATTGTTTGACACAGGTGCTAGTATAAATCTAATGTCATATTTTGTTTACAGGAAATTAGGATTGGGTAAAGTCAAATCAACATCAATAACGCTACAACTAGCTGATACAACACTTTCAAAGCCATGTGGCAAAGTTGAGGATGTGCTCATAAAAGTAGAAAATTTAATATTTTCGGTGGACTTCATTGTACTGGACATGCTAAACGATTGAGACATTCAAATTATATTGGGACGGCCATTCTTAGCAATGGGTCGAACGAATACAATGACAAATAGAGCGTTCTCTGAATTCAAGAAAAGAAACTACTCCACTAATTATCAAAAGCTGTATGTATATATATTCATTCTGAACACCAATACATGTATCTGGTGTGTATTCTTTGAATTATTTAAGATTAATCAGAAGAAAGAAACATATTACGGTAGGAGTCTACAAACTGTGACCAGAGATGGTGATACCGCAATTAGTACTCCTTCATTGCCATTGTCTTCTATCTTCATCAATGCTATCTTTGAATTCTGCCGCCGCCCTTTCTAATTATCAGTATTTCAGCCTCTATGCTTTGGTTGCTATATTGCTAGTGGATCATATGATCTTTAACTTTTATGTGCTAGTTATAATAAAATGGCAATTGTATCTTTCATTTATTTTTTATTTGTAATGAGTGTTAACACTCGAAGTGCAGTTTGCAAATCCATCTTACTATTAGGCGAAATGAAAAGCGACATGCGGGGAACAAAGAAATAGAATGCTTGCCTAAAGATTACAAACCATTTTTCATATCCATGTTGGCTACATGCTATCAGTTAAGGGCACGTGGACAAGTGAATAAAGCATGATTCTTAATCGAATCAGTTAGAAGATAGCTAATAAGGAGCCGTCATCTGTCATTCTCTCAAAAAGACCAAATTACCCAAAAGTTTGGAGGAAAATCCATAAATATCCCCCTTATTGGAAGAAGACATTTAATTCAAATATCTCTATCTCAAATAGCTATATTACTTCTTATTCCTATTTGAGCATCTAAATTATTAAGTTTATGAAGTGAAAATTGTAGCTAGGTGAGTATGATTTGTTGATCTGATTTTCATCGTCAAAAAATTGGCATTGTCGGTGGGTAACTTGAACAAAGTAAACCATGAAATCTGATTACGTTTTGAAAAAGTTCGAATTCTTTGAAAACTAACTGGAGGAGATGAAAGCATCAGAGGTTGAAGTTGGAGAATGCAACGATTGTCCACTAGATAGTGACATCAATCCTAAAAGGTAGAGGGATGAAACATCCGTAGAAGTGCAGTCCAACATTTCTCCTAAACAATGTCATCGCTTGTAGAAGAAAGTGTCCACTGCAAAAACTATTCAAGAGATGGTGAAAGACTTTAAAGCATTGACGACAAAGAATGCTTCTCTGCTGGCAAAGATAAAGAATACTACAAAAAGGGTATGTAGGAGAAGTTGGAAGAGAATGAAACTAATCCTGTTAATAGTAAATTTTAACACAACACCATCATCTAGGCATCAAAAACTATGACAGTATACCATAAAGATCACTTAAGTGGCATCACAAGAATAGGCCTATTAAGGAAAGGTTCCCGAAAGAGGTCACCTCTCAGGATTGGATGAATTGTCGTCGTGATGGCCTACGAGTTGAAAGTCTCTTCAACAACTCATATAATATTCCTTACGATGAGGAATATGAAGATCAACCTACTAGGTCATACGAATTAGATGACGATGATGAACACCTCCCATTCTCTAGGGAGATCAAGGAGGAGCCATTCTCAGAAAAGTTTACCCATCCGATCATGGACGAATACAGCAACAAAGGAGATCTGAGATATCATTAGTATAAGTACATGACACAAATGCGATTGAAGAAGGCAAGTCCCGCCCTTAAATACCAAGGTTTCAATCTCACTTTAGATGGATCGGCTAAGTATTGGTATAGCAAGTTTCCTTTGGGTTCAAGCTGGAGCTGGCCGTAGCTAAAACAAGCCTTCCTATGGGCATTTATAGGGAGCTGGATGGGACAAATCTCGGCTGTAAAGCTTAATAACATGTGGCAGGAGGAATGAGAGTCCTTTAAAAGCTACTTTACATGTAACAAGACGAAGTTGATCGCTTGTGAAACGATTTCAGATGAAAGGCTAGGAACATCTTATAGAACAAATTATTTTTGGACACTCCCTTATGGTGGGATGTCCACAACAAAAATCCAACATCTACAATCAACTAGTAAGTTTGATTCAAACGAGATTCAAATTGTAGATACAATTAAATAGTACCATAATTGCCCTATTAGGTTATATTTGATATTTGCCTTTTGGTGTGTTTCTTCCATATTTTTCTTCGTTCTCTCTTCATGTTCTTCCAAAAGTCATCATATTCATGTTGATCTTTTAGAAATTTCATAAAATGGGCTTTCTAGATATCCCTAATGACCAATCCTCTCATAAATTGCTAAGGGTTTCTTTGTGAAATTTAAAACACTACGTGTGTTGTTCTCAAGAGAGATGAAGCAATTCCTCGTGTCTTCCTTTAATCAATACAGGTTTCGCTTTAGGACTTGGGCTAGTATTTTGACTGCCAAACTTGAAAAGTACAATTTTAGTCTAAGCCCTTTGATCTTGAGTTTCCTTTGGGCTTTTGGAGTTATATTATAGATCGAGTATTATAAGCTTTTTTTTGTGGAAGGAGGGCGGTACCTCCGAGATTTTATTAAAATGTCCTCACTTGTAGTGGAGGAATACCATGGTTACAAATGATATCAATGAAATCAATAAATAAGGAAGTACTACTTCCCTAACAGTGAAAGTAAAGAATAAAAGAAAAGCAATAAAAATTGAGTACTACTTCCCTTACAAAAAGAACAAGTTAAAACAATAAAAAAAAATAAAAGTAAAATACAAATATCTAAACTCTAGTACTGGGCAAACCATACCTGTCAATCTGAACAAACGCCCTAATATGCCGTGGTAGGTCGACTAGACCATATTCACGGGTCAACCCTCGGTAGCAAGCGCATTTGCAACTTGGTTCCCCTCTTTGAAAATGTGGGAGACCATATCTCTGTCAAATGAAACGATAGCTACAATCTGTCTGAGTATCCCTTGGATAGGCCATGGTCCGCCACCTCTGGTGATACAGTGAATGGTAACAGTCAAATCTGCCTCAACCCAAATATCTGATAAACCAATAACTCTAGCCAATAATATCTCATCACGAATAGCCCTGAGTTCTACCTCTAATATCATACATTATCCATATGAAGTTGAGAAAGCCCTGATACAATTTCCTGCGTAGTCCCTGATGACGCCTCCCCCGCCTGTAAACCCATCCTTGACACAACCATTAGTGTTGATCTTGATAGATCCAAATGATGGAAAGTGCCACCAAACCATGATATGGGGAGAGGATGGGGAAGAGTCAAAGAAATACCAAAAAGTATAGCAAGTTGCATGTCATTACGCCAATGTAACGGTCGGAATAGTCCACTAATATGGAGGAAGGATACCATACTGTAAACTCTCCAAATAATACGTCTCGAGCTCATACGTATGTTCATGTGCTTTGAATTATTCCTCTCAATCCAAAAAAAATCAGAAAATCAATAGAGGAATAATGATACGAATGTGTCCGGTCCTTGCCAACTGCCCAGAATACCTCCATTTCATAAATCTCTGTCTGACACTCTCTCATGTACTCATGGTAATCTCGAATAAAGCTCCAAAATGTTAAATTATATTTTGTAGGTAAAATTTTATATTTAATGAAGAATTGAAGAAAAGTGATATGATACAAGATAGACAATCACTTGGTCAGGTCGCAAAATCCAAAACGAGGAAGTTAACATGCCAAATACCAAGTTACATGTTGGGCTCGGGAGTTAAGACGAAGTGGTTCATAGTAATTCGAGCAAGTGTCTTGGAGCTGAGGAAGAAGCCTATGCGAACGCATAGGGAAAAATGCATGCGGTCACATGTCTATATACAGGACCAAAAGGCAGGCGTTCAACTTGATCTATGCGATGCATAGATTTGTACTATGCGGTCACATAGTACATTCGGCGGGGGAAATTTTATTTTTCGCGAGTTTTCTTATTTCATTAGGGTTTTAATTTGGATGGATATCTTATGTAATCTTTTAGCATCAATTTAGTAGACTAGGGTTTTTATAGTTTCTTATAAATAGTTCCCATATAATGCATTGTAGACAACAATTTTATTTTCATTTTTTGTGATTAATATCATAATTGAGGGTTTCATCTCCATTAGTTCTTGATTGAACTTTCAGACTTGTCAAATATTTTTAATATTTGTGGTGTTCGTAAATCGAGGTTCTTGTTTTCACATATCAATGGGTCTGAGGTTTAATCTACCTTAGGTTCGTGATTCGTAAGGCTTGGGTCAAGATTCTACCGTCTAAAACTTGAATTTGGACTTTCCGGGCATTTCGAACGTTAATTCAGCGATTTCCATGTGATTTTGAGTTCTAGGTTGCATAATTTGGTATTAGAGCTCGGGCTCAAATTCAAGGATGAATGGTGATTGGGGATCTATTTTCCAAACTCGATATTTTGTGGGTAGTAAAATTTGCAGTTTGGCTATTGATAAGGAGTACATGTAGAATTTGACTAGTATCACGATGGTTGAAAATTGGAATTACCTTTACAACAACACCATAGGCCTTATATGATGACTTAGTTGAAAGAGTGTGGGGAGGTAGATGTGACCAAGCAGGTTCTATTGAATTTCACCATTGGGAGATATAGTGATGAAGTTTGGTGTGATGTAGTGCCATTAAAATCTTTTCATATCTTGTTTGGGAGACCTTGGAGGCATGAGATGAATGTTGTTTATGATATGGGAAGGAACATGTATATGTTTCTTCAAGATGAGGCAAACATCGCTCTGGCTGGCTTGACACTAGAACAATCCTTTATAGACCAATTGAAGGTGGGAGATGAACCAGAAGAGGAAAAGCAAGAGAGGGAGATGACCACACCGAAAGAGAACACTCGGGTTGAATTGCAAAAGGAGCCTAGAGATAGGAAAGTTGAGATGGATGATGGTGAATTGAAAAATGCAGATGATAATGGGGAGAGTGAACAAATTAAAGAAGAGGAGCATGAGTAGGCTGGTACAAAAATTGTAGAGATGGTTCAACAAAAGAATGAGGAAACAAGGGAGAACGTTGAGCAGAATTTTGAAAATATTGTGGAAAGTAAAGAGAAACATTAGAAGGGTATCATTGTTAAGCATGATGTGATGGAGGCGCTACCTCATGAGTACAAGGAACCATATTTTGTTTTTGGAGAGGCTAACAGTTCGAACCGTGCTTTACTTAATTCTTTCTTATAGGTTGATATCTGTACTTGGGAGTTCATACTGCAACAAATGTGGTTGATTGAGTTCGTGTTGCAATACATGCATATCTATGAAGTTGATGGGTACCATGCATTGATCCTCTACCAAAAAGGGAAAAGTTCTCCATTTGATCTAGGTGGTACGGTGATAAAACTAGTAGCAGGTTGGTTATCCCCTACGCGATCTCAAAGCATGGATCCGAGGACGAATCATTTCGAAGAGAGAGTGGATGATATGATCAAGTATAAGCAATCACTTGGTCGGGTCACAGAATCCAAAACAAGGAAGTTAACATGCCAAATACCAAGTTACATGTTGGGCTCGAGAGCCAAGATGAAGTGGTTCACAGTAATTCGAGCAAATGTCTTGGAGTTGAAGAAGAAGCCTATGAGACCGCATAGGGAAAAAGGCATGCAGTCACATGCCTATATGCAGGACCAAAAGGTAGGCATTCAACTTGATCTATGCCACCACATAGATTTGTACTATGCGGTCGTATAGTACATTCGGCTGGAGAAATTTTCCTTTTTCATGAGTTTTCTTATTTCATTAGAGTTTTAATTTGGATGGATATCTTATGTAACCTTTTAGCATCAATTTCGTAGACTAGGATTTTTATAGTTTCTTATAAATAATTCCCATATAACACATTGTAGAGAACAATTTTATTTTCATTTTTTTTGTGATTAATATCATAATTGAGGTTTTCATCTCCATTGGTTCTTGATTGAACTTTCGAACTTATCAAATATGTTCAATATTTGTGGCGTTCAAAATTTTAGAACTTATCAAATGATTAGGCACCCTTTATGGCGTTCACAAATCGAGATTCTTATTTTCTCATATCAATGGGTCTGAAGTTTAATATACCTTAGGTTCTTCATTCGTGAGGCTCGGGTCAAAATTCTACCGTCTAAAACTTGAATTTGGGCTTTCTGGACATTTTGAACAGTAATTTCATGATTTCCATGTGATCTCGAGTTTCGGGTTGCATAAAAAAGAGTGCAAAATTATGAAAAAATGGCAAAATTCAAATTACGAGGATGAAATTGCATTATTTAGAAAGAATGATGATTTGGAGACAAACACCACAATAATGGGCTTCAACTTGGGCTTTTAGTGGCTGCTATATATATAAAACAAGGGCTGAAATTAAAGGAAGAAAGGCACACGAGAGAGACAGGCGGTAGTCATTGAGTAGAAAAAAAGGCAGAATTCTGGAGCAAAAACTAAGGCAGAAACTTGGAGAAAACTGAAGCAGCAATTTATATTCATATAAAATTCACGCACTGGCTGGCAAATTTGGAGAATACAGAATGCATTTGTGGCTATTTATATATCTTATATATAAACACACATAGTGGCGGCGGCAGATTCAATTTTAGCCAAGATTAATCACGTTTTGTCAATTTTTGGTGATATCTCTTCATTTTTGCGTGTTTAATTTCAACATTATGAGTTGCTAAATATTTTTATTGTTAAGATTGATGATGTAATTTAATGTTTTTATTATATGTTTAATTTTGAGATTTTCATACCATTTTAATACTTGTTAATGAATTATTGCGTGTTTAGTACTTTAATTGTCTGCACAACAATTAATTGATTTATGGATAATACTGAGATCGAGATGTGATGTATAATTCTAACTCATACAATAATTGATATGGACATTATAAGAGATCGAGAGATAATTATAAGTTATACGATATTTGTTGATTTCTTATAGATTAATGCGTTCATATGTGTGTAAATTTACATAGAGATACAGTAAGTTCGGACATATGAATAAAATTAGTATTGTTTGAGAGAAATCACTAAATACAATAGGTTAATTTGATTGTTAGCATGTATAAAAAAAATGGTTGAATAAATTAGAATTAAATGTATGATAAATAACCTATGTGAAATCAGAAATCCTAACTATCTAATCACATAATCTTATCTACAATCTTAATTTGAGTTTGTTATTTTATTAAATAGTTCGTCATTTTATTTATTAGAATCTCGCTTAGAAAATAAAATTCGATTTGAACATTAGTTATTATTTTAATTTAAATTGAAATTAGGTTAGTTTAAAACTTTATAGCAGATAGTAGTATCTGTGGGACGATACTCGAACTTAATTAATCTACTTTATGCATGCTTTTTTCTTTGAGGGGATGGGTATTTATAAATTTTCCTCGCAGTTTTGGGGTAGTTTGGTCATTTAGAAAAAAAAAAATGACAGGTGACGGCTTTTTATTGGTTAGCTTATAATCGATTCTTTTATGAGTATCACATTTTCTTCATCCATCCACGTGAATTTTTTTTATTAATAGCCAGTACCCAAATCTGGATAGGAAAAGGGTTCGCTAGGTTTATGCAAACCTTCCATACTTGCGTTTCCCTTGCATGTTGCTCTATATTTCGCATGCGATGGGATAGGTTCATGGGTCACCTTGGGAGGATCAACAAATAGTCTTTGATGTCCTTGCAAACTCACTCGTACTTTTCTTTGATAGTGGAAACTAATGTGAGCTATGTTATGCGTTAGATGATGTTTGTTTACGTGTTTCTAGGTTAATGCTTTATATGAATTTATAGGTTAAGTGGTATTATTTTTCGAATGCAAGTTAGGCACCTCTTGACATCTAATGACTATGATTAGAAGGAGTTCTTAAATGGCCATTTTATCCGAAGGTCTAAGCCCTTCATCTGAACCTATAAATTCGTCTCATCCTGTAGTGTCCCTTCCATTTCCAAAAACCATAATTATTACCATCTAGTAGCAGTGGTACCATCCATGACTACATCTGTGGATCAACACTTAGAGTTGTGTGACTCCTTTAATACCACTTATAAGTTTTAAATTTTATTTAACTAAACCTATAATGGGGTTGAATAAGTTGTTTAAGAATTACCAGACTTTTCGACGACTGTCTAGACGATCTGATTTTCAGTCTTTCAAAATGTTAGAAAACTCTGAAGATAATCAATATAATTCTCAGATAAAACCTATTCAATTTGCAAACACTTTCTAAATTGTCAATGTACCATAAGGTCTTCAACAAGTTTGCATGCAAAACTACAGCTTTTAAGGTACTAATCAGTTTTAGAGTTTTCCAATAGGGTCCGTTTGATTGCAATGGTAAAATTTGGGTGGAAAGTAAATGAACTCCAGATAATTGAATTGTCTAGGATTGTTTTCCTGGATATTGTCATTTAATTGTGTTTGATTAATATAATTTTTCACATGGAAAATATTAAAATTTTGGATATTTTGGTGTTTGTTTGACTTTGTTTTACATGAAAATTGTCTATTAAAGAGATAAAATTGGTTGCAATTGGGGATATAATTTGTTTTCATTGCCAAAAACAAATTAAAAAAACCTAAAAAAAGAAAAAGAAAAGAAAACTGGAAAATCAAATCCCATCAAATTGGTGGGAATTGATTTTCATCAAAAGCAGGATTTGGAATCGTGTGGGCCAAAACCAAGAAAATTTAGTACGTCAAAATGCCAAAAGTGGATGATGGAATTTCTTTTCCATTTTCCATGGAACTTTTTCTCAATCAAACGAATCCAAAAACAACTTTTTGATCTCAAAAACTCATTTTGACTTCTATAAAATCATACAACGAGCCCTAAGTAATGTAAGACACAAAACACAAGATTTTAGAAGCCAGCTTTTAGAAGCCAAAGAAATCCGCTAAGAAACAAAAATTAAAAAGTCAAGGTTTTACAAAAAAAAATTATCCCATACTACAAATATATACCAAACTTAAACTAAATTATGAGAATAAAAAACTTCCTATTTTGTATCCCAATCGATTGTCTAGAACGAAATCATGACCACTCAACTTGATTTAAAACAACTATTGATATAATTTTGCTTATCAGCCTCGAACTTAGCAGCAGACACCAACCAAATGATATTTTCTATGATCTTCCGGAAGAATCAATATATAGTTTTCAAAATAAAGAATGGACTATATTGTCAAATTTTTCAAACACAAATCATGACTAGATAAGGAAGCAATATATGTTCAAATAGAATCCAAATATATTAAAATATATTATACATTACCTTGTGAATTTCATATAACCTAAATCATGAAAAGTGCAGTAATTTCATGCAATTCATCAAAGAAATAATATTAAACCTTATTTTTCGAAGGTCTGAACTGTCTGGACATTCATTCAAATGTGGAGACATTCGACAAGTTTCCTAATCTTTTAACTTTCCTTTTCTTGTTGCGAAGTATTTTCCAAATTTACTTTCCAAGACTTTATTTTTTAGCCAAATTTTACATAAAAAATAAACATTTAGAATTCGGTGAGCTGTAGAGTAAAAGTCAACACAAACATGTAGTTAAGAAAGCCAAAGGGATTATTTGGAAAACTAATTTTCAAATTATTTTTCTTCACACTTTTCAATTAGAGAAAAGTCAAACGTTTGATTATATTTCGAGATTTTCGTCATTGTAGACATTGAAACTGTGTTAGCACAACTGCAAGTCTCAAGATTTCTGCTGGTATGAATTGGAAATTTGATTTATTGAATTCAACCAACTAACTTGTTGGCAAGAGAAATGTACTAATTAGAGCCGGACAAAACTTCCGAATCGGACTCGAACCAAACTGGACCAAACCGAACGGTTCTTCTTAAATTAAATACTGAACGGGTATCTAAATGGAAAACCGACGGATTTGATTCCGTTCTCGATTATATACATAGAACCGAATCTTCCTAATTTTTTTTTATTTTAAATAAGTCAAATTATTTTTTTGTTCTAAATGAGTTTGCTAACTAATTAATTTAGTTCAAACCTAAAATAAGATTTTACTATTTTCATTTCTCAACAAAGTCCAACCTAATAAAATTGATCTAAATTTTACACAAATCTCTTATTCTACCGTAGTATCGTTTCTACCGTTCTATTATTGTGAACTCACTATCTTCCTTTTCTTGTAATTTTAACAGTCAAATATATGGAAAAACTCAACAAAAAATGTGCAAAAGATATCACCAGATTGGACTACGTTATTTTGTAAGAGTTAAGATTGAACATGTCATATTCGAATTAATGTAGCATTGTTGTAAATATAAAAAAAAAAATTATTGTACGGAAACTGAAAATTGAATAGAACCAAACCGAACTCGAACGGTTCCATAATTAAATCTAAATCCGACGATTTTACTTACTAAATACCCGAAAATTTAATTTCGATTCGATTATCTTCATAAGCGAATTGAACCGAATTATACCCATCCTTAGGACTAATAAATGTCAACAAAATATCATGTTTCGTTTCCAGAAGATTTTCTAGACAAGTGATTCATTAATTTAGTGGGGACCCTAAGGCTTCTGTATTTCTTATTAGGACGTTGGGAATATCATGACTAATCAAATAGAAAATAAAGGTTCAAATTTCTAGTTTTATGGTGATTCAATTATGACAAGTCTACGTGTTACATCTTCAACCTCAATTTGTAACATTTGTTAACTCAATATGACTTCAGAGTAGATAAATGCCTCGACTCCAAAAATTTCGTATCACACGGCTTTGAAAAAAAAAATCGTGTTATAAGAGTGCAAGATTAAACAATTAAGGAACTTCATACATATACTGTATATATCAAAATTTATATAAGAAATTACATAATACCACGTGACGTTATACCATTTGCCAATTTAAAACACATAAATATTTTCATCAAATATTTTCCCTCCATATTATTTTTCGCAATCGCTTATTGGCTTATGTACCATTTTTATATACTGACAGCTTACAAAATCGAAAAATTAATTAAGCCCATGTTTAGTACATATTAAAATTCAATTTTTAATTTAATTTAAAGTTAATAATTAATTTCAATAATATATTTCATGGATCCCACAATTTTTTAACCATATATTTCATCATTTTTTTTTTTTTTATCAAAATTTACTAGAAATCATTTTTAATCTCCATCAAACAGGGGCTAAATTTGATGCACAATATGCGTTGATGGACTTATGTCGATTCGCTAAAAACAAGTTGGCTTGGAGTGAATGACGTCCAAATTCAAACCATTTAAAATGTCATTTTCTTTAAAATATTCATGTAATAAACTATGACAATTTTCTCTTACCTGGAATTTTGAAGAGGTCCAAGGTATTAAATTACTACAGTGGAAATTAATTTGTATAAAACACACAAAATAGGGCTTTGATTTTTTTATTTTTTTCTTCAAAGTATATTCAAACACTAAAAACAACTTGACTTGGGGTCTACGAATTACGGTCCAAATTAAAACCTTTTCAAATGTCATTTTCATTTAATATTTATGTAATAAACTATGACAATTTTGTCCTACCTGGAATTTTGAGGGGGTACTAATAGAATACTATGATGAAATAAACTGACAGAAAAATAACTCCAAAAACAGCTTATGAAACAAGTCTTGGTCACTGAATTCTTCTTCCAAATTTAATCCCCTGTATTCACACCACAATTCCATGAATTGATACTATAAAATCAAATGTTACTGACAGCTTACAAAATAAAAATTTGCAAGAAAACTAGGATTGATACAAGTTGTCACTACATATATAGCTAGCTGCTTTTAGCATTATATTTTCTTGAGCATGGCTAGAGGCTCGTTTCAACTTATCATTCTTGTGTTCCTTTTCCAGTTTTTGGATTTTGAAATTTTTAAACTTGCATACTGCAAACAAAATCTTCACTCAATTTGCAGGGAGAATGAGAAGAAAGTGCTCATCACGTTCAAAAAAGCCCTTACAGATCCCTCAGGGAGACTTGCTTCCTGGCACGGAGAAGATTGCTGTAGATGGAATGGTGTGAGCTGCGATAACAGAACTGGATACGTAATTGAGATCAAACTCCGGAATCCATATCCAAATAATTTTAATGGCGATGGACTCGTCTATGAGTTGGGAGGTGAGGTTAGTCCTTCCTTGCTTGATTTGAAATACTTGAATCATTTGGACCTCAGTATGAATAATTTTAGCGGGGCTCAAATTCCAGACTTCCTTGGGTCACTATCCAAGTTGAGATATCTGAATCTTTCTAGTGCATCGTTTGGAGGTCGAATTCCTCCTAACCTGGGAAAACTTTCTGAGTTGGAGTATCTCGATCTCAGTTATTACTATAACGAGACAGTAGAAAATGGCCTTAAGTGGATATCAGGTCTGTCTTCTTTGAAATACCTAAATTTGGGGGGTATAGACCTTAGTCGAGCAGCGTCTTATTGGCTTCAAACTCTCAATTCCCTTCCGGTTATTTCAGAATTGCATTTATTCCAGTGTCAGCTAGTGAATCTTCCAACTTCTCTTCTGTCTGTTAATTTTACTTCTCTTTCAGTACTTGACCTTTCGAACAATGATTTTGACTCTACAATTCCGGAGTGGTTATTCAATTTAACTAGCCTGAAACGCCTTGATCTCAAATCGAACAATCTTTATGGTATTTTACCAGATGCATTAGCAAATTTGACTTCCCTCGAGGAATTCGACCTGTCTGAAAATTATGGTATTGAAGGAAAGTTACCAGGAAGGCTAGGAAATCTCTGTAATTTGCAGAAACTTGTACTCGCTAATAACAGAGTTGATGGTGACGTAATGGAGTTCATTGATGGCTTGTCTGAATGTTCGAATAACAGGCTCGAGACACTGGATTTGGGATTCAATAAACTGACTGGAAACCTTCCCAATTCACTTGGCAGCCTCAAGAATCTGATATATCTTCGTCTCTGGCGCAACTATTTCAGAGGTTCAATTCCAGAAACAATAGGGAACTTGTCGTCGTTGAGGGAACTATACCTCTCATACAATCAAATGAGCGGAAAAATCCCTGTGAGTTTTGGAGAACTTGTTTCCTTGGAAGCAGTTGACTTGTCTGAAATCAGGTGGGAAGGTGTCATAACAGAAGCCCATCTTAAGAAACTCTCCAGCTTGCGTGAACTATCAATTGGTCAGTTGCAGCCAAATGTTTCCGTGGTATTCAACATTAGTTCTGACTGGATGCCTTCGTTTAAACTTGTTTATATCAAAATTCAGGCATGCCAACTTGGCCCCAACTTCCCAACATGGCTAAGGAATCAAACCGAGCTTAAAACCATTGTACTCAACTACGCGAGGATTACAGATGTTATACCGGATTGGTTCTTGAATATGGGTTTGGAACTTGAAGAACTGGATGTTGCGTACAATCAGTTAAGTGGTAAGATACCAAACTCACTCCGTTTCTCCTTTGGATCGAACGTTGATTTGAGTTCAAACTTCTTTGAAGGACCTCTCCCACTTTGGTCTACTAATCTGACTACCTTGTATCTGAGGGACAACCTATTTTCAGGACCAATTCCTTCAAACATTGGGACAGCATTGCCTTCTCTGACAGATTTAGACATCTCAAAAAACAAACTAAATGGAACAATTCCCCTTTCTATAGGAAATCTGACACGATTAACAACCCTAGTCATTTCAAACAATCGTCTGTCAGGAAATATTCCTCAATTTTGGGAAAACATTCCTTTGCTTTACATAGTTGATATGTCAAATAACAGTCTTTCTGGTACAATACCAGACTCCATGGGGTCCATAATTTTTCTCAAATTTTTAATCCTCTCTAGTAACAATCTTTCAGGAGAATTGCCTTCCAGTTTAAGAAATTGTACCCAACTAAATAGCCTTGATATAGGTGACAATCAATTCTCTGGAAAAATTCCAGTTTGGATTGGAGAAAACATGCCATCGTTGCTAATTCTACGCTTACGGAACAATTCTTTTACGGGAAATATTCCTTCAGAAATCTGTAGACTCTCGCTGCTTCACATATTGGACCTCTCCAAAAATAACCTGTTCGGGTTTATACCCCAGTGTGTTGGAAATCTGAGTGGCTTTCAGACAGAGTTTACATCGGATGATGCTGCTCGATATGAGGGGGGTTTGCGGCTTATTGCAAAAGGAAGAATAATGCAGTACTCGTCCTCGCAGCTGTACCTTGTTAACAGTGTAGACCTCTCAAGCAACGATTTATCTGGAGAAATCCCGTCAGAACTCGCGAGCCTCTTCAGACTGGGAACATTAAACTTGTCGATGAATCATTTGAGTGGACGGATTCCTTCAGCTTTTGGGAAGTTAGAGTCGTTAGAAACATTAGATCTATCAAAAAACCAACTGTCAGGGCCTATTCCAACAACCTTGGTTTCCTTAACTTTTCTGAATCATCTGAATTTGTCATACAATAAATTGTCAGGCAAGATTCCTTCAGGATACCAGTTGCAGACACTAATAGATCCATCAATATATATGGGAAACAATGCACTCTGTGGATTTCCCTTATCGGTCGAATGTGATAGCGAGATTCCTCCACTTCCTGGTCAAAACAACGAGGACATTGATGATAAAAACGATCTCGAAAAGGTTTGGTTCTTCTCTTTTGTGGGATTGGGATTTTTCACAGGATTTTGGGCAATTTGTGGATCTTTGATTCTCAAAAAACAGTGGAGGGATGCATATTTTCAGTTTGTGGAGAGGGCAGCGGCACGGATTTGTGTATATTGGCATATAAAATTCTCAAGAATGGCTCTCAAATAAAAGAAAAGTCTGAAGACAGTGATCATAGAGCAAGAAATTAGGCAACTTCCAAGATTAATTTATGTAATAATTCATAGATAAAGTATTTTGCAATAAATGATGCTTTTGAATTGCTATATGCAAAGTATGATATAAATTTGGCTAATCTTTAATTCTGGAACTCAAAAGAGAAAGAAGTACAGTTAATTTTCCTTGTGCTCGTTCAAAATTCGAAGTACCGATTTTGAAAGATGAGATTGAAGCACAAAACAAACTGAGACAGATAAATTATGTACGTACGGATCATATTTAGTACCGTTGGCAACTAGGCATCCTGACGCGATTGTTTAGAAGGGAAGTTGTACTAAAATATATCAAAATTATTTCCAGTGCAAATCAATGATTGGTTCAAGATTTAACCAAATTACTCAATCTAATATTGTGGATATAAATTATTCAAATTGTATTATATTGACGTCGGGCGAATCTAGGATTTCGATTGAGCACGGGCGGTTGTTGGTCACTAATGGCGACAATGAAAACCAATACCGTAAATTGATATGATTTGTATTATAGTTTGAATTGCAAGTGTAGATGTACGTTATCTACCAACCTAATACTATTTATCGAGTAAGAATTTCAAGTTTGAAACATTGGTCAAATTACTTATTTTCTTGGTTTGATTTGTTAAACTCTCGGTCTAGCGAAAAAAAAAAAAAAAAAAAGTGATTGTTTCATAGTTTTAAAGATGACAAAGATTTTGTTGTTGATTGTGTGAAGAAAAAATTGTCAATACTCGTCCGAATTACTAAATTTTTTTATCGATTAAATAGTTTCCAATGACAAGATTAAAACAAATAAATTTTTGGACTTTAATAAATTTCAACTATCAATTTAATTTTTTTCTTCGTTATTCTTTCATATTTCAAAACATAGTTATCATATGCGATTCAATCGTTGACTTGGACAAATTATCGGGTCATCAAGTTAGTAGTTTAACCACTGAGTCATTGAAATGTTAAATTTTAGTTTTAAAAAAATTAAAATAAAAAGACAATATATCAATTATTTTACTAAAACTAATCATATAATTTTTTGTGCATTAAGCATTGCCATCAACTAAATGCCAAAGTGGTCAAACTTCCAATGATTCCAAAGGAATGCACATGTTTGAATCCATATTTTTGCACTTTTCTAATAAAACTTAACTTTTATAATAGTGAAAAATATTAAAACAAAACATAAATGATTGATATTGGGGAGAGTTGAACTCAAGATTTAGTGCCGGCGTATCCAGCCCGGGTGGCCGTCGGAGCTCACCGAGTGCTAGATCTGCCACTGATTGATGTGGTTTACAGTCAATGGTGTTAAAAATGTAATGATAAAATGCTTAGAATAAATCTACAGGTACAAGTTTATTTCACATGTTTTTGCACATGAGGACAACTGTCCGTCTGTGCAAAAACTTGTGAAATTTCTTGCACTTGTAGCCTTGTTCAAATGCTTATCAATCAATTAACCACAAAAAGTTAACTATTCACACTACGCCAAAAATTAGCTTTTGCAACACAGCTTTTGCAACATTCGATAGTTAAGTATTGGTATAGGGGTCTATCGCAACATTTTATAAATAAATGTTGCGAAAATGGTATTTTGCAGCGTTTATTGAATACCTTTTGTAGCATTTATTTAAACGCTGCAAAAGGAATACCATTTGCAGCGTTTAGCCTACTATCGTTAGTCCACCATTGTCCAAATCCGAATTTGACTGGCCACTATAAATCTTAGGCCCATTTATTTATTTCATTTTAGGCCCAGTTAAAACTAATTATTTTTGTGTGTTTTTACCGTCAGTTTTCTATCCTTCACCATATTCTCCAAATCGAAAACCCCCAAATTTTCAAGGTTTCACCCAACTGTGGAGCCGTCCGTCGACCGCCGACCATCCACCGTCACCGACACCGCCAAATGCACCTGATTATAGAAACTAGAACGGAACATCCATTCCAATTTAAATAGCCGTGTGGAAGGAAGGAACATCCATTCCAATTTAAATAGCCGTGTGGAAGGAAGGAACATCCATTCCAATTTCCATCTGCCATCTGCCGACTGCTAGAACGGAACATCCATTCCAATTTAAATAGCCGTGTGGAAGGAAGGAACATCCATTCCAATTTCCATCTGCCGACTGCTATACAAGTGGATCTGAAGGAAAATTAGAAATATATTTGTGCCTCTGTGCTTCAGCCTTCGACCTTAAGGTACGTAAACATTAATGAGTCGTTTTGTCTGAGATTGAAATTGAATTTTTTTCTTCATAGCACCGAAAACTTGTATCTACGAGTGAACGTAGTTCTTCACTCCTAATGTAATGTGATTGCTTAATATTGCTTTTGTAGTTGATATTAGAGTTCTTGTCGCCTTCTTTTGTTTGGGTTTCATTAAGAAAGCTTGAGAAATACTATTAGTTATGTGAAATGCCTAAATCTCGTTGGACCCTGGCTTCCTTGTTTTTGTTTGGGTTTCATTAACATTCTATTTGGCATGAAGAATTAGCATGAATTTGACAAAAACAGTGCAAAATGCATTGATGAAAGATGGGGTCGAGGGTGATGACAGAAGAATAGAAAGCACAAAGGAGCAAGATGCGGGCCTACTTCATGCACTTCATCATCTCTATTCTCTATCTTCTGTCAACAACACTCTCACTGTCTTCCACTATTAAAATATGTATATGAGCTCACTATGGCATGAGAGAAAGAAACCAAATACCAAGTCGACTTTGAACTGTCACCTAGCTTTTAGACAAGGTGGTTTGATATAGTATCAAAATAAATAAAAATCTACATTCAAGTCTCATACGGACTTATTGTATTCCCATCATCTGAGCTCTCTATCTTATGTCGACTCATCACCAATATCCCTTCATCGTGTCATCTTAATTTCAAGAAAATCCGAAGCAAGTTGGGGACTTGTAGGGTGAGGTTTAGGTGGGTGTAAGGTAGGAGAGCATTGAAAATGGAAACTAGAGAAGCCACTAATGATAACATGAGTTTGTGTGATTTAATGATTTCTCCAACTTCTCTATTTATAGGGCAAAACTATGTGTTGAAATATGTTTAAATAATTGACTAATCATGCTTAACCAATCTAAGTACTTAATTTGATGATTATGGAAGCGAAAAGGTAGCTCGATAGATTTACTTTTTCAAAATAATAATTGATTTGTGGGGTTATAACTATTATAGAAATAAGTGTTGGCATAAGTAACTGTGTAAAAGTGTAGGAAAAGTTTCAACGTTGGAGAGGAAGAATTTAGAATAAGAATGTTGGAGTAGTACGAATCATTTTCTTTATGCTGCTCATGCAGGAAGCTAATAATTAAGCATATTTGTTCCAGGAGTTCAAAAAATTACATCTCCTCATCTATATTTTCTTTTATTTCGTTATACTTTTATTTCCAAAATCTAGTAGCTTTTCTATGTTTGATGATAACTCTTAACAATTATGTTTGTACATTGTAGTTACTTTAATGTTGGCTTCGCTATAGATGTTGGACAAACTTTAATGGATTTATCTCCTAAATTTAGAGCTGCAGGAATTCAAAGTGTTTATCACTCTAAGATCTGCCACTACCTATAATGGATAAAGAGTGGCTGCACTTATCAAGGTTATCATCTGAAACTAACCTTATAAATCTAGTTGTCCAATAAAAAAAATAACTATTTTGTTTTCAGGTTGTATTGTCAAAGTCAACTAAACAAACTTCCAAGAGTTCTAAAAAAAGAAGAGCTGCAATTGCTAATGCAATTCGAGAGACCGGTAAGAGGCTAAGATATTCCAGTGAACAAGGAGAGAGTATAACTAGCTCACCTAATGATGAGCAAACCACGTTGCCAACAAGTACAAATGCTCCAAAGAATAAAAGAGGTCCAACACAAGTGAAGATGATTCCAGAACATAATTATCAGAAGATAGATCTTGAATTCAATGAATACGACCAAGTTGTTGGCCAGAACTCAGAGAAATTTGCTAGCACGATTGGGGCCATAGTTCGAGAACATGTGCTTGTAGTAATTAACGATTGGCATTCGGTGCCTAGAAAGAAGAAAATGGAGCTTTGGGCTTTCATAAATGTACTATTTCTCAACTATGTTTAAATATTATTACAATGTTCATTTTTCCTTCTTAATGACACTATTCCCATACGTCTCAACTTTATGTTTGTACATAATACAACAACAATTCAAAGTTAGTTATTGTCATCAAAGAATGACACTTCAATGTATAGGAAAGTCCTGGAGGACATTCAAATCTAGACTGAGAAAAGAAATTAGAGCTCAAGTTGAATCATCTGCGAATAGACCACGCACTATTACCCTTCTTAGACCAAAGAATGTCAACTCTGAAGAAGTTTGGGTAAAATTTGTCGAAGATACTCTTTCCGCTGATTTTCATGTAAGTATAATTTGCATATGAAGCTTACATTTTTTTAATTATTGGTGTTTTTAACCCTTTGAGGATGTTTGGAATAGGAAAAAAGTTCAAGGTTCAGCAACATGAGAAATAATCAGAAGCTTCTCCATACTATGGGTCGAAAGGGTTATCCATGCGTGGCTCATGAAATGGTACATCTGAGAAACATATCTTGTCTTACATGAATTGTCCACTTCCAATATATGTAGTAACTAAATTTGTACTGTAGAGAAAAAATAATCCAGATTTAAAAGGGTTACGAACAAGAGTATGAACTTATGAACATCTTAGGAAAGATGGGAAACCAATAAATGAAGCAGTTGCCGATACTTTGGTATGTGTAGCATTTCCCCTCTAATTGACCATTTGAAATTTGATTTAGTAGTTGTATTACTTGCTAGTAAAAAAATTGAATTTAATAAGTATAGAGAAGGATTGAAAATTATGCCGTATCAATCTCTGATACACCCGCCGAAGATTCCATCCGCAATGATGATGTCGCTCGAATCTTAGGTCCTGAACGTCATGGGAGAGTTAGGGGACTCGGATTTAGATTTGTACCATCAAAGGTGGATGGACAAATACAAAGAAGTGCGAGAGTTAGAGAACTTGAAAGTCAATTACAGACTCAATCACAAAGGATGGAGGCATTAGAAGAAAAAGTGGAAGCACTTCTGAAGCTATCTCAACAGGTTATAAGTAGTTATCCTTTATATATAATAAAATAATATAGCTTAATATAGTCAATTAAATGTAGAATAAATTTTAACAATTTTTTGTTCTATTTTACAGAATGTGGAGGACAGGAATTCAAATGCTATTACTCCCCAGGTTTGTGTGTCATACATTATTAAATGTTTATTCAATATATATCCAGTTTGTAGCATTGCAATTAAAAAAAAATTTATTTTCTGTCTACTATGAATTTGTAGTCACAAATTGGAAGTACTGCACCTATGATAAATTCAAAATGTCAAATGTTGCATTGGTACAAGTTTGAGGAGGAAGAAGTCGTAGCAGAAGGGAAGATTGCAACAACAGACCCAAGTGCAAAGGTGCATCACCTGCCACTCGGTCGAGATTGTTGGAAGGTTTGGGTTGAGGAAGTGTATATGAGTAATTTGACCTTATACAGACCTATCGATAAATTCCGGACTTTTAGTGAAGTCATGGGAAGTACTGTTGCTTGGCCAAAGAGCAGTATTAGACTTTTATGATTAAGGTATGTTTTTTGGAGGTCTAGAGATATTGGTTAAGAATTTCTTGCTTGGCTATGCATTTTGATTTTTTTGAAAGGTGGCGTTTAAAATATTTGGCAACTGTTAGATGTGTGCAATAACGATTAGGAGTTTGATTAAAATTTAATGTGTTTAAATCAGTACTTATAGTTTCCTTATTTGAATTGTTGTGAAATTGTACACAGTGTTTATATATCTGATTTTTTTCTTGTGCATGTAAGTGTTTGGCATCATGACTTGGCTTTTTAGTGCCTTTATTGATAATCAAGTGAAGGCATAGGCAGTTAGATGATCTATGCGTGAAAATTCTGAAAACTTCTGGTAGCATTACATTTTCTTTGGAAAAATATTTCACTTTAATATGATTACATGGATACTTCAATTATATGTCATAGTAAGACTCGTTGTTACTGATTGAAATGCTTATTAAATAGCGTGCATGTGTGCATATTTAAATGTTCCAATAACTTTCTTCAATATTGCCTCTATTCAAAATCAGTGCCCCAATTCAAGGGGCCTAAACTGATATTGCCCCAATTCAAAATCAATGCAAAATGTTGCTACTTTCCACCTATAACTATATTGACCATATTCGTTAATTTGCTTAAAGAACATAAAAAAGAAAAAAAAAAGGGTAATAGATAAGTTCCATATTCCAGAATCAGAGAAATATATACCTAAGTTTGATGATTTCTTACCAAACATTCATGTTGTAAAGGTGCAATCCTTATAAGAACTTCTTGTGGTGGTGGGATTACTGGTGTTAATGTACTAGTCTGGTTGCATCCAACTATTTTCTGACAAGTTTCAATTAGACAGTGCCTGTAAGTAGGGCAAGAGGAGTGTGAATTCAGCCATTTATCGATGCATCGGACATGGAACCCGTGGTTACACTTGGGTAGGACTCGAACGCTTTCTCCTATGGCGAAATTTGAGAGGCATATTGCACACTCGGTGTCCAAACCTGGAAAGTTAAGATCACTGGTGTAACTTATTATAGGAAATGTTTTGAGGGCCTTTTTCTTTATTCCTGTATTGGCTAGACGCGTAGACGGGGTGTCATCAAAGGATACAAAACTCGAGCACCTTAGTGCACACCTTATGATGGAATTCAATCCAAGTGAGCAAATTAAGGCACACAAGAGGACTGATAAAATGTTTGATGAAATGCATGAAAGTGGACTATCAGGAGATAACACCTCGTTTATATTTGTATTTAAAGCTTGTGGTAAAGTTTTAGATTTTTTTTATATGGAAGAATAGTTCATAGTTATGTTATAAAACTTGAGTTTTGAGTGTATCTTTATATGTAAGATTGGGTTGATATTTGTGGGAGTTGTGGCCATCTTGCAAGTTTGTGTGGTGGCAATTTTGTTGATCAGGAGAAGACAAATTTTAAATGCCAATGGTTTTCTCTACCTAATTGCTAGCTGAAGAAAACAAGATCAAGATGTTTGATGTCTTTTTAGTTCTTTGTTAAAGGAATTTATATACCTTTTCTTGTGCATAGATCCAGGATCATCTTAGTCTTGTGGTGGAGGCGCTTATATAAACCCCAGGTTGTAATTACTATATGATTGATGTCATGTTATGTTCAACTCATGGTTTCCTCATGCGAAGTTTAGTGTTCTTTTTCTTAGACTATGTTTATCATAACATTGTAATGGTAGCTTGAGATTTCTAAAACAATTATATGCTAATTCAGATTGTTTCTGTTGTATAAAGTTTATATACTCCCAAGGATGAATTTTTGTTGGAAGTCATTCTGGAATTATTATTGTGCTAAGTTTCATCTTGTTAAGTTCATTTGATCCTAAGCCTTCAAATAGCCTATTGATGCTTTGCCTTCACTGGCTATATGTATTTCTTTTATGCATTGCCTATTTACTGGAATTGTTTATGTTGTAGGAAAGGGAAAAGGATTGACTGCTACACAAAACATTTTCCTCTGTCGATTCTACAAAACTGACTTGGAATTGTCGTGGTCTGTGGCAAATATTATGGCTCATTTGTTGAACAAAAAATGTAATTTAGGAACACGAGCTTATCTTAGTAATGAACATGAGTTATAATCAATAGTTTATGACATTGACTGCTCAGCTTTTTTTTTTTTTTACAGTAGTACTATATTTATGATTGTAGCGTTCTTTGTTTTATGAAATACATGATATCTAATCTGCCTTTGTTTAGCTAAGCTTTGAAAAGGTATATGTTTCCCTTTTAAAATGGATGCTCTGGTTAGATACATTGAGGAAACCCATATTAAGATTGATTTGTACTTAAAGAATACATTGATTGATGAAGTGTGGCTTGGTTTAGATAAGCTTGTGGAATTTTTGATGGCATGGTGGAGAGGAATATTGTTTCTTGGAATGCCATGATTATGGGGTATGAAAATTAGGTCACTGCGTCACAGTGAGTGTACTTTTTGATGAGATGCCAAGGATGTGATTTCTTAAAATATGGGATGAAAATTGACAAAATGAATTGTACAACATTAATTGGTTTTTCTTTTCTTTGCTTCTACGAAATGGTCTGTTAGTAGGTCAGTTGTTTAGTGGATTGATGAATTGGAATAACTAGTATTATTTTCTGCATTTTTAGAATATGAATCTGCATATCCACTTCATTATTTGCTTTATTTATTTTCAATTCCTAACACTAAGTACAAAGTTATAAGAAACAGATTTGGTACTGATTTTGAATCCTGTTTTTCCCACCAGAAAAGTTAACTCAAGTGCTGGAAGCAAAAGGAGATTCTGAAAAGTAAGCCTCTACAATTTTTGGCCGTTACAAAAGCTAGTTAAGCTACTCCTTTTTTGATGTTGTATAGAATGTCAATCCAAACCTAGTATGAATTATTCCACTTTTTGTACTCATTGGAATGATGGAAAAGATGTTTTTGATGTTGGGTCGATATTTTAAACTGGACACATGTATAATGAAATCAGTTTGAATATTGCACAATGTATATGGAAGTTGAATACTGCATGGTTTAATTAGTTTCAATGCAAGAGCATATTTTCCCATTTTAATTATGATTTTTGGAATATATTTTTTGATGTCTTGTGTCTCTTGAAATATTTATGGTAACAAGTGCAAAATTTGTAATTAGGTTGCAACGTGCAGAATAAACAATATGATTTTCGGTAGCGTAATATGCATTTATTAAAAATGCAAAATTAATTTTTAAAAAATATTAAAATAAAAAAATGCTACAAAAGAAATGTTCAAAAAACGCTGCAAAGAAATGCTGCAAAGAAAGGTGGTCTACTACAACGTTTGAAAAACGTTGCAGAACGGGATCTACCGCAACGTTTAAAAAACGCTGCAAAAGGGGTCTACCGCAACATTCGAAAAATGCTGCAAAAGAGGGTCTACCGCAACGTTCGAAAAACGCTGCAAAAGGTAGTCTACCGCAACGTTTAAAAAACGCTGCAAAAAGTCTTCCCTCAACGGCAACACCAGTATTCGTAACATACGCTAAAACGCTGCAAAAGGTCTATCGCAGCGTTTTTTGGCCGCTGCAAAAGGTCTCTTTTGGTGTAGTATCAATAGATGACAGAAATTAGTCAAAGCAAATCAAAAGTAAACCTTCCCTATCAAGCTCCGATGGATTGGCACCAAAAGTGGAAGGAACGATGCTTAGATCACGAGCCGAAAATCATAAAACAACACCATACAAGTTGGACCAAAATTACCCACTCAAATGGTCCATAAAGGAATGCTCAAAATCCAGCCAGAAAGACCACGCATAGAGGCGGTCGAACATGGGTGAAATGGACAGTAATAGGGGGTAAAAACAAGCATGAATAGAGATACAATCTAGTGCCGAAGAAGAGCCAATGATAAAGAGTTGAGGAGGTTGTCACAAAGAGGCACAAGACAAAGACAACCACAAAGTAAGAGCCAAGGAAAGAAAAACGCGCAGTGAAGTCTCAATAATAATGCCAAGAAAGAAGTTGTGTTGCGTCGAAACACAAAGGACACACACCTACATATATGTAATAATAATAGGTCAAGTAATGGGTCGAGTCCGTTGAGTGGTCTTTGGCCTTCTTTGTAACTTGGGCTATCGATCGACCTAATAGTACTTAAGTGCATTCAATCATAAGTTTCCAATGAAACTAATTGAATCTAGTATCTATCCCGATTATTCATCGTCATTTCGAGGTTTACTCAGTATTACAATACCCAACAAACATCCACCTTGATGTCAAATATACTTGCAAAAAAAAAAAAAACAAGTTTAGTTGTTGCACAATATGATTTCAAACAAAATTGAAATGTCACATACCTTTATCGATGTTTAGAAGTGTAAGACAACTTCTAAACTTTACCAAGAGGAGCACCTTAGTGCTCATGCTTGCAGCGTTATAGTCAGAATGCACTTTCTCAAGTTTTATCAAATCTTGGGATGGGATTCACGTAATCCCGTACTAATAATTCGCCTTCGTTGGCAACTGCTCTTGGTGGAGCTGGTAGATCTAGTCGTATCTAGATTTGATTTTGATTTTGATTTTCTGCTTCTTGCTTTTCTATATTCTCTTCTTCTTTATCTGAAGGTTCTTTTGATCTCGGAATCCAATGTTAGGAGCTCGATTTCTTCATAATCTTACGTACACTGCCAAAATCAAACAAGAGACATTAGGTGTATAAATAATAGCCCAAAACAAAATAAAAGAAAATTTTGAATACTATATAAACTAATAAACTCAAATTAAATACTTATTCCCAACAACAACGTCAAAAACTTGTTCGTGAAAAACCCTCAAGCCTATGAGATCGTTGACAAGTAATATAATTGATTAGTTAAGAGTTATCGTCCCACAAGAAATAAATTCAATAGAAGTTTACTAACTTTTTATGGAATTTGAATTACGTAAACAAAAGAGAGTTTAATTTTGTAATCATTCTAGATTAATTTAAGAAAGCTGTAAAAGTTTGTTTTTTATCAAATCATGGATGATTGTTTTGGATTTCGAATCCGCCTATTACTATCCATTTCAATTCTTAATTTGTAATCTAGTTCCGTTCATATGTTCTTGAAAAACGATAAAATTATGATATATAATTTTCTTTTTCAAGACAAATTAAATATATCATAGTCACGACTCGAATCTATTTCTAGTCAGATTTCGAGTGATAAGAATGCATTAAAATTTATATTATCTTTATGATTACACACGTGATAAATATTGTTCTTAACATTTATTGTATATATATTAGTTTTGTCCCGTTTTAAATTTATTGCGAGTCTTCCAATACTTCAACAAGAAATTGGTGGCCAATCAATTAAATAATACATTGAGTACTCAAAATTATTCAAGAAATACTAAAATACTAGTCTTGAATTAAAAAAATAAACAAAATGGTTAATCTCCATCTAATACAAAAACAAATCTAGTTTAGCATATTCATATATAAATTACAAAAAAAAAATAATAGAAAAATATTACCCAAATCATGATATAATTCAAAAGATGTTGATTTTAAATTTTAAGGTTGAATTTTTCAAAATCTTGATGTAATTAGCTTTAATTACTTGCTAAGGCTTGATCTCATCTCTCAAAATATAATATTGACTCCTTGTTCTTGATGAATTTGATGGTACTATTGTGTATGAAGACACAGAGAGCGATTTTCAATATGTAACACTTGTTTTGTATTTGTAAGGTAAAGTTAGGTCAAAAAACACGTCCAAGTTGTGTTTCATGAGAGTAACAAACATAAGGAAAGTTGCATTCACACATGCATAATTACTTATCTGTACAGTCGTCAGTATTTTAATTATAACTTTTTCTTTCGATATTGATTGAGGTGGTTTAAAGTGCTTTGGGAAGATAACCAAAAGGGATAAAATTCTTCTATAAATAGAATTTCTCTTATTCGAACGTTTACTATCTGAAAAATAAGTTTCAATCTCCGACTAAAAATGGAACATACTTTGTGCGATTCGAAATTGATTTGTGAAAATCATTTGATTGTATTTCACTCATTTTTTACTTTTAATTGCATCCAATTGACTCCCAACGATCTTCAATTATCGTTTTATGGTCTAAATCAACTATTGAATATTTGTAACTTATCCCGAATTTTGAATTTCTTCATTTTTTCCCATTTTTCTCTTCTTTCTTCCAATTCACCCAATTTGCCTCGAGTTTTACCTAACAAACAAAATTAACATTTGATTAAGCCATAATTAATCAAAATTAATTACAATTAATCGCATTTAACGATTCAAATAAGTGTACAAAATACACTTCTCAAAGAACTCTCTACGTTTGCCTATGCAAAGCAAACTTAGGATCAATCTTGAGGTGGTGGTAACTAGCTTTTGGATCAATGCCCACCATGGGAAAATATCCAAGTTTTTATACATGAAGATTTTTAGCTTCTCATGGCTTCATTTAGGAGATCATTTCTAACTTTTAATTACTTGGTGGAATCTTGAGGATCTACAAAGAAGCTCTTCAGTTCTTCCACTAAGGCTATTTATTACATGGACTCAATGATGCGAAGGTCTAATTCGTCATACATGGCCCCCTTTTCAAGGTCACTCCCTTCTTTAGGGGCTTCAATCATGTCGACGTCTTCCCTTATTTAGAGGAATACTTTCTTGAAGGACGTCAACCATTTAGATGTTAACTACCACTATGTTGACCTCACGAGGCTTTGCCTTTTTTAGAGAGTTCAAATAGCGTTCCCTAGTGTTCACGAAAATATGTTTCAGATTTAAATCACCACAAGTGCACGGTTCGTTGACAAGTAATAAAGTGGAAATTCAAGAATTTCGAGTATCATTCCCACGATGATTGATTTAATGTGATTTCTATTATCTCGACCTTAACCGAATCTATTCAAATTTGGAATGAGTTCTCAAATTTTATGATTAAACTAAAACTATTATGTAGATTAAAGTAAAATCACTAACTAAATGCAAAAGTAATGGTTGAATGCAAAAGTTGAAGAGATGAATATATGAAAATGAGTACTAGGATCGCGAATCACCAAGCAAATTCACTTTTAATCCCTCTTTCACAATTTGATAACACGATGAATTGGTTGAAGAATCAATGTTTCTAACTTATCCAACAATCTCTTTCGAGTAGAATTGAGTCTATTCTAGCATACCATTTGACTATATTTCTATGACAAATACAATATACAAGAATGCATGACGTTTTGTAAACACTTAAAGATTCAAGTAAAGCATATCGGTATATTTCTATCCTCTATGAACTAAACGGTGATTTATACATTGTTGAGTTTATTTTCCTTCTTTCGAATGCATAAAATAAATCATCCAAACTCACATAATCACATGAATTTAATTATGGAGGCAAGAAGGCGTATATAAATCATTCAACATCCATCATATGTGTTTGATTATCAAATTGCAAAATAGAAGTTAAAAGATCACAAAGCGAGGTTCATCGTTCACCTAGTACATAAAAAGTCTAACCTAACATGGATAAAATAAAACAACAATAAAAATAATAAATAGAAGATATCACCAAAGAACTAGAAGTTAAAGATTGAATCTTGAATCTTGAAGTGAAACCCTTGTTCTAGCCTCTCCCCCTTGCTCTTCAATGACGTTTTTCTCTCTAATAATGCGTAACCCTAGCTTCTGGGTGTGATTCGGGTTATAACGGAGTCAAAGATTCATTACCATATGAGTTTGAACCAAATAAGGAAACCTACAATTTCGCCAAAATTTCCTTCTATGCGATCGCATAGAAGGAATCTATGCGGTCGCATAGACCAACAAATTCTTCTCTGACGACTACTATGCGGTCGCATGCATAGTAACACTATGCGACCACATAGTGTTACAATATTTCCACTTAGTCAATTTGATCCCCAACTTCCATTGATGCGTTCTTTTGATCATTTATCCACTTTTTACTCTTTTGATCATTCCCATGCTTGATTCAATATTTCCAACATTTCATCTTCACTTTTTCCTCCGAAGCATCTTTTAAATATTTGCATGTTGGTCCCTGAACTTTCATTTTCCTCTATGTTGGCCCGTTTCCGCTCGTTTTTGCATATATTCCCTTCCATCCATCCATGCAATCCTATAAACACAATTTGTATCGAATTAAGCCATATTCAAGCATTTATGTCCACAATTAGTCAAGTAATATCACTGAATATACGTTAGAAAATGCACTTATCACCTAGCCCTCATTTGGTCATCTCTAACTATTGCAATACGATTTTGCGAGGAAAATTTCTTGCATGGGTGGTGTGCATAGGTGATAGCCCTTCTTTCAAGGTTGGTCTTCCCAAAACTCTATGGTAAGATAATCTATTGTCCAACATAAGAAATTATACATAATAGATGCCTACTTGACAGGACTTCACCCATTTCTATCGCAAGAGTGATTTTTCCTCTTGGGATGATGTTATCTCATGTAAATACCTTTGTGGGAGAGTTATAGGGGTCAGTTCATGATCCACTAGCATCTTATATAAATGGATCTAAATTTGATGTTAACGGAGCTCCCATTATCTATAAATGTACTTCAACCTATTGCATGAAACAACCATCCTTACCACTAAGGCATCACAATGAGGATAGTATAGATTTGATGCATCTTCTTGAGTGAAAGTGATGGACTTAACCATTCTTGCTTTATGAGTGGGGTTGTTGACTATGTAGCTGGTTATTGGGAAATCTTTAACCTCTCTGACATAATACCTTTAAGCATTCCTAGAGCCCTCTCCCACATATGGACCTCCAAAAATAGTATCAATCTTCTGAATGGGTGCATTATCTACATTTGTTGGGAGTCTTTTCTTTGTCTTTGCTAATGTTTTAGCCTTCCCTATCTTCATATTTCTTATGATGAGAGAGTTCGTCTTATCTCTTCTCGTTTATGTATGCTTTGGTAGGGACAAATTTCCTTTTATGGGTAATTCTCTCTTCTAGGAAAATGGGGATTACTCCATTCCATGAAGGCAGCTATGTCTCTGCACTCATGATATTAAAGCTATGTGATTGATGAATGTACAGTAAAGTCATGTATACTTATCGAGCCTTTTGCCTCTGACTTATTGGTTAGCTGATCACGGTAATTAGGTCCTTGATTCCCATAGCCACTAGACCTAATCTCTTCATAAGCTAGTATCAACCATCATTCTATGTGGCCGTGGCATAAACTGGCTTAATATGGGGGCAATTTGATGCCATGCTTGGGTACATTATTGGTTTATCTGTGAGAGGTGGGATCTCTACCTCTTTGCCTTTGGGGGTGGGAATCCATTAACTGCCCAAATGTAATGGTTGCCTCAATGACAATTTGGTTCCTCATCATCTCAACAAATTGATCATAAGTGGTAAGATTATTATTGCGAACATACCTCTAAAATAATGTAGAAAGAACTGGAGAACCTCAACTTTGTCCTCACTTTTGTTGATAATGTCTTCCAGAAGTAACTAACAAATTTTACATCCTTATCAAACATAATAGAGAGTGGAACACCATGTAGTCTAATCACCTTTTGCAAGAATAGGATCGCAATCTTTGAAGCATCATAGTCTCGTGTCATGGGACAAAGTGTGACATTTTTAGAAACAATCCACAACCACCATGATGGATTCATGGTTTCAGAGGGTTTTAGGTAACCCAAGGACAAAATACATGCTAAGATGTTGCCAAAGCATGTCCTGGATTGGAAGCCCTATTGGTTGCTTAGTTCCCTTGTTGATCAAACAAACCAACAATTTAGACTAGTGAATTGATTAAGCCCCTATTTGATTTAGTTAAAAATAATAATTGTAAATTAAGTTAAAATCAACAATTTATTTCAACCATACATCCTATGGAATCGATAACTTTTATCAACTTTTCAGCCATATGTTTAATCAATTTTGATCAATTTCTACTCAAATATAATTTTTAACTAAACTAAATAGGGTTATACTTAATGCAAAGTCTTTAAAAATTGGTGTGGATTTAAAATGACTTTTCGAGCTCACACCCTTTTAGGCAAAATCTGAGAAATTAGTTGTATGAGATTATGATAGACAAATTCATTGATTTATGTTGCACACTTGCTATTGTAGATTATGGAACGATTTTTCCCACCGAAACAAATTTACATTTTAGTGCATTTACATATATATTGAATATTTTTAATATTAGATAATTAAATATTAATCATCGAATTCGCTCTTACGATCGCTGACTGTTGACATTGACTGGTTAACATTTGCGGTCCGCTCGGGCTGAATTTCGAGGTTGGGTCCGCCACTGTTAATGTGGTCATAGTGTTTTAGTTAGCATTAATATTGCATCTCAAACTAGCTTATTTATTTGAGTATATTTCTAAGTATTTTATTTCTGATTTCCTGTATCACGTGCTTTTATACTGAGTATGCGAGTCTTTGATTTCAGGATACAGGATGAACAAAATGGAAGCTACATTCGTTTGATTCAGTTGGACTATGATATTTTTGATAAGTTATTTTGAGTTTTGTATTTGGTTTTGTCACAAAATATCAAATGGGGAGTTTGTTAGGTTTATATATTGTATTGACGATTTTGTGAACAAAAGGACCAACTTGAATGATTATACAAGTTTAGGGACTTAATTGTAAAGTTTCATAGTTGGTATGTTTGCTTAAGGTTTGGGGTTTCATGTTTGGAACAAGAAGGATTCATGTCGATTTTTCGCTAGCTGCTCGTTGAAGTCATGCTTGAGCAGATGAAGCATAAACATCCTAGCTCGACCTTCGCCCCATTGTCGCTCGAGCCATAGACCTTTCGCTCGGGCAAACCATCATCCTCGCTCAAGCGACATATTATTCGGCTAGACCTAATTTCGATTTTCAAGATTCTTACTTACCCCATTCTACCAAAATTGTCCAGCCTATAAATTGAGGCACCGCATATTCCATGAAAGAAGATTGAACATACTATTTTCTAGAGAGAATTCATCCTACACAAGATCAAAAGTTCAATCCTTCAATCATATATGTGCTCATCATATTGAAAACATCAAATCCATCAAATCAAACATTGAATTTCATTCTTCGTTTGAGTCTATCAGAAAGATTGAGTCCTCAACTTTGTTGTATTGAAGATCAAGGAAGAATTTGAAGAATTAGGAGTTCTTGAGAAGATCTAGAGGAGATAAACTGCGTAAAGAGTCAAGATTGGAGTTCGTGTGCTCATTCCAGTAGGACTGTTTTATTAAGAAGAGCCAGATTGGTGTTAGTATGCACATTTTAGGAGGGCTGCTTCAAACTTTAGACATGAGATTAGAAAACTTGTGTCGTCAATTTTGCTGGTAGTTTGTAAGTTTATCAAAAGTTTATAGTGGATCTTTGACAGACAAAGTGCCCAAAAAATTTTCCACGTTGGGTTTCTCCATGAACAATTCTGGTGTTTACTACTTTTCTTATTGTTTTGATATTACTGCGGGATTCAAATATAAGATTAATTGAATTGTTTGACTAATCATCTAGATATAATTAACTTGTGACTTGTTGCTTGTTAATTAAAGTTTTAATTCCGCATATACGCCTAATCATCCCCCTCTAGGTATAGTTGGGTCGAATCTTCCGTTTTCACATGACAACATTCTACATAGATTGAAAGGGTCAACTACAGGTGGTTTGGATGTACCCATCGTTTATTTACGAGCTTTGTCTGAGAAGTGGGGTTGTAACACCCATCTGAAGAAGGTGTACATCCCAAGTCGGTAATTACACGAAAGAGGACTTGAATATTCATGAGCCGACCAGGCTCTACTAGTGCACCATCCCATGTGCCGGAAGAACGATCGTCCCGGTCACGTCACCTAACCCCAGTCGATGACCCTAATACTGACCTTGCTGTTCAGCTTCATGTCTGCAACTACAAATGTACCTGATGCAAAATACAATTTACGGGCAGTTCCACTATCAAAATGAGTTCAACACGGTCTTAGCTTTGATATACACTAACAAAACATTCCCTCAACCTCATCTACTACTTGATCACATTGCAAATCCTAACCCACCTCGGCCGGACATCAACGACAACAACAACGAAGATGCTTAATGTTTTCTACAAGGTAAGTCTTCCCACTTTTTTCTTTAAATTTCACATTGGGACAATGTTCAGTTTAAGTTTGGAGGGATTCTATTACTTGCCTACATCGTTTAGTCACTTAAATGCTTATGTGTCATTTGCTCGTTTTGTTATTTAAAAAATTATAATATAATAATATTGCATATTTGTGTGAGTTAGATAACATTGTCTGCTAGGATGAATAAATTTGAGAGCTTGTTTATCTATGGAAACATGATAATGATTATGTGCAATAATTGAGTAAACCAAGCATTCTTCTTACGGTTAGATCCAATCTTTAGCATCGTACAGGAACAAAATGGTTCTTATATATAGGATAAATAGATGACTTAGATGCTTAATCCCTTAACCTATGATTCACAACTTCCTTTAACCGTATACATAATAATTTTGGGAGTTCTAACCGGTGAAAGACATGATTTAATATTATGGTGATTCTGTGCATGTGAAAAATTTTGTGTGGAGTGTCTTTGGCTTTCTAGTATAACTGGGTGATAACCAAATGATAGGGATCTAACCCTTGTAAATTTTGCTTTTCTTTTATAGAAAATAAGTATTTCACTTATTGAGCTTATGCCTCATACCGACGCCTTTTTGACTCTAGTTAGTAAGTCCGTAGGGGTATCTTGAAATCCAGTACCCTTTGGTATTCAAAAGTCAAGGAGTTATGGACTAAAAGCTCGTTACATGAGTCAAGAAGAGAAAAATTGGTGATGTCAATATTGGGCTAAAAATAAAACATCAATAATAGATAAACTTTATGCAAGAGTGCAAGTAAGAATTCACTGTTGGGGGCCTAGATAACTAGTAGATTTGAATCACTTAGTATAAATTAGTTTTTTGAATCTCTCATGAATTGGAAGAATCATCACATGAATAAATTGTTGACGTTGCCGATTGAAAGAAACCAAATTAGAGGGGTGTAAGAAATTGATAAGTGAAACCAAACTTTAGAATTACACAATGGTGAGAAAATGAAAGAAAACAAGTTTGGGGGTGTGTGAATCTCACGATTGAAGAAAGAAAAGAATTGTTCATTGAGGGTTGATAATTGAACCAACTTATGAATGTACGGTGCTACACTTGATTCTTCACACACACACACACACACACACACACACACACACATTTTGCATTGGATAAGTGAAAGTTTGGCTCTTGTATTGTGATTTTAAAGTCATTCATAAATGTGATATAATGTTCTCAAAACTGAGCTAAATTACAAGCTAGATACTACGTTTGTGTTTGTGAGTTCTTCTCTTTTTGATTTTCTTTTTCTTCACGTTTGCTCGAGGACTAGAAAACTATTAAGTTTGGAGGTATTTGACGAGTGTGTTTTTATTCATGATTTTTATATAAATTTAACTTAATTGTTGGCCAAGTCTTATGCTCATAGTACATTTTTGATGTGTTTGCTAGTGTTATTTTAAAGGTATGGTAAGGTGGTGTAAAAGGGATGTTGAAGTGTACAAACAAATCAAAGTCAAGAAAAAGAAGCACCAAAATGGCTCCTAGGCGCCATGCTCGGAACGCCCAAGAGCTTGGAAAAGAGAAAAAAAAATAATGTAACTCAACACCCAGGTGATGTACTTACCCGAAGAAGATTTTTATAAACACACCTAGGCGCTGCACTCATAACGCTTAGGACTTCCCGGATCTAGATGGCAACGCTTAGCTGGAAGTTTTAGGGTTACGTTGTTTTGGGCTTCGAAAAGCCTAGAAATACTCCAAATTTGGGGAAAACTTGTAGGGGTGTATAAATAGAAGAAAAGTGACACTTTTAGAGGGTTCCACACATTGAGAGAAAAAGAATACAACTAGAGATTGAAGAGCGTAATTCAAGGGAGAAAAAATCAAGAAATTCATGTTTGAAGCATTGATTGGAAAGAACATCTTGGTGCAAGATTGATTACTTTTCCTGCATCTTTATTCAAAACCCAGTGATATATTGAATAACAACTTCTTGTTTTCTTATTCCATCATTATGAGTAGCTAAACTTTATATTAGGGTGAACGATGTAATCTACTTGCAATCCATTTGTCTTTTATTCAAGATTTACGTTATTTTTTCATACATGTGTTGATTTTGCTATAAGTTTAATGCATTAAATTACTTGCTAATTTGATGCCTTTGTGAATCTTTTATGAATCGAGAGGTGAGTTCGAGATTTAGACCATATAGTAAAATCCGATATGTTAGTATAACGTGTAGAGATACCTATACTAAATATTGCGATCTAGTATTTCGTTTAACTAAGGTAGATTGGCATAGAGATATGTGATTGAATTAATTAAATATGCTCAATGAGAACTGGAGATGGATAAATTGAATAACATAGAAGAATTTGATCGAACACTACATTAGGCTCTTGCATCTTGAATTAAGACTTACATGTGATCAATAGGTGAAATTATTCGTCCCTAATTTCCATATAATATTTGAATTATCAACCAATCTTTGTGTGCATTTTAATTAATTTCAAATGTTTAAATAAAAATTTCACTATCAACACATAATTCTTTGTTTACTTTCATCCAATAGGAGTTAGAAAAATCTAATTAAGTTATAAGGTATAGTCCTCGTGGGAATGATAATACGGACTCAAAGGTTCACTATATTACTTGTTACGATATCGTAACCTTGCGATAAAAAAGAAGAAGCAAATGTGGCTTTCAAACATTCAGTGATTAAGGTCATTATGTACTGAAACATGTAATAATACAACAATAGAACGTGACATCCATTAAAACTTTAGACCTTGAAGAAGTTTCGCGGCATAGACCATTATTGGATAGCTTGCAAACCTTGGCTAGATTGGCTTCTATACCTTCATCAAAATTAATAAAACCGGGAAAAGTGACTCTTCTCTTTGCATAGGAACATTTGTCCTGATTAGCTTGTAGCTATTCACCTTCAGAGTCTTCAAAACCTATTCCATATGACCTAGATGGTCCTGCAAATATTGGCTAAGAATTAAGATATCATTGAAGTGAAGAACAACAAAATTACGCAAGAAGGGTTTGAGAACTTGTGTCGTGACAGGCATGAAAGTGCTCGGTATGTTTGTAAACCCTAAAGGCATGACTAGCTACTCGAATAGTCCCTCTTTCGTTTTGAAAGCCGTCTTCCACTCATGACGTAGACGGATATAGATTTGGTGATAACCACTTCAAAGGTCGATCTTGTAAAGATGGAGACACCACTCAACAGGTTTAGCAGGTCATCAAGACAAGGAATGGAGAATTTGTACTTCGTGGTTATCTTTGTTAATTGCTTGACCATCTACGTGCATTCTCCAATTGCCTTTCTTTTTTTACCGTAAGTAAATTTGGAATGGTATATGTTTTCTCGAATGAAGCCCTGACCCAATAGTTGTTGAACTTGTCGATTAAGTTCCTCATCTCTGTTGGACTGATCCGATAATAGGGTAAGTTGGGCAAGGTCAATCCGAGAATGAGGTCGGTGGCATATTGCATTTTCCATATTGGAGGGAGTTGGTTTGGCATCTTTTCGAGCATAATATCTTGAAATTTCTACAATGAAGTAACAAGCTCCATGGGTATGAACCATCAGTTTGCTTAACCTCGCAACTCACCAACACTAATACCATTTTCTCCCCAATTAGGACTAGAGAAGATTGTATCATGGTCAATACTAGAGTTGCTTCTCCATTGGCCTCAAACTTAAAGATCTGTAGAGGTTCTAAAACCAGGTTCTTTAGAAGGAATAAGTATTCGAATACCCATTGTAGGATATGAATTAGAACAGAAAATTGGCAATTGTGTCAACATCGTTCGAAATTCTATAAAGAAATCAATCGTACAGGAGATAATCGAATGACAAATGATCTTTATTATGTCCATACAGCTTTGAAGTTAATATCTGTTCCTTTAATTGTAAATCATACATAGCAAAGATACACAGTATTTTTTACTTTTTTGTAAGAAGTTGATGCGATTTATGATCATATACTTCTCTATAAGAACCAAAGACTTTTCACATAAGAATGCACACCAAAAAATACAGAGCACACTATAGCATTTGTACTCAAATAAATAAATAAATTTCTCGCAATCGTTGTAAACCCAAAGACTTCAAATTAAAGTAAGTTATTTCATACTTCATTTTGTTTTAAAATTCTCTTTTACTTTATTTATTTTTCGGGCAAAGCCTAAAAGAACACCAAGTAAGCAATTAATATATTCAGAAGTAAGTACTATAATGTTTTATTATCTTTTCAAACATATTTCTTACGCTTTTAATTTCTTTATTTTGGATTCCATGACCAATAGAAAAACTAATCCCCTGAGTTAAGTTGGACGTGTTTTATCTCAATTACGAGAGTTTGTTTAAGCCTTTTTAAACATGATGAAAATCTTTTTGGTTACAGTCTTGAACTTTTTTTAGAAGGTAAGAAAAAAGTTAAGAGAGAGTTAATAAAAAATTGAAGAAATTAATTTGCTGAACGGTATAGTACTCTAAAGCAATTACAAAATTATTGATTCAAATCTTTATATTTTATACCATCAAACAAATATACTTCATCTACTTTGTTTTGTTGTTCATTAGAATGTTTTAACGAAATTATTAATATTTATTTATAAAATCGAGAAATTGGTAGAATAGTTGTTATAGAAAGACATATATTATTCCTACTATATAGAAGTAGAGCTTACTCCTCTTTATAGATTATGAGGCAAATCATGGAGCGTTCTATCTCCCAGTATCAAAACTTCTTAATAGAATATTCTAAAATTGTAAGAAAAGACAGAAACAATTAAAATTTCAAGAGAAAATATGAATAATAGAAATATAATAAAAATAAAAAATAAAGATTTTCTCTTAAATAAGATTCTTATCAAGCCAGTCTAAGCGCCATAAATTGGTATTAGAGCTCTTCCTTAGTCTAAATCATTTAATTTATGAAAAGAATAGATTACTTAAATTCAGAACTTCTAGGAGATGTTAGAAGAAAAGATAGTTTAGATACAACTTCTTTAGTTTGTAAATTCGATAAAATTTTAAACATCTTTTACATTATGAAGATAGAAGTTAAATAGTATTGTAGATTTACTCGTAAATTTAGGAGAAGACTTAGAAAGAATCAATTCAAATAGAATGATAGAAACTTTATTAGAAACTATAAATATAAATATAAAAACTTTAGAAAATATATTAAAAACCAAAATTTAAAAAAGAAATTTTACAATATAGGTGAAATAGACATTGTTCCCAACTTAGAAAAATTAGAAAGTAGAATTAAAACATTAAAAAAACAAAAGTCAATAGATGATATACAAGATTTAGGTAATTTAATAAATAAGAAAGAAAGATTAGATTTAGGAAAAGTCAAAAAATCTAGTAAGTTTAAAAAGGCTAAGTGGATTTATACATAATGGATAAAGCAAAGCAAAGCAAATTGTAGCTTGTAGTAGTAGACTAGTAGGTAATCCTTTACTAAGGACATTAAGTAGGAAAATGGAATCCAAAACAAGATTAGGATCTTTAATAGAGATTTCAACGTGTCGAGTCGAAACTCGAGGTTCGGGCTTGGCTCGAGTAAAAATGATTTGAACTTTTTTGGCCCAAATCGAGCCGAGCGTTTACTCAACCGAAAAATCTAAGCTCAACACAAGCTTTCGTCTCTGGCCTTATCGAGTCGAGCGGCTCATAATTTTTTTCTTTTCATAACAGGCAACTACTACTCCATGCAATAGCACACATTGCAGGTAGTAGTAGCTGTCTGCTTTTTAACACAAGATACCTGCAAGGCAACGTGCTACTTATGTATTGCAGGCAGCTAGCTGCAAAGCTTTTTTAAGGTTTTTTAGGCATTTCGAGCCGGCCCTAGTGTGTCGTCGAGCCATACAATAGGCTAGGGCATTTTTCATGTTGAGCCATGGTCGCTCGAGCATGTGAGCAAAACTGACACCCCTAATCCTTAATAGATATAGAAGAACAAATAGGAACTTTTAGGCAAACTAAATTAAAATTAGTAAAAGTTTTAGACATATATAAAAAGGGGAATATATTTAACAAATCCTTAATATACATTATGGTAAAAGATATGTTTCTTGTACACATGAAGATCAATTTATATCCCTAAATTTAATAATTAAAAAAAAAAGAATCTTATAAAGAAATTGTTAATAAAAATCTTCAACAAACTCATTTAGGATTAATAATAGTAAGAGTAAAAGGATTTCATAGAGAAAATTTAGGAGTCAAAGTATTAGTATGTTTATATGATAGCAGATTCACGAACATAGAACAATGACTATTAGGAAGCGTCGAATTAGACATGAATAATAAAGGCGGAATAGTATACTTTATACCATATTATTTAGTTAAGACAAAAAGTTTTTATAAATACATTAAAATATGAATAAAAAACAAAGAATATCGAATGAAAAGAGAATAAGATAATTTGTTAATTTGTATAGGATTCATAGGAAGACTTAGTGAAAACAACACTATCAATTATAAATTAGAAAATAATCAAATAATTACTATATTAGGACAAAAAAGCATAAAAGCCATCTCAACAAAGAAATTATTTTCAGAAACAAATGCAGGATTAAATTGGAATCTAGGAAACTTCTTAGAAAGACTGATATTAGTACCAGAAGATAATATTATGTACAAAAATAGTAATCAAACTCTAAGTATTAGATTTAGAAATTATAATCATCAAGCACAATAGACAAAGCATAATGAAGAAGAAAACGATAAGGAATGTAGATACTTTGAAATAGAAGACTATGAAAGTGAAGATGAAGTGAATGCATTAGACGAAGACAGTAAAGAAGATGAAGGTGAAGACGATGAAAGAGAATTCAGATACTTAGAAATCTTAGAAAATCTAGAGAAATAGAAATCAGAATATTGTTAGGAAAAGATCAAGCAAGTACAGAAATCAAGATAGAAGAATGCAATGAAGGTAATAAGAGAACTAAATTAGAAGTTGACTAATAATTTGGAAAAAGAAAAGAACCCATGAATACAAAAAAAAGATACAGGACGAAAGTATTATTTTCTCCTCCAAATGTATATGAATAGAAAGACAGAAAATATAAAATCTTAGGAAAAAGACAGTCGGATGAATGATCTAATTTACCAATAGCTAGTGACAAATGATTAATTTTAGAATTAAATAATTGTAAACCCCGAGGCAAACCTAGTATTATAACCAAATGGGAAAACTTTGTAATTGGAGTATATAATAGTGCACATATACAAATGACTGTATTAGAAATATGGGTTTATGTAGAATCTTATTTAGGAAAGACAACATTAGACATATATGTTACATCTAAAAGACTAAAACCAGAAAAAAAAAAAAAAAAAATTAGATTAAGAATGGTTGGATATAACAGTTTTAGAAGTTTTACAAGGTTTATTAGAGAAATAATTATAAAATTTGACCTCAATAGAGATAACACTTGTGAACAAAATAAAGCCTTAGAAGAATTTGAAAAATTAAGCATTAGTAATATGAAGTACATACAACCATTTTTATTAGATTTTAAAAGATTAGCAAATGAGCAAGATTAACATTAGATGTACAAAGAAATTAAATTATTCATTTTTGTTCATATTTGTATACATCACAGACCTATGATTATAGAAAATAAAAGAAAAAATTATATAAAAAACATAAAAGCATAAAAGACATACAAAGATAGGAAAGTGTATAATATTAGATAAAGTAGGACATATTATAAAAATAAAAGACCCAATTTTAATAGATATTTTAAAAAAGAAAGGAAATAAAAAAAAATTGTAAATGTCATATTTTTGGAGACCTTAGACATTTCACTAATAAATCCAATAAAAACAAAAGTAAAGAAAATAAAGCTAAATATGTGATAATTAAAGAAATACAATGTAATATTATAGAATTATCTGATAATGAATCTTGTAGTTCAGTATATAGTATTTACACAGATAAAAAAATTAGACAATTTAAAAGTAATAAGCATTTATGAAAATAGTTGTAGTAATTTAGAAGAACAAAATTTTTCAATTTTCGACATAAAATGATGAATGTAGAACAAAAATGTGTCCATGAATGGATCAGAGGACAATAATCAATGATGCATAAAATATACCCACAACATAAAAATAGAAATAAATGTAAAACTTGTTTAGAAATCCATTTTAAAATTATTTAGGAATGAAAGATTAGAAGTAATAGGATAATAAATACAAAAGACAGAATAGAAAATACATACGAAATATTAGAAGAAATACAATATAGAATTAGAAATTTAGAAACAAAAGTAAAATAGCCTATAGATAATTATACAAAAAATAATTATTTAGAAACAGGAAATCAAGAAGAAATAATTTGTCAAATATCTAGAATAAACTCAACCAAAAGCCTTAGAATACCCATAGAACTACAAATAAATAAAATGATAAAACTAAATTTAGTAGCTTTAATAGATACATAGTGTACATTTAACACAATTAGAAAAGATTCAGTTCCATAAGACTGTAGACAAAATTAATGTTCTTTATATCATTTTAAAGGTGTCAAGAAGATTTATTCATGCATACCAAATGGACAGCATAAAATTTTGAATTTTATCAATTTTCATGCAAAAAAAAAAAAATCATATTTTCATCCAAATTTCGGGAAGCCATAACTTTTTTATTTCAAAGACAAAATTAATGATCTTTATATCGTTGGAAATATCTTGAGAAGATCTTTCCAACATACCCATGAAACATAGTGTAGAAGAAGTTATCATGTGATAAAGTTTCGAATTTTATCGATTTCATGCAAAAAAATTAGATTTTTATCCAAAATTTAAAACCCGATAACTTCTTTGTTCGAGTCCAAGATTTAAGTTCTTTATATGATTGTAAAGCTAATTGAAATACCTTTCTAACCCTACTAATATTACTGTAGGAAAATCAATGAATAAAATGCATTAATTTTTTAAAGTTTTTGCAAAGTTGATTAGGGCTTCAATTTCTCCTAAATGCAATAACGAAAATCGATAAAATTTTGCAACTGAATTCTAAATCATATTACATAATTTCAAAATTTTGTTAATTTAGACAAGTATACCAAAAGATGTAATTAAAGACCATATAATGTTTCAAAACTTTACATACAAGATTCATAACTCAATTGAATCATATACACATATTCAAGCATATATTCCAGTTAGGAATTCAACCTTATGGCTCTGATACCAATGTATGAATTTGAAACATGCTTGAACATAAATTCCGAGTCAAAATGCTTAGTTGAAAGATGAATTCCAAGATTTTTTTGAGTGGTTGAATCACCTTGCATTCCAAACTCCAATATCTACATTTTCTTGTTCGTCAATGGTCCCAATCTCAATTACAACGGAAGGGAATTTTAATCTACAATCTAAATATATAATTTTGTAAGTTTCCATGCCAAATATATAGATCTCGGCACTTTTTCATTTTTTCGAGTGATTTTTTATACAAATTTTCACTTCAATTTTCTTGCCATCTTTTCCTCCTTTTGTCTTAAACAAATAATTAGAGATTACATGGGAGTTAATGGAGGTTATAAAGATTTGTAAATTTGAATTTCAAGTTCATACCATTCTCTCCAACCGTTTTTGTTGTCTCACAAGTCGGGTCACCCCACATGGACGGCCCGTGACCCATATTTTCCAACACAAGAAATAGTGCAAACCTTGCGATTCAACCTCACGTTGGAAACCACGAGGAGTAGCCAGGCAGGCTCTCTCTCTCTCTCTCTCTCTCTCTGCAGTTGGAATCTCTCCAAACTTTCAAAATCAATTGTCAAAGATGCAAAAATTGCCTTACTTTCTCATTTCCTTGCTAAATAGCCACTGATACCACAATTTAGGAAAACAACTAGGAAAGAAATAACAATCAAATAATTCGATTGACAATCACGAATATGCTTCCTAATTAACCATCGCAGCCTTGATTTAAGGGCAATTGTTCACCGTCTATCAGTGGAACGCCGTGATGTAAGGGGCAGCATTTTGATTTGCATCAGAGAACGTCAGTTTCCCTGAACGAAGTTGGTATATACGTGGAATGGAACGAGCAATTTGGTAGCTTATCATTGAAGCAGCCGGTTTGGTTATGGATTTGGGAGACAGAAAAAAACACGGATGATGATCATGTTCTTATAGGAGGATTACTTTGGATATTGAGGTGCATTTGTTCTTATCGCTGCAAATAATTTTTAGTTGCCAAAGTTATGAACTGATATTTATCCTAATTATAATATGATGCAACCAAATAATATTAGCAGATATGAGATAGAGATCTCAATCAATGTCACTTCAAGTTTATTTCTAATTACTCGGAAATTGGCTGGCAAATGCTGAAAAGCGTTGCTTCTTTCAGCGAAAGCAACGTCTGATGACCAGAATAAAATAAGTAAATTGCAATGAGTGAAGTATTCTGATACCATCAACGAGTGGTGAAAAATAAACTCCAGAACGCTATTTTGTTTGATTGAGTTCAGCGGTTCCACTCTTGTTTCATTGGTTATCTCTCGACAAGTCACATCTCTTCGGAATAAGCCGAGGCGTATAATGTATGGAATTGTCAAAAATGTATTGATATCTTCCAATTAGAATAAGAAGAGACAATGTGTGGAAGTGTTAACATTGTATTGAGGGAACAACTAAAGCGACAGCAAGTTCGGGACAATAGATGTGAACTCTATTTGATGGATGGCCAAAGGTATTGCTACAGATATTTGTCGAGAGGGTGATGTAGCTGGAAAGCTTGAGAACAAACAAAACATTCAGTTGTGTTGGTTCACACAAATTATAGAGATGGATTAAACAATATGAGAGAGCTCCACTAGATTTTATTAATTATCAAAAACAAATAATTCTTAAAATAGTTTAAACAGTGGAAATCCTAAAAACAGCCATATAACAATGATTGGAAGACTAATAAATTCAAAGCAATGAAATAAAACAAATAAAATGGTCCAAAAGGACATCAGTTTCCTTGGTCTAGTTGAAGAAGTTCTTCTATCGAACTTTGTACTTGTTCTTAGTTGTCAAGTGTCATGTAATGACAATTTTTCGCTCGACCTGTAACTTGAGAAACAGTATTGGAAATTTTGTGCTCCAATAGCCCCGAATCCATTGACACTTCCATCGAACAAACCATCTTCAGGCTTCTTGCAAATCCTGAATCCATGAGAAATAATATGGACTTTCTCTAGAATCGCCATATAAGACATGCCCAATTTGACTTGAATACAAGTTTATGAGTATTGCAACAGCATCAATGTCATTCCCACACAACCCATTGCCATAAAATTGTTATTTATTGATTATATCAGTCTTTCATTCCTTGAATCTCTTGAACCCACAGTTCAAAGTGAAAAACCTATCTTATTCTAAAATAGAATTTAATGATTCGTGTTGAGAACCATATTTCAGATTCATGATCATTGAACAACAATGAAAATTGATTTTCAAAGTTTATAAGTAGATTACGCTCTTGTTTAATACACATTCTCACAAAAATTCATTTTAAACCACATTTTTCAATAAAATAATATTACACGCAAATCCAAAAAAATTTCTTATTGTTTAACACATATTTTCTATTACTTCACACTATAAAATGAATTTTCTTCTCCATAATGTGCATCAAACACCCATATGTTTTTTAAACTGATTCTTGAGAGATTCATCATGGGCTTTTTATCGAGATAGGGAAGTTTATTATACCTTTCGCTTAAGTTAGTCCTAAAATTAGGATTAAATGGAGCAAAAGAATCATGTCGAACTCCAATTCAACATCATATTGTAAAATCAATTGGTTCTGCGCAGCTAGCAGCACCCCATCTTTTAGCTCCTTGTCCTACTCTTCTTCTTGCACATACCGCACCCTCTATCAAGATGTTGGGTCATCGCGAACATTTTCATGTGAGCAATTTCAAATGTTATATGACACGTGTCATTTCCTCTTTATATTGCACTTCTTCTACAAAAGATTTAGTGGGTGCATTCAATTGAAACTTTTACTGACTTTTTGGGATCTAAAAAGTTTTGAGATATTCAATGTAGACTTTTAGATACTCTTTAAAAGTATTAGTGTATTCAATTGAGACTTTTATAAATTTTTGAAAAGTTTCTAAAAGTTACAGTGTATTCAATTAAATTTTTTTGCACTAAACCAAAAAAGACCTTTTGCAGCGGCCAAAAAACGATGCAGTAAACATTTTGCAGCGTGTTAGTGTGTGTTGCAGAGGCCGGTGTTGCCATTGAGGGAAATTTTTTTACAGCGTTTATTCACCGTTGCGAAAAACCCTTTTGCAGCATTTTTTAAACGTTGCGGTAGACCCTTTTACAGCATTTTTTTAGTGTTGCGGTAGACCTTTTTGCAATATTTTTTCAACGTTGTCGTAGACTCTTTTACAACATTTTTTAAATGTTGCGATAGACCTTTTTGCAATATTTTTCCAACGTTGACGTAGACTTTTTTTTATAAGGTTATATATGATAATTGACCAACAAAATTCAAAAATTATACTTTGTGAACAAAATTTGAAATTATATAAAAATTGATAATTTCATTACAAGATCTTCTCCAAACAAGTGCCTTCAAGAGTATAGATAAAACAAATTCAAGAACTTCATAATAATCTTGGATACACATTTTTATGTATTAAGAAAATAACATAGAGACAGAGAAATAGACAAAAGGCATAAACACACACACAAATACACAAATAGCATGTCTAGTACTCTCGAAGAAAATGCTCGAAAAGCTAGGCTCTCAAAATGTTAATAGAACGTTCAGGCAATCCTCTCTGGGACCTCTAGGCTTCAGGATCCAGCATTCCCATGTGATGAAGGGATTTTTGCTGTCTAAACTTTTTTTCAAGCAGCTTAAGCTTTGGTGTCTCTCCTTTGTCAACCCAGTACTAATTGTAACATCATTTTCCCCAAGAATCTCACAAGTCTGCTTAAGCGGTGAAATTATTGCATCATTTGTGCCCCGAAAATGTCGAGACATTGCCTTCTGGGCTAGCTCTGTGTATGGCATTGTTGCCCCATGTCCAATTACCAATTTAAAAGAATTCACCATTGCCTGCATTTGTATCTTCCATCTATCTGTTCCCACAAATAAACCACATTAGTTGACCAACACAACACATCGTCGATAAGTTTAAGCTATATATAGGCTAAACACGCTCCATCATGTGCATAATTTTTATTAATGAAAGGCAATGAGAATTGAACCCAAGACTTGTGCCTACATACTACGATATTAAGATAAACTATATAGTCTAAAAAATTCAACACTTGTTACATTGGAAAACTACAACTAGCATATTTACCAACTCATAGTATGCAAAAGGTCTAATGATTAAGTTCAAGGAACATGACCAGCATAAAAGATTTATGCTGGCCATTTCTTCCTTTAACCAAAGCCCGCCAATATAAATTCTTTATAAATGAAGTACTTGATGTCTTCTAGCTTCCAATGATTCACCACCATGAATTATTTAAAACAATTCAAGATTAAAGAAGGTTTAAAAGATAATGGTCCCCAAGTTAAGTAGAAGGGAAATAATTTTTTTCTTAAGCAGAAGAATTTGTTAATTAAGGATGTTCTTACAACCTCTACATGAGGCATGTCGTTCTGCTTGAGATAAAGGGTGGCGCTCCTTTGAGGATGAGGCCCCATCACCACCCCTGCCACCTCCATCATACTCTCGATTTTCACACTAGTATCATCCCCACCGTTGTTGCTAGTTATCCAAGTAGATTGAGGTGGAGGGTCCATATTAACCAAGGGAAATCCTTGAAGAGAAAAGTCCTATGAGTTGGGAAGTAACTTCTGGATCGAAGAAGATATATGACGAGAAGATGCTTTAACATGTTGAATCATAAAAGGAAGTTGCAGTCAAAATTGACGAAAAATCACTTCACTAAGTGTTGTATAGAATATTTTTATAATTACATGCTTATTTTTTACTAAACACAATCACTTCGGCCTCATAAGCTTCTGCAAGAATTTGCAGCAAGTGCACACCCTTGTTAAGACTAGCAAGGAGCTTTTCCCTTCTTTCAAACCAAAATTTATCAGCAAGTGCACACCCCTGTTAACTCCTTTAGACTTTAGTTAATGACCTAATAATCGGCTTTGTTACCCCCCCACCCCTCCCAAAAATGAAGCCCATAAATCAATGTTCCACGTAGGCTGACACGTGACCAATTTATACACATAAAAAGTCATAGATCCCTCGTAGTTAAAGTGACAATAGAACCAAAGTCAATAGCTAAATGCAGCTGTCCAAGGCTCTCCCAAGCGCCGAAATGTTGGTCTATCCGATGTCTCTCCAGCCCGAGACGATAAAAACTAAGCAAAACGCCGAGGCTCCTTACACCCGAAGTCCGAAGTCCCTTTGCAGAGGCCTCTCTTCATTATCTGAAGCCAAAGCTAACGGATATTGGAATCAAGGTAGCCGCATAACAAGATTCGGGGATCTGTAGAGGTTGATTGATGGGACGTCTGTAATAAAGTACCTGCAGCCTTTTCAGTATTTGTACGTTAATATGTCACCCTATAACTAGGGCGGCTGACCTTTTGTCAAGTATTAAATGTAGTGAGTAGATGGTGATGTGAAGCTTCAATTTAGGTGATGTTGCCATGCGAATTTAATCAAACGACTATCCCGTGGTCTAGGCTAGTATAAATAAGCTCACTTTTGTAGAAGAAGAGGAGGACAAAAAAAGCTGGTGATCATATCTATCTTTCCACATATTGAAACAAAATGAAGCAATTTAAGAAGGAAGATCGCATAGATATTCATGGATAGTGTGAATATTGTTGTAAGTAAACCACCGTGGTCTGAACATTTTGTCTCTAGTCAGAAAGTGCCTCCCACGTTCATTCTAGTCTGACTATCGATTCCTTTCCGGTAGAAACGTGCCGAATATGTACTTAACGTGGCAAGAGTGGGCCCGGTATCTATTGAGTTCATTTTTTGAGGTCAACAGATTGGCGCTGTATGTGGGAATTTTCTACACTCAACCACAAATACCCGCGAAGGAAAGGCGAAAAAATTGAGTTTGTGAAAGTTTGGTGAAAACAAAAGGAAAAAAGGAGAGATTCTTGCCCCCAAAGAAGGATCATCCTTGAAAAAAGGAACGATAAAAATCTTAATACATTTTGAGAAAGAAAAAACGGTCTCAATTAATCAACGGCCGAAAGATGAGTTCCACGGAAGAAAATGCCCCTAGAAGGATGAGGGAAAACCCTGAAAAAGAGAAACCTTTGCATTCCCCCCAGCACCCCAGTCAAGACCTCCCATGTGAAGAAGAGGGGGTTCCAAAGGTGGAAGCAGGGTCGCAGCCAGGCTAACTAGGAAATGGCAACTATGGCGGCTAACATGAGAAATGTCACCCAGCAGAACTTAGCCATGCAGCAACTGCTAATGATCATGCAAGGACAAGGAGGTTACCAAATGCCTCAACATACACCCCCTGAAGATGTCTTTCCTAAAACTCAAGCATATTACCAAGAAGAAGACGAAGTCCAGAGTCAAATGGCGGGACACTATTTTAATAGGATAGAGGAACCTTAAGGGGAATGGGTTGAGATAGATCTATCGACTAATTTCGCCTTGAAAAATCCATGAGACACCCCATTCAGCTCTCCTCCGAGTTACCAACAAGAAAATAGGCCCCAGAGGCCCGTAAGTGTTTTCGACAGAATAGGCTCGAGAGGGCCTAGAAATAGGCAAGCCCATTCAGCCCAAATGCCTAGAAATAGGCCAACTTATCCCCCTCAGCCAAAACCGTGAAATGATCAACATGAGCCCTATCCCAACGAGGCTCAACCTATGTATCAAGAAGGTCCTTCAGCCCAATCCCTAAGAAACAAGCGTAAAAGGCGAAAACAGGCTAAAAATGAGGCAGAAGCCTCACAACTACGTCCCCAACTCCATCAAGGGGACAATGAGGATTCCAATGGGCCCCAGAGGTCCTGCGACCTGGATGATGATGATGAACACTCTTCTTTCTCCGAGGCCATAAGGAATGCTCCTATGCTAAATCACTTCACACACCCTAAAATTCCAAAATACGACGGCAGAGAAGACTCAGCAAAACATATGAACAATTACAAGACACAGATAAATCTAAAAGGAGCCACCCCAGCAATGAAATGCAGAGCCTTCCACCTAACCTTAAGTGGAGGAGCAGAAATTTGGCACGCAAGACTGCCAGAGGGAAGCATCCGAAGCTGGCCTGAATTTAAGAATGCTTTCTTAAAATGTTTCGCAACCAGTAAGGAATGAGAGAAACCCATCCAAAGGTTACAAGACATGAGACAACAGCACTGAAAAACTTCATCTCTCGATTCACCGATGAGATGATGTACTGCGTACAAGTTACGGACAGAGAGGCATTGACTGCATTAAGAGGTGGACTAGTCATGAACTCCATTTTTTGGAAAGATGTGTAGAACAAGGACCCTGCGACCTACGACGCTTTGCTAGAAATGATACGGCGTGAGATCCTTGATAAAGAATTACAGGATCATAGGAACAGGGCTAGCCAGGGGCTGCCACCTCCACAAATGCAAAGATGAAAAGGTCCCACATCCCATCTGATGAACAGTCAAGCACTGATGAACCACGGATAGAAACTGGCTGCGGCAACACTAAGTGTTGTGCCAACCCTAGCCTATGAGGAAGTCAATCCTCGTGCTGTAACACACCAACAACTAGGGGTGGGCGTGGGTTGGGTTGGGTCGGTTTTTCCCCCAACCCATACCCAACCCAACATGGTCGGTTTGACATAAATTCAACCCAACCCAACCCATGTAAAGATTGAAACCCAACCCAACCCAACCCAACCAAATGTTGATCGGGTTGGGTTGGGTTGGTCGGGTTAGGTTGGGAGTTGGGACGACCTATGAACAAACATTAAAGCCACCAAAGTACTAAATTTAAAGCAACATTAATATATTGCGTTAAAGAGAGATGGATTGGAAGATAGATCTCATCCAAAATCACAACCAATGTTGATGATTTGGTGAGACAACGCTCGCCGCGTGAGAGAGATGATGGAAGATATGTTAGTATTTTTTTTTTTGTCTCTCACCTTTTTTTTTACCGGGTCTTTCACCTTTATTCTATTTTAGTTTGGTAAAGTTTTTTAGTTTTTTAATTAGTGGGTCGGGTTGGGTGGTTTTTGTCGGGTTGGATGTGTTAACCCACAACCCAACCCAACCCAACCAACTTAACCTTGCCACCCAACCCAACCCAAGAAAAAAATCGAAAAAACCGACCCAACCCGATCGGGTTGGGTTGGGTTGGACGGGTTGATCGGGTTGGGCGGGTTTTTGCCCACCCCTACCAACAACCGGTTAACCAGAGTCGCCAGTTGAGGGGCCGAGGCAGAGGACAAGGTACTGAACCTAAGAATATGAATGAAGTGCCACAGTATTGCAATTATCACCAGTCTTACGTACACCTAACGGAAAATTATCGTGACATTACATGACGCCCCCCGAGAAACCTACCAAGTAGGCCTAATCAGCCACCTCTGAACAATGAGCAATGCCGAACCAATAGGGATAACCCCCCACGGGGAAGGCAGAATGATGATGAAAGGCCTAGAGATGTACAAAGGCAAAGGTGAGGCCCCACACTAAAAAACGAGCATGAGCCTGTTCGGGAAATTGACACCATCATGGGTCGACCCCATGTAGGAGGAGATTCTCGAAACTCCCAAAAGAACTATGCTAGGGAAGCAGGCAACCCAGCCTGACTAGCTACATAGTGAACCAATCTCTAAGTAGAAGGACAGTACCCCCAATCACCTTTACACAAGAAGATACATTGGGGGTACATTATCCCCACTATGACGCCTTAGTAATAAGGGCCTTCATGGCCCGCAATGGCCTGAAAAGGATATTAGTGGATAATGGAAGTTCGGTCAACATTTTATTTGGCACTACCTTCGACAAAATGAGGGTAGACCATGAATTGACTCCAATAGATTCCCCTTTATATGGATTCACTGGGATAACATTATCCCAAGGGGGAGGATCACTCTAGCTATAGAGCTAGGGGTGGAACCTCTGATTGATCATCATTTCATGGAATTTCTCGTAGTTGATAACCGATCTATTTATCATGGGGTACTTGGAAGGCCTGCCTTGAAGGAACTACTGGCAGTCACTTCAATCCACCATTTATGCATGAAGTTCCCAACGGAAAACGGAATTATTACTATTCGAGGTGATCAAAGAGGAGCTCGAGAATGTTACTCAATTTCTTTAAGGAAACTCGAACCCAGAATGCTCGTAATATTTAATGATATCGAAATGGACGACCCCCATGAACAAGGGGAGGATGTCCTCATGACCGAAGCTGCTGAAGAACGGAGTAACTTCAGCATAGCGCAAATCCCTAAACAAGGGACGACTTAGCTTGGAAGAATTGTATCCCCGCATTATTGACTGCGAACCTTTAACGGCCCCAGTGGAGGAGTTGGAAGCCTTTCCAGTCAACCCTCTGAACACAGTGAAGCATCTACAAATAGGAGGCAACATACCACCAAAAATGAAAGAGAAGCTGAAAACCTTCTTACTCAACAATCTGGATGTGTTCGCTTGGAAACACAACGACATGATAGGCATCAATCCCAACGTCAGCTGCCATCACTTAAGCATTAACGAAAAAGCCATACCTCACAGGCAGAAAAGAAGGGCCCTCAACCTGGAAATATATGAGGCCCTTAGGGACGAAGTGGAAAATTGATAGATAATGGTTTCATCAGAGAATCTGTGTGTCCAAAATGGGTGTCCAACCCAGTTCTGGTTAAGAAGCACAACAGAAAATGAAAGGTCTGCATTGACTTTTCAAACCTAAACCAAGCATGTCCTAAAGACAGCTTCCCACTTCCCAGAATAAACTAGTTGGTCGACTCAACTGCTGGACATGAACTCCTTAGCTTCATGGATGCCTACTCTGGGTACAATCAAATTCCAATGTTTCCACTAGATGAAGAACACACATCTTTCATCACAGACAAAGGACTCTACTGTTACAAAGCAATGCCCTTTGGGCTAAAAAATGCCGGAGCTACGTATCAAAGGTTGGTCAATAGAATGTTTGTAGACCTCATTGGTAAAACAATGGAGGTTTACGTAGATGATATGCTGGTAAAAATTTTGGAAGCAACGAATCACATTACTCACCTCAGCGAGGCATTCCACATCCTACGAAGGTATCGAATGAAACTCAATCCCTTGAAGTGCGCGTTTGGGGTATCATCGGGCAAATTCATTGGGTACATTGTCAGTCAAAGAGATATTGAGGCGAATCCTGAAAAGGTCAGAGCATTTATTGAAATAAGGTCACCTCAAAAGCCAAAGGAGGTTTAGAGCCTCAATGGACGTGTTGCAGCCTTGAACCGTTTCATCTCTAAAGCAACAGACAAGTGTCTACCATTTTTCAAAATTTTCAAGGGAGGGAACAAGTTCCAACGGACAGAAGAATGTGAGATGGCTCTGCAGGGGCTGAAAAAGCACTTGGGTTAGGCACCGCTCCTCTCCAAACTAAAGAACCACGAGATACTGCACATGTATTTAGCAGTAACCTCAGGGACTCTGAGCTCAATTTTGATGAGGGAAGAAGACAACCATCAGCTACCAGTATACTATGTTAGTAAGGCATTGGTGGCAGCAGAGACGCGATATCCTGACATAGAAAAATTGGCTCTTGCTTTAGTTATAGTGTCAAGGAGTTTACGATCGTATTTTCAAGCTCATAACATCCATGTTCTGACCAATTATCCTCTCAGACAGGTGCTTCAAAAGCCCAATGCCTCATTTATAATGAGCTCAGCGAATTCAACATCATTTATAAGCCTAGGGCGGCCATCAAAGGGGAAGCCCTGGCTGACTTTGTGGTAGAATTCACCCATGTGCCAATTATTGAAGAAGAAATGGAACCCTCCGAACCTCAGAATTGGAAACTCTCAGTCGACGAATCTTCCGGTAACACAGGATCGGGGACGGGAGTTATTCTAGTTAGCCCAGAAGGCCACAACCTAACTTACGCCGTAAGATTCAGCTTCAAAGCTACCAATAATACCGCGGAATATAAAGCCATTCTTGTCAGACTTTGGCTGGCTAAGGAACTACAGGCCAGGAGGCTCATAGTTAGCAGTGATTCCCAGCTGGTAGTTAGCCAGGTTCACGGGAACTTTTCTGTAAGGGACAAAACCATGGCAGCCTATTTGAAATTAGTTATAAATCTCGTTCCTTCCTTCGAGAGATTTCAGTTGATACAAATCCCGAGAGGTGAGAACGTTCATACTGATGCACTGGCCAAGTTGGCAAGTAGCAAAGATTTCGAACTCCTCTATGTCGTCCCAATGGAACACCTGTCCAGACCATCAATCAAAGTGGGCGAAAAGATAATGTGGGTGGAAGATACTCCTCTCTGGATGAAACCCATCATATCCTATTTAAAGGATCAGACCCTACCCTCACAGAATGAAGAAGCCAAAAAAATTCAGAAGAAGGGTTGCCCATTTCATTTTTCAAGACAACATACTATATAAATGTGGGTTTTTATTACCCCTGTTGAGATGCATTGGAGAGGAGCAAGCGGAATATATACTCAGAGAAATTCATGAGGGCGTATGTGGCAATCACGCTGGAGGATGCTCATTAGCACAAAAGGTACTAAGACAAGGATACTAATGGCCCACCTTGAAGAAAGATGGGCAACAGTTTGTCCGAAAATGTGATAAATGCCAGCGATTCGCCATCATCCAAAGACAAACCTCACAAAAACTGAGTATGGTTTCCAGTCCTTGGCTGTTTACAAAATGGGGGGTTGATTTAATCGGACCTCTGCCTAAGGGAAAGGGAAGTGCTAGCTACGCCATCGTCACTACAGATTATTTCACAAAATGGGTGGAAGCCGAGCCACTTGCTAAAATAACTAAAGCCAATACCTCGAAGTTCCTTTGGAAAAATCTCATCTACAGGTTTGGAGTCCCCCATTCAATCATCTCAGACAATGGCAGGCAGTTTGATAACAGGAAAGTTAGGGAGACATGTGAGGAATTAGGCATTAAAAAATAATTTTCCTCCCCACACCACCCTCAAGCGAACGGACAAGTCGAAGCCGTGAACAAAACAATTAAGTATACCCTGAAAAGGATGGTTAATGCCTCAAAAGGGGGCCTGGCTGGACGAGTTGCCTCAAGTCTTGTGGGCTTTTAGGACCACAAGCCATATTGCCACCAGAGAAACCCCATTTTCCATGACATACGGGTCCGAAGCTATGAGCCCTTTCGAAATAGGTCTTCCATCTCACAGACGAATGCACTTCAATGAAGTAGACAACGAAGAGATGAGGAGATGTGGTCTTGACCTACTTGAAGAAAAAATGGATGATTCCCAAGTCAAAATGGCTATGTATCAACGGAAGATGACTAGATACTTCAACGCTAAAGTAAAAAAGAAATCATTCAGGATATCGGACTTAGTACTCCGAAGAGTTTTCTTATCTTCCAAAGATCCAGGAACAGGCACTTTGGGATCCAACTGGGAAGGGCCCTACTGCATAGAAAAAGAAGTTCGATAAGGTACTTATTGGATTGCAAACATGGATAAAAAAGTCCAGCCTCACCCCTTGAATGTTGAACATCTACGAATGAACTACCAATGAATGTAAGTTACAGCTGAAGGGTTTCTCCAGCTCTTGTAAATAAATAAAACATTTTTTATTATTAGATGTATGTACCTAAACACCAAACGAAGAAGCCCTTGCATGACTGAACCATCCACCATGCAAGGAAGCATAGGTACCTCGGAAGAAAGGGCGACATCCCCCGAAAAGGGTCCTCTCGCATGAATTTCGAGACTGACCTCAAATGCCTTCCTTGGATGAAGTTTAAGCGTCAAGAAAGAAGCCCTTACATGGCTGAACCATCCACCATGCAAGGAAGCATAGGTATCTCAGAAGAGAGGGCACCATCCCCAGAAAAGGGTCCCCTCGCATGAATTCCGATACTGAACTCACGTGCCCTCCTTAGACGAAACTCAAACGTCAAGGACGGAGTTCAGCCAGTTGCAGTTTTATTCATCCCTAATGAATGGGCTTGAACATAACATCCACGCTTATCAACTTAACCTAGGTCTGGATTATTCAATCAAGTTCAAATAAGTCAGCCAATTAAAAAATTAATTCGGCAAAAGACTGCCCTCAATTAGGCTTTTTACAGCAACGTCCAATTAACTCCACTTCATTTAAAATTCACTTCAAGTCAGTTTCTACTTAGTGCTTAATCGGGGCCCAAACATGAATGATAAATTAAAGAATGCGACGGAAACGCAAAGCTTTTATTCATTAAAAATAAAGAATACAATGGAAGGCCGGAAGGCTTTACAAATGGTAAAATTAAAGTAAAATCTAGCCTATCCTTTGGGAGATGTTAGGTTGGCAACAGCAGGAGTCGAGGCCATCTCCTCCAAAGGAGCCTCTGCCGTCACCACTTCCACACAGTCCTCTGAGGAAGATTGAAGAACTTTTTCTTCAGTGAACTCTGCCTCTAACTTCAAAGTGTCGAGGTCCGAGAACAGCTCCTCAACCCTACTCGCCACTTCATTATAAGCATATTTCCTCCAGAATAAGTCGAGGCGTTGATATTCTTCGATATTATGGAAGTCGGCAACATAAGTCCGCATGGCTATGTTGCCTGCCTCAACAACATCCCGCTCATACTTACGACACTCTTCAGCATACCACTTTACTTGTTTTTCCATGAAATCCCCAGCATTCCTGCTAGTGGTTAACTGAATTCGTGTCTCCTCCAGAGCTTCAGCAACGAGCCTCTGATAGTTGTCGAAAACCTCCAACCTCTTGTTCAGTGAGGTCACTTCACACTGTGATTTATGAAGTTCTTACTTCATGACCACGATCTTGGTCAAAGCAGAAGCTAACTTTGCTTCATCCACTCTAACCCTTTTTAGCTCAGCCTCGGAGATACCTAGTTGAGCATCTACTTTCTCCAGAGCCTCGGTGGTGAGCCTCTGATGGTTGTCAGCAAAGCCACGTTACATTCTTTGTCAGCAAAGCCACGTTACATTGTGACTCATAGACCTCCTGCTTCATAGTTTCAATTTGATCTAGGGTAGAAGTTAACTTTGCTTCATCTTCAGCTTTCTAGGTTTTCAACTCATCAACTTCTGCCCTAACTTCCTTTAGAATAGCCTCAGAAACATTTGCCTTCTCATACAAGGCTTTGTTCCTCTACAGGATGTCGGCTAAACTTCCTGACATTCCAAGGCTATCCCAAAGGCCCTGGCACTCTGGCTCACCAAAGCGGCGATAAGGTCCATCGCATCACAGGTGACCACGTAGTCTTGCCACTTCTCAGTCCAAAATTTGTTGAAAGCCTCGGTGGTGCTACGGACTTCAGCAGGCAGCATATATATCACAGTGAGAGCAATCTTATTGTCATGACCCCCCAGAAAGGTCCCGGACTTTCCTCGAGTCCTCTCCGATACCTTCTGAAGAGCATCTGCATTGGTTGAAGTGGTATCCTCAGTGTCATCACTAAACTCCCGACGTTGTTCTTTGACTGTAGTGTTAGTTGAAGCTTGTAACAATTTGGGCTGACTAGGAGCTGTACACTCCCCGTAGGACACAACCATTCCGAAGCTATTAGAACTCCCACCAACTCCAGACAACTTCATCTTCCTCGAAAATCCTTCATCAATCCCCTTGCCCTTGTCAGTAATAAACCTATTGTCTGGAGAGGCATCCCTATCCGTATCTTCCGTGGATGAGCCCCTGACAAGGCATTCGGCCCTTTGCTTGGTCCCTGAGGAAGATCTCCAGGAAGTGGCGTTAAGAATGGTGGCCATATCAGGTTTGGGATACTCCTTTTTGGGTGTCATTTGTTCAAAACTTTGCGAAATATTTCCTTAATCAGACTACGAATGAAATGAAAATACCCGAAAAACCTGTTGCCAAAAAACTCTCAAGAAAAACAGCAAGGAACCGTAGTGAACAAATAGGCCAAAATGACGAGATTTGTAGCTTTATATAAGAAAATAAAGTGAGTCCCAACCGTTGATTGAAATCGTAATGATCAGAAACGTCCAAATTTTTATTTAATCTGGGCCGTAGAATCCGAATGGTTTCGCATCAACACCCCAGATCAGCGCGTGTTTCTCACGACTGTATTTTAGCATGCGAAGGAATACTAGAGGTCACGTGACCAAATAATTAGCTATTATTATTATTGCATTTAAATTAATACGGCTGTATATGTATTGGGAATTGATTCAATACAACCGTCACATGGGAAACACACGAAATCATCAAATCACACACCTGAGCCAACAAACTCCAAGTCGTCTTCTCAAAATTCCATGCACAACATAAATATTTGTCCATCGAATTGGAGGACTATTAGCCCTACGTGAAATCAAACAAAATCGAGGCTCCTCAAGTGACTAGCCGAGGTGCTTAACGAGTAACTAACGGAGGTTCTCCAAAAAAGGGCTAGCTGGAGTATATAGCCGAAGCTCGTCAAGTGGCTAGCTGAGGTTCCTAAAGAAGCTCAACCCTACATCAACATTTTCTATAAATATCCTCTTCAAATAAAAAGTAGCCTTTATATGGACAAATTTCTTGAAAATAAAGAAGGAAGCACTGCTCATTATCACTTAAGAAAACTAATTCGATAATGTTGGGATTTCACATAGACCTAGAGGGATCTGACAAATAAATAGGTAACGTCTGCACGACTAAGTTGAATGGTATTTATCTTGGTAAATCCAGATCAGAGTTGATGACGTTAAAGGTTGTTAATCGTTTAAAAGATATGAATCGATAGAAGCAAAATAATTACAAAAGTTAAACATTCACATCAAGACTATATGATGCCAACATTGAATTTCATTAATAAAAATAGATTTACATAAACTGGACCGAAGTCCTTATACTTGAAAGTTTACATAAAATGAATTAAGGAATGGGGGACTAGGAAGGTTCAAAGGGCACTTTGGCCCCAGCTTCGGTGGGACTAGCCTCTCCAACAGCATCTGACACAACTTCTGCCTCCGCTGGGGTCTGAGGCTCCCCTTCTTCCTCATCCAAGAACTCAGCTCTCAGGTCGAATGTCTGAACCCCCTGCTTGTATACCTCCAGCCATTCTATTACCTCGTTGTACGCATACCTTCGCCAGAAGGCGCCAAATCGCTGGTAATGGTCAGTGAAATGGAAGTTGGCTAGGAAGTTCTGCTCAGCATTTTTACTAGCAAGCTCAGCTTCACTGCGAATAGTTCCTACCTCTTTAGTAAGGTCAGTTACTTGGGAGGTCAGCTCCTCTACTTTCCGCCTCAGCTCCACATTCTCTTAGCTAGCCTTCTCAAGAGATTCGGCAACAAGTTTTTGATGAGTATCAGAAGTCTCTACCCGCTTTGCCAAAGTAGCCACCTCGCTCTGTGACTTATGAACCTCCTTCTTCAGGGATTCATTCTCCGCCAAAATTGAAGCCATTTTAATAGACCCTTCAGCCTCCTTTTTCTTAAAAGCTTCAGCCTCAGCCCTAGCCTTAGCAGCTGATTCATCCGCTTGTGAGGCTTTGCCCACAAACTCCTTATTCTTCATCTGAAGTGTCTTGAAAATGGCCTCCGTTTCCATGGCCATGCCAAATGCCCTCGTCTCCTGGGCAACCATGGTAGCGACAACATCCACGACATCACTGGTTTCGACAAAGTTCTACCACTTTTCAGTCTAGAAAGCATGGAAAGTTGTCGAGGCAGTCTGGACTTCGGGAGGCAACAGAGCGATGGCCTGAGGTTCAATCTCAGTGGACTGCTTGGCCATGGGACCTTTAGCGGAGTTAGCGGAACCACTTGAGGCTTTGTTCTTCTTGGCAGACTCCTACCTCAGAGGCTCCCCAGCAATAGGACACTTCTGCACTCCCCCCCCCCACTAGCAGCAGCAATGGAGGCCGCCAACAATTTCTCGCCTACGGGAACCCCGAATTGGGGCGATAAGGCTTTAGAGGAACTACCCACCCCGGTGGTGGATATCCTAACCTTTCTCTTGGGCTCCTCCGCGACAGGCCTTTTTCCTTTATCTGCTAAAGGAGGCCCACCCTTATGTTGGGTGCAGCTTCCTTGTTGACCCCCTCAATTTTCTTCTTAATCCGCCTCCCCTCAGCACACCCCCCTCCTGGCGGAGGTTGAAGTAGCGGCCAAGATAGTTGCCATATAGGGGGTGGGGAGTTTCCTCTTGTCAAAATTTTCTGTAAGAAGCAAACATCAAAATCAGAAGACTGCGAGGCAAACCAGACGTAGACACTATATTGAAGACGTAGTCGAGAATTTATTATCTCTGGAAGCCATCAAGCTTAGATTTTCATAAAATCGTTGGGGGATGATTAAATTGTCGAAGTGTCAGGTTGAAGAGGGCAAACGATATATGTCTGATAGAACCTCCCAGTGACTCTTATCCAGCTCTAAGCGTTCAATAGTTCCTGTAAAATAACACGTATTACATTAGTAAGGGGAATCACTCGATAATCGCATAAGGAAATTATGAAATGGCACTCACTGGGTTCGGAGTAGGAGGTCGAAACTTTGACAAAGGGCACAGTGTCATCCTCACACTCTTGCCACTTCCCCTGAACCCAGAACCAAGTTTCTTTCCACCCTTTGAAGGATGAGGAAAGACCTGTCACAAAAGGGGCATGCCCCCCATGGGCATATGGAGTACCAACCCTTGGAACCCCCATTGCCCAGTGCTCTAGGTTGGAAAACAATCTAAAAGACATAAAGGGACATATCCTCACCCAGGGAGGTCTGTTTCCAAATAATGTAGGACCTAACTAATTGAGCCTAGGCATTCAGCGAGAGTTGAGTAGGAGCCAGTCCTTATAACCTAAGGACGGCTCGGAAGAAGAGATGGATGGGAAGACAGAGTCGGATTTGAGCAAAAACTCGCTAATGGCTACACACCCCTGCCTCGGACGGCAGAGTTGCTTATCTAGATAAGGGGATAGGAGCTCTATAGTATAGGGAACCCTATATTTCTCTCTAAGTTCAGCTAGCTTGATTGGACTAGCATTCGAAGGGACTTTTGCTGCCCCCCAAGTTACATCATCGCTCCCATTTCCAGACCCTCCCCCAGATGTAGTGGCGCCTCTGCCAGCCTCAATAGCCCTAGAAAGGTCGGCAGTAGATGTAATTTCGACCCCCATCTCAATAGCTAATCTGTGTATCCACGCACTATCCTCAGAAGAAGATGCCATATAATGTCAAACCTCACAGCACTTGCAAGATTTTGGGGAAAAGAGAGGGTGTCGAACGCTACTAAAGTAAATTGCTTCAGTGAACTCCCAGGAAGTTGGAAAGAAACCCCAAGGAACAGATAGAAACGTGCAAGAAATTTGAAGGTGAAAGACTGTTGAAGAATGTGCGTGGATTCGCATGTAGGTGGGAAGAAAAAAGAATTCTCCCTAAAGGCTATTCCCTTTTATAGGCATGAAAATATGACCCCAACCATTGGATCAAAGTACTAGTCATCCAGTCGTACGTCTTGGGACTAAAATCTAAGCCCCTCACTACTCTAGGCGTTTCGAATTCAAGGGCTCAGATTAATGCGTCAGATTCACGCACCCCCTGGGGTCTGAAGCATAAAAGGGAAATAGAAGAGATAGCCATAATTACGTATTAAATGTGGCAGCTGTTGCGTGTATTGTGAATTGTGCCCCCATGATTACCATGCCTTGGAAACGGCAAAGCATGTCGAATCATTAAGGTGCTATATTTAAGGACTCCTCGATGTTATCAAGGTATCAAACAGTAAAAATTTATCGTAACTACCAAACCAAGGCTGTTGGGTTCCAGAACAGACACTTCGATGCGCCAAGAAGACGGCGTTACAGACCTCAATCAAGTCGTCTACCCTGGGCACGAAAGACGGAACCTTCGCCAAGCGTGTTACCTTGAAAAATACTGGCAGGAATGACTTCTAAAGTTGAAGTTCCCTTCAAAAGATCACATGGAACCGGGAAGCCCATGCATGATATAAATAACCATACATGGACTCAGGGGACTATTGTTACCCTCCGAAAATGAAGCCTATAAATCAATGTTCCATGTAGACTGACACGTGAGCAATTTATCCACATAAGAAGTCATAGATCCCCCATAGTTAAAGTGGCAATAGAACCAAAGTCAACAGCTAAATACAGCTGTCTGAGGCTCTCCCAAGCGCTGAAGTGCTGGTCTATCCGACGTATCTCCAGCCCGAGACGATAAAAACCAAGCAAAACGTCGAGGCTCCTTACACCCGATGAACCTTACACCCGAAATCCAAATCCCAGAGACCTCTCTTCATTAACTGAAGCCCAAGCTAACGAATATTGGAATCAAGGTAGCCGCATAACAGGATTCGGGGATCTGTAGAGGTTGATTGATGGGACGTCGTAATAAAGTACCTATAGCCTTTTTAGTATTGTACGTTAATATGCCAGCCTATAACTAGGGCGGCTGACCTTTTGTCAAGTATTAAATGTAGTGAGTAGATGGTGATGTAAAGCTTCAATTTAGGTGATGTTGCCACGCGAATTTAATCCAACGACTATCCCGTCGTCTAGGCTAGTATAAATAAGCTCACCTTTGTAGAAGAAGGGAATGACAAAAAAACCTGGTGATCATATCTATCTTTCCACATATTGAAACAGAATAAAGCAATTTAAGAAGGAAGATCGCAGAGATATTCGTGGATAGTGCGAATATTGTTATAAGTAAACCGCCATGGTCCGAACATTTTGTCTCTCACCGGAAAGTGCCTCCCGCGTTCATTCCAGTCTGACTATCGATTTCGTTCCAGTAGAAACGCGCCGGATACGTACTTAACGTGGCAAGAGTGGGCCCAATATCTGTTGAGTTCATTTTTTGAGGTCAACGGGCTTCATAGGTTTCATCATGTCAAAGAATTTTGATAGTTTAGACACAAATCACAATGCATTATTGTTGGTGAAAAGAATCTTACTAAAGTAAATCATGGTGACAAATAAAAACTATTTCTCACCAGATGAGTATTAATCATACCAAAGTATATTTAATGGCTTGTGTACAAAACTATAAAAATGTCCAACTCTTTGCAGCATGGATATCCATGTCTCGAGTATAGAAGCAATCATTCTGCCCTTAATTTAAGTGAGAATAGTAAAATGTATAGACTGACACTACTCTACTGATGAATGGTAAAGACAAGAATTCAATCTATAAGATAAATGAAAAATACTTCTCTAATGGGTGGATTCAAATGACAAGCTAGGATCATCATTTGGGCAGTACCTGGTATTTTTTTTAATGATTTTTCAAATTAACAAACTTCATTTGCTAGAGAGAAATGGGAATAAACATAGATTATTGTCTGTAATTTTAGTACTAACATGAACTTGTGAAAAAGGGAACTCCCTGTTATGATTTTCGGAAGAAATATTTATGCTGCTTCTAAATATTTAACCAAAAATATTAATTAATTCTTAAGAAACTAGATAATGCAGTCCCACAAAAAGTAATGCTGTCAGTTACATAGATATAATAGTTCCTGAATTTATGACTCCAATGACAGAAAGAAGCCAACCCTTGTATAGAGCACGTAAACCTTCCTTACGAAGCAATTATTCGAGAACAAGTTCCAGCTCCTAAACGTAATAAAGGAGTCAACCGAGCGTCCTCTGTGGAAGAAATTCAGAAAACTCCTCCCAAAACATCTTTTCTATGAAGAAATTCAGAAACTCCCAATCCACAACCTTAAAACAAAAACCCCCAAAACCTATAAACACTAAAGACCCCCAACATCATTTTCAAAGATTCACAACCATCAAAATCTCCCTCTCTAAAAAAATTAAACACACAAATAATTAAACTATACATATAACAACGGAAATAAAATTTTGTACCATTAGCTATGATAATATGTTCATTCCGTCGACGCTTGCGATTTCATACCCAACCGAAGAGGCTGACATTCGGGTCGGGCTTTGAACAGGGTGAGTCAGGTAGCATCTCAATCCAGAGAATTCGATTTGAAAAGTTGACATCATCGAACGCGAATGAAAAGTCCAAGGCTGAGTCCGCGGGGGTCAAATGGTGGTGAGAGAGGAATTGATTGGGTTCCGGATTGTGTGGGTTTGAAAGAGAAGAAGCCATTTTCATTTTTTCACATAGGGTTGGAAAGGAATGAATGGAGGGAGGGAGGCGTGAATAAGGGTAGGTTTGGGTTAATTTGAGAGTTTTAGCAACGTTTGACAAACATTGCGAAAAGTAAAACATTGCGCAACACTCAATAAAAGTTGCAAAATGGGGTCTATCGCAATAGTTTTCTAAAAATGTTACCAAAACTCATTTATATTAACCAATGACAACATTCACTTACTAAAATGTTGCCAAAAGACCCTTTTAACAACATTTATCAATAAATATTGCCTTTTTAGTGTTGCAAAAGATTTTTTTGGCTTAGTGTTAGAACTCTCTGTAAGTCTTGGGGTATTCAAATTTTTATAACTTTGAGAAACTTTTATAAAAGTCTTCATAGTACTAACTTTTAAGTGGATAGTACTAAAATAAAATCTCAAACTTTGTCTCTCATTAATCACAAGATTTAGGAGACTCACAAAAAAAAAATTAATATGTATTTATTTTCAATATTTCTCTTTCCTTTTTCCCTTGATGAATATTAGAGTTATGATTAAAATTTATGTCTCTCTATTGATTGTAGTTTCTATTTTTTTCTCTCTTATTGTTTATTTCTATTTCTATTTTATATGAAAAATTAATTGTATTCTTATAACTTTTTTTTTCTTTTTTCATTCATTTTTTCTGAAAAAAATATCTATTTTTAATTAAATTATAATGTTTTATATAGACTAATTTATAATTAAATTTAAGTCTATATTTTCATATATTCTTTAAAGGTATATTATATTAATAATACTGAATATTAAATTTATTTTTTATATGTATAATTATTATTATTTATTTAATTAAGGTCATAATTTTTTATTTTTTTAAAATTTTTTTGAGAACCACCTGCTTGTATGTGATAATTTCACAATATTGCACTAGATCTCCATATACATTCTATATCAAATGAAAGTTTTCAAAAAAAATTTGAATTCTACAAAAAAATCTCTAGAATTTTTAAAATGAAAATTTATAAGTCTACAAAAGATTTCCACTAATTTCATACAAATCTCCAAAAAAATCCATGAAATCCACAGAAGTCATCACTTTAAAAAAGTTCATCAAAGTCTTCAAAAATCTCAATTGAATACACCCCCTTACAAATGAGCCATGAACTCCTCGATAGCATACCGAGCATAGACCGACTTTAAGACCAATATGAAGCAACGAGAAAACGTGAGAAAGAAGACACAAATTCAATCTCCTTGGTTCACGTAAAATACTGAGATGTATTGAACAAAATGAGAGAAAACTCTCCAACATTTTATCAATTAATGTATAACTAAATAGCTGATAACTTCTTCTTCCTCTTTGACAAAAAAAAAACAATAAAACTTAAAAGAGTTTAAATAGTGATAAATATTAGAAAATCTTATGATGATATAGGGAAAAAAAAAATACTGTTGAAAAAATAAGTAATAAGAAGACAAAACGAATTATGGGCAATGAAGTAAAGCACATGGACAAAGTTATAACGTGCGTTGGTGCATTATATGGTCCACATGCTTTGAGCTGAATTTTAAAAATAAAGTGTGCGTTGGCTGTCTACTCTCCACTTTTTTTATTGGATTAAAAATTACTTTACGACAAAACTTCCCACTTTCTTGTTGATATACGTGCATACATATGATATTCGTTATTGACATGAATTTTAAAATTAAAGGGTGAGCTATTTAACTTCCTAAATATGTAAATGTTCTCTAATCCATTGTTTGAGTTGCAAGTGGTTTGCATGGCCAATATTTAATGACGGCATTGTTTAAAACATTGTTCAATCGTCACATTATCCCACGTGACCAACTTTATGATTTTTTTTTTATTTTTTTTTTTTGTCACTTTTGCCCTTGATGATAAACTTGTCCTAACACAGGGGCGGACCCACATGAGGTCATGTGGGGTCATCTAAATATTTTTTTTTTTTCGAGTTTTTTTTTTAATATTATTACCTAAACATTTTTTAAATCTTATTTTGGACCCCACAAAAAATTTGTCTCGGTCCGCCCCTGTCCTAACACTTTTGCCGCTGATAAAGCTGATTATATCAAGGTTGTGTGACGAATTAACAAAGTGTGTTGAATGGTTTTTGCAATTGGAGTCTGATTTTAAAGGTTTGGAAACTCTTTTTTTTTTTAATATGACTAGAATCATGTGTATTTTTAATAGTTTATCTCTCTTTCTTCATATCTACACACGAAATACAAAATGCAGTGCACAGTTGTTAAGATTACATGGTTTCAAGGTGGCAGCTCTCGACGCCTAGAAGCTTTCCTTTAGTTTGGAAATATGGTTTTGTTAGGGTAAAAAACATGGGTGTCACCGAAATTTTTACGTTGATTACTAAGCTTTATCATATTTGAAGTTGATTCTTGAACTTAAAATATTTATTAAAATTTGGTTAATTAACATAAAAAAACTAATATGACACTAAGCTGACAAATAATATGAACGAAGTAACTAACTTGAAATAAAATTTTAGTTCACTGATTGACGTGAAATTTTCCTAACATTTTGGTGACCCACCAGCATATTAATTCACTGATTTTTGTTGCCACACAACTTATTTTGAAATACTCCAATTCACAGATTAAATAATAAAAAGAAATAAAAATTTATTCTAGTTAATATTGTGTACCAAATATGTTCATATAACAAATTTACCTTTTCTGTACAAATACGTTAAGGCCTCCTTCCATGTGCGCAGTGAGAAGTGGCAGAAACACTGGCCGGTTAGAGGAAACCGGTCTAAATTTGAACCGCATCAATATGGAAGCGACAATGTACTTCATTTGAATGAAAGCAAATTCTTTACCAAGACAAACTCTTGGACCGGCTTGAAACACTGGAAACTTGTAAGGGCATATATTCTTTAATGCTTTTACTCTTCCTTATTCCATTTCAGAAATCCATCTCTCCGGTTTGAAATTGAATCGTTCCTTTCCCCACAAGTTTTCCATCCTCCCCATACCGTAGGGGAAATAAGTAACCCTGTCTCCGGCTCGGACTGGCGTGCCGTCCGGCAAGACGTCATAGGAAAGAGCATGTTTTGAATCCCACGCAACTGGTGGATGCAACCTCATAGACTCACAAATGCAAGACTTTAAGAATTTCAATTCTTTCAAGATTTCATATTGTGATAACTTTTCATTATCATTGTTAACGACAAACCCTAATTCCTTCACCACCTCATGTTCTACATCTGAATGACATGAAAATAGATAAAAGAGCCACGTCATTGCCGCCGATGTTGTGTCCCTCCCTGCCATGATGAAGCTTATCATCATGTCTCTCATAAAATCTTCTTCATTGCCACCTGTTGAAGACAAAATTTAAGTAAATAAATCTCTATAAGTTTGAGCTTTTTAGACGAGATAGTTTAATGTTATATCAAAACAGAGTAGACAGAAGTCTTAAGTTTTAAGTTTCACTGCCAACTATTCTTGAAAACTACGCACGGATCGTGCTTGTAATGCAAAATCAAATCAGCTGGCCAACATACCTAATATCATTTTTGATAAAAGATCTTGTTCATTACCTCCTCGTCTACTTTTTCTCAACTTTCTCTTCTTGTCATGAATGATGTCTCCCACAAATATGTGGATTTGCACAATGGCTTCTTTAAGCCTCTTTTCTGACCCGATCCCAACGAATTTCTTGACCTTCCACAAGGCAGACAGTGGTGCCGCACCTCTTCTTGCACATATCTCTGATGCCGTGTCAAATGCTTCGATAATACGAGGTGAATTTTGCAAAGAATAATGGTCCAAACAACATGGATCATGCCCTAGTGAAACTTTACAGACAACATCAAATGTAACCCTTCTTAACAAATCCTGTAAATCCAATGTATTTTTAGAGTCACTTGCCAATGATTCCAGCAATGGCAGTAACTTGGATTCTACTTCTTCTTTGAGTGAATTTACAACATAATCGCTCAAGGATTTAGCTGAGAATTCTTGGCTAGCTAGCTTCCTTTGATTGTACCAAAGATCTCCATCCACATTGAAAATACCATTACCAAGAAAATCCTCAAGAATTTCTTGGAAGGGTTTGCCTTTTGGGAAGTTGCAAAAGTTTGTTTTCAAAATATATTCTACATTTTTAGGGTTTGCTGTAACAATGGCACGTCGAGCACCGAGTCGGGATACTGTGATAGTCTGTGTGGGTGCACCGGAGAGGAGATCGATGTACCAGTCCAATAGACGGTGTCGATTTTTATAGAAAGAGATCATACATCCAATCATTGGGTATGAAGTTGGACCATGGCCTAAGAACTTGTGGGATTGCCTGAATTTCCATGGAACTGAATTCAAGAAGTAGAGAAGTAGACATAGGAAGGGGGCGAAAATGAAAGTGCCCAACATTTTCTTATTGCATCTCAATAATTTAGATGGGCATATATGCAAAAGAGGTAAATAGCACGAAACGTCCATACCTTTCAATGTTATTGTGTCAAACGTCCCTATTTTTAATTTCTTGACATTTTCACCACTACCTTCCACCTTTCATTGTGCAAAATGTCATTTTCAACCATTTTCCCAATAAAATAATGATCTTACCCTCATAGTAAAAAAAATAAAAAAAGTAAACAACTAATTGCAATCATAATTCTAAATTTTTCAAAATATTACAGATAAATCATAAATTCCCCACAACCACCACTTTCACAACCCCACCAAATCGCCACATATAGATCCACATAGCACCACCTTCTGACCACCATGCATGTCGAACTCCACCACCACTAGGTTGCAATTTGGTAGGTTGTGAAAATGGTAATTGTGAAGAATTTATAATTTCTTTGTAGTTTTTAAAAATTTAAGGACTATAGTTGCAGTTGGTTATTTATGTTTTTCTTTTTGTTTTATTTGGATATAGAGGTAAAATTGTCATTTTATTGAAAAAAATTATTGAAAAAAAAGGTCGAAAGGGTGAAAATATAAAAAAATGAAAGGTAATAACGTTTTGTTCAATAACATTGAAAAATAAGGATATTCCGTGCTATTTAGCAAAGATGTGTTTCTTTCCAAGTTGATAGAAGATGCTTTGACAAGTTAGCTTGTTCTTGACTTCAGCACCATGTATTAATTGGTAGTGTAGTGTACTTACAAGATGATAACACGTCTTGTCAATTCAAAAGTTGACATGTCTGGTTGTAAGATAGAGTTGTCATACCGCTTGACTGGATAAGCATCGATTGGTATTTTATGAACAATATTTTTTACTTTTCTTCTTTATATCATGTACAGTATCGACTTATTGTCTAGTTTAACGATACAAATACGACGCAAAAGATTATACAAAAAAGTCACTTGTACAGTACTTAGAGGGCTGTAAATTTACATCCATCTCTAATTAGTGTGTCCAGCACTATTGAAGATTATAAAAGGGAAGTAATTAGCTGTGAGATTCCGAAGGGGGCCCACTGACTTTCTTAAATAGAGGGGGCCGTAAATTAGAAGGATGTAGTACAACTAGTGGGGAGATCAAGTCCAATTAAGGTCTCGTTACGTAGGGATTAAAATTGAAAATATATTCGTTATTAGGTCTCACTCGTCTAATAAAAGTAAATAATAACGACTAGTTTTTCAATTTTAATTTGATTTTAATCCCTACCAAACGGGCTCTAAATAGATTACAAAAATGGATTAAGCTATTTGTACATTGAAAATGTATATTTTCCTTAACATTGCATTAGTTGTCAAAATCGAGATCATTAATTATTTTAAGCGTAGTTAAAATCAATGACAAAAATGTGTGTCAAAGTCACACAATGTCAACAAAATTGTCAAGAAATGGTACGTGGTAATAAAACAAGGGGGATTATTCAAAATGGCATGTTGACTTAGTCTATTTGGGATTTTCGTAGAAAAGTCTATTTTACTCTTAATGAAATAGGTTTCTTTATTGCAAGACATATCATTCTATTTTAAAGTATGTTTCTTTATTGCAAGACATATCCTTCTATTTTAAAGTAGGTTTCGGATTTGTTCTGTATTTCTTATATTTTGATTTTTAAAATATAACTCCATTCTTTGATCTAGTATATTAGCATAATCTGCTATTTTTTGTTCACACTCTCTTATAAGTTTTTTAATATATTCCTCAGATATTCCATCTGTATTTTCTAATTGGGATTTAATATTTTCTACTTTTTCAAATATTCTTTTTAACAAATCGTCTAATCCTTTAACTGGTATATCCTGGCATGACTGGATATTATATAAACATCATCATAGTAATATAAACATCATGGTAGACAGTAATCCAAACATCATGAATATTCATAAACATTTATAATCCCTGCGATTCTCTAAGATCTTAAGAAATTCTTTCAAAATTTAACAAGAAATAGTAGTTCTACCTTAATTTTAATCTGGCTCTTTATTCTTAGAATCGAGTGACCTTCAGGCTCTGAATGTGCAAATTGTTTCCTTCAACGGCCTCCTGCCTTAACGGAATCCTTGCTATTCAACTTCTTGCCTTCACTGTATCGTTTCTAAGGACAAATCCCTAGACTTGGATTAAAGAAAAACTGTTTTTGTTGTTAAAATAAGAAAGAAATTTCTTATTTAGATCTATCAAGAATCTATGGGAATGAAAATTTAGAAACTCATTCTCCTATGTAAGAAATAGATTATTTATTGATATTCTGAAATTGGTACAAAGATTATATCAAAAGACAGAAGTGTTTTTGCAATTTCTAAGGCTCAAGTGTTTTTTCTCAACTTATTCTGCTTCTATCTTAGCCCAAAGGCTTCTATTTATACTACTACATGAGGCTCGATTATTGGCCTCTTACATCATCCATTATCTCATACTCCACTAATGGAGTTCTATTATTACAACAGTTTCCAACTACATAATTGTAGCTCTATTATTTTTTCCAACTGTCCACCTTTCTTTCACATCTTCTTTTCCTCTATTGTCTTCATATAGAGTTTGTCAAGATTCTCCATAGTGGCGGGGCCTCTTTTCATTTGGATAGCATGTGGGACACTCCCTCAACTGGCATGATTCTTGTATGGTTGATGGACTTCCATGGATTTGATGGATATCAAACTTTTGGATATATTCTTTTAAAATTGTAGACTTATCCTTTCCATTATTTGTCATAAGTGTCCATCCTTCATATTGGCATAAGCATTGAAATTTTTTATCGTATAAATTTTTTGCCATGTTGTAGAGAACTTTCATCCCTAAGACTTTTCGGGATCTCATCCATGATCTGTTAATGTTTGGTAATGACTTTCTATTTTGGCCTACTTCAATTTGAAAATTTCGGCCTACATATCCGACTGTAATAATATGTTCTGCAGGATAATATATCCTTCCATCAATTTCTGGACTGATTGAGTAAAATTTAAGATATATTGATCTTCCTTTGGCGAATTTTGAAACTTCTCCTCGGAAGATATCATCAAATTTCTCAATTTCTTTTAAATCTTTTCCTGGATAAATTAAATCCAAGAATCCATAGTCTGCCTCCATTTTAACCATGTTAGGGTCTCCATCGTTTGTAATGATCATTCTTGGGTAAACATGTTCTCCTGGGGAGATGAAATATGATTCATCATCTTGTAGTTCATAGACAAGTTTTGCAAAAGCTTTATATTCTTCTTCTCTTGGTGTTAAAGGGGTTTCATCATCTTCATCTGCTCTGATTTTGATCACCCTTGTATGTTTATCATCATTTTTTATTGTCACCTTTCGGGGACTTTCCATGATTGTATCTCTTTTTATTTGACTGGGTCCACCGCTGCTTCCACTTGGTGTACCTGTTATTTTCCCTGTTTGGTATTTTGAGATTGTGCTAAAGCATCAATCCCTGTATTTTTGGTATTTGTAGACTCTAATTGTGCTTCAAGAGCATCAATTCGGTCTTTTAATTCATTGGTAACTTTGGTATGGGACGTATTGATCTCAAGTAATAATTTGACATTATAACTTAAGGTTTCAGCTAATGCCTCCATTCCAACTTTTATATCATCAGCTTCATCTTTGGCAAATGCTGCCGCAGATTTTATTTCTGATATCTCCTGCTTGATATTATCCATCTCCAAACTCGATATTCATGCTTAAAAAATCAGCAAGATAATTGTTTATACCTTTAATATGAATAATATCGAAATTATAGAATGACAAATATGCTTGCCATCCGTGCAATCTCCTATATTGAGGCTCCATTGGCAACTTATTTTTAATTAATCCTATAACATTAGAATTGTCAGTTTCAACAATAAACTTTTTAGTTAATAGGAATAATGAAAACTTTTTTATTCCTCTAATAATTGCTAACAATTCTTTTTCATGAGTGGTATAATTTATTTCTGCTTGGTTAAAAGTTCCACTTGAATACCTGCAGATTTCATTTAAATCTGTTTTTAATATGGCTGCCCATTATTTATTAGAAGCATCTGTATTAACAACCAAATTATCCTTTTCATCTGGCAATCTTAATTTTGGTAAATTTTGCATTCTTCTTTTAATAATTTAACAGCTTCTGTATGTTCTTCACTCCATCCTTTAGTATTTGTTTTTCTAAGTAAGACTTGTATTTTATGTCTCTTTTTTGAAAGATTTTCAATAAATCATTCTGCATAATTTAGACATCCTAAGAACTTTTATATTTGTTCTTTTGATTCTAATTTATTTGGAAAGCTTTCTATTTTCTTAGATATATGAGTTTGTAATTTTATTCCTTTTTTATCTATTGATAATCCAAGAAAATCAATTTCTTGTTTTTCTATTATAGCTTTCTTTTTTGAAAGAACAATTCCTTCCTTTTTACATTCATTTATGAATTGTATTAAATGGTTTCTATGTTTTTCTTTAGTATTAGAACATATTAATATATCATCAACATATACTATTAAAAATTCATCAAACTTTCTAAATATATTATCCATTTTTCTCTGATATATTTGTGGTGCATTTTTTAAACCAAAAGACATTACTAACCATTCGTATTTACCTTGAGATGTACTAAATGCAGTATATTGTATATTATCCTCTTCCATTTTAACTTGCCAAAAGCGTGATTTACAATCAAATTTGGAATAATATTGTTTTCCTTTTGCAAGGTTTATTAGGACTTCTTTTTTTTTGGTAAAAAGTATCCATCAAATTTAGTATATTTGTTTAATTCTTTATAATTGATTACCATTCTAGCATTTCCTCTAACTTGCTCAGAATGTTTCATGACCATAAAGGCTGGACTACTATGAGATCCATTACTTGGTCTAATAAGTTTTTGTTCTAGTAATTCTTTTATTTGGATTTTAAATTCTTGTGTATCTTGTATAGTATACATCATTGGTCTGACTCTAATCATAATATTTTCTGTTAGTTCTATTTTAGCTTTAGGATGGTATGGTTTCCAAAATAATAATGGATTTTCTCCACATGTTTTTTCTAATTGTTCTATAATTTTTTCTATACTTATCTCTATTTCTGCTTTTAATACTTTTTTGTATAGAATTTTTGTATTTATATCTTTGTTTATGATTGGTTTTTTCTCCCATTTATCACCACGCTGGGCTGGCTGAACTCTATAGGGTCTAAATTCCCTTGGAATTTTTAATAAGTGTGCACATGGTGTTTGTAACATTATCATATAATTATTTTGTTTATAATATTAAAATTGTTGGATAAAGTCATTTCCTAATAGTATATCACAATCTAATTTATTATAACTATATATTTTATTTATTATTACTTGTTTACTTCCAAGTATTATACTGACTTTATCAGCACTATTAATTATTTGTGTACTCTCTCCTGTTACTCCTGTTATTTTTATTTTACTATTTTCATTCCATGATTTTATTAAGAAGTTTTTAAATATTGTTATATCACTTCATGTATCTATTAAGGCACATGTTGTTATGTTTGTTTCTACTATAGTAACTTGTATATATACGGCTAATGGAAAACCTATTTGATTATTCATTTATCTTTTCTCGCATAATATAGTTTGATCATTATGTGTTATATATAATCCTTCTCTTTTTATACTATAGTCTTTTAATCCATTTAGAAAATTTATTCCTAATAATATATGAGGATCTGTATTCATACTATTATCCATGTAACATGGTGCTACCATTTTAATTCCTCCTATTTTTATTGGTACTTTGACTTCTAATTATGTAGTATGTATTTGTCCATCAAAATTTACATATCTATATGGTTCAATCTTATGAGTCATCAATCCTTTATTTCTAATTGAAGCTATATGGCATTCACTTGCTCCTGTATCAATTAGTATATTTGGTCCTTCAATATATTCTCTTCCATTATAATATTCTCCTTCTATTTTCATGTTTCCAGCATTTCTATGAAGTTTGATTTCTTTTATATTACTAGTTTCTTCTAAATGTTTTTTAGGTAATTTAAGACTTGTTGACCTCTTAATTAATCTTCCATCTCTAAACATTATTTTATCAGAATAATCATCTTCTTTATCTTCTGCTATTTCAGGTTTATCTTTGAGTATACTAAATTCATATTCTTTAGGAATTAAACTTATTTGTTTGCTTGGTTCTATTATTTTACTAATATCCTTGCATTCCTTATGAACCTCTATGTATGGTTTTTTAGAGTATATATTTCCATAGTTGGAGTTAGTAAATGTATACAAAGCTCTATATTCTATAGTCATAATATTGTCTCCTGGTTCCATTATATCATTTCTATGTAACTTAAAATGTAGTCATAAGACTTCATTGAAGTTCTTATCTGTAATTGAGACACAATATTTTGGGTAACAAGTAAATATTAATTTTTGATATGCCAAGTTTCCTTCTATAGTTCCTAAATGGCTATCTTTTAAATTTATTATTCTTCCATCATGTAAACTTACGGTTAAAGGTGAATCTATTCCTTCTCTAAATAAGGATTTAAACATTATTTGTATTCATGCTAAATAGACATATTGAATTTTTTCTCCTTGTTTTTTACTAATCTTTGTTAATAATTCATCTACTGTGTTTTTTGTTAAAAGATTTAATTTATGTGTTCCTTGAGTTGTTCTAACATTTATAACTTTTTCAATTTTATGATACTCATTTATTGCTATTCTTTCTCTTTTCCATATTCTATCTAAGGCTTCCCATTTTCTTATTTTTAAATCTAAAGATAATTTTCTCATTTTCTTGAATTTGTTATTATCAAATGTTACTTTTAATCCATAACCTTCTATTCCTTCATATTCTTGTTTATCTATATTATCTTTTTCTATTTCTTCAATTTCTTTATTCAGATTCTGACTCATTATCTTTTTCTGAATCTGATTCGCTTATATATACTTCTTGATCATAATATTGTTCAATATCTGATATTTCACTTAATTCACTTTCTATTTCTAAATATTCTTTTTATAATATTTTTACCTTTTTCTTTTTACAATCAGGGCTTATATGTCATATTTCTCCACAATTCCAACATTTACATTGGCTTTTATCTTTTCTGTAAGGTCTGTTTTTCTATTGTTTATTCGGATTATATTTCCTTTTATAATATCTTCTTCTAGGTTTTATATATTTTTTCTTAAAATTTCTAAATTTTCTAAATTTTTTATTTTTGAATTTTCTCTTAATATTTTTTCTTTCAGGATTACATCCCCATTGTGTAGGTTTTTCCATATCTTCACAACATATCTTGGTTAATCTTCCTGATTTTTTCATTAATTGTCTTTGTTGACATATGTATGCAAGTCTTTTAAATAAAAATTTTATTCTTGATCCTAAAGACCTGGGTGCTTCAGGATTTTCTTTAATATATTTTTCAAATTCTATTTTAAAATATATTCCCCATGTTCCTGGTAACTTATTATAGTACATATCTTTATACACATCTTGATTTTCATTACTATAAAATTGGGTATAATAATATTCCTTAAATTCACATGTATATTCTTTGATTTTACACATATCACATATTGTTAGGTTTATTAATTTTATCCTAGCATTTTCTTTTTCTTTTATTGCTTCTCCATCAAAATTTCTTATCCAATCTTCTCCTAAGAATTCATCTGAAATATAGTTTACTAATCTTTCTATACCTTCTCTATCTGATTTTATTATTTCTGTTTGTATATTTCTTCTTATTAGTGTCTTTGTATCATTATTTATTCCATCCCACCAATTTCTAACATTTCCTTCAAAAGATGCTACTAAAAAGTCTATCATTCTTTCAGTACTTTCCCATGTATCATCTTTGTTATATAAAAAGAATAATATCATTGAATCTGCCCAAGTTACTAAGGCTTTTTTAATATCTATTTTACAATCTAAGTCTAATTTTGCTCCTCCATGATTGACAGGTTTATCATAATTATCATTTAGTTCAAATTTATTACTATATTTGTTTTCTCTTGGTGGTTGTTTATTTCTTATTGTTTCATAATATTGTCTATATGGTTTAATGTATATAGGTGCATAACTTTCATCTGGGTCTAATATTTCTTGTTTATTAGAAGATTCTGCTTTATTTGGTCCTCCTCCAGTGTTCATTAGGACTTGATATTCATCTATATTTTCTAGATTTAATTGGTCAAAATTTTCTATAAGTAAATCTAATTCTTCATTCATCTTCTTCTATATTATCCTGATTTTCTTTAATCTCTAATTTTCATATTGCTTTTTCTTTAGATTTTTCCATTTTTTCTTCTTCTTCTATTATTTTTGGTAAGATCTTTTTCCTAAATTCATCATCCATGCTACCTGCTTCTATTCTTATATTTTCTTGTTCAGTATGTTTTTTCCCTATTCTAGACATTTCTTTTTCTATAAGTTTTTTGTCTATTGTTTTTTCTTTTCCTTTATTATTTTCTCTTAATTTTCTTACTTCAATTTTTAGAATATTAATATCATTTCTTACTTCTTTTATTTCATTATTTATGTTTTGAACATCATCTATTAATATTTTTATTAGTGTTTTTAATTCTTCTATATACTCACCAATTGACATTTATCTTTTCTTTGATTGACATAAGTAATATGTTCTACATTCAGTATCTTTACAATCTTTTATTACTTTATCACATTTTTGTCTTACATAATTATTATTTGTTAATTCTTTCATTTTTTCGTAATAACTTGCTCTTGTTTTATATCTTTCTTGTTTTAATTTTAATATTTGTTTTTGTTGTGAGTTTGTTATATTTCCAGGTTTCAAAAGTTCATCTTGTATTTGTAGATTTATTTCTCTTACTCTTACTAATTTTTTTATCTAAAATTTCTTTTATTTCCATTAATTCCATTAATTTTTACAAATCATTTGATTCATATTTTTCTTTATAATATAAATTGATTTCTTCTTTCTCAAAAGTTTCTATTATTTTCTTATATATATATCCTTCTTTTATTGATTCTATAATTAGTTTGTGTAATATTTGTGCTTTAATTTCCATAGGTAATTTTCTAATTATTCTTAATGTTATTATTTTTAGCTTATCGGGTATAGGTTTTAAAAATATATAACATTCTCTTTCTGTTTCTAATTTATAATAATTATCTATTTTTATAATTCTATTACTCATAATTTTTGCAATATAACATAATTTCTTCTTTTTCAAGTTCAATAATAATTTTTTCATATATATATTCATCTTTTAATGTTTCTATTATAAGGTTCTCTATAATTTGTTCTTTTATTTCTTGAGGTAAGTTTTTAATTATTATTAACGTTATTGTTTTTATTTTCTTAGGAATATGTTCTAAAAATATATTATTTCCTTTACTTTCTTCTATTTTGTAATACCAATCTGTTTTTGTAATTGTAATATCCATGACCTCTATGGCTCTGATACCATTAATTCGGGGGCTACTTAGAGCGAACAAAAATCAAAAATCAAATAATACTTAAAATCTAATTAATCTTTAAATAGTCGTATATTCTATGTATTCTTTTAATTTATCAAATTCTAATCTATTATTAGTTATAGATATATAAAATCTCAAAGTTAAATTAAACCTTAATTTCTTATATTCTTGTGGTAATCTATTCGTGATAGATTTTCTCATCTATATGTTTTTAATTAAATCTTCGAAGTCTAATAATGTTTGAGAATTCATAATGTCAAGATCTGTTATTATATCTATATTTGATTCAAAAGGAATATTATATTTTGAGATATTCTTTTTCCTTTTTTTCTAATTTATCTATTATATCTTGTATATCTTTTACAATTATAGATCTAACAATTCCTCTGACAAAATTTTCTATTAGATTTTCTTTAAAACATTTTAATATTTCCTGAGCAGCATATAATTGTTCTTGATATCCTATTTTATCGATTTCATTTTCAAATTCAATTTCTTTTTTTATTTTTTACAATAGTTTTAATTTTATATGGACCTCTTTTAGATCTAGGTCTTTTCATTTTATAATTATTAGTCATAGTTTAGTTAGTTTCTTGAAAAAAAATTATTATTTCAAGATTATAATAAATCTTTTAGGACTAAATTGTTACTTTCTTTATATTATGATTACTTTGGTTGTAAATCTTATATTTAAGGGTATTTTTGGTAGTTTACTATCTTTGAATGGTCAAAGGCCAAAGTGTATAAATGACCTCCTTATTTAGGCTATTCTTATATATTTCCCCATAAAACAATTGTGACCCATCTTAGTGACCCCATCATTTTAGAAGAAATAAATATCTTCACACACGCACGCACAGATAAGGAGCTGAATATAAAATTAGATTAAATACACTATATAGATAATATTATGGTGGATTAAGATTAATGGTATTTTTAATTTTTTTTTATTGAAAAGAATGTTATTGGAATAACATTCTTAAAACTAATCGGATAACATAATACGTAGATAATACTTAATAGGTGAATTTAGGCCGGGTAACAAAGTTAGTGCGTATAATTCTTTTGAATTAATAATGATGCTACCAAAATTCGTATCTGTGCAAATCCGAACCGAATGGAAGAACTCCGCGCGATCCGATCTTCAATACCTAAAACAAAGGCGTCGAGGTGTGTCCTCGTCGCCCCTTCGATACTTAAGTCAAATAGGTGCTCAAGAGAAATTTACCGATTACTATGAAAGAACGTACATTAATGATGAGGCTTGGTATTTATAGATGGTGGAGGTGGAGTCCTGGAAGGACTCAACTTCCCTTGTTGAATGTGTTTTTGTTGTGTGAGGATTGTGTTATTTGAGCTAATGTGACATATACGACAACTAAGGGTTAGTGTTTGGATTGAACTCGAAGTCTGAGGGTAATGTGATGATGAGGGGGCTGCATTACTTGGCGAGACTCGACCTCAAAAACCCCGACCTTACTTCTAACCCAAGAATAATTAGGGGACAAGATCGGGCCATTTAGGTCGATTAATTTGGGCCTGACCTCAATAGTGGGCTAGAAAGCCCACCTAAGATGTGTCAAGATCGAGGTCAGGTTTAGCATGATCAAATAACTTATAAATACTATTCACCTTAATCTACCCTTATATTATCTACCTAATATTATGTTTTCTAATTATATGCATAATTTCTTGCACGGTGTAATTTGGCGTGTCAAACTTAACCTTCTAATATACACTTTAGAGAATTTTTGGTAAGTAGTACTTATTATAGTGAACAATACTATTAGCAATATTTTAACTTTCATTCTATTTAGCATTGCACAACGATGTCTAATAATCATAACAAACATGAAACACGGTTGTTTTATATATAACACATGCACACCATGACATCGCTTATTTTTTTTAAACTAAACCACACAAACTTAGTCCCTCTTTCGATCAGTTTAAAATTTAAATTGAAATTTAAGTCAATGTCAGTAGTGAATTCTAATCATACATTCATGAGATCCTCAACTTTTCGATCAACATGCCATTAACTTATATCAAATATATTGAAAGTATGCTTAGATCATTATGTATGAATACTACCGTAGCACAACGCTTTTCCCAGCTATATTGTATGTGCTAAATGGACCGATTCTTTCCAATTTTATTTTATTTTATTTTTTGGGTTCTGAGAAAGGATAATTAAATTCTGATTGGACATGAACAGAGCCATTTATTTTGGTCAGTTATAGGACATGGGACCATTCTCTGAACCTTGATTAGTAAACTACAAGACTTCATCCAAAGGAGACAGCCTGCCGAGCAAATAAATCATTCTCCTTTCAATCAGTGCACTATTCAAAACTTTCACTTCCAAAGGAAATTTTCACGATTTAGCCCATGTTTCACTATCATTATTTAAAAAAAAAAAATAATAATAATTCTATTTTTATACTCATTTTACACCATACATTTACAAAATAATATATTTACATATAAATACAAAACTTTTTCCTTCTTTTTAATCATATATTTTTTCAAAAAATCACTATTCAAAAACTTTATTTTCTCAAACTAATAGTTGTCAAATAGGGGACCTCCATTAAAATTATAATTTATTTTTATCCATCTTCTTATCAACCACGCATTCTCTAATAAAATTATATTATACGTAAACTCAAAACTTTTTCTTCTTTTTAACCACACATGCTTCAAAAAAAATATCATTCCAAAAATTAAAATGACAAATAATGGATGTCAAACTGGAGCTTGATGTCCCTGCCAAAAAAAAAGCCATTTTAACTAACCAAAAGGTATCGTGGCAAAACATTGCAATTAAAGACTGTTTTGTGGAAATTAAAATTAAAATTTTAATTAAAGTCAACAATTAATTTTAATCACATATTTTATGAACTTATAATTTTTCAACTACATATTTCATTTTTTTTTTTTTAATCAAATTCTACTAAAAATGATTTTAATCCCAAATAAGAACAAAATGAAGTTAAATGGCCTATTTAGGACCAGAAGTCTAGCCCATGTTTAAGTTTCAAAAATGAGAGTCAAACAAGAGCTTTTGTTGACCATCAAAAGTGAATATTTAGGTGTCTATTTGAATGGATTGCAACTTAATTTGGTTAAATATCGATTGTCGTAGGATATACCCAAACTTGAGTAGGTTATGATCAAAAGAAGTGGAAATTGACTGAAAAGGCCGAAAAATGGAGAATTTCAAAATTCAGGGACTAAATTGCAAATATTCAAAAATGGGTTTAGACCAAGAAATGACAATTGAAGATTACATGGAGCAATTGGATGAAATTAAAAGAGAAATGATGGAGTCAATTGGATGAAACTAGAAGAGGAATGATGGAAACTGAACAAAAAAAGAAATCAAGATGCACAAAATATAAAAGCAAGGACCAAAATGAACATACCTCAAAATGTGTGCTCGATAAATGTCAGAGGGTGTTCGAGCACATTTTCCATAACTTGAGCACTTGATAAACGTCAAGAGGGCTCTCGAGCATATGTCTTTCGCGAGAATAGTTTCCTTTTTCGACTTAAACACCTTATGGAAACCAATTGCAATGCGATTTTTTGGCCTAAATTCGACCCTTTGTATATATAGAACACCATCAAAACATTCTAGGACACCTCTCATATCATGCATTACATATAATCTTGCAATCAAGACAAATCAGTTACTCGTTTTCGGGGGGAATTCAAGGGGTGGGATGCAAGAAATCAATTCTTTGAAAATCCAACCATGGGTTTTGGGTAAATAATAGGCTGGTACAATTGGAGATCAATCAAGAAACCATTGAAGAGATTCAAAATTTCATGATTTCCTAGTCTTTTTCTTCATACATCAAAAATTCAATTGATGTCTTACAAACTAATTATGATTTCTTGTAACTTTGTAATGTTGGACTAGATTTTTTGTTGCTAAGACATAGATGAACATTTCTTATGAAGCTTTAATATAATTTTTTATATTTTGATGCCCAGTATATTTTTATTTTCTGATGATTGTGGTAGGTTTAATGTTTTTCAATTATTTTATTAATAATTGGATTAATGTGTGAATCTTGTTATGTTTGAGAGAAATAATAAGATAGATAGCACGTTATAACAATTGTTGTTAGATTCAATAGAGGATAATGATATATCTCGATGCTTTGCATGATTTCAACAGATGTCTTAGTTTTTCATATCTTTCATAAAGATATACAAATTTCACATGACGGAATAAATTTAACTATATTCAAGAGAAATTATTAAATAATTTAGGAACTCTAATCAACAAAGTGAATAAATATGTGATGATATTGAATGAAATTAAGTTGGATTAACAAGGGGTGTTGACGTGCAAGAATGACACGGTCAATTTTGATCAACTTAATTGATGATTTGAGCTAGGTAATCTTATTGGAATAATTAAAAAGAAGACAATTGCATTCAATTGAAGTGTTTGTAGAGAGTGCGTTGAGAATACATGAGTATGGTCCCTGGGGAGACTGTTATACTCCTTTTTATAGGCTTGAAACAAGCAAGTTGATTGTCCAACATCAAATCAGCTATAGTATGATCTTAAAAGGCATGTCGTACCACCTTCTTGAATCGAAGGTCTCTCATTGGCTATTTGGGTCGGCCTAAACAGGTCATATTATGATGTCGAGGTGATGAATAAACATTACAAACCTTTGATTGGTTAAAAGTGTAACAATATCATCATGACCACCACATGTCATTACGAAAATGGTCATGGAGGAGGCAGTGATGTCATTCATGAAGTACACGTGGTAGTGAGCAATGATGATGTATCCATGATGACAGTGTGGGCCGAACTTATCTCGATATCCCTCAGTTTGTCCTTCTTGATGTAATTAGATCAACTACTTCATTTTTCAATTGAAATAATCTCGATTTTGACTTTTTGAGTTTGGATGTCAACAAACATCTCCCAAGATCTAGATGTTTAATAAGGCAATAAAACTTGGACCTTTCATTATTCTTATTTTATTATTTATTTATTTCGAATAGTCATGAATAAGGTGCATGAATGATGCATTATGAGGTATTAAATGACACTTGTAAAACTTTAAAGGGGTGCCTTTTCCCTCATGATGATGGCTTACAGGGAGAGTTTCTCAATAAATGTATTCTAACCTTCCAATTTCTTGCTATTTTTTCATTGAATGGTCTAGATCCTTCCACCCATTTCTTTTTCATTAGTCCCACAATCACACATTTTCTTCATGCTATCTGATAATTGCGTTTTCCAACACTTATTTTGGCCTCATAATATGACTAATTATTGACACGAGCGTTTGAATATGACTTGCTTCTTTCTTATTTCGTTTTGTAGCACTATATTGATGGATTTGGTGGAACGTAAGAGAAATTGGTGAAAATGACCAAAAATGAAGAAAATGAAAGTTCAGGGACCAAAATACAAATGGTCGAAAGATGACCCGAATCATGAATTTAGATGACGAACAGACTAAGCTCTAATTCAATTAGTGCAAAAGATGTTACAAGAAAGAAATTGAAGAAAAATGGTCAAAACAAAAGAGAATGAAGTTTGAGGACCAAAGTGTGTTGCATGGGAAGTGTCTTCTACCATGCGGCTGCATGGTAGACCTTACCATGTGGTCTCATACACTATAACAAGAATTCCAAGGAGAAAATTTTATGTTCCATGCGGCCGCATGGCAGTTTTATTTGGCGAAAATCATGCTTTCTTAATTTCGTCCAACTTCTTTTGGTAATGAATCTAGGTCAAGTCTAAAAGGCAAAAAACGTCCAAAACGAATGGAGAGACGTCATATGAGATAGAAGAACCCTAGAATACTCGAGGCAAGGATTTCAAAGAAGAACAACAAGATTCTCCGTTTTTCAAACGCAATTGTTATTTGGTGATGTCTTCTCTTATATTATTTTCATATTTTATTCTTTTCTCCATGTTAAGCTAGTTATTTCTGTACTAGGAGATCGATGAACCTTGCTATGTAAATTTTGAATTCTAGTTTTGCAATATTTGACAATTAAAACAAGTTTTGAGGTTTGAATGATTTTTATTCACTTATTGTTTCTGCAATTATTATGCATGTAATTGTGTTAGTGTAGTGATCTATTTCATGCATTTGAGAGAAGTGGAATAGATTTGACAAGGTATACATCATCGTAGGATCCGATAGGGAATAGAGATATACTCATATGCTTTGCGTGAATCTCTTAGTGATCATAAAATTACATGCATTCTTGTGAATTTACATTCGTCATAGAGATATAGTCGGGTGGTTAACACGAATATGTTCAACTTTACTCGGGAGAGATTGTTGGATAGGTTAGGATAATTGATTCTTCATACTATCAAGCATGTTGTCAATATTGTAGAACTAGACTCAAGGTGAGCATTGCAAAGGGATTCGTGATCCTAGTGCTTGTTTTTAATTCATAAGAAAAAAAAATCCAATTTGCATTCGATCATTCATTTGCATTTAGTAGTAACCTAAATTTAAAGTGAAAAGTAATCATAGTTTAGTCATAAATCATTACAATCATCTAAACTTTCATAGATTCAGTTAAGGTTTTGGTAAATAGAATCGAATTAAATCAATTCCTGTAGGAACAATATAATTCTCAATTCCACTTTATTACTTGTTACGAACCGTACACTTGCCGTATTTTAAAACGAACAAATATTTTCGTACAACACTATCTCTTCCTTTCCTTTTTTTCCTCTGAAAGAGATCTTCTTTCCTAGCTCGTCCAGATGGCACTTGATTAACATATATCCTCTTGTTATCCTCTTTGCCTTTTTTTTTTTCCTTCTTACTGATGATGAGTTCAGATGAGAGTAAAGTGCACTCTTGGGAAGATAATTAGGAAAAATTTATTCCCCTTAGAGAATCTTCCCATGCATCGAGTTCGGAAGTTAGGGAAATCTTTTTCCCGATCCCCATATCTGTCATCCACTCTATAGAAGCCTCCCAACGCGTTACGTGACATGGTGCTCCATGGAGGTCTGGCTATAGGTCTTCTTAGGAGTGTGGGTGTTGCGGAAGTTGTGGTCGGTGGTGGAGGCAAAGTTAAATCAGCGGGGAACTGAGAACCCTTGAATATTCTGATTTCTGTTTCGCCTTGAGATTCAGAAAAGTAGCATAAGACTTTTCATATTCCCAGCTCAGTAGAGTTGCTTATTCCTTCCCTCAATCATCGAGCTTGTGATCCGTCAGATGGTGGAGTAGCTCTTAACCATGCCCTTTTAGCTTTTGGCCTTAGGCTAGCATTTCCTCCTGTAGTTCGTAGGTTTTTGTCTTCAAGGGGTATTGCACCTTCTCAACTTTACCCAAATGGATGGATGACCCTTTTTGGATGCCTACTATTGTGGCATAGGTTAGGATTTCCCGAGCTCACAGTTGAGGAATTAAAAACTTTGTATAATTTTAAGGAGGATGGAAAGGATTCAGGTTGGTATTATGCTAGCACGAAATTGAATTTGGGAGGTCCCACGGTCCTAGATTTTCCTCCGATTAAGTGGTGGAAAGAAGAATTTTTATTTGTTTATAATGAATGGCAGTTTCATCCGTTCGAGGTGGAATGGATAAGGTAACCGGATTTATGTTCTCATTTAATCTCATCGTTTAATTAATCTCTACGTGAAAATTAATAAATTACTCATTTATTACATTAAACTCGATTTTAGCTAATTATATATCTCGAGCGAAATCATCCTTAATTGATTAATTTAACCTAACATATCTATTAAAACTCAAACAACCGCATTAAATCCTTATGAAAATAGCTCAATGAGGCATCTAAGATTAGAAATATACCTCTATCCCCTACAAAAACATATAATATTTACTCATTTGTTTAAATTGCACAATTTTCTCTCGAACGATGCACAAATCAATTAACACAAACATTTATTGACCAAATAAATGAATAACATGAAAAGTAATAGTAAATAGACATGAAAATAAGTATTTTAACATCAATGCCAAGTATTGAAATCAATAAAGCTATGTTAAACTAAATGTATTATCCCAATATCAAGAACTTAACCCATTTTATACATATGATATGATAAAAAGGAGAATATTTGAAGATATAAATAAGAAATTTGTTACTCATAAATAATTGTAAACTAAACACGCCATGTGGCAAACGGACAAAATTACTTCTGGCGTAGAAGTGTGGGCGACCCTAGTCTACGTGTGTTGAGGCGTATTCTGTATAAAGTTGTTTGTCCGATCCCCTTTGGCAGAGGTCCCCAATACGAGCTCATCCCTGGAGAGGTGGTTAATCTACCACAGCAGACCTCATAAAGTGATTGACAAGACAATACACTGCATAATGAGATAGGCAAGTTATATATAGTTAAAATTATCGTCCAACAACTATATTTAGAACTAAGATTGAAAGGATTAAATCCATCAATAGTTAGACATAATCTAATATTTCAAGGATCAGATGCAAAATATGGTCACCTTCTATTAGTCATTTCCCAACTCAATGAATCAATTGGATGTCTAATTTTACCGTCTGAACTTTTATTACTTGAGTGTCATCTCAGTTGTGTTGCCATATCTTGTATTCCGAACATCCTCTTAAGTCTGGTATTGTAGGAAAATAACGCAACACTTTTGCTGGAGTTTTTTTCAAAAAAAATTTAGTTTGTTGGTTAACTTTCCATCTTGAGCAACCACATTTTGGGCATAATCCAGATTGTTCAAGCTTATTTCTATATAGATATCTATCGTTCACGCAAGCATGTATCTTTTCATAGCCATGATCAAATGTATTGAAAAATTTTTGCATCTTATAAAATGAGTTTGGAAGCGTGTTATTCTCTGACAGCATGTCTCGAACAAGATTTATGAGTTCATCAAAACCACTTTCTAATAAACCATGTGAAGCTTTATGCTTAAACATAGCAATAGAAGATGACATCTTCGTGAATGCCCTTCAACCAAGATATAAAGGCGTTTCAGTATCATCAAATAAACTTTTAATCTCTTTTGCTTGTTCATATCTTACATTTTCAAGATTCACGTCAAGTTGTGCATAGAAATCTTTAAACATCCTATGTGACTTAGGCATTTCTACATCAAGCGATTTTGCTTCAATTGGTTGTTCTTCATGAAATACCCATACATTGTATGTGGGATCCATACCCTTAATAACCAAATGTTCATAGAATGTAACATAATGGTGATGCATTAGATTCCTACACTTAGCACATAGGCATACTATCATTTCTGAATTGCAATTTTCACGAGCTCGTTCAACAAAATTCTGGGCTCTATCTCTATATTGTTCTGAAAATCTACAAGTTAAACTTTATGATCATTATGCATCAAGATTTTTTCAATTGATATATAGATCCATAATATCTAATTTTAGATGAAAACCTTGATAAGTATAGCCACTCTTTGTCCATTGTATGCAAAGATGCTATTCAAAACTGAATAACACAAAGATACATTAAATAAAAGGATAAGTAAATGCGAATTTTTTTTTTTTACAATTGTGGTTTAGAAAATGTACTTTTCTTTGGCTAAAAAACTTAATTTCTGGAAAGTCGTAGTTACATAACTTCTAACCACATCCAAGTATGATGTTACTGTAAATACACAGCAGCTAGAAAACAACTCAAATCTATGACGTCTTGAATCAACCACTGTTCATTAAATCCTAGTAATAGAAGAAGGGATGGTGTCGTATTCATCAATTGACTTTCCTTGTTCACTAGCAGTTGAATTTTGGCTTAAGTTTGAGGCCCTTATATCTATTCAAAACAAAATTCTATAATTAAAATTACCTAAAAATTATACAACTCAATTTGGGGCAATTTAAATAGATTCATTTCAAGGTGGAACTGACTTATAAAAATGTTTAAGTTGCTCATTTTTAATGTCTCCTGTGTATATCATTCTCTTATTTCTATTTCTATTAAACATCATTTTGAAAACTCGTGTTCTTAAAATTGTTTAGTTGATTTAGTTATCTTTCTCATACTAGCATTTCTAAGCTTTGCTTAACATATTGTGGCTAATGTTGGGCATGTTATATTCACATTCATATCCACAATTCACAATGACTTCATATATTAACAGTTATCAAGACAGCTTTAAGCTTACAAATAGCGAACAACTTTAAACATCAGTCTGCAAGTGAAAGGTCTTAGCATTATATTCACATTCATAATGATTGGACACAAATGCAAAAATTAGTAATTGAGCTTCCAATGTAAACTAAGCATCAGATACAAGGCATGAGGCTTAAAAGAATGACAAATTCTAGATATACGAGTCTCATGTGGCTTCAAGATAAAAACTTTGGCACTAAACTGATATTCAATAACCCAACTGCTATTTCATTGATTGACCCAAAATTACACAAACACAA